>JAVKLA010000057.1:10243236-10268227 GCA_034782735.1 Sagittarius serpentarius
GTAATTGGTTAAGTGATCTCTCCCTGTCCTTATCTCGATCCACAAGTCTTTCGTTATATTCTCCCTCTCCTGTTTAACCAAGGAGGGGGAGTGAGAGAGCGGCTTTGGTGGGTACCTGGCGTCCAGCCAGGGTCAACCCGTCACACCTGAAATCCTTGATACCTCCAAAAGCCTTTCATACAAACTTGCACGTATCTAAAAATAAAACACAGTAGTTCCTTTCTGTTGTCCTTATACTTCATAGAAACACAATTTCATGGAACTGGTTTCCTAACAAGGCTGCATTTCAACTGGGTCAACTTCAATTTATGAGAAACAAAAATGGACTAAAAACTTTCTAAACAGATTTAGCATGTAATAAAATAAAAAGACAATGGAGAGGGGAAAAAAAAAGAAAAAGGAATAATTTATTTGGTTAATTTGGTTCAATTTTTTAAAAACAAACATCTGTGTCCTGCTTCAACCATTCTTTTTTAATTTTGTACCAAAAAGAAACCTACTTTCAAAAGCATGTGTTTCTCACTGGGCGTTAGATACATTTTGTTTTCATAGTAGTCCACACACAAATTCACAATATCTGCAAGCAGCTCTTCATAGCCAACAATCACCTCCAACTGCTGCTGTAAAGACTGGAAAAAAAAAAGACGAAAAGGATATTAGTCAATTAGTTATATTCCCTGGGGATTAACAGTTACTACCAAACTGGAAGAGTTTTATTTTAGTAGTTTTGCAAAGCATTAGGTTCTTCACAAAAAGACAATTCAAGCTTACTTGTGTTATCTTGTTGTGGTTGGCAAGGAACATGGAGAGGTTCTGGGATTCTTGGATGGACTGAGGATCTGCCATTTTCCGCAGGAACTGAGCAGCTCTTTGAAAACAGAAATAAAAACGGTATTTCCCTTCAGCAGGGCTGCTTGTAAGCAAATCTGTCCCCTCTCAATAGAAACACACTCGTCCCCAAATCTGCCAGGGGAACTGTAAGGTGTCAGCAAGGTATTTGAGTGCCAGTATAATGGCATATCATTCACTGCTCATACAGGATTGTCAACCTCTGTACATCTCTGACCTGCAAACTCCTGAATCAAGCAGAAAGAGAACTTGGCAGACACAGCCAGTACTTTTTTTGCCACAGCTTTATAGAAGTGAGTTATCCAAACACAGGCTATGGACTCGACAAACCTGCGTCAAGAGCTTGTTTCATAAAAGACAAAGGGAAGGCTTTTTAGGAAAATAGCTGAAAAGAGAGGTGAATTTCTCACTGTAAGAGAGATATGGCCTTAATTTATCCCAATGAACTGTCTTCCAATCCCAAATCCCCCACTGCACCCTAGTTAAAAGACCCAATCCAACTCAACCCAAAAACCATCAGGTATATCCCTCAACTGATGAGGGCAGCAATGGCTCTATAGACCCAAACCACACAACAGCCCAGGAAAAGTCAGTCTTCCAGAAAACAGAGTTTGTCCTCCAGAAGCATGCCTCCAACAAAAAAAACTAAAACAAAACAAAACAACAAAAAAAAGCCAAACCCCAAAAATTTAGAGGTCTCCAGGCACAACAACTACAAAAGGTAACTACTGGTAGAGGCAGAAATTAAATCTCACGTAAGTGGAAGCAGCATAGATAAAACTGGCTAATCATTGCCTGAATGGGCTTCTTTATGAAAGACCACAGATGCTACAGCTGGCATAAAGACTGTCTTCCTCTGCTGCTCTGACCACCGTGTTTGACAAAAGTCACCCAATACCCTCCGGCAGCTCAAGCAGAAGACTTGGCCACCCTCCTCCCCTCCCTGCTACACCTGTGGTCATGACCTCAAACGGCAAAGCTGAAATGTCTTAAGAACAAGTGTAACACCTCCAGCCAGAAATGTCAAAAGTGGATGCCTAGGACAGGATAGGAGTGGCACAAGCAACCAGAAAGGTGCTTTCCTCTCAAACTTAAAAAGAAAAGCGTTACGGAGCAAAGTGTATTCATTACATTTAGCATAAGTCAAGTACAGAAGTATTTAACACCTTGGCATTAAAAGGCAGAAGAACCTTTTGCTGCTGGAAGAACAGCATAAAGAAAATAGATTTACTGAACTGCCCAACTGCAGTCAATGGATCCCTAGTTTCAAGGTAACCTGTCCCACACATGAAGGGACTACTTTTGAGGAGAAAGTTGTCAGAAAAAGAGCAACTGCTGCCATCTCGTGGGAGGCCAGTACCCTGGCAGCAGAAACCCAGGTCCTGCCACTTACCGCTTGTAAGCTGAATGGTCATTCTTCACACTGCACTTCATATTTTTCAGCTCATCCAATACTGCAAACATGTTGATGAATTTGCCCAGTGTGATCAGATATGCTTCAGACACAAAGTCCTTCCTCCTCTCCGCGTGGCACAAGCGTCTCACCTCCCCACAAAATCGTTCAATTGCGTTTCTCTAATGGGGGGGTGGGGGGGCGGGGTGTGTGTGAAGAGAAGAAACAAGGAGTAAAAGCCATCATGCTTCCAGGAAAAAATTCCATTGCATATCTGGGGCTGGTCCAATGAAAAGCACCACTGAAGCAGAAAAATGTTTAAAGTATGCAAGGCTAACACAGCATCAGCACAGGCTTTTCAGCTCCACCTCTGTGGACCTGCCGTGTGCTACAAGTGTCACCAGTGATTTTTGCCACAGAGCCTGCCTGGCACAAGAGGCAAGGCTGTTCTTTGCAGATTAAAGTCATAGAAGTTTAAAATCCCTTTGAAACAAGTGATTTCACGCTCTTCAGTGAGGAAGTGTATATGCATTAAAAAGCAGATTATAGGTATGTTCCCTTAAAACAAAAAATATCCACAGCACACTGTACATGCCAACCCTCAAAATCATCCTGGCACATGTTTATTTGAGGGCTTATTTCCCAGCACACATCAGGGCCATTTAAGATGGAGACTACAAGTACAAAAAAAGACAGCAACTTTGAATGCAAAGAGGAATCTCTTCTGACTTTAGAGCACTAATCTTGAATGAAAGGAGATTGATTGTACCCAGTTAGGGAAGACGACAGGAAATACTACATTTTGTTCAGTCTCCTCTTCCTGTGTGCCCCAGGCCTCGCAGGCTCTAGCTGTTCCAGCAATCTCCAAATAATGCCTGGAAACATCCTCAGTCTGCTGAACTAAATGGCAAGCTGCCAGCACGGGAGGAGAAAGCAAGACAGACTGCTATTCTCCAGCACCCATGTGGCTCGGGTGGCTGGCAGGTCACAACAACTGGGCTAGCTTGCCTCAATTAAAGATTTCCATAGCAAAGTTGCACCTGCTGCTCTGGTGTCCAGACTCGTGGATCCCTCACTCGCCAGCAAATAGTTTCTGTGCCAGGATGCTTTTATGTACACATGTGAAGCATATTATATTTCTATTTCCTTTCTTCCTAGTGCCAGAACTGTCCCCATATTCTCTATAGGGACCATATGCAATTATCTTTGATTTTATGCTGAAAGTCTTAATGGAGATCACCTGAAGTTTCTAAGATACACATTAGAAATTCTGCCCTTCTGTGAGACAATGTTGTTTGGTTGTTTTTTTTTTTTTTTTCCAAAGTACAATGATTAGGTTCAGTATCTAAGCACACAATATCAAGCATACGAAATAGGAATATGAGAACACAAGCCTACTGACAAATTTTGTTTCCATTCTTTTTACCTGAAAATACATAAAATTCATCAGTTTTGTGACTTCTGGCTCCAGAACTTCCACAGTTTTCTCATAAATTTCTACTCTGTTAGGCTGCTCGTTGCACTTGACCTGAGGACAATTAAAGAGATCATTACACTTGGAACTTTTCCTGATAAAGCCCCAGAAACCAAGATCCCCAATGGCAACTTGAAAAAATGTATTATCATCCTAAAGTGACAAACTTAAGGCATAAATTGCCAGTTTGGTAATTTTATGCTAGTCTTCTAAGATTAAATGTGTGCGTTCAAAAAAAAAAAAAAAAGCAATATTTTTCTACTACCTCACAGCAAATAATTTAGTTTTCAAACACATCTGTATGGTTAGGACAATATTGTTTCCACATTATATTAAGCCACTTGCTGAAAGTCAGGCACTAAAATAGGGCCAAAATCAGAAATTAAAACAGATTACCTGATTTCCACACTAAATATTTAAACCACAGGATAAGCCTTCCTTGCATTTCAGTACAAAAATAATTAAATTACAAACTCCTTATAAAGCAGGCAGGTGTCAGTTCATGGTTGTAATTTTGTTCAGTTTTCTGATGTATCTTAACATTCTTCCCACTCCACCCCTGTACAAACATTCCCAGACACTTTAGGCTGCCTATGGACTGACTTCTCACCTATTCATAGGGTTTTACTTCTGTATACAGATCAATAAAACACTGCATAGCTCTGACATTCAGAAAATTACTGCCTAGGATGTCTAGAAACTTAAATGTTTAAGCAGAATTGTAATTATTACATGCTGTTAAGTTGGGGGGGGTCCATTCTCTTGAATGAAATTAATTAAATTTTGACCTCAAACAGATCTGACAATCAAAGATTTTCCTTCTAGAGCACATTACCCCTATACTCTTGAACCAATCAGTAAGATTAACACAAACCCATGAGGTATTGCTATAGCCCCCTTATCAAAAAAAAAAAAAAAGAAAAAGACACACCAACTTGTCCTCAAGTGCTAAAAAGAGAACATGGCAGGCCCAGCTTGCCTATTTGGGAGTCAAAGTAGACTACATTTCATAGCTCCTTGATAAAGCTATATCTGAGCAACTCCACACCAAAACAAGACAGAAGTTCACATGATGCATGACAGTTTAATTTTCATCCTTTACCTGAGGAATGGCTCTTGAGCAGCTTCTCCATGTGTATAACATGACTGCATATTCCTGACCCTCTTCTAGCATTTCATTCTGTAAGAAAGACACTCATCATAATTAGGCATTGTAATAGAAAAGGGTTAAATCCACTTGTCTTCCATCATTCCAAAACCTTGTCCAAACAAATCTATTTCTCTTATCAGAATGTATATGTACAAACACAAATATATTGCAAGCTGAATGATACATCAATTGTATCTATGTAAAATAGTATTACCATAATTCATAGGCTCAGCTGGCATATTACATGTATTAGTGCCGACCAGCTACTGAAGTCCAGCTTGCCTACAATCCAACAGCTAAAAAAAAAAACCAACTTCATTTATTTTCAGTCATCTGTTTTAGCACTCAAACTACTTCCGAGAGAATTCACATCATCATGTTCATACCACATAAGCCAACGAACACCCACCAGTTCACTAATCAACACCTGCAGCAATTATGCCTACCTAACGACAAAAAATTATCATCTCCCCAGATCAGATTGTTTTTTGTGGTGTTCTTGCTTCTCAAAAACTAAAGACACTGTGATCGATAAATAAAAATGCTAATATGAAGGGGGGGTGTGTTTCTTTTTAAACTCAGGTACTGCAGGTGGAATGGTTGAGGATGAAAGAGTCAGCACATGCAGAGCAATATTCTTTTTTACATGTCAAAGGAGAGGGCCCACAATATCCAAACAATCAAAACACGTTAAGGAATAGCCAGATAATTGTAAGAGTAGACTGGTGAAAATTTACGTAATTTTCAGTAGCATGTAATCAGGTTCTCAATCTGCCCATTCCACTGTTTGTGAATTGGCTTCTAGAATTACAAGACATACTATTCCTCATTTTCCAGGAGCACCACAAAATGACAAGCTCAGTACAGACCAGCGTTTGCAGCCTGCAAGTTCTTTTGTAACCCAAAACAGCAACACCACCAGCAGACATGGACGGAGTTACTAGTACAAAGTCTTAGCTTATATTGTGGAGCTGTTAAAAACCACAGAATACCTTACAAAAAAGCATGCCAATAAACCACTAACATACGCACTCCACAGTGAGGAAGCCAACAAAAACCCTTCAACACCACTAAACTGACAGAGAAGTAGTGGAAATTTGGGAGGATGGCAGGTAATTTTTCACTCAAGTTACAGCAAGTTACAGCAGCTACCTGTCAATACAACCAACTCACCTCAAAATACTGTAAAAATACACAATGAAAGCAAGAAAATTTTTAGCAACATTGGTTGATCAAGAAGAAAGATCATTTTAAAATTATCAAGAAGTACATGTACGAAAAAAAGAAAAGCCACACAATTTTTCATCTCACTGCCTCCTGGAAGTGTTGTAGGTAACCTGGTTTGTGGTTTTCTGTGACCACGATTCTTATAACGAAATGCAAGAAGACACGTTCCTCTCCTTTTATTCCAAGTTAACACAAAAGTATGTATCTGAACATCTACTTACCATGCTAGAATGGACTGTAGCTTGCTCAATGTATCTTGCAATGCCAGTGACAAATGCATTTCTGTCTTCAAAATTAGTGTTGAAGTTTGGCTACAGAGAAAGCAAAATGCAGAATTTAATCCTTGGTAGAGAAAATATTTTTTATATATTGCAAATATAAACACACTTTGGTTTTGGTTTTTCTATTTTTTTTAAAAGCACATACTCTATTTCTTAAAAGAAATGGGAAATGGAAAAACTCTTTTTCCTGCAATGACAACACACCTGGTAAAGCAGAGATGATGGCGGGGGTTCAATACACGGTTGCTGATCTGGCAATGGTAATTCTTCCAAGAGATCCACATTGGACAAGGCATCCTCCAGTGTTACTTGAGCAGTCATTTTGCACCTGGTTAAAAAATACATACATACAGATATGTGTACACACATACATATAACTTCTTATATGTTATTACATACACAGAAAACGAGTAATATGAAAAGCATGGAATTACTCATGTTGTGGGAAATATGCAGTTTCCCTTCAACCGTAACAGAAGGGAAACAGTCAAACTGAAACCCAGTTGGTTTTAGTATACAAGTTTAAAAAAAAAAAAAAAAAAAAAAACACTTTTAGGACTAACATCCTCCTCCTCACTTTTACGACTTGAGAAATGTTTCTCTTCCCCCATGGCTCACACCAGAAACACATACAAAATAGAGGAAAGCATGACCTCTAATGCGCAGTAAAGAAAGGAAGACTACTATGTACCCTTCTCTGGTACTACCAGTTCATCTTCAGGAGACCTGGCTGTCAAAAGGTGCCAGCAGTCTCCAGTGTTTCATGCCCTAGGACATCCAGATCTGCTTTGAGTTGTTAGTGACAGAGAGGCACAAAACCCCTCAGGGTCACAGCGATCTTCATACACCTCCAACTGCTGCCACTGTACGGGGGCTTGAACCAAGAACAGCAACAAGAAGAAATTTTAGCAAGAAACTGTGTGGGGTGGAACAACTCAGTCATCCACTTTGTATAATGATCTACTCATCCTCCTCGGTGGAGTAAAAAATTCCTCATTTTTAAGGTAACACCTCTAATCAAGCTGTCTCTTTTATTCCATAGGTCTTTGGAAGTTATTTTCCCCCACTTACAAGAGCAAAACCATGCATCTACTATGAAGGGAGCGTCTGAGCGCTGGCCTTGGCTCTAACCAGGAGGACAGGAACACCCCCTGAAGCACAAGTGCCTGCGCCCCAGAGGAGCGGAACCCTGCCTGCCACGTCACCCCATGGAGCCATGCTGTCCCCACATGTAAGGGGGGAAATGAGCAGATCTCACCACAGCTTTGTTGAAAGCTCACTGTGAGAGAGCCAGGACAGGCTGGCGATCCCCTCACTCGCTGCACTTTCAGTGGCGTGGCAGAAAAACCTCCTCACTTTCTCTTAATTATGGTTTCCTGGGGAAAGCCCCACAGAAACAACAGCTTTACCTCCAAGAAAAGGCTCAGCTCACAAAAAAAAACCCAACAAAAAAACCACCCACAAACCAAATGCCAAAGCAAAGGGAAGGATGCAGCCAGAAGTGATTACCTATCTACCTTCGGAGACAAACCCTGTGTCCCAAGCCTTTATCACAAAGCTAACACACCACATACAGAGAGAGCTCGCAGAGAGAGACAACTTTAAGCAGCCACCATCAGAAAGGTCCACGGGCCTTCTGCTCCTTGAAACCTCAGCCCAAACCTTGCTTCAAGCCTGAGCATATGAGTTTTTGTTAAAGTAAATAAATAAACAAACGCCTATATTGTGCAATTTGCTATCCCTGCCAAAAAACGAGGAAGGACTGGACTGACAGGAGTGCCGGCTGGCAGACCTGCCCAACACCTGCCTACACCCAGCTCAAGCTCCTTCACAAGAACCACAGTTATTCTCAAATTAGAGACTGGCAAAAACCACGGCGTCTTCCCTTTGATAAATAAACAAATGCCAAAAAAATTCCATGGCTGGGCAAAAGTCCTGTGAGGAGGTCAGACTGTCAACAGTTTTACCCTAGAGGAAACAGAAGACAGCTGCCAAGAAGTCAGAGCGTTTCAAATAAACAGTATTTTAATTTTTGGTCTGAGTACCTATAGATCAAGCAAGCACAACAGGGGAGTGCTACAAAAAACTGTTCCACACATGCTCAAAAAAACATTGCGGAAAAAAAGCTGCCCGTTCTACACCAAAAATTACTGCTCTTGTCCACAGAAAGGGGAGCTGTCATTGAGTGTAAGAAAAGTATCAACACCCTCTCCCCAATGCACCTATCTTCCTTCTCCTCCCAAAACACACTCCACTGATGACTCAAGTCCCTGCTGCAGGAGAGCGCCAGGCATTCACAAAAGCCAGGCTCCTGATTTGTGTTTCCTCAGCACTACAAGGAAATACTCTGAAGGTATGGCCCTTAATCCCCATACGCGCTATTTCAGAAAGCACACCTGCATGCTTTTGGCCTCAATATTTACAATTGCACAGGGGGTATCCTCTAGCATCAACTTTCTATGTTCAGACTATCAGGCATTAGACTATCTATGGATTTTTTTTAATACTGGGAAAATAATTTAAAAATAGAAACCAAAGCATAAGCAAAACCAAAATCCCATCTCATGCTGCCACGTGTGGGAAACCCCCGTTAGCAGGCCAGAGGCACAAGCTCAGAAACAAGAGCTTCCTGCTGCCCTCTGGGCTGTGAAAAGGAATACGGGAAGGCACATTTTTCCAAGCCCTTCGGCATGATTTCCCAAAGACAGATCAGCATTTTTTGAATCAGGAAAACATAAGTAATTGGGTGCAGACTGTTACAAAAGCCTTCTTGTTTTAAGGTCACTCGCTGACAGCTCTGCTTTGTAATTTTGCCAAAGGTATCCCCACGCCTGCTGTTTCGTTGGCCAAATTCAACGTTCTTGTTCAGCTTTTTACTCTGGTACCTAGCAAGACGTGAAAGAGGAAGCAGCTCCTTCCTGCCCAGCTTTGGCACATTTGCAAACGTTGCGAGGACATGATTCGTGCTTCCCCTCTGCCCCCGGAGAAGCGAGCAGCGGAGATTTGACAACAGCAGTGGCGGGTAGGGGGACAACCACAGCTCAGTCATACTTCTGCCATGTTAGCCAGGAGTCAAAGTCCCATAGCCTGGTGACACCACCGCACCGTCCTTGCCACCTCCTCGCCTGATACAGAAAACCTGGGACCAGGACAGAAAAGAGTTCCTTGAAGTTCAGGGGTTTGTCCCCTTTCTTTTTTGCTGCTGTTAATAAAAGCAGCTCCAAAAGACAATGGCTATTTCTGATGTACAGCGACAGAGGGCTGGCAAACCCACAATTTTTCCCCCACTACGTCTCACAAAAATTATTTTAAGAAAACTAAAATTCCCAAGACAGAAAATTGGATAGATTTGCCTCCTTAACAGTCATTTACTATGAGTTGTTACAGGTGAAATTACTGGGCAGGAGCACTAATATTTTAACAGACTCCGTTTTGGCAGAGAACGTAAGAAACTTCAAAGACTGACTGAAAAAATTCAGAAGCCACAGTCTGATTAGGAGTTTACCTAAATGAGAACAGATTAAAAAGCTATAGTTATACTGATAATTATAGTTATACTAGTAAATTTACCCAAACTGTGAGAATTATTTTTTTACTAAATTCCTGTGATGTTGTGTTTTCAGCTCTGTATCTTTTTCCAGGATTTTCCAGAATGGGTTTTCTCAGGTAGAAAACATGTAAGAATTAATTCTGAAATAATCCTCTTTTTGTTTTGTTATCTTTGTATCATGACCTGTCATTATAGCAGTAAAGTCAAAATGCACTCCAAGAACACATTTTCCTGGACATACACAACTTATTTAAAAATCATTAATTATCTGACATCCTCTCTCCAGCAGAGAGAATCACATACACCAGCAAGCTGTTCTGCTAAATTTCGGTGTCTCATGAGCACACCCAGCTTTCTAAGCAGGAGACAGCAGCATCTGTGCTGATTCTCAGCTCCTTTTTCTGGATTTCAAAGCAAGAAAATCCCTGTCTCCTGCACAGACAAGCTTCAGCCTTACAGTGCCAAGTCCCACTGTGTCCAAGGATCAGAGGTATCAATCACTGCATTTTTAGAGAAACTTGGGTATGTTAGTGCAAGGCCACTGACTAGCTTAAATTAAGATATTCTTTTTCTTCTGTCCTGAAGGAGATGACCACTGGCTGGGCCTGACCTGCTCAGAAAAACTTGTGTTACAGAGAAGCTTACTGAGCTGCCTCCATCACATTTTGTCCACAAGAAAAACAAAACAAAAAAAGGCACCAGACCTTGAGGTTGCTTTAGCATTGTTTGCATTTTTTTATTTAGCTTCAGAGCTGGCTTATTATTGAAACATATTCAGACAAAAGATCTGCCAGTCTTTTTCAGAAGTCGTAATTCCGTACTGTTGTTCACAGCCATGCAAGTGCATGGTACACAGTGCCCTGCTCACAAATTTGCTCTGGTGTTTAGAGGAAATGAGTGTCAATCCTAATAGACACTCCATTTCCACATCTTCATCCTTACAGAATAATGTTGAAGTCTTTGCAAAAGATCTACATTTTTAATTCCAAGCATATCAGAAAATGCCAAACATGTATCTTAGCCTTCCTCTTTTAGGCCTCCTGAGGCTTCAGACTATTTGGAAAAAAAATAAGAACGGGAGCAAATTATGGGGCAAAGTCTTTTGGACAAAAAAATAGAAAAGTGACCAGAAAAAATAATAAAAAACCAGAAGGTAAGGACTGAGAAAGCAGAGAATAAAGAGCATGAACTTCAGAATCACTGTGAGAGAGAGGACTGCTACAATACTATTCAGCTCTCAAGCTCAAAGTTAAAAAAAACTCCCCCAAATTCTAGGGAGTTTAGTTACAAAAAAAAAAAAACAAACCCAACAACTTTGAGTTTTAAAGATTTCTTCTAGTGACAGAGAAAAGCAGGTCAGATTATTTATCAAAGAGAAGATCAAAAAACAACTCAGACACTCAATCTATAAATAGCTAAAACAGGAAAATGATGCTTGATGATAGGAGACAGTTCTTAAACATGTTCAGTCACAGCACACACAATTCAACAGATGTAACTTGTAGCTGGTAAGTTAAAAAAAAAAAATGGGTAAAGCAAATGAACTTAGGTAACTGTAGGCTTCTTGAGACCTTGTTATAAATACAGAAATTACCACGCAGTTCCTCTTTAGCCTCTGCCACAATCTTTTGGCCAAGACTTCCCCAGAAATGGCCTCTAATGGCCTTAAGAATCTATCCTCCTGAGCTTTAAAAAGACACTGATTCCCAACATAAAGAGTTGTACCTCAAATAACTGGTCTGAGCAATATCTACTTACAGATGAAAAATAAAGCCCTTCACCACAAAAATTATCAGATGAAATTCTATGGCTGTGTTAAACAATATCAGAGCAGATGATAAGGATGGTATCATGTCATCACAAAACATTTTAAAAAACAAAAAAGTATATTGAGTATCCCGAAAACATATACGGAAAGAATGGAAAATAACTCCTTGGAGAGGTGCAAGTGCATACGCCATTTAAATTACTTGCAAACTGGCAGCATCCCCTGACTAAGATTTTCAAGTGACCATTGCCACAGAAAACAGATAAATAGTATAAGTCAGCCCTTTGGTTACACCCCCCCCCCCCCCAAACTAGAGAGTATCAAGCTACAGCAAGAGCAACTTTTCTTCAGAAGACACTGATTTGAACTATTACACAAAGGCATTCACTTCACGTCAGTCCTTGCTCTTCTATTTGGAAAAAGGAGTAACAACATTAAACTTCTCTCAAATAAACAAAAGTAATTTAAACCTAAATCCCACAGCTGACAGATGTTTTTTTACTTTGCATCTCTCACCCAAAGATCTGATAACCTGGGAACACCTGAGCACCCTCACCTTGAAATCTTCAAGGATTTATCCTCACACAACCATCAGAGCAGTAAGCCAGCAGTCTTCCCACTTGAAACATGGTGGGTTGCAACAGGTAACGATCTGGACACAATGACAATTTCCAGGTGGTTTTTGCTGTCAGCTCCTTACAGCACATTTTTTGCCATACTGCTGCATACCAGAAAGATCAGGCAATGGACACAACCTGGTGTACTGCTACCACATGCTTATCTCGTGCCCTGGAAGGTAAGCTTCCATGGAAAACAAAAGAAGGGTTTAGCTGATAGCATGGCAAGTGAAAGGTCTGAGAAGGGAGCAGGCAATGCCATGGAGAGGGAACCCCCCCCCAGCACCAATATCACACATGGAGGAGCAGCAGCCAACCTCATTGCTCAGGGCACTCGAGCTGATAAGGTGAGCAAAGGCTCATCTCATTTAGGCAGCAGCTCAGCAGGTCGTGGACGGTGATTTCCTTTTATCATTAACCTCCGATTAAAAAAAAAAAAAAAAGTATCAGAGACAATAATGTAAAGGATCTGCGCTTTTTTCAGCTTAACTTCAGCTGAATTACCAGAATGTCCCCAACAGTCTGAGAGCAACACAAGTGTCTTTACTCAGCTGGGTTCAGTTGGGTCCTCAAGCTGCACTGGCACAAAGGGCTGCAGTAAGCTAGTAGTGGCAGATGAAAAAGTGACACATGAAATTACTTTCCTCCGCTCGTTCATCCCACTTTTTGGATGGACTCTGAAAATGGGTGCTGAAAAATAAGGCACGTCCCATCTGCTCCTGAATGAACCCCCAGCTGCCTAGGCTGTCCCCACGACAGCGAGAGCAGAGCATACCCCTCCTGAGGTCCTGTCCTCTTCAGAGCAGCCCACCTACTGCTGCTTTCTCTCCTGACAGACCCCCTCCCTCCCTGCCCTGAACACACACCCCACCACCTCCGGCCGCACCACCTCCGGCCGCGCTTGGCCAGGCAGGCAGGAAGAGCTAAATGGGCAGAGTTGAGCCACGTTGAATCTCGGGGGTGAGAAGAGTCAGAAGTAGCAGTGCTGGCTAACCTCCCGCTGTAATTAATGAAAAGCAACAGGGCACACAGGGAAATACAAGAGTGCAAGTGCTTTTCCAGGAACAAAGCATAAAACAAAGTCACCATTCAGATGCAAAAGAGAGGGTTGAGCACTGACACTATCATAAACTCTTCATTTTTACAAACCCTACAAGTCAGACCACACAGACTCATTTACTTCACCATTATGAAATTCTCCAAAGCTTCTATTTTCGGTCAGTTAACCATGAGCTCTAAGAAAACCTGATGCTTAAAAGCAGCGTGAATCCATTCAAACTGCAGATAGTTACACTTCAAATAATCTGAAACAGTTCAGGAAAAACATATCCTTTGGCCACCATAACTGCAGGGCAAGTTCCCACCACTCAAGAGGAGACATTGGGGCCCCCGGTCTCAAAAGGCTGGATCAGCAATTCTGGGCTGCAGCTGGCAGCCAGGGGCCACACGCCACACTCTGAGCTGGGATCAGCAAAGCCTGACCCACTCGAGCAGTTTCTCTTGCCTTCTCCACTGCGGGAGAAGTTACCACAGTATGTTCAGCGATGTGCTAGTGCACACACAAGTAGGGCACAAAGAGATGCTGCAGCACACCCCACCTCCTCCTGCACAGAACGGGCCACAGTTGCACCCAGCACAACGTACGCTTTTGAAACTAGCATACGTCCAACATCAATAAAACACATGCAAGTATTAGTGTGAGAATACAGCCCAAGAAAGCAGAGTTGTTTGGGGATGTTCAGGGAATTGATTTTGGTAAGATCATGCTCTACGTAACCCAAAAAGATCTCAAACACTGGAATTTCTAAGTGGAAGAAATTATTTCATATCCAAAAAAATGGAGAAGGATCATGCCAAAAACTGAGATAATTCAAGTGGAGTTTAAATGACTAACAAAAAATTGCCAGATTACAGAAATTTTAGAATATTTTATGACTTTGCAAAGGAGAACACTCTTTCATTTGACTGAAAACAGGTGTTGGAAAGGGATGCCCCATGCCTCTTTGCAGTTCACTGGACACATTTTTTCATTTTGCTTTTAAACAGAGGTATTTGATCTCCAAGTGCTTATACATGTTCTCAGGCTCAAAATAAGACAAAGAGGAAGTCTGTCTGCACTTTAAACAGCACTTCCTTTGACACTGCCTCTCTTCTTTCCTAAGTCTGCAAAAGCATCTTTGAATCTTAAATTAAAACAAAATCTCAAGCCTGGCATGGATACAGAAGATGACAACTGCTGTGCAATTCATGAATTGAAATATGTATCCACATGAGTTGTTTTGTCTTTTTAAAACAGGCATAAATAAAACAATAAATACATAAAGCAAAGCTTACTCTGCTTTACAGGACAGAATACCATGATGAAAATCAGGAAAATTCTATGTTTAACAGTTAAAGAGGGAGACGAGAAGCATATCCTTCAAAAAGGAAGAACAAAGGCATCCTGCAGTCCATGCATAGAAGGAAAGAAATTAAAATAGAATGGCCTGCTGAACCAGGGTCTGTGGGACCCATCTAAGTGAACTCCATGGAAACTAATGACAACATTCCCACAGGAAAAGGCTTGGTCTGCACAGCAGCAGAAGTTAAGTTTTATCCCTACAGCAACACAACATTTTCAGGTTTCTTGTGTTCCACTGTGTCATTCTTCTGTGTTACTGGCTTGCAGAAAATAAATTAAATCATTTTTCTATGAAGAAAATTTGATTGAGTATTCTGTGTAATGTTCCTACTCAAGTTAAACCATGAGACTGATCACAAAAAGCCCTTGTGAAGGGAAGAGCTAACAAAAGGAATGGATTTTCTCTTACAAGCACAGCAAAGTAATTACTATAATATTCACTTTTCTCTCAAACCTCCGAGATCTCTCTCAAAAATTCCCTTTTAGTTCTATTTTAATTAAAATTCAAAAGCCTCAGCTGTTCAACTGCATACCTATCAATTCAGACTGAGCAGAAAACATTTTAACAGACTGATAACTAAAGTGCTCCAGAGAACAGCAACGTGCTGGATCTTCTCTGTCTGAATGCTCTTTTTCTGTGCTCTTCACAGCACAATCCGCCTTTTTGCAAGGGGATCAGCGTAAGATGTTCCTTTCGGGACTGGAGCTCCTCTTCGTTCCTAGGCAACAGATTTGCATAAGCTGAAGGAGCAAAGAAAAATGCTTTTCACATCATTTACTGGCCTGCCTGATTAAAGTAAAAGACAGAAGAAAGCAAACAGCAGCTGACAGTCCTTTGTGCAACAGATTTGACATACTGTTAAGCTTTCAAAAATACATCTGTGATTGAAATAAAAAAAGGCTCAATAGGTGCAAAAGAGAAAACAAAAATTCCAGCACTGAATTATCCCATCACAGCACCACAGCAAGTCCCAGAAGAATGGCCACATAATGGAAACAATTAATTTAGTATTGGACTCCTATGGGGTAGCATGGCTTACATTAACTGCTTTGCCCTGCCGTTGGAGGGGCTCAGGGGGAAGCAGGCTTCCTGGAGCAGCCTTTCCCTTTCTTGGGGGAAAATGTAAGGCTAAAGTGCAGAAAAAAAATTTTTTTAAGAAAATGTCAGCTTCCCAAACTAAAAGCTCTTTGTGTTCAGTCACGTGTGAATATTTCACGCAACCTTCTTCATTAAGGTAGCCTATATTGCTACCTGTCCAGCTTCTGTCCCCTGCAGGGAAACATCAGGACAAGCAATACCTGTCCCTTTTCACAAGCAATACCTACACCATGACTGTGCAACCAAGGTTCAAGCACTCAGTGATACAACAGTCTTATCACCTCAAAACCCAAATTCTGTGCAGTATCAGATACTTTGGTAAGCAACAGCAGCAGCATTAATGCAACCTAAAAGCCACACTTCTATGAGTCAGTACTGTTCCTCCCTCCCTCCCACAAGATAATCAAGGTCAGGAGGACACCACTGCTAACAATGCTGTCATGTAGCTGAAATGGCTCGCTGACACACTGACCACCAGCACTCAGATGACAATCGGTCACGCTTGTCAAGTAACCGCAGGCATTCTCTTCCAATGTCCTATACAAATTCAAGCATGTTTCCAATGACAGGAAGGCCTGACATTCAACTATTATCACAACAGGTTATGAACGGGAACTCTCAGGCTCTTTGGACAAGACCTACATCAAGACTGGTGAGCCAAGGTAGGACAGAATCACCTTTCTTGATGCCTGCCACCAGGTGCAGGTCTACTAGCTACTCCCTTTTAAGGCATCAGCAAGAAAACTCTCCCACAGAGAACATCATGTAACCCTAGCACTCCAGTATCACAGCACAAGGCTGGAGTCGCTGTATTCTTGCTAGCAAGTTAGCACAAGAGTGGGTTTACATTTTCCTGCTGTGTTAGCAGCCAGCAGTAGCACATGGATGAGCACGTACTAATTCTACAGCAGCACCTGCAGTGGATGGTGCAGCAAGTAACCATCAGGTATTTTGATAAGCAGCCTGACTAGTACTATGCACCTGCAGTGTCATTCCACATCTTGAAGCTTTGGAAGAGAGATGCAACTTCCTGATGATAAAACGTACGGTCAAATGCTATCCCCATGCAAGGATCTCAAGCACAGTGTGATGCACGCACTTTAAAAATGGGAAACTGATTCTGCTCATCCCCACTCATTTTATTTGAGAATCCATTATGATGATATGGGAGAAGCCTAACCCTGTAAAGTTTGCTCTAAAGGCATCCCACGCATGCGAACAAGGAGGCAGGGCCTGTCACTGCAGCTTGGTCTGCAGCATGCAACCCCCTCTGCAATGGCACTTGTGCTACAAGAATTCACAGAGGGTTTTTGCTTGGTTTGTTTTATCTGTGTAACTAAGCCTGAAGCCCAAGACCTAAGTTGCCAATATAAAATAAAAAAATCTGCTGTTGGTGGGGCTAGATGGCTGAGGGGGTGTGTGCTGATTTATTAACTAATTCTTACAGAGCCGAGTTAGTTCTGAGTGAACATGGAAAAAATGTATTCATCTTAAACTTACATACATATTAAAAACCCTTCTGCAATATTTGGCCTCTCTTCAGACTGGAACGAAGTTAAAGATTTAACTGTTGTCTCATTCTAGGTTAGGTGTGCTGAGATCTGTTTGCTACACTTACTTGCCTCACCCCTTTAATACTGCCTGATATTACATTTTTCATTTGCACCAACTGCAACTTACACTTTGCTTGTCCTTCAACTTCCCGTTCTTTCTTCTTATTGCTTCTTGACTAACTCCCTCCCCTTCTCTTTTTCATGTTCTTTTCCTCGGTTCTCTCCTCCCCTCCCCTGTTGTTTAATCTTGTTTTGCTGCTTTGGCCATTTTGCTGTGCTTTGCTCTTATCTCCTACAGCTGTCCTAAACACGCATTTCTTCCATACTTCTTTCTGCTGCTGCATGGGTGTGTTAGGAAGCAATGCTGCACAGCATTGCTTTGGGCAAGACTAAAGCTTAGCACAGAAGCTAAGCACTGAAGCACAGTGCTGCCGGCATGTTCAGCAGTTGTGAAAAGCTCTCTCATTTCTTAGCAAAGATAAGATTCCCAGTATATGGATCCTGCAAAGAACGAGGAGGGAAGCAGCAACAGCAGTAACTGTCCCAGAAAGAAGAGGAGACAGCATGTGCACGTGGAGCTAGCTTGGCATTGCTCAGACACAGCACCTTTCTTCCTGCAGAAAGACCACCGTCACAGATTGCTCATGCCTATGCCTGTTCAACACAGGTTTGGTTGGTTGTCCTTTATGGAGGGACTGCTGTTACTTTAATCAAAAAGGGCACACCTGTGTGCCTGTGCTGAAAGGAGCAGTTGATGGTGGGCTGAGCACCAGTCTGGCACATTACAGGTGAGGGAGACGAGACACAAAGATGGAGAGAAAGACAAGTCTGGAGTCTTTAGATTTCAATCTAGGCAACAATACAACCCCTCAGCCCTAGACAAACTGTTTATTTAAGCATACAAGTTCTTGAACTGTACTTTCATTTCACAAGACTGGGAAGAAATAAAGCAGAAAACATTGTTTTCTCAGGAGAGGGGAGGATAGCGCACTCTTCCTGAGCCCAGTTCCAGACACGGCTGCTCCGAGGCCAGCCTTACCACTTCTCAGTGGAGCCCGCCTGGCAGCAGCCCCTGCCTTCGGGGAGGCCACCGGCCACAGCACGGCTGGAGGCAGCTGCCCAGGTGGGCGCAGCCCCCCAAACCTCCCTTCCGCAGTGCCTCCGCATTATACAACCAGCTCTGTCTTACAGCATATGCCCCCCGACAACATGACGGGCATTAAGTATATCCAGCGGGTTCTTTCAATGCAAACCTGCAGCTCAAGCTCTGGCTTCGGACAAAGGCTTCAGTAAAAACGACCCTTTAAAACAGTGGCTGCATGCTGTCATTCCCACTCCTTCTCTCTACCTGTAAGAACTTACTAAATCAACAATACAACTCGCTCAACTTTCATTTAAGCAAAAAAAAAAAAAAAAATTACACTGCTTTATCTGAAAACTAAGTTGGAGGATACTTTAGGCAAATTTGTACTATTCATGCTTAAAAGTAGCTTTCTATTTAATATCTGACACAGTGTGAGAATAATGTACAGTTTTGCAAAATTAGAATATTTAAAAAAAAAAAAAACAGGCTTCAGAAGCTGTTAAAAAAAGTGTACCACTACATGCATCCTGGGTAGAAAGGGAGAATCTGACAAAATGCAAGTTATGATTTAATAGCTCTCTTAAAAAATTAAGGAAATACTACAAAGTAGTAGCAAATAGCTTTTAGTTTCTTAGGTTTTCTTTTTCCCGTGAAAGAGCTTATAATCTGTAACATTTTATACTTTCATTTTTATATAATACATGAAAATATGCAGTTTCCGTGAAAGTTCATCAAAAACTTTACCTCTGGTATCACCTCATAAGCATCCACATCTATGTTGAGCAATGTGTCATGACAGTTTACCTGAACTTTACATTTAGAATGTATAATTCAGTGTACTCTCCTTATTGATTTAATATATGTCAGTGAACCCACTTAAAATAATTAGAGCTATACTGAAAGAAGACTATAAATCAAGTTCAGGTCTACAGCATTTTTATTTCCTGCCAACAAAGTGTCCATGTCCCTATCAGAATTAAAGTATTTCAAAGTGACAAACAGCACTACCATATTTTTATCTAAACCCTGGAAACAAATCTCCTGCATACCTGTAGTGCATAAAGTAAGCACCTCCAAAAGCTCCTTGTACCATTTACACAGCTGGAATCACTACTTAGCATGTCACTGCTTGAGACTCATGTCCTAACATAAAACCACAATACTGATTTTGAAATCTGAGTATCTGTTTCTAAAACTAAAAGCACCATTCCATTTTTTTTCTTTTACTTAATATTGTATTCGTTCATAAGAACATTACTGAGACTCAACCCTGTTAATCATTTGTAGAGTGTCATCTAGTAAGCCTAAGTCTACCCACTGCCTGAAGTCTTAAGATGCCTTTTGGTGGAGGGAGGGGAGGGGGAATGGCATTTTTTGCTCCAAATTAGTAATTCTTGGCTTTAAAGAGTTGCTAGGTCATTCTACTACCTCCTGACCAATATTCCTGAAAAGCAGACCTGCAGAAACCAGCCTTGGGAGAGGCTTGCTGAGAGACACCCCATTAAACTGAGAAAATCTCCCAACATCTCGTCCAAGCATAGAGAGATCATGCAATTTCACTCCACAAGTAACTACTTTGTAAACCAGGAGTGCTCACGAGCCAGGGAAAGGAGGGGACCACAGCCTGCTGCCCTGGCATTTACCTCTAACGAAAGCAAGAACAGAAGCATCAGTTCCTCGCACGTTACCCAATTACTTGAAGTAAGAAAAGCTTTATTAAAGTTAGCAGGTAGAACCTCGCCTCTTGTGGAGGACATTCACTTTAAGCTGCGCCTATGCCAGCGCACCTGTGCCAGCAACACACACACACAGAACCACAGAGCAACCACCCAACTGAAGGACCACCATGTTCACCTTTACTTCTCTCTGGTTATTGAGAATTGTTTAACAGGGACCTCACAGCATGACTTCGAGGGTTGCAAACCCACACCTGGCAGACCACAGCTCCGAAAGTTCCACACAGGGAGTGCCCAGCAAGCCGTTCGTTTAGCTACAAAGGGGTTTTCACCCCGAGAGCCTTCCTGGAGCTCAGCACCTCACCAGGCCATGAGACTGATGCCCCACTGGGGTCCCTGCCAGCAGAAGGGGACGTCTGGCAGAATTAAACAGCTATAGAAGATGTGGGGAAGGGATACGGCAGCAGGGCACGAGTGCTGCTCCTAGCTATCCCTGGGAGCAGGGACCACCACCTCCCAGCTGGGCAGGCTTGGAGAGCTGGGCTCCTTCCCCAGCACCCCAGCCAGATCTGCTCTCAGCTCTGCTGCCCACAACCTTAAATCACCTCTCCCACAATGGTCTTTCTCTAGAAAGGCTACACAGCTACAAATTCACTTGCTGTCCTGCTGACGGGTCAGCCTGAGGGGACGGAGGCTTCTGCTGAGGTGGCAAATGCCTGACAATTATTTGTGCCATACCCGCCTTTACCACAACCCTACATTTACAGTTAGAAGTCCGAGACTGCCACTTTTCCCTGTTTGAAGACAGGATTTTCTCCACAACACCCACATTTATGAATGCACATATATTTGTAGACATAATAGAGGTAGAGAGCAAACAGTACATACTGACACAGAGAAAATCTTTCAGAGTGCTGTGCAGAAAACAAGCTTCGGGGGTTTTTTTGCCGGTGTGTTTACCAGAGATAAGGAGCTACCCAAAAGATGAGTTACAAGACTTTTGGTGCCAAGAGACAGAAAGATTATCTGCTGTTTTGCACCCTCTGCCTTCCTGTACCAAGTCTCATCAACGCATCGTATGTTAATTTTACCACTAGAAAGACAAGTGATGTGGATTAATGGAATTATACTTAAATCAAGCAAATCAATACACACTCTCAGTTATCAGTATTACACAGCAAGGCGTACCCGAGACCTACAAACTTCAGCTTCTAAGGGCAGACGTATAGTAAAGAAGAATTGTAAACTGATGACTGTAGCTTAAAACATAAGCACCATTACCATGTTCTTGGTAAGTTTTTGTAGGTATTTTTTCACAATGTTGAAATGTCTTTCTGTCATATTACTCTGTCAGACCGGCACACTTGAGCAGAAAAAAAAAAGGACAAACATAGGTGGCTTTCATTTGTTATGTATGCAAATAACAATGTAGCCAAAAACTAACAAAATGCCCTTCGACAATAAGGTCTGTCAGAGGCTACTTGTAACAAGGTATATGTTCTAAATATCAATAGTTTCCAAGTCTGTTATATTTACTACCCCTCTCTGTGATCCACCAGAGAGCACGACCCAATGGAAGCTCAGGACTGTTTAAATCAATCGCTTTCCCAAGTGCAGGGATGGATCCACCTGGAACGCTTCACTGGCCATTCACGCTTGGGTTGTGTCAAGCTCCTGCAGCATCCCTCAGTAAACAAGCACTTAATTTGGTTCAAGAATAATTGCTTATTAAGTTGGGGCTTGCCATAGTAACTACAGCTATTTAAAAACATATAAACAATAAAAATTCAGAAACTCGCACTGTCACTGTTTCAAAGTCAATCACACAGCTGACTTCTGATTCATTATGGTATAACACACCACCTGACATTAAAGTTTACTTTACTTGTTGGTACAGCAAAGGAACCACATGAAGAACTTGCCCCGAGAACGTAGAGCAACAACTGTGAAATGAAACCACCTTGATGCACACATAAATATGTGTGGAAATTATACCAAAATTAATTTTGTCTTGTATAGCATTGCAAGCAATTCCAGCAGCTTTTGAGCCAAAGGATGAATAAAACTGAATTAAAAAAAAGGAGCTTTGTGGAGATTTTATTTTCCATCTTTTTGTTCCAACTTTCCAGCTCAAATCCAACTACCCTGAAGCTTCCACCTGAACCTAAATATCTTGGAAATCTTTGAGAAACAAAACAAAAAATAAAAATCAGATGATTCTGAGATCAGATGATTCTGAGAAGAGAGTTATGACAAGACTGAGAAACTTACCCTCAGGAACAAGCCACCTTCCAAAACACCTCTCTTGCAGCATGAAAAAACACAGCACTAACCAAAACCTAAGGAGTGTATCAGACAAACTTCTAACATAAAACATGTAGCTGGAACAGATATCTGTTAATTATTTAATTACACTTTAAAGTCTGTGTAATGGGTCAAGAGAATTTGTGGGTTCAAGCCCAGGGGCCGATTTCCACCTAAGGCAAACTGAAGAAACAAGAATTTTGTTAATGAATGCTTTAGATATTACAGGTACATCACTAAAGGACTACCAGCTTTTGTAAGTCACGCATTCAGAAGTCAAGAACTGAAAAGTCTGGATTGTTTGTGGAACCTTCCCTTTCTTATGATGTAAATGTATTTTTTTTTTAAACAGCTTGCATAATTCAGCTCCACTTATGTTTAAATATTGTGATATCTACTAAGTGAGAAGTTTTACGTTAACACTGCTGAACACATTTCAAACACCACTCCGCTCTCCTCATCATGACCCTCAACAGGAATTGACCAAACCCAAGGTCTAAATAAAATGCATGAAGTCTCACTCATCTTCAGCAGGGCAGTTTAGGGGGTGGAGGGTATATTTTTCTAAGATTCTGAGAGGTTTATTCTCTAAATAAATAATTAAATTAGGTGTAGTAACCTGAAAACCACAAAGTACAATGGAGATACTCCATCAATCCCATCGTCCTTTACAAAAAAGAAAAAAAATCTAAGCTCCTGCAGAGAAAGACTACTATCCATTTCTTAAAGGGCAAGCCAAGCAAGCTTTGACAATACTGGGACCAAGCCTTCCTGCTGTACCCCGGTCCCCTACAGGCTGCTTCCAAATTCCTCCTCCTCCTTCCTGGCAGCTACAGAGACACTGGCTGCCTACACCAGCCAGACTTCACAGACCAGTTGTCTAGGAATGCTTAAAGAGCCTTTTACATTAGATCAGGAAAACCTCCGTGTTTACAAATAAAAAAAAAAAAAAAAAAAGAGTTTTCAAAAGTTAAAAGTAGGACTTAAATAAAACCAAGGACTAGAACACTTAAGTAAAGACTAGCAATGCCTTTTCTAGCACATAGCTCAGAGATACTCGGTCTGAGCATAAACAGTTTGTATAAGTGCAATTAATATAAACATAATCCAGAGACTGTAGAATTGCGTTACGGTATTATTATAAGTTCCACTTTGAAAAAACACTCTAACTAGCAACACTGCATGTGTACATGTTCAGTAAGTTTATTATAATAAAGTTACGGCAAATAAGTAACTGGAACGCAACAAGGACTGGAGTTGCTTGTTAGCCTAAGCTCTCTGTTTCCCACAGTTTACAACAAAGTGTGGTATGGTCTTCTAATCAAGAAGAAATTCCTCCAGACAGCCTTCCTCCCCCTCCAATGCGAGCTCTCCAGCCACCACTTCAGGCAGACTGGCTACCTCCCACAAAAACAACTTCCTAGCAGCCTCCCTGGCACAAACAACCATTTACATGCCTGAATGCTACTCAAACCTGTCATCAAACGGCACAGGAATAAAAATCAAGGCAGCGACAGCCTACTGAAAGGCAAAGACATCAGCAACCCTGCTAACCGAACTACACGAGTGCTCACACGGATGAAGTGCATGTCTGTCTGCATCTCTTTGCTCATCAGAGACAGATCGGAGAGAGACGGGGTACCAGACCATCCATCTGGGGAATTTTGTGCTTGCATTGCTGCTCTCACTCCAGCATAGTTATTTGAACTGGATAAAACTCAGCTTCCTCAAGAGGAAGTTACGCTGTGTCCTCAGACAGACACTAGATCATCTCCTCCACCTGAAGAGTGGGACGAACTTGCACAGGGCTTGTTACTTTTATTTTTTCCCACCTAAGCCCCTCCCGGCCAGCCTAGGAAGCCAAACTCCGACTACCCCTGTGCTACAGACACACGGGCTACGCGTGAGGGACAGCGCTTCAGACCCCCCGCCCAGAAGAAGAGACTAAACCTGGCCCTTAGGTAACTACCCCCGCGGCTTCACCCACTGCCGGGGCCCGCCCGAGGGAAGGGCCACCTGCCCGTTGCCCGCCCGCCGCCTCGCACGGCCCGGCCGAGCCGCCGCCGGCACGACCCTTCCCGCCACAGCGGCGCCTCTGAGGCGACGCCCGGCACCCCGGGGCCCGGCTCCGCCCGAAGCAGCGGGAGCCCCCGCTGCGGCCCCGCCGCGGCCCCACGCCGCCGCGGCAGGCCGCAACCTGCTGCGAGTGGGTCAGCACGAAAACAGAGCGGGGGGTGGGCAACAGATAAATCAAAGATAAGCGTTTGGGGCTCGCGGTCACTAGCGAGAGGTGCGCTCTATAAATGGGGGAGGGGGGCGAAGCCGCACCCGACGCGGCGGACTCGCCGCCGGCGGGACGGCCCCCACCCCGCGGGCAGGCCGCTCCCGGGCCCGGGGAAGCGCTGCTCACCCGCTCGCCGCCCGCTCCCGGGAACGGCGCTGTCCGGCGGCGGGAGGGGTCCGTCTGTCCGCCCGCCCGGGGGCTCCGCTCGGCCCGGCCCGGCCCTCCGTCCGCCGCCGAGGGTCGCGTCGGCCCGGCGGCTCCGCTCCTGGGCCGCGCCGGGC
>JAVKLA010000057.1:10268327-10292770 GCA_034782735.1 Sagittarius serpentarius
GCGGCTCCGCTCCTGGGCCGCGCCTGGCGGGGAGTTTCCTGTCTGAGTCACTTCAACCGGGAGCTGCGCAGGGAAACACCCTTCCTGCCGCTCCAGCAGCTCCTCCTCCTCCTCCTCCCGCCTCATCCCAAACCTGCCGCCCCTTCCCCCCCCGGCAGGCTCCGGCTCCTCCTCCTCCTCCTCCTCCTCCTCCTCCTCCTCCGCCCGGGGAGCCGGGGCCGGGGGCTGCCGCCCGCTTCCCACGGCGTGAGCCGCCACTTTGCTGTTAATGAAAGTGACGTTTTCTGAGCCATACGCACAAGGAAATCTATCTCTACGAAGACAAATCTATATAAAAGACGACCGTGGCCCCGTCCTACTTGTATATCAACCAGAGAAAGTCCGATTCGGTGCCCGGGGGCCCCCCGCAGGGAACTCCAGCGCCCCGGGGACTGTGGGGTCGGCGTTAACAGGTCACTTGGTTTTGTTTGGGTTTTTTTCTCCACTTTACAGTTCTGAGAGGATGGCGAGGGAAAGAGGCCAGCAGTAAGGACAGCGGACCGAACCTTAAAGAATCAAAGGGTACCCCGTAGGGAAGCCGTTTAAGTGTCCCCTAGAGGGTGCTCAGGCATGTCTTTCTCCTATCCCCAATGCCACTGCTCATTGAAACTAAAAATAGAAAAAACAGGAATGGCCGTTTTCCACTGGCTGTTGACAACCTCCCACTTTTATTTTTCTGTAAAACACAACAAACATGTATACGCTTGCTCCTTTTAAGCTTTGCTTACCTTTTCCATGTAATGTTCTCCCATTTCGAGTTCTGTTTTTCTTTTATTTCTTCAAGATTCATCTAATTAACTTGACACGGCACCACAAAATGAAACTGCCAGCTCTTTTTCACTAAAGTTTGTCAAGATTGTTCTCTTTCCAGCCACTATTTTATGGCAGACAGAATCCGCAAACCTACTACATGTAGGGGTTACAGTCAGTTGAGAGAATGGGAACTTCCAGATGATTTTTCCTCAAGGCCTGTTTGCTTCTATTTCACTGCTTTAAGTTGCATCCAACGTTTTATTTACTTTTGAAAATCCTCTCTAATCATCAGCACAGTATTGTTGTTAAACACAGTATTGTTGTAGCAAGCAAATTTAGGTCTCTGTTTTCAACAGCTGTTAGTGGGACACTGTGCTATTCACAATTTTTGTGCTGGGAACACAATTAGTCCTTTACCTCACCTGTTTTTTTCAAACAAGTTTCCAGTGTATTAAGTTTCCTTAAGCAGCCTTTTTGTAATAGCACGTACAAGAAAGCCTTTGGAAAGCAGGAATAAATTGCTAAACCCCCTAATTCTCATTATTTCAAGTACTCTCTAATCCAATTATTCCACCCACTCCGTATCACCAACAATTCCCACAGCTTGTGGAGAAGTTACGCAAAGTACTATTGTTACCATTTCATCCTATCACAGACATATCTTCACACTCATATTTTTCCCAGTGCTGCAATACAGTCTTTTCTATGAAACAACTTCTCTTCTAGGATGTGGCTGGTTATTCTTCTCTGATTTTGTATATCTTTGTAAGTATTTCAAGTGCATATACCAAATGAATTAATTTCACCCATCACAGCTCCTTATCAGCCTAGCTTCTAAACCCAGCTCAGTCAAAACTGTAAAACGCAACCAGAGCTGGATGCTTCTGTTCCTAAAAAGACAGCTGATACTGTCCAATGCAATCCATCCTATGCCCTTTTCCACAAACCCTGCTTGGGGCAATAAGCTCGCTAAAGGATAACTTGCCTTCGTGACACAGGATTGGTTTTGTTTCCTTGTCCTGGGTGAGTGCAAATTCAAACCAGCCTTGTCTTGCAGCCACTTGGCCGACATCAGCAGCGAGACCTCTGTTATCAAGTCACAACAGAGCAGCAAGGACAGGGAACTTGCTCCAAGCAAAGCCAAAAGCTCCCAGCGAGATGTGACCAACAGCAGCTTGCCCACAGATGAGCGACGCTTTGTAGTGCTCCTGTGCAAAACTGCCACTGCAACTCCCGTACTTGCCGAAAGCCACCTGGTGCCAGGAGCGGCTGCCTTGCATGAAAGCAAGACACTGCCAACCGGCACCGTACTGTCCTAGCAATAACAGCTTGTCCTAAGGATTGGCGGGTCCCCCAGGCCTTGCTATGCCCCTTCTGAAGGAACTGAGTGGGCAAAAGAGCTACTTTCCCACTGCTGGAGCAATCTGCTCTTTATCAACATCCCCATACTCACGTTCATAGCTACCCATAAAGTCAGATAAAAAATACTGATGAGGCTATGCAACTAGTCAAGATTGGTGTAGCTTTTCCATTATTCGATATTGGAATTAGAGGACAATCACATTTTACCATCTGGATGTTTATGTTCTCATGTAAGATGAGGCATGCTTATCAGAACCATTCTAAAAGAGCCCACACCGCAACATTCCAGCAGCCTGATTTAATCCTGTAATGCCCCCACGACTCCCTGCTATTTCCACTTTTGTGCAATTGAAGCACTGCAATGACAGTACTTGATTAAAGGCATTCAGCAGGTCTCCCTGACCTGCTTCTCCCTCTACTCTATCCATCCTTCTTATTTATCCTTGCCACACGGAACGCTGGCCTTCTGGACCTAGCTAAAGATAATGGCTGTAAAGATAATGTAGATAGATGTATCTACATACTCCTGACCAAGCCATTAACTGATCTCCTATCCACTGGAAGTTAGGTGTGGTTTTTGAGGCCAATGGCTAGACTTAGGATCTCAAACAGCCCTTTCTTGGGTGGTATTTATTTAAACCTGATATTTAACCCATGCCTGTCAATGATCTTTAGGGAGATCTGTAACAGTAACGTATCATGCTCCTGGCAATTTATGTACCCTACACCTAAACCAGATGAACACCAGATAATATGGTAGTAACAAGCTTAATGTGATCATCTGGAGACTAGACAAAGCCTTTATTCCAAGGCACCATGCTAGCCACAGACATCCACAAGTCTACTTCCTGAATTCCAGCTATTTTCATTTTATTTTTAAAGTCTTTCTTTGCGCCTTATAATATTCACCCAAAGTCAATGAATGAAAATCTTCCACAGGAGCCCACAGGAATCCGCAGAAGAGTTCCACTCCACAGCGGCCCAAGAGCTTCAACAGGAATCTTGTGGTCCTGCCACGAGGTGTCTGCTATGTCTAAGATACCAATGTACTCTTTGGTTTTGCACCTTTCCACTCAGATATTTTAGTGATTAAGCTTAATAGCATATCTAGCTATTCATTTATATTTTTTTACCTGCTGAGTCCAGAGAGATCTTTACATCCTCGGAAAAGAGGTAAGGCAACACAGGAAACTGTCATGACCTGACACAGAAAGGTATTTATGAAGCCACAACAGGCAATGGCCATAATGACGCCAAGAATAGGACATCATGCAAAACTACAAAGACAGAAAATAGGTAATTGTCCATAAATCAGTTAAAAAATGAAATTCAACCTCTGGCAACATATCAGCCACCTGTCCTTACTCTAAAGGACTAGACAAGATTTTCCACACAAGGAGTCAGCAGAGACTTCATTTTGTGTCAGACATGGCAAACGGTTTAAAGCATAGCAAGGCTACAAAAATATTATATGCTTCCACACTACATACAGCAAACCCATTGTTTCAGCTCTCAGGAGACAGGCACCTATGTAAAGGTGCACAGCACTTAGGAGAGTTTAAGCAGAAGAGACAGAGCAGAAAGCAGCAGCTGTCTCAAGATGTCTCAATGAGCAGCCAGCTCAGAGAGTGAGAACCTGCCCACAGCAGAAAGCCTGGCCAGCTACGTAAAGGCGTAACTCCTAGCATCCCGAGTTCTCTGCTTCACAAGGCCTTATGCAAATGCAGAGTGATCCGGTCACCCACACCTACCTCTAACTCCAGGAAAAGCCAGATTCCTACCCCTGAGAGCACATGTGCTGCCAAAAGCACAGCTGACAGCAGCAAGTGGGCTGCAAAGTCATAAATACCCACTAGCACATGATGATAGGCGCAGCGCTCTAGTTCCGATTTTCCTCCTAGTGCTGAATGGTGCTATCTCAAATAGATCTGAGCAAGCAGGATTTCCTAGTTCTGCTTTCCAGCTTCCCAAAATGCTAGACAAAAGTTCTGTTGCTAACTCAGAGGCGTTTAACTCTTTATCTGTAAAATGGGCCCACGTCCCCCCACTCCGCTTTCCAAGAATGCTGCACGCTGTGCTGCCAACCACACCAGACTCCAACCACCAACTCCCTGACAGACATGAACAAGCATTAAATCCCTTCTTGATTCTGTCATAAATTACATTTGTTTTGCTCATGCAGGACATCAGTACAGAAACTAGGGCACGTATGTTAGGCAATTCATCCGACCCCCTCTTCACCCCAGCCCTGCCCCTCTAATGCTGTTAAGTTTTATTAGCTATTTAGACCCCAAGACCTGTGATCTCCTACAGCCTTCCCAGCAATAAGTGTGTAGTGCAGCAACAAGCCACTGCACAATCCAATAAATACAAATTGTATCAGTGAGGAAAGGTTTTTCTGTAAGTGTGCAAAAGAGTATAGGAAGAAAGCTGGAAAATTTGTAAATCTCTCCAGTTAATAAGATTAAAAAGCATGTCAGAGATTTTTTTTTTTTATTTTTAATGAGCCTGCAATTTAGAGATTCTATCTTTAATCCATGCTACCATGGAAACCATGCAATCAACAACTGGTTACTAACTTTTTTGATATCAATAGCTTGACACAAGCAAAAGTCCTCAAGGACCTAGTGGTTAATTAGGGGTTATCAAAAGTAAACAGCAAAGAAAGCATTAGAGAATTTACTGAATCTGTGGTAAAATGTGGCCTAGAGATTATAGAAGCCCACAGGAAAGGAGAAGGAAGAAAAGTACTAAGCCAGATAAATAAGGGCTTCTATGCTGCAACTTTTATGAGAGAGTGCACCAAGAAATTAAAGAAACAAATAAAGGTGGAAGTGAAATGCAGATGAAACTGTCACAGAATCCAATAATGCAGTGTGTTCTTTTCCAAAGGATTTTAAACAACAGACTTAAGATCTTACCGTGAATATTATAATCTTCTCTAATACCACGTAACCAAATCCTTAATTTTAAGCACCCAAATCCATGCTTGCTGTTCCACCCGTATCAGTGCTGCTTTTTAAAGCCATTCACTTCTCCTTTGTACATCATTTAAGTACTTATTATCATGTTTCAAAAACCCAGGCAGGCCTTTTTGTGCCTTAGCATAAAACAGAAGAATATGGCTGAGACCAGGATCTAAACAGTTTTTTCTCTTTCAAGTTCTCTAGGATCAGAATAATCTGGCTATGACTACAAACCAGATTATGTTTCTTCTCCTTCAGTAATTCATCAAATCCTCTTCTCCATAATCAAAAATGATTTTTTTAAACTATAAAATAATTATTTCTTATTTTATGCTTTTTAGATCAGATATATTTAGGGGAAAACACATGCCCTTTCTCATTTAAATATAGATTAGCCTTTTGACATTATGAAAGCAACAGCCATGAGCTTAGCTTGCAAAGAGATCAACTAATGAAAACATTCCCTTGAAATTTTAAAATCTGCCACCTAGTGGGCTTTTTTTAAAAAACGGTTTTAAATTAGAAGATGCCCTCTTCGAAGCTTAGAAAGTTCAGTTTCTATATGCTTTGCTGGGTATTATTTTATGCCTTCCTTTAGCTAGACTTGACAATTTACAAAACAATAGACTATGACAGAACCCCCTTAAATCTATACAAACATGCCATAAATTGGGCCACGTTTTTCTAACATCTCTCCAATTGCTTACTTGAAATTCCGGAAGTGCAAGTAAAGCACATTCAAATGCTAGGTCTCCTCCATTAAAGAGGAGGAATGTCCAAAAGTTAAGATTCAAACAAATTCAGAGATAACTGATAAAACTAGGAATTTGGAAACAGGGTCAAAAAACGTCCAGAAGGAATGGACCCAGGACAGAATCCAAGCAACAACACTGCTCTGTAAAGAAATCAGAAAACGTGACAAGGAAACTTGAGCAAATAAATAGCTAAAATACCCCAAACCTCACTAAAAGCATTCTTCTTTCCAAACAGGTAAGCAGCCATATTAGCTACTGCTAGGGGACTGATGGTAAGGTCCTGGTGGCATTACAGGGCACGCACACTAAAAGAAAGGACTTATTTTTCTGTGGTATTAAAGAAAAAGGGATGCCACAAGACAGACTCATTCAGGGGAATTTTTCAGCTGAGTATTACTGACACACAGAAAGCTAAGCATGGAGGATGTCCATGACTAGAATCGGCCAACAGTGCCAGAGCTAGATTTTCCACTGTGCTTCTGTGACGACAGAAGAGCAAACAAAGCTCTGAAGCCGGCTAAAAAATGGCATGCAGGCATCACCCACCTCCGAAATACACAGAAGTCTCCCTGCAGAATGCAATGTTCATTCCTAAGCAGGAAATTGGGTGAAACAGCAAAATCTTTCACTTGCAGGGAGTCTCTCAAATAAAATAAATAAAATATGCAAAAGCATTTACTAGGAGTTACTGTTTCAACAACATGAAGGATTGAAGGATTTTTTTCTCCCATATCTAGCTAGTATTATCCAAGGTAAGTCTATGAAAAGCCTTCAGTAATTTCACTGAAGGCAACCACTGTATGGAAGGGAGAAATAAAGCAACCGCTTGTTAGATTTTTTTAAAAGCACAGAGTACAAGACATAAATATACTCAAAAAGTAATGAACCAGCACATACAAGCACTGAAATTCCGAGTACAAGTATGCCTTTTAAAATTATTAGTATGCTATCCATTTTGACTCTGAGTGAGCAAGAAACAGTTAATAAAGAACATATACTGTCTCTGCTTGCAATAAACAAGATGGAATCTCAAATGAGAACCAGTCATGGTAAACTGGAAGTACAAATTACTTTTGTTAATAGGTGTCCACCTACCACAAAAAACATCCACTTGGAGAAGTGTGTCATGTGGTAGCAGAGTATAAAACAAACATAATGTTCTCTAAAGCAAAAACTCATCTCAGTCAAACAAATAAAGAACATGCTACAGGGCAGCAGAAAGTTTCCCAGTGTTATACTTTAAAAAAAATTTGTTCTTTTTCCTGAAAACATTTTATGGCTATAACTTGGAAGAACCTTTTGAGATCTGTTCAAACAAGAAACTTTATATGAAAATGCATATTAGGCAAGTATTAGTTTACAGCTGAAAAAGAATAGTTTTATAATGTGAGCCATCCAGTCTCACAGTTGGTAGTAATATCCTTCATTTACCTTGCAGAACAGCCCTCAAACTTTAAGTTACTGACTGGATTTCAGCAGAAACACACACAATGGTGACATTCCAATTACTAAATCTGGACTTATTCAAATAAATAGGTAAATGGCTATGACTGATTTTTCTTTTTTTTAAATACAAGTTCTGATGCCAGAACTACAGAGAAACTTTCATGGGGAGGAGACAGGGCAAGTCATCTTATGCAGAACACATTCTACATTTAGTTCTCTAGAAATGTACCCTTCTGTATTACAATCTACTGCTTAACAAGAGATTAGCTATTAGATGTAAGGTTTGTTTGCAAAAGGCTTAGGAGAACGAGAACAATCAAGTCATATCTGACCACCTCTGAAACATCTCAACAATCCCATAGTTAAAATTAATATATTACACAGTCATCTTGATCCTACTTAAACTGACAAGTTACCACTAAAATTAGTAAGCATTTGATCACTTAACGTAAAAATATTGGTATTTCATGGTCTGCAGTAATCCATTTTGATAAGTTAATCTTGTATTTTTTACATCAGCTTATTGTAACAGTCATAACTGTTCCCAAAGAGTTCTTAAGAACCATTAAGCAAATAAGACAAATGCTTCTTAGCCTTTTTTCAAAGGAAAAAAGGCCAAAAATTAACTCAACCATCCTTTTGAATAATAATTGAATCGCACCACTCCACACTGCACTGTGACCTATTCACAGCTGCAAAATTAATGGAAAAAGTAAATCAGCAATTATGAATAATTTAACAAAAAATAAATCCTTTCTACAGCACGAAATACATTTTATGTATTTACGTAAGATTGTTTACACAGGATGATTTTCACACTGAACATGTTTTTTGATGTTTAAGCATATACATACAGAGAAAAATACTGCCACAACTAATACACTTAAATATCTGTACAATATTTACATTTTAAAATATTTCACACAGCTCCAAACCATCAACATCATTTAGGTATATACATTTCAAACTGGAGTGTAAAATGCTTACAGTTTTTTAACAAGGGAATTTCAACATAAATGCTGCTTTCAGTTCTTTATTAATTCAATGGAGTCAGGTGTTAACTTTGTTCCATGCCAGCCATCAGTGACAAAGCTAAGGATTCCACTGTGAACCAAACCATAAACAAGTAGTTAACATTTGCATCTGCAGCAGTCTGAAAATATTTATTGCAATACTCAATTCTGTAGATTAAAAGGAAGATACCAGTTTATTTTTTAAATAGTAACACTTCAGGATTTAAGACAGTAAGACATTTTATGAATCTCTGACAATTTAGACAGTATTTCACCATTTTCATCATCAGTTATGCATTAGTTATTTCAGGTGGTAAGAACTGGTAAGAAACTAGTTCCTTTGTTTGAAATGCTAACTGCTGTACACAGGAAAACCCGGAATAAACATTGTGAGGGGTTATATGCAGTAAGCCATTCTCACAGATGGTTCTTGCAGACAAGCTCTTGGAGACTGAGTAGCAGTGATGTCAGATATTACCTCTTTTAGAATCATAGAATTGTTTAGGTTGGAAAAGACCTTTAAGATCACCAAGTGCAACCGTTAACCTCGCACTGCCAAGTCAACCACTAAACCATGTCCCGCAGCACCACATGTAGATGTGGTGTAGAAATCTGTTGGAACACACATCTACGTCCCAGCTAACCCCATTCACCAGCTGCCCCCTTAATTCAAACTGGCACTGATAGAAATTTAAGCTAACTGGCTTAAATTTCTACTTGCAGATAATAACCAGCTGCAAGTGGAAGCACAGACAGGTCGTCTTCTGCTGTTTCCGCTACCAAGGAAGTAACTTCCAACAGATGGACAAGCTCGGGGCAAGTTGCAGCTGAGGTACCATAATACTAAATTTTTATCTGTTCAAGATGTATCACAGCTGTCATCCAACAACAACAAAAAGAAGAATGCTTTTCTATGCCCTCCAGAACTTAGTTTCATTCATTTGTTTAGAAAACTGCTTGTCACTCGCTTGGCTACACCAGCACCCCCTCATCAAGAAAACAGGTAAATTGAAGATAGCTGTCATAAAAAAAGCATGACACGAATACTCTAAAAAAATAATGAAGTTAACTTATTAAGAAGTAAGGCTTAACGTCCCTCTGTGAATCCCTCACAAAATGAGGTTCTTTATGATGTACTGACAAACATTAAAAGATTATAATGTTAATACATTCCTAGTAAAGCTTGTGTCCCAGTAAGTGCAGGTATGTGAAAAGCTTCATGTACTTACAGTGAGGAAAAGAGCCTCGACAGACAGCTTTGTTGAGAACAGTTACAAGAAACATGTGACAGTTTTTAAAATCAGATTCCATCTTCTCTATGGATTCCATCCTACGAAACAGTTTAACAGAGGAATGCTTAACAGACTAGCCACCATGTTATCTTCAAAATATGATCAAAACTTCACAGTAAATGAAAAAAGTACTCTTAGCGTAGCATTCTGGCTTGAACTTACAATATTTCAGTTATGCCTGTGTATACTACTACTAGAAAACAAAGGCAATTTTGACAGGAGTACCTGAGCACTACCACAATGGCATTAATTTCCTCATCATCTTAGAAATCTCTGCAGTGACTTGGAGGATCTGTGTGGTTCCAGCTGACAACTGTTATTCCTACACAGCTTTGTATTTCAAGACAGCCATTCCTGGTCCCTATTGCTTCAGAGCTCCTTGGGGTAAACCTACACTACCAAATAAAACAGGGACACGCACACTGTTTTACTATCACCCACCTCTTGAATTCCACTTTGGGCTGTGCCAGCTAGCACTCACCAGAAGAGGGACAAGACAGTTCACAATAGTCACTCCTTTCCTTTTTCCCCTCTCCCAAGAGGATACGGATGACACTACATCAGCTATGACTTTTTCCTGCCACATCCAAGAGCACGCAACCACATGCCCAGTCTTTATCAACAGTCTTCACAAATTATTTCTGACACTTTGAATCAGAAAAACACTCCAAAAATAGCAACTTCCTAATGCCATAGGAGAGCAGGATCCAAGTTCTAGGTAGCATCTGTGCCAAAGAGAATTAGTCCTGAAAGATATGGATGTGAGCCAGTCCGTACCAGCTGGCCTCAGGGCCATAGATCAACCCTTGGGCATTAAGACATAGACTTGGAGACTTGCCCACTATCATTCATCCTTCAAGCAGCAGGTTACACAAGCAAAATATGAAGTATAAATTGGGAGAGCAGTGGCTGGTGAACAGCCCTGCAGAAAGGGATCAGGGGTGCTGGCCAGCAGCGGGCTCAGTGTGCCCCAGCTGTGTCCCCTGGCATCCAAGGGGCAAACCCCACCCTGGGGTGCATCAAACATTCAGCGTTGGTGCAGCCTCACCTGGAGTACTGTGTGCAGTGCCGGGCCTCACGATTTAAAAAGGACGTGAAGGTCCTTGAATGCGTCCAGAGGAGGGCAACAAAGCTGGTGAAAGGGCTGGAAGGAACGTCCTGTGAGGAGCGGATGAGGACTTTGGGGTTGTCTAGTTTGGAGAGAAGGAGGCCGAGGGGCGACCTCATCGCTCTCTACAGCTTCCTGAGGAGGGGACATGGAGAGGGAGGTGCTGATCCCTTCACCCCAGGATCCAGTGACAGAACACACTGGAATGGCTCAAAGCTGCATCAGGACAGGTTCAGACTGGACATTAGGAAGCATTCCTTTACCGAGAGAGGGGTCAAACACTGGAACAGGCTTCCTAGAGAGCTGGAGGATGCCCCAAGCCTGTCAGTGTCTAGGAGGCATTTGGACAATGCCCTTAATAACAGGCTTTAACTTTTGGTCAGCCCTGAAGCGGTCAGGTGGTTGGACTGGATATCATCATAGGTCCCTTACAACTGAAGTATTCTATTCTTAAAAAAATCAGATCTTATTTTTCACCTTGTCTAAGGGATGGCTTAGGGAAGAGCAAGTGATTCACAGACCAACACATTAATCTTATCTTGGAAATTACAGATGCGTTTCTAACTTCAATCATGGCACATAAGGAAGCACACATCTTTTCTAAAAATCCCAACTATGACACCCATCCCAGGTTGTTTCTACAGAAAAGGTACTATAGGAAGGGACAGACCAAAAATAACTGCAGATTTTACCAATAATACAAAATCTGAGCATTTGAACTAATGGAATCAAATATTCCACATGGCAATATTGACTACAGAGTCAATGGCAGAACCTGCATTGACTTCAACAGCTTCACATTTTTATCAAAAATTTTTCACAAAGGCTTTGTAATTTGGACAGTCCAGAACAGAAAAATAAGGAGGCTTAGAGATTAGATTTAGATGATTTTTTTTTTTAAGAAAAACAAAAATCTATTGCCTTCTAGAATGAAGGCCAAACTAAATAATTCCACTTTTCATAAACCAATTAATGAATGTCAGCATATAACTGCCTACAATTTTAAATCATTGCCAGGAAACATGATCATAAACCAAACCTATGAACGTCACATTTTACCGTTACTAACAAATATGAAGGAAAAGAGAACCCTCTTTGTTGCTATGCTCTACAATCTTTTCAAACACTTACAAGTTATATATTGGCCACCCTTTTAATTAGAAAATACTGTACATACAGTGACACAAGTGCATGAAACTTGTTAATTTCTATCTAAAATAAATTTCACTTTTGCTAAGAAATAGTAATTAGCCTCTGGTATCTGCTGTTAAACACTGAGTGAAGTCCTGTTATTTCACGCAAAAAACATCTCAAAATCATATTCTGAGCTGTGAAATTAAGACCATGTAGGATCTTAGGCACGTATACTCACTTCCAAGCCCCCAAACCAGCCTGCCAACGGTCTGCAAACATCAGTACTAAATTTAACACTTTCATTATAGCTTCTTTCACAAAGCTCACCTAAAATAACAATTAAAACAAAAGGAATAACAGTCAGAAATTCATTGTTAAGCATAATCATTTTCATTATTAAACTGCAATACAAAGGTATCCCATGCCATTTAATCTGATCTGTAAAAACAATCTCCTAAGTACAATGTGATTCTTCCAAATTTAAGATGTGTTTTGTATTTGCTCTCCAATTCTTTCCATGGCTATTTCAATGAGGACTACGCAGAGGCAATATGTCGGATAAAAGGCTACAATGCTATCCGTGTACCTCCATTTCCTGCCATACCAGTACGTATAATCCTCATTACATTAACAAGCCTCAGTTTGTTCAAATCCTCCCATCTCTTAGAAACAAACGAGTCACGTAAAATCCAATACACAGAATTTAATTTTATCTTCTCTCCTTGACAGAACTGAGCTGAGACTTGCAAGGGAAACTGGATCTCAGTGTTAACTCTGGAAAAGCTACGATTTCCTGAAGAGTACCTATCTATTGCTCAGTATGTATGCACTGCAAAACAGACAGCATAATTAGTACTAAACTACTTTCTTGTCCTGCTAAACTCAATATATCAAAAATGCCAATTCTTTTACCCACCTTTTCTCTCAGTAGGCAGCGATCATGGATTGTAGACAGGTATCTGTAATGAATCTTTATCAATTGATCTAAATCTTTGGCTTCTTCTACCTGATGCTGAAACTCCAAGCCTGTACTGTGAAGAATCTTAAAAAGACCACCACAGTTATTAAATTTCATGTTGCACACAAGTGCTTATGACTCCCTTCCAGTATTATTTTTTTTTTAAAGAGCCTAAAATTGCCTGATTCATTCACTCTCCCCTCTCAAATTTTAGGCACACCCTCCAGCTTACCATCAATAGCAAAATACCATCAATAGCAAAAAATCCAAGCTCTTCTCATAACTGCACAATGACATTCCTCATATAAATAGGAATATTGCCATTGCACAAGGGCAGACAGACTATCCCCTGAGGAGACGATTTGGGGTATACCGATTTTATTAAAGACAAAGGCAATAGTAGATCAGATATGAATCTACAGGCATTGCCTGTATATTTGAGAAGTCATGTATACACTTTTGGCTCTGCATACTAGAGATTTTTAAGAATGATTCATTGAACTAAAATGTCTGTAGTAACACTTTTAAAAGCATGATAGCTCTTTAGAGAGTAACAGCTTACAGAAATCTATTTTTAACATCACTCTGCTTCAGTCACCTAGCACTGGGAGAAACAGTCAAAAAGAACTAGTAATATCCAAAGATCAATCATATGCATGTAGAACTTCTAAAGCATTTTTCAAATCACTGATTTAAAACCGCCAAGTTAAAACTGAAACGTGTTTAGCTCAAAATCATTTTGCAGAAAGGACATTAGACTAAGATTTTGCTTTTTATTTTTGTTTTGTTATGTTTTAAAGAAAAATTAATACGCATCTCCAGTTACAAGTTTTTAATATAAATGAAATTGTGACATAAGACAAACCCTAGTCATGATGTAGTTGTGCAGACTGTTAACAAAATGCATAAGTTTCACTCTTAAGAGGAACATGCGATGTATTTGTTGTTTTACACTTTCTGTTTGCGGTCCAAATAGAGGAAGTGTTCCTTGTTCTAATGAAGTTCCTTCCTTACCCTGTGGGTTTTCTGCAGCACAGACTAGTTCTAAAAAGAAAAGGCAGGAGTATTATATCAAAGTGCTTACAAAGACAAACTGTAGCTAAAATGGTACTTAAAACTGAAATTTGTTATTTCTTATTATTCTGTACAGAATACTGATATAAGATTTTTCTTGCAATTCAGATGTGTTATTTAAACATAGCACTAATATATTGAACAGTTTGACAGTATAAGTACAACACAATTTGATAAATACTAGTATAGGAAATACTATTTAAGAGCTAAAGATTATGTGAAAGGATAAAAAAAAAAAATTTACATTAAAAAAATGTGTATACTATCTCCACAAAGGGAGAAAGACTTAAGCACAAAGCCATACCCATAAAGTTTAAACAACAGAAAACCACATACTTTTAGGAAGAGAATTACTTAACTGATGTAAAAAACACAGATGAATGCATCAACTTTCTAATTTATTTTTCTAGGACATGAACTGTGTATCCACTTTATATGGGACAGGAAGAGCATAAACATTAACCTGGTGAAGGAGACACTAAGAAATCTCTTTATACAGTCCCTAAATATTTAAATTGCAGCTTAGAGTATGTATTCCCAACTATCTCACTTACTGTTTCAATCTCAAATAGAGTATTTTTTTAATCTTGTTTTCTTAACTTGTTTGCAAGGTATTACTCATAAAAATTTGGACTATACATAAAGCAAAACATTAGGGTGTGGTAGGCAGACCTTCTTTCAACAGCAAGGTCTGAAGAATCAAGTAACAAGTTTCCAATATAACTAACTAGACCTGAACCAAAGATACAAAAAGAACACAGGAATAGTGTTGTCCCTAGGGCTGAGAAGAAGTGAAAAACATGCCCTGCTTAATATATCTAATTTGCAAAGCTAATAGATCAATATGTTACAGAACAAAGCAAAACTCTAACTGGTTTACAGTACTTACTGCAGAAAGCAGCAGACTATTTATATCCTTAGACCACAGAACAAGTTTTTAGAGTATCTTTCATTGAAGAAGTTTCTTACCATCAAATCGTAAAACATCTAGACTATACTTGGCCCACTTTATTTGCAGTAAGAGCAGAAAAACTTGATTGTAAATTTTTTGGCACTCTAAGCTTATAACTATATCCACAGGCCAAGGAACCTAAGAAGAGGAGAGGATAATGAAGACAGAAAGAGTAAGTCACTTTAACACAACATTTCAAATCTGTTCTAGATTAAGAACTACAGCAATATTAACTCACTACCTTGTAACTCAATGTCAAACCATCTAAGGTGTGGACAGGGAGTTTCTTCTTTGCTGTATCAACACTTTCAAATGATATAGACAACCTGTGCAAGGAAACAAGTGATTTAATTGGTGATAATCTGTTCTAAATTAGTGGTTAGCTTCATTAATTATTTTTATTTCTTACTGCTAAATACCAACTGTCTGATTTAATCTTGGATAGAAGAGATGACAACAGCTCAAAACTTCATTAAAACAGAATCTTTTAATGACTGTGCAATAATTAGTATTGCACTATGCAAGCTAAGTACATTAATATAGGTAAGTGTGAAAGAAACATAACTAAATTATATTTTGCAGCAGGATTTTGCATTTTACCTTGCACTGTCCTCTGAATAGCGTTGCCCAACTGCTTCTTGAAGTTGAACATTTAAGAAAGCAACATTCTGCCAAGTTTCCTTTTCTCTAATTTTGTCAAAAATAGATGTATAGAAGTCATACATGGTATCTCCAGCTTCAAGTAAGAAAAAGTTTCTCATTGCCTGCAAATATTCTACAAGCCTAAACAGGGAACAAATGTGTAACATTTATTCAGTCTTAACCATACAAGTGAAATCAAACACAACTGTTACAGAAACAAAAATCTTAACAACTTTTCACTACAAGAACACAAACTTAATGAAGTCCACAGTAAATTCTTTGCTTAATTCTCAGACAGCCTTCACATAAGTTCAAACAAAACAAAATAACTGAGCCATTTTTTCCTGTAAGCTTGAACAGCCCCACTAACTTCAGTGGAAGCGCTCATGGTATTCAGCTACCTTACGGGCTAGGCAACTTTCGAAAACAGCTTAGAGTCTGGAAATCCTGTTCCTCTCCCTAAACATAACTTAGGGAAGGAGATGCAATTTCAGGGAGAGTTCCAAGAAGAGACTTTACTATGGAGCCCCAGAAAATTATGATACAGATTTTCCTTTTTGGATAAAGTAGGAAGAATAGTACTGCTCCAACTCTCAGAAGGATCGTGACTATAAAGACAAAGTATTTCAGACAGGTTAAAAGCATGATGACTTATAACCACCTGAAAGGTAAAAGGAAGAGGCTATTTTACTCTAAGTAATATCAAAATACCACATAATATTCTTTTGTCTGATTTTAATGAGATTCACTTACGATACTATAAACAAATATATCTGGCTTCCTAAAATTTGTCTTCCATTTTCAAATGACAACACTATTAGAAGTACTGCTTGAAACAATTTCCCTATTGAACATTCACTGAAGACAAACGATAGCTTTGCTGTTGATTTGTTAGACCAAGTTTTTACCCAGGATTCTATCATGTTAGATTCCCCCTTTCCTCCTTCATGATTTTATTGTTGATTATCAAATTGGAGTAGAAACACAACATAAAATTCCTGCTTTTAGCATATGACATACCACTGGTAATTAAAAAAAAATGTTAAGGAAAACCAAATACACTTTCTTACCTATAATCCTTCTTTAAAGTTTGCATTAGATTACCACAGCATTCCACGTATTGCTTGTCTATGTGCGGATAAAGGCAAGACCTCAATGTCAGTTCAAAAGTCTGGCAGGTCACGGATTCTGAGGATCTATCCACACAAACATCCCCACCAGTAAACTTCTCATGAAAGTCATTCTGTTCTAAATATAATCTTTAAAACAAAACAAACTACTTAGGGAAAAAAGTTCATAATTCATACAATATATAAACCAAAAATGTCATACCTTCAAAGATTTTAATCAAAATTGGATCCTCTGCTCTAAAATATACGGCGCAGAAGTAACAAAAGCTGTTTCATAACTATAATACATACCAAGCCTATTACGTGATGCTTTATACTGGTGTTGTATGACCAGGCATAAGACTATCAAAAAGGATGGCATACAGTAATCACGTAATTGCTCAAGGAATAATTCTGAAAAATAACATCAAGTTCAAACATTATATGGCTTAATAAACAAACCCATCATCATAGGAACTTTTAAAACTATATTGTGCACATACAGCAGTCAGAAGAACTTCCCAGGAAAGAAAAATAAAATTAAAGAAACAAAGTAAAAATTTGAAAAACAAAAAAAACACAAACAAAAAAAAAACACAAACAAACAAAAAACCCACCACACAGAGAATTGGTTTGAAGCACCTTAAATATGGGGTTCCTATATATCATCTGTAATATTATATCATGGGAAGACAGTATCTGCAGTCTACACTTGGTAAGTTTAACTTTGACTATTTTGTCACAGAAAGGATCAAATTATTATAATAATTTGTAAAAACCTACTCGCTAGCCGAATCCATTATAAAAAGAAGCCTGGCTCATAGCAGCTATTGCCTTGATAGACTGGATGTCAGACATTGAATTGATCTATGAATTTTGACAAATAGAATAGTCCCCACCAACAAGGGAAGTAATAGAGTCTTATCTATTATTAATTATGATTTTTTTAAAACAAACTCCTCCTAGGACTGAAATGAAAACATGTAAATTGCCAATTACTATTTAGGAAAAAAAAAATAGCTATTCTTATTTGTAATCACAAAATAAGTAAGATTCTCAGAGTTTGTCTTTCCTCCTAATTTCCAAGACTTTTATAACCTCTGACTTCCCTCGTTACGAAGAATGAAGAATTATTATGCAATTAACATGAATTTTGGAAGGCTTTTAAAATTAAGTTATTTAAGCACAGCACAACTGAAGCTGCATTCTTCAAAGAATATACTTGGTGCAAATCAAAGACATTGCGTACAAACTCTAAGCAAACATATTTAGAAGTTTAGATTTTACAACAGCATTCACTATTAAAACACTTATTTGCTAAAAGCCTGTTATGATAAAGACTACTCCCATTTCGTACGCTAACAGATGAGAGTAGCAGACTCTTCACTGATTTTAATTGGTTTTCTTTAACTAAACACAAGGGTAGTGTTTATTTAGCTTCTGTCGCTGATAGTTGGTGCTCCGCTTTATTCTGTGTTTGCTTGTTTTCAGCAGCAGCGGCAATAAAAATTTGGTCTACCAAATGTCACCAGGCAGAACATTGCTCTCAAAAACACAGCAGGAAGATCATTCATTTACCTGGCAAAATTAATAGCCAGCAGTGGGTCATGGACATCATCCAGTTCCAAGTGTCTTTCTGCTATAGACTGCATCTTTATCAGGCTCTGCTTTGTGGCCTGCTGTTCTGTAATAATATCTGGAACAGACTCTTCCCCATGTCGCAGACGAGACTGCACCGATTCCAAGAACAGGGTATACAAACTCTTTCGTTCAGCATCTAAATTCGGCAAGACATTCCATGGTAAGATTTTGTTCTAAAAGAAAACATCATCTGAACTAAAAGAAAAACTCCATAGTCCAATATTTACTTGCTAACTTTTAACATACTAAATTCAGGCCACTATTCCGGAAAAACCTCAAATACATATTTAAATAAGTATTGCTAAAACAGTAGGACTAGTCAAATGCCTAAGGTCAGGCATATGTTCAAATGGATTGCTGAATGGGTGTCTGAAATATGAAATACCTTAGAGAACTTCCTCCTTCAGGTGCAAAGGCAGTTAATTCTTAGCACCTGAAACAACCCTTCAGTATTTACTAGAATACATTATATTCTCACACCAAAGCAGGAAATAAACCTAGAGAGCCTCCAAAATAATTTAACTATTTCTACTTCTGAATATCAAGAAACAGAAAAACCAAAAAATTTGTTTCCTAAAAAAAAAAGTCAACATTGGTTACACTGTTGTACTGTTTTACAATCATTCAAGATAAATATCCTAAATATCCAAATACCTTTCAGCTAATTTTTAGTAAGCTTTTTTTTTTTTAAAAAAAAGAAAGAAGTTCCACATGCTATCTCAGAATTATTCAACTACTTAGTAAAGGAAAACAACTATTTATTAAAACAAACCAGTTTTACCATTAGAACATACAAGCTGTTTTTGTTTGTCTCATAACAAAAAAAGATATGTTTTGCAAGCACATGAAAACAAGTTTAAGAAAAATTTAAAGCAGTAAAAAGCAAAGGGAACACTCAATCTTCATTCACTTTGCTCTTGTCACTTGTTTGCATTGGAAGAGTGTTTTCAATCAGACCTGAAGCTACCAACCATGATACTGACATTCAACACAGAACACTGTATTATTCTAAAACCATGGAAACATTACTACAAAAAAATACACTCATACTGCTAGATACCCCAAGGCATCTAACCCACAAACTGACATCTCACCTCTTGACGCAGCCTGCTGTGGAGAGCCATCCTTGCATTGAAGATTCTTCAACAGCTGCATGGATTTTCCAGCCATAATGATTTGCTTTAGCACAGGTTTCAGAAAAGAGACCATAGTGTGCTGTCTGCTTGAAGGGGCCTGATCACTGCCAGAACTGGCACTGGCATTATCGCTCATCTTCTCTTCATTCTCTGTCTTCTCTGACACACTATATAATGTGTAGGTAGCATACCAAAAGTCTCTGTGATTAACTGGAACATTTTTATTTCTGCGAAGAAATAAAAAGCTCTTGAGTACTTCCCTTTTCAAAAGATGAAACTTCATTACTAGAAGATGCGTTATCATCTTTGCTCTATGCTTTGTTTTCTCTTAAGCGTAGTCAAGAAGCACTTTCAAAACTATATAAAATAAGCTCATTCATATCTCAAACTATCTGGACACCTTTAGAAAGGGTGATAGCTTTAGCAGGATAAAGAATCAGCTCACAGGAGATAAAAGAATTGTATAACCAAATCAACCCCCCAGACAAGGCAAATAGAGTAATTATAATAAAACTTGTCCAGGAAGTTAACTGTCCACAGTGCTATGCATCCTTAATAACAAAATGATTAGTGATTGATTTGCAGATTTATTTAAAACCCACAATGAAGCAAATACTACTGGGAAAGCTGAAAAACTCTAGAGTAGGTGAAACTAATTCTTAGTTCACTTTGCTTTTTTGTGTTGACTACATCAGATACACAGTTTGGTCTTTGAAGTCAGACAGAAAACAAGCTAAATCAGATAATTAAAATGAAGCACAAATATAAATAAAAGTTGAAACCACCCCTGTTGGTAGTGCTGAAAACACAACTACGGAACCACAGAAAGAAAAGTCAAGCAGGACATGATAAGGATGTTAAAGATCTCATGTACTAAGGATTCATGACAATAGTAGTAGAGCTGTTCTCTTACTTCATGCTCACCTTGACCTGCCTTAACAGAGGTTCAATTAAGTTTGGTAGACAGAGGGAAATGGATTTCTAATTAAGAGCCAAAATTCTCATTTCTGTATTCACTTGCCACTTCAAGCTGTCAAAAAAGGGACCAGCAAAACGTCGCATACAAACAGAAGTGAAATTAACAGCTCAAATGGATATGTGCATGTAATTCCAGACACCATACTAACTTGTGCTACAAGTCAGAAGCAATGAGTATTTTAATTCCAAATAGCATTTGATTCATAACAACTACAGATTAGTAGAAGAATTAAAAAGTAAATTTTGTAATTTTTGCAAATGTCTTGGTTTTGAAAAATGGTTAATTGCTTTTAAAAAAGTCAGCACACTCAGAGTCAGACTGCTAATTATTTATTATAAATGGAAAAAATAAAATCATTGATTTCCAATCCAGAACAATACCTGGTAGGGCTCCATATCTAATGCCATTTCCCTAATGGGAAGTTTGAGACAAGTTATAAAAGTGCGATTAAGAAATTAATTCTACTTAAGTAAAATAACAAATATGAAAACCTACTTTTATTGTCACCCTTTACTTCCTAGGTTCTACAGCAGGTTTTGTATTCATACTTGCACAGCGTTATGTGTGTCCAGTACCAGCACCCCTACCTCTGAATGATAAATTCCTTTGCAGGATCAAACAAATTACCATGGACTATCCACTCATCCACTGTCTGTAAGTATGGCCTCACAGTTTCAACCCAGAGAGAGAACAGAAGGGATACCTGAATTTAAAGGAAAACAAAGAAAAGAAAAAGTGGCTGAATGTTTTTATACTAAGCATTAGAAGCAATATGGCAAAGCCTAACCCCTTAATTATGTAGTTATAGTTTATAAGATGTACGTAACTACACTTAAGGATTTTTAAAGATAAAATGTTAAACTAAAAATTACAGCTTTAGCAGTTTTAATGGAAGCCCACATTATGCATGCTTCCCCTTGTTATTTTTGTCACACAGTTAGACCCAAACAGTTTTCATCTTTTTCACTCTAACATCTCTTAAACAGTAAGGGGTAGTCATAAAACATCCTGTGGTTTTATAATGTAGAAAACAGGAAAATAGAAGGACATAATGACATCTACTACATTTTCAGTAGTATAATCAACAAGTTACTGTAAAAACCGCAAACCCTACATTTCAGCATTAACTGAATTATGCAGCTGTAGAAATAGGAGGGAAAGCTATTCCAAAGCTCCCTCTTCCCTAACAGCTTCCTGGCTTCTGATTCCCCACAGTTCCTCCCCTCAGTCCTAAAAACACTGCTGCTGATCTTCTCATAAATCTGATTTTGTCCAGGCTGAGTAAACTCATGTCAGAAAACAGCAGCACTATGGCTACCAAATTTGTCCTCAATCCTTGGTAGCTGAAGGCTAGTATACTCCCTCACCATACAGTAATTTAAGTTACCAATTTTTCTAGTGTATTATTCTATTAAGGAAGGAATGATTTCCCCTACCGTTTGCTCAGATGCTTCTCCAACACTGTCATATTCAAGAATAGCTTTGTAGAGAGTATTAAGCAGATGAGATGCTCGTACAACATTTCTAGTGTCAGGTGGCACTTCCGCTACTCCTGTGCTGAAAACTTTGTGAAGTACCTTCAGCTGTGCCAGTCGGGGAGACAACTTATCTATTACTATTGAAAGTGTGACTGTTTTATCTGGAAAAAAAACCCCGAAGATGTATAAAAGGTAACATCCAACAAAAAAAAAAAAAAAAAAAATCAAACTTTTGTCATTGTTATTAATGAGGTTTTAAAATGTACCATGGCATCTTTCACAGTTTCAAAATGCATCTGCATAATGTTTTTCATGTTTCCCTCTTACAAAAATTTCCTTGTGTGCCCCCCTGTTGTAAAATTTCCCTTGCACTGTACCTTTGTTGATTATGCATTTTTCAATTTCAGTAAGTTCTTCTTTAAAGCTAATGAAATATTTATACAAGGCCCACATAAAAGCTTGGTAAGTTCTGAATGGGGCTTCGGTAGTTTTCTTTGGAGTGGAAACTGTTCCATGCATTATGCTTTCTGGGCTGTGTCCCATCACTTCATCAATAAATTTCTGTAGTCTAAACACAACTTGACCATATGCCGCTATCTGCTCCAATACAGATCTCAGGCAATTCTAGAAAAAAAAAACCACCTTTTTAGAATCATCTAATAAAAATTTGTATTTTACAAAGCCTAAAAATTAAATCACAAGATATTTCTATGAATTAAAATACAATAAAATTCTGCCATCTCTATCACTTCGTCACCTTCTCAGATATGGGAACAGCCCATTCAGTTTTATTAAGTCAGATGTTCTTAATTTAGTCAAAACACAACCGTGGAAATGTGATTTTTCTACAAACAGTTTAATTTCCTACTCCCCAAAATTACATCTTCCTAATGACGGATACTTCCAGCCGAGATTCAGAAACAACTTACATGGGTTAAATGAGTCACAATAATATCATTCCGCACAGACACTTTTCCGTCATTCAGCTGAAATATAAAAAGCTTTTTCACTCCTGAAAGCAGCCTTGAAAAGAAACAAAAAGAGTAGTAATTTCTCCCCCTTAATGGACTCATAATTATAAAATTAATAAAAGATTGAGCTCTCCTTTGCCTAGAAGTTTTTTTTCTTCTAATAAAAGGGGACTACAAATCAACTATGATGTTATTGGTACTGTAAGTTGTTGCTAGAACAAGAACAATAAAACACTGGCATCAAGTAAACATCTCCTAAAGTTCCTTTCCAGTTGAGATAATCTCCAGCTATAGGATGATTCAAAACTACTTTCTAAAATTGGACACTGTATTAAGAATCCATAGGGGCAGGATAACAAGTTCGTTCTTCTTAACAGCTAGACTTGAAGAATCAATGCATATAAGAAATAGTAAGCTACTTCCTTCTTTATGAGTCAAACGTTAACGGACATAAGCAGCATCTTTATTGTCAGCAGTGGTGCAAGCTGAAAGCTCAGTAATAATTCTTTCTTCAGACACAACTTCAAAGATAAATCTCTCATTTCCTTGAGAGAAATACTAAACGCAAGCTTTTTGATGTCAGTCTTACCAAAGAGTCTCCCGTATAACCTGAGTTTCAGTGACTAGTGTTCTCTCTTCTGGCACATATAAAGGATCACTGGTGTACAAGTGGTGATCCCTTAGAAAAAAGGAAACAAAAACAATTTAATGGCTGAAATAACAGCTCAATCACCTGAAAGTACGAATAAAGCAATAATCCTAAGGCTCAGGTTTGTTCTAATTATATCTGACTAGATTCAATGTTCATGGGGGCATTTCAAGTATATAAACAAAAGCAGAGTTTGTTCTCATATTGTTAAGCAAACTACTACAGAAACCATTCAAACATCACCTCAATGGGTTTTGCAGTTGGTTGGGTTTTGGTTTTTTTTTTAAATTCTTGATCCTTGATTATTTTATTATTTCACACTCAATGTTGTGAAAATTTGTAGACTTTACTTTCTGTTAAAAATACTAAGTTAAAAAGTAAAATATCGATTTCCCTAACCTGTATAAGAAAATCTACACTTTAGCCCAAAAGTTCACTTTAGAAAGGGAAACTCTCACAGCCACATAAGAATACACCCTTACAACCTTGTGTTATGCAATTCTTTGCTAAAATATTAAAAATACTGTGTAAAGTTTACAAAGTATAGAAAAATTATTTGCATTTGTAGTATTTTGACTCATTAATCAGTCATAAAATTTATGTAATGGTTCAAAATTCAAAAATCCAAATTAAGTAATACCGGTTATATAGCACACATACATATAATACACATCTGCTAACAATAGTGCAACAGAAACAATGTTGCTTTATTTATGTTACTGATTTCCTAATATCCACTGTAAATTTTGGTTCATCACTGGCTAGACAACCAACCGACACTAAAATTTTAACTCCTTGATTAAGAAATTCATTAGACTAAGGAGCCAAAGACAAAACTAATGATCTGTATTACTGCAGTACTGATACATCAGAATTTGGGACAGAGGGAAGAATCGGGTTTTGGTTTTTTTTGTTTGGTTTTTTTTTTTTTTTTAATTTAACTTCCTTTTCATTTTTTTTACAAAAAAACAGCAGATCAAAACTAT
>JAVKLA010000057.1:10302670-10331951 GCA_034782735.1 Sagittarius serpentarius
CCCCCGGGCCACACCGCCGGGAGGCGCCACCGAGCCTCCCACCACTGCCGCCGCCGCCGCCGCCCGGGCGGGCGGTCCGCACTTCTCGCGAGACTTCCCTGTGCCGTCTCGCGAGAGCCTGCTCCCCCCGGGACTTCGAGGGGAGGGCGCGTGCGCATGCGGGGGGCGGGAAGCGGGGGCGGAGGGGGGTGGAGCTGTGTTGGGTATAGGGGACCGGTGGCGGAGGGAGGGGGATCTGCGTCGCCTGGGGTGGCAGTGTCCCTCCAGCCCCACTTCTGCAGCATCTTCCTGTCACGGAAATGTCACTTGTCTTCGGAAACGCCCCCGTAAAGGCATGATCACCCGGGATGAGTAATCAGCTGTCAGTACCCATCCGAATAAGCGCCCGGGGCTGGGGCTGCATTGCAGAGTTCGTTTCGGCAAACCAAAACGTAGTACCTGTCTTGACAGGAGGACCAGTTGCTTAGGGTGGGACGCTCCATCACTCAGGTTTTCCCAAGGGCTCTGCACTCCACGTCACACCAGCTACTCCATGACCCTTTTCAGTCGTATTTAATTAGTACATCTTATTTAAGAGACCACCCTGCACCAAGAGGCCTGGCTGCCACCCAGCTCTTCTGAGGCAGCTGGGTGTGTTTGTCCCTGACTGAACCTCTGCTTTTGCACAGCTGGATAAACTGCCATTAGTGGATATTCAGTACACGGGACACGAGCGTGCACATAGGGAGTGGAGTAAGAAACCAGTTATGTCCTAGTTCCATGTCAAACATTTGCTGAGCAGCTTAAAATGCTTTTGACCGTCCATATGGTTTTATAGGGCTGCAAGGACAACAGCCTAGCCTTGAGCTTCCTTCTAGAAAGAAACTAACCAAATTGGTGGGAAATATTAGTGACCAATTCCTGTAACAGTTCCTGCTTTGCTGCAGTTGTCCTATCCTTTGTTGCTGGGCTTTGTCTTGCTTTCTCTCGTAACAAGTACTGGACTCTAATCTGCCCCACCAAAATTTTTTATTCCTCTTCTCCATTGAAACATACATATTGGCACAATGAAAGGAGTAGCCACTGGTTCAGAAGGAGCAGTAGAAAGAAGGCCTCAAAAATGTCCTTTTTAAGTTAAAATATATTTAATGTACCAACACAATGTGAAGAATTATGTAAAAATATAGCAGTTAGTATAATTTCATAATCCTAACAATAATAAAATAACACTGAAGTTCTTATAGTGTATTAAGAAACACTAGTACATTTTTTACCTGGGTAGGCTAAATCTTACCTTAGGATTCAGATGCAGAACTGCAAGGAAGCGATGGCCTCAGTGCACCTGCAGGCAGGATGTTCAGCAAGAACATGAGTTCAGAAGGGCTCTGCTCCAGGGCCTTTCGTATAAAGCTTTAACTTACTAAATATTCAAAGGAAAAGTCTGTAAAACTTTACCTACATCTCCTCTGACATTGTCTTTCCTACTTTAGATTAGCATCAATCTTTTTACTCTTTAGTTGACATAGCCAAACAATGTTTTTAGCCATAATGTGTTGTCCTAGATGTTAACTAAAGGTCTACACAGTCAGTAGACACTGCAATCATATGTACAGTAGTGATTAATAGTTGGAATACTGTGAATGGCATTTAAACAAGATTATTACATATTAAAGCTTCAACTGTTCTTTATACAATGTAACTGTAGTTATCGCTTAACTCCTATATATTTAAGCATACCTGTGCTATTGCTTCGATCGCTGTCCAAAGGGGAAGTTCCAGGCTTTGCAGCATGACAGAAGCATGCGTGTGTCACCTGTGCCCTTTGTGGCATGAGGAGCATGGCAGCCACCTGTTTCAGCACCCTATCGGGGAAAAAAAAAAAGGGGGGGGAATTTTCGCAGCGAGAAGGATTCCAGATCTTAACAGCTGCCTCATGACAAGCTGAGTACCATGAAACGTGGGCTTTAATGACAGCGCTGTCTGAAAGGTTTCCTGCTTCCCAGCTGACCCATACGAGTCCATTTCACCTCACACCACATCCTCGACTCTGCTGTTTGTGGAGCAACACAGTAAACCAAATCAGGGAATTGATCCAGGTTACAAATAGTCTTGTTTCTGTTTTGCCAGGAGTTTTAACCTGGATCAATTCACTGATCCATTGCTTTGGCAGTGTCAAGAAGTGAGCGAAGAACCACATACCCTAAAGCCCCTAGGCAATGAAAGTACACCGTCCATCGCTGGTGAATCAGAAATCTGTGGCTGGTTTTCAAATCTTTTTTTTTCCTTTCCCTCACCATAAGCCTCATTTCTTTTTTGTTTGCCAATTTACAGTAGCAGGGCTTGGTATTTTGATTTCAGCTAGGGGAAGGAGCACTGGGCAGGGAGAAGGCATGAAGGCACTCTCTAAAAGTAGATTTAAAATATTAATAAGATTTAATGCTAGGAAGCTTAATAGTTTACTTTATATTCCTTGATTTTTGTGTGGTAACTGTCACTTCCCACCCAGCTGTCCTTCCAGGTCACACTGCTATGAACTAGGTGTATTTCAACTAAGATCTCCCGTGCTCATAGGATTAGGTAGTATTTGGGAGACGTGTCCCTCTCTGCAATGTCATGTAAACACCTGTGTCCAGTCACATATTGGAGGAGGAATTACAATGCAAGTCTTTTGCTGAACTGTGTGACCTTTAGAGTAACCTCTCTGAGCAGGCAATCTCTCCTCTGATTCTCAACCCCAACTGATAAGCCAGTTTGTTAAGCAGGATTCTAAGGCAGGAGAAGGAATGCGTGAGGTGAAACACGTCAGGCTGCAGTGGACCATTAGACAAGCCAGTTATGTGAGGTTCACGCTTCATGCATGAGACTAGTCAGGTCTTCCATCACTTTAATCAGTCACCTCTGTTACCAGCAAAGCATGGAATAAATTCCACAGGATGGATGGACAGTATATTTAAAATACTGCGTTTAAAGAAGTACTTAAGATTTTAAGGTTTTTTCATTTTCCATGTATCTATAGAAATAATTATTTAATAATTAGCTGGAGGGGGTTACAGAAAACTGTTATTTATTGTAAATATGTTGTGGCTATACTTCCCTTTAACACTAACTTTAGGATTTGTGAGACTAATGTGAACTCTGAGCTATCAGTGAAGAGTAAGACCTGCCTTTATGGTCATGCAAAAATCAGTCCAGGTGACTGAATACCGGAGGAGGCTATAAGCTCATGATTTACACCAGAGGTTACACAAAAATACCTCTGAAAAGCAACAGGAAGATGATGTACCTGATCTTTATCCTTAACAGGAAGGAGGTCATCTGATAACTTTCTACTACAATAGTTTTTTAAATGCACTATAACTTCTTACTCTCAATTCTTAATCTGGTGGGGTTTCACAACTGAATATAATGTAGGACAGATTTCAAAAACTGCTGAAACTGACTTTAAGTCTGCAATTTATAACGGTTTGTGATTCCTTTTAGTTGGATGGATGTTTAAATAGACATTTTGGGGTCTTAGTTGAGAGTGTCATTAACTGCAGATCCAACAGATTTTTGTGTGAGACCAGTAAAGATTTGATGTAGTCCTAAAGGAAAAAGAGGATAGAGGAGTGCATATAAAGAAATTGTAAGGGTACTAAGCTGACTAACTGAAAAGAAGACAGTAGGATAGTAGGGGTAACTTGAAGAATTTGCTTTTGTATTAAAGTCATGCTTAAAAATCAGGATTTAATGTGCAGTTAAATTTCCACTCAAGGGTGTTATTTGTCTATTGAAACAGAATGCATACTGCCAGTCTTCTAATTACACCATTATCATCAGCTTCAGCAAAGACCATTGTACAGTTCTGATGTACCTAAAGTATTATTTTGACTACAGAGTAGAATATGAGATTGTCGTGGTTTAACCCCAGGCAGCAACTAAGCACCACACAGCTGCTCGCTCACTTCACCCCAACCCAGTGGGATGGGGGAGACAATCGGGAAAAAGTAAAACTCCTGGGTTGAGATACAAACAGTTTAATAGGACAGAAAGGAAGAAAAGCATAATGATAATAACAGCAACAATAATAAAATGACAATAATAATAATAATAAAATCATTGGAATATACAAAAAAAGGTATGCACAATGCAGTTGCTCACCACTCGCTGACCGATGCCCAGTTAGTTCCTGAGCAGTGATCCGTGCCCCCCAGCCAACTCCCCCAGTTTATATACTGGGCATGACATCTCATGGCATGGAATACCCCTTTGGCCAGTTTGGGTCAGCCGTCCTGGCTGTGTCCCCTCCCAATTTCTTGTGCTCCTCCAGCCTTCTTGCTGGCTGGGCACATGAAGCTGAAAAGTCCTTGACTTAGTCTGAACACTGCTTAGCAGCAACTAAAAACATCAGGGTGTTATCAACATAATTCTTACACTAAATCCAAAACACAGCACTATACCAGATACTAGAAAGAAAATTAACTTCATCCCAGCCGAAACCAGGACACAGATAAAATTCTGACTATGCGTAATTTTTTCTTACAGGACAGGGTGGGCCAGCAGTCACCCTTCAGGTATGCATATTGCTGAAACCTTACAGACTTGTGAATTTTTCTTTATAAATCAACAAAAAACCCCACAAACATATGACATGATGGGTAAAGAAAGAGATAGAAAGCAGACACTGGGCTTACTGGAGACCTTAAGGGATGCAGCCAGCACATAGAGAAAAATGAAAACAAGAAGAACTGGGAAGGAGACTTAAAAAAACCCTTCTTTTAAAAACAAAGAACAAGTAAGAGATGTGTGATGTTTACATAATTTGGTGCAGAGTAAATAACATAGAGGGTAACAGACGGTGAGGATCAGCTTAGGTTTATGTGATCCATCCCATCAGGGCAGTAGTGGTAGCACTGTAATACCTTATGCTGTTTGGTTTCATGGAAGATGAAGCCGGGCTCTGCCTAAGACCAGAGGCAACGGGCACAAACTGAAACACAGCACAAGCTGAACATCAGGAAACACTTTTTTACTGTGAGGGTGACCGACCACTGGCACAGGCTGCCCAGGGAGGTGGTGGAGTCTCCACCCTTGGAGATATTCAAAGACCATCTGGACATGGTCCTGCACAACTGGCTCTAGATGGCCCTGCTTGAGCAGGGGGGTTGGACCAGATGACCTCCAGCGATATGTTCCAATCTCAGCCATCCTCTGATTCTGTGCCCGTTGTAACCTCTATCCACCACTGGCCATGGACCCCTTCCTAGGGTTCACTAGGCTTTTTCCATATCACCACCAGTTTTACTTTCACTTCTAGAACTGCAGCACAGCATGCCAGGGCATGCATCACGGCAGAAAATGTCCAGTCATTCACCTGGGAAGAAAAGAGCTCCGGAGAGATCCTCAGCTACTGTAAATTGCATAGCTCCATGATCCTAACAGTTCACGTTAGCTGACACACTCATATCAAGTCCTTGACCACTGTTTCTCACATATGGTAGACTGACCAGTCAGAAATGAAAAGCATATGTTTGCTCTTGGACCTGTCTGCATTTGAGAAGAATCTAATACAAGTGAAGACAATCAATAAGAGGGCTAGGATTTGATATTATGGTACTAGTGAGCACTCCCTGTCCTGTTTGAAACAAACGGGTGGCGTTCGTCCTCGTCCCCAAACACACCTCAGTCACCTGGTCCCCGTTCTCTACTGCTTTCTACCTCCTGCAGTCATCCATATCCGTGCAGAGGGGAAAGAAATACTACTGGGTCCCATTGACTTGAATGGCCCTCCGAAGTTTCCAAGGGGTGCTTTTTGGAAAACACCTCTTTATACCTCTCCAGAAGAGCCTACATAGTTTTCAATTATTTCCAGGCATTACGCTTAGGTGAATCTGTTACTAGCTCCTGGATGTACAGGTAATCAGCAAACGTGAAATCATTTCAGGTGCTGTGTTGGAATGACCAATGCCTTGTCTATTGAGCTGGAGAGGTTTCCCATTCCGAGCTGTGACATTAGTATTGTTGAGGGCATTTCTTTTTATTCAGCTAAGTAATGGAATTGCAGCGTGTAGTTGGGGCTCCAGTGGTGGTGGTGTTGTTTGAATCTGATTTCCAGGCATAGAATGGAAGACATAGTGTAAGGATGACATTCAAGAATAAATGAAGTACAAAAAATTGATTTGGGCTTGTCCTTGAGCTGAAAATTTCTAATGAACATATAGCAAATGACATAATTGCTATATAGTAGGCTATATTGTGGAAACCTGGTACTATAATATGATTACAAGCTGGATTAAAACAAGTTGAAATAATTGGAGGCAATCTTCATTTTTCATATGAGAGAATTGCAATAAATCTACATGTTCCTTTATCTGAGCTAGCAGCAGAGATTAAGGCAGCCTTCTTTCTCAAAACACTGGTAATATCCCTGCCTAAAAGGAAGAAAAATGACAGCTGCTCAGAGGTTTCTCAGGAACTACCATGGGTTTTCTAAGAACTGTTTTGATCCAGTGGCATCTGGAAGGATGAGAGATAGTCCAGATGGTGACAGAGGTAGGCAGACCTCTGAGCGGTCTAAACAAACATAGCAGTATGATCCTGAGAAGAGATATTTGTGGGGTGCTTGGTGAGAAGGAGCTTGGTGATGAAAACTGTGTCAATTTGTCTGATTTTATGTTCAAAAAAAGCAGAACTCTGTACGTTCTTTTTAGTACAGAGAACTGCACTGGAGATGAAGATCCTTCATGATTTTTCCTTTTAAAATAAACTAATCTGCACCAAATCCCACACTTACATATCACACAAACCTTTTGCATTAGTGGGGTGAAATTGATGCCTGCATGCAATTTTCTTCTGCAACTTGTGCAGGTAGCGCATCAATATAGAAAAAGGAATATTTGCATATAGGTCATGACTGCAGTTTCACAGACAAATTAGCATTTGCTTTATGCCTTACAATATAGCTGGCTTACATATTTTGCTGAGATTAGCAAATAGATCCCTTTGGAGATGCTAAGCAAGCATAAATTGTATAAATTATGAATGTCTTACTAGCCCTTTTATCCAGGTGATCTGGGAACTAGGAGTCTTCATCCAGCTGATCTATGGGAGCTGGATAGAGACAGCACAAGTGTTTAAATTTGGGGAGTGGTGGGGGGGGGAATGTTTATCCAGGTACTTATATGATTTTCCATGAGAGTTATGAGACTAACCAGAGTTTACCCACCATGACCTCTCAGAGCATTCCCAAAAAGATACAGTCAAGGAGGGAGGATTTGGGAATGGATATTAATTTTTTTTAGCAGGTCATACCCAGGTGATAAACCCCAGGTAGCTCTATTGCTATGGAGGATATAATATTTCATCCTCACCCAACACCTCTATGCTCAGAGGATTTCCGATTGCATAAAACAAGTCTTGCTGCTGAAAGAAATGCTGGGAGCCAAGCTGCCCTCAACAAGAGATCAGCTTAATCTGAAGAATGCAATGGCCTTTTGCCAAAACACAGAAGAAAGCAAGGTACTGAAAAGTCCTGTAGATCACATCAGTAATGAAAATTGAATTGAACAATGTAGGATTAATGAGGGAAACTGGTAAAATGTCTGGTAAAATAGAGAGCTTTCAATATCCTTAAAATTACTATTAGCAGGTGGCCCAGTTTGAGCAAATTATACATCAGAACAAAAATCACTGTTGTCCACTTCCAGAATTTCTGTGACAGAAATCTGGCGGTGCTGTCTCGGTGCTGTTGGAAGCAGAGCAAGCACTGACTCAGGGAGAACCCTCAGTGAAAGAACTACTAGAGTTTATTTCTAGATCAGAAAAAAATAGCAAATGTACGGTATTGAAAACCTATTTTAAAAACAGAAAAGGTGAAGGTTCTTGTTATAACTTGCTACAGCATGTGTTCCTTGAGGTCTTTAGGGATGACACCTAGTGCCTAGGTAGCAATTTTTAATGCAAAATAACACTGATGGTTTGTTTAAAATCTTGGGCACGTTTGGACTGGTTCTGAGTCTAATAAAAATGGCGAATGATTAAGTCAGATTTTGCTGTGTGAATATGCTGTTGGTTCACAGAGCTCTACTTACAGATACATAAAATGCCATTAAACTCTCCAGAGTGTGCTGCAAAAAGACATTTCTAGAAAATCTAACAATTACAGGCAAATGAACATGCCCTAGGGGCTGCTGAACATGGTCATGACACTAGCATGTAACTGGAAGCTCATTTAAATGGAGAGGACCGATAGACACCTCTCCAGTAGCCCACCAGTAAAAGCCAGAAACACTCAATGTTTCAGCTACAATTGAAGAGCTGCTTCAGTTTCATAACAGCAGCTGCGAAAAGCAAAACATGTAAAAACATGAGAGAACTACTTATAAAGCGGGGAGAATAACAGCAATAGCAAAACAGCTTAACAGGAAGCAGCAGAGGAAAGAAGACCAAAGCAAGCTTCATGAAATAAAGTAGGTAAAGAGACAAGCAGTCCCCAAAGAATATCCTGAGCTCTGTATAGAGCAGCTAAGGAGGCCACCGGGAGTGGCTGGAAGGTATGTAGTCTGCCTGCCACTTTCTGCTGGTCTTACACAGAAGAGTGCTGCAGGAGCAGAGACATACAGGCTGGTTTCATGCGTGTCTTACTATCTTGGGTACCAGACAGTACGAAGGTAGCTACATTGCTTTGGGGATCAAAGTCCAGAGACAACATAAACACTTTCTCATGACTGAACCCAAGTGAATAACCTGAACCTGCCAGGTTCAAACAAATTTCTACACCTAGCTTACGCAGAGGTGTATAGACCACACTCCAGCTGCAATAAGGACCGCAGTGCTATAAGGAGCCCAGCAATACAACCATGAAGCACTTCTTCACAGAGCTGACATGCATGATTTAATGATGCCCTTTCGCTTATGGATTGTCTTCATATGGACTAAGGCAGTGAGGTCTGCATGGCAGCTTAGGTACTGGTAGGACTTACTAGCTTGAATGCAAGCCGTACTCACAAAGCGTGGCACCTGCCACTGCTAACTTTTCCAGAATAGAAGTGTGGTGCGTATCACCCTAACTGCAATATTATTTCTGCACTACAAGGCATGGAGAGGGTAACTATAGTGAGTAGCTGGATTTCTTTGGATTATCTTAATTATTCTGAATGCCCTGATCTGTTAAAAATATTACTCAGTGGAAAATAAATTTGTTCTTCAATAAAAGAAATCAAAGTGTATTGCTACATGCATTCCAAAACACCTGAATGCATAGAGAAGTATTGTAGGAAGAACATGAAGAAAACAGTTTTACTTATCTGCATAGGCAACGAGCAATGAATGTCTAAGCAACAAACAAGCTTCATAAATTAAGAATGTCCCAGAAATATATGCTTTCAGTGCAGACCTCATATTTTTTGGTGAGGGGACATGGAAAACCACTAGGGTGACTAATAAAAAGATTGACTTATTCTGAAGTAAATCCTCAGAGAAGGATCTTCTTACAACATCAAAAATTCTAACTAGGACAAGCCCACATCAGCATCAGGCACAGCAAGACGACTGACAGACACATTTAGGACACCATCAACATGACTCCCATAACAAGTGATAATATGGATGCCATCTGGAAATCACAGGAAGGGAGTTGGATGTGGATGAGTTTCTGTCAAAGTTGATCTCTATTTTTTTTGTGCAAGTTCCTGACTGTCATTATTTTTATATAATAAAAATTCTCTTCCTCATACACAGTCTTAGCTTACTTATGGGTGGAGAAGTTCTGAGAGTTAAGGTCTTTGGGCAAGCAAATGTTTAGTTCTGCAAGGTTTCAGGGAAAGGATTTAAACTGGCTGGCTTTGCCATCATTTGTTGTGATGGATCCTAACAATTTTGAAACGCCTTTTTCGCTGCCATGAACAGCAGAAAAGCTGTAGAAGGGTTGTGGATTCCAGAGTATATTGCAAGCTGTTCTTAAGATCAGGTATACATTAGTAACTTGTACTCCTATAGGTCCCATGAGCCATACAAGTGCTTAACGTGTCTGAAGAGAAGTCATTCCTGCCCTGCTTGGTCATGTATGCATGAACTTCCTTCTGAGGCTGGAACACCTGCATATTTTCACTGGACTTCAGTCTGCTTTATAACACTGAGATGAGACTTTAATCTAAAGAAAAGCATCTCATTTTATCACCTCCAAATTCTTATAAGCCCCTTCAAACTTGTCATCTTTCTGTCAGCAAAAACGGGATCCTGCAAGCTGTTATCGGGGCAATCTCCAAGTTATCATGATTACTCTTTATCTAAAGCTAGTAATAAGCTATATTTCTTGTTAGCACTGAAACGGTTGTAAAATAAGTAGCTGTTTAGGCCTGCAATATAGAAAATTTATATGCTTGGATTCTTATAAATTCAGCTCTTAATTAACCTCTTTGTCAGAGGGAGATGCTTGCACCGAGTGAGTGAACTGTCTATCAGTAAGTTGATACTAACAGAAGGCAGGCCAAGTGGCCAGCCTGGACTTTCCGAAGCACAGTGGCAGATTACAAGCTAATGCTATCTGAGACGAAGTTTCACAAACTGAGGAGTCATAAATTAATATCGCGTTTAAAACTGAAGTGTCATGACTGTGGGGTACAGGATGTCTCCAGAAGTGTGTTTATGTTCAGCTGAATCACCAGCGTGCTGAGAAATTCGTCAGAAAAGCTTTGCTGTAAACAGCAGGCTGTAGCTCAGGGGATAGTGCCAGGGCATACAGCTTGTCAAGGGAACTAGCTCCCAGCTCCAAGCAGATGCAGACGTGTCCCGGCAGCTCCTAGCTGAACAAAACACAGAGAGGGCTTTGGGAATTGCTCCAAACACAGATAGCCAATAAAGTTTGTGGTTGCTCTGTTTCTTTTTGTTTGTTTTCTGAATCTACTTGCTAGTTACTTAATTTATTTTACTTTTCATCTGGTCATCTGGCAAATGTCACCTGGTTTGGAAAAGACTTTCAGCATGAGCTGGCAATAGCTCAGGTTGCAGCTTCAGAGGAGAGCAATATAACAAACTTCCACTAAATTGCACCTATGGTATTAAGCCACATATGCTTAAATGAGAGTAATTACAGTCTGTCCTGCTACCTTCTGGAAGAAAGTAGTGCAAGGAGAAGCTGTGAAAGAAGAGGAAGTGTTGCCTTCTAAGCAAGTCAAACTAGGAGAGAAGCCAGCCTAATACTGGCTAAATAAAACATGAACCATCAAAAAAAAAAAAAAAAAAGAGGAAAATAGGTGGAAATTGAAAAACTGTAACAAAACCCAAGAAAATCAGTCAGCAGTGCAATGAAGTTGTTGACCAAGAAGCAGAGGACAATAAATTGGGGCAGCTTCCAAGAATCGTGGAACTAAGATAAGGAAGCTCAACACTGAGAAATAAGATGATCTGGGATATTTGAGGGCAGATACAACTTTTTTCAGGTTACTAGAAACTTGAAGAAGTTCTTATGAAAAAAGCTCAACTTGGTCACCTTAGATTTTAACCAAATGCTCAAATTGTATTCTTGTGCCCAAAACACAATGAAGTTAACACTACAATAACAGAAGAGAAAAAAAAAAAGCAGGAGAGGCTGAGGAGTGTTTCGCTTTACTGAAGGTGGGTCTCCAGAGCAAACCAGCAATAGCCCAGCTCAGTGCTGCACAGGCTGAGACGTGTCACTCATATCGAATCTGCTCTCCATGTAGGCGCGAGTCAGAGAGCACCTGCCTGGGAGCAGGAAGAGAATCTTGCATCTTCCAGTCTAAGGCTGTCAACCCAGTGGGACACTTATAGTCAAAAATACTGGAAACTTCCTCACATGCACAGGAAATACATAGAAGACATTTGCGAAAGAGAGAACAGATTCTTAGAGAAGGCTGCCAGAAAGCAATTACTTGGTTAAGTGCACAAGCTATGTCTGGGATGGGTATTAAGCAAATTAAGTTCTTTCAGGGAAATACAAGTAGAAACAGATTGCTCTTATTTAAAGGATGGTGAAAAAGGAAGAAGCACTGGACTCTGTTCTTCATCAGTCAGAAAAAAGTGACTTAGCTAGAAGAGGCAAGTGAGTTACTGAAGGTATGCCTGAGTGTAAGTAGGAAAGGACATGCCTGAAGTGTGATAGTAACCCATTCCTACTTTACCCACCAAGAGATTTCTTGGACTGTGCTGTGCTTGCTCTACTTGACCTGTATGGACAATATGCAGAGGCCCTTTTGATTTCTTTAAGGACTCCTGTTAAGCAAACACTGGATCTGAAGATGCATGGGAAAAGTCTGCCTTCATCACTTAGCTGGAATTTCAATACACTTATAAAATACGAACTAATTCAGACAGGACAATGAAGATTCAACCCAGACCTCATGGGTGAAATTTTCAAGTTCAGCAGCAAGCTGGAAGACCATAAAGAGTGTATAGAGCTGTGTCAGGAGACTTTAAAAGGCGAATACAAAGAGAGAGCAGGCTAAATCTGCTCAGATTCAACATTTCCAGTGCAGCCATCTGCTTTGGCATTGAGCTCTCTTTGTAGTCCATGGAGAGCAGCAGATGTTTCCGGGTATGACTCATCCCATTTGAAACCCGGTATTTGTACTAGATCAAACAAACTGCACCTCGAAATTGCCAGTTTCTCTCCATTGTCTGTAGAGCGTAGACAGGGTGATCGGCTCAGCTATAAATGCTTCCAACATAGATGTATAAAACCAAATTAGAAGATGAAGTGGGTGTTGGACCAGAGGACCTCCAGAGATGTCTTCCAGCCTCAATCATCGTGTGATTCTGTGAAGCCCAGCTGAAGTGCTGGCATGTAAAATTGGAGCAGCCGAAGGCAGCTGCCCCTCGAGGCAGGTACCCAAACTAGGTGTAAGTAAGTCCAGTCTTTCGCAGCATTTGAAATGAAAACATGATAGCCATGAGGGATCAGTGATATTGTCATTCCATTTGCTCATCTGGGTAAAAAAATGCAAGCTTTTACAAGATAGTATGTCCAGAGGCTCGTTAAGAAATTGTCAGGAAAGCAAAGGAAAATTTACTGAAGGGTCGGTCCTATTACAGACCACCCTAATTTTAAGATATTGATCTGTATGCCATTGGCCATTTTCAGGAAGAGATAGACTGAAAATGTGGCTCTTGGGAACTGAATAAACAACTTTTTACATGATGAGAGTTAGCCAATTACTAAAGAATCATTTTTTTTATCCCTTTGTGACCAGACCAACAGATGCTGAACTGATGTCCGAGATGCTGAAGAATATAAAGTGCCTTGGGCTGGAGGGAATAAATGTGCAGCTGCCATAGGAAGAGGGAAAGATGGAGTCCTGCAACAAAAATGGCATGTTTCTGAGGAGACTGCGATGGCCAAAGAAGCAACTAACTTGGAAAAGGTCAGCTTATTTGCCTGAAAGTCTCATTCTGCCACTAATTTCTGGAAATGGATCAACTCAGAGGAGTAAGTGTAGTCAACTCCAAGCTGTTTATGAGTCAGATGAAAGTGGGTTGATAGCGTGTGAAGAAGTACGGAGGTGTGAGGAAAAGAAAGTGCTCCTCTGCGACTGCTGTCAGATACAGCACCTAACTGCCCGTAGGTTGATTGCATTACAGAGGGAATGTAATACCCTTTGTAATCATCATAGGATTTGGTTTTCAGTATTCTTTGGGTTTGTGTTTTAATGCAGTTGGCTAGGCCCTCCAGGAGCACCTTGACCTATGATGGCCATAATTCCCACCCAAAAAAACCCTCTTAAAATGTCCTCCATACTTTTAATGAACTTTAAAAAAAAAAAAAATCAGAAGTAACCTTTCTCATGTGTCCAAAACAGTGCTAAGTACCAGAAAGTAGCTGGGACAGATAGACATCCATGGCAGCTGTCTTGGACTAACAGCTGTTTAGAAGAAGGAAAGAGTTTATATTTGTATTTACATGCCCTTTCCCTTTTCAGCACTTTCAGCCCTGAGGACTTTATCAGTAAACCCAAGGGAAATATTTAAGAGTACAGTGACAATTAATAAAGAATTTGATTCCCTAATTCCCCCACCCCACCAAACCCACCTACCATACTCAAGAGCTATAGCCCTCTCTGGGCTGTGAGGTGAGGTATGCATTCATCTTCACAACACAGTTTTCCCTCTGGTGATTAGCATTCCTTTCCAATTCATATCCCAAAAATGTACATTTACTATGCAAAATAAATTTTGTTAGCCAAACCAGGAACATGGCTAAGAGGAAACTGAGGAAAGAAGGAGAAGAAGGAAAAACAAAATGACAGAATTCTTGGTGGCTATTGAAAGTACTCCTTTGTCTTACTTCAAAACAGGTAGAGAGAGAAAGATGGATGCATTAGGTTGGCATTGGTAATTTTATATTCAACCTCTTTATTGCTGTCCTGATATATTCAGTTCATGAGGGATCTGATTCTGCACTTTGCTATCCAGTTTCTAATCAGGTAATCACGGAAAGTAATACCTGTATCTTTCACTGTGCTGAATGAAGCAAGCCAGCTTATGTGGCAAGGGAGTAGATGATCTAACAGACCTATTTACAGGAATGTTTTAGGTTAGTCCCATTTAATTTCATAGTTTCTCACAAAAGGATTTCTTCACATTCCTAGCCAAAAGAAATGTTCACGGCAGCCAACAATCAACTGCCCCGAAGGAGCACACAGGTTTTGCTGCTGGTCAGCGCTTCCAAGTCCCATGTGTGCGATGAGTTAAGGAACAGCAGCAGATGTCACAGCATGACTGTTGTGAACCAAGCGTAAGTCTCAGAAACATGCGCTCCTGTGCACAGCATCAGCAAGGATGTGGTGTGGACACCAATCCCTTTAAAATGCACTGTCCCATATCTTGGAACGCCTCCAGAATATCTGAATCTACCCTGAATAAGCACAGCGTCTCCAGGCCTGGACAGTGAATCTTCAGGTGTTTGGTGCACTCAACTCTAAAAACACTTACACACATAGAGACAAAAAAAAAAATAATGAAGGAAGGCTTTGTTGGTAAAAGCATTGCAGGAGGAGCTCACAGCCTTCCAGAAACTATAAAAGCAAAAATTTTGAAATTAATAGAAGCCTCTTTTCAGCACACTTTGATAGTCTCCATTATTTAGCTGGTTTTCTGTCTTGTTACAAAGCATGTTTGGTTGTTTCTCTCCCTCTGAGATTTGCTGTGACGTTGCCAGCAATTATGTGCATTGGGGGTGCCAGACCAAATTGACACGTTCTCAGCATCCCAGCCCCTTTCTGAAACTGGGGCCTGTCCCCTTCTCCCCAGGAAACACTGCAGACTCTCACCTGGGCTGGCAGGGCCACCGGCTTCCATCCTCTTGGCAGAGCTGATTTACTACTCCATCCCCTCACCTCCAAACATGACTGCCTCTTTTTATTCTCTGCTTTCTATGCTGGCTGAAGTTGCTTTAAGCTACCGACCCCCATCACTTACTTTTTACATGGGAAAAAAAAGGATGGTAAGGACTTTAAACGGAGTGCCCCCAAATTTGACCCTCAAGTGAATTCTGCAAAGGTTAGCCCACATGACTGTCATAAAGGCAGCTGCAGTTGCAGGAGCCTGGAAAGGCCAGCCCCGTGACCCATTTTAAACACACAATCACCGATTCATGGCAGAAATCTCATTATGGACATTCATTTTTTTTTAAGACCTGCTGAGCAGTGGATAACAGCATATCTTCAAATTAAATCCAGTTCAATAAATAGCGCAAAATTAAATCATTCAATGTCTGGTCTGCCTTGAGCTATACTTAAGCCCTGTGCATGATTAACAGATTAGAATGCAAAAAAAAGCAGCTTAATCTGTCTGCTGCAGAGATGCTTGTATTCCCCTGTGCTGCAAATTGTTTTATCTCTAGATACTACACCAGTCAAGCTCTGCCTGTAGGTCTCAGCAGATGGTGTGGCTAGAGGAGCACTGAATTTCCAGTTTATCCTGAAACCTGGATATTTATGTTGTGTCCTTTTAATGATAATACTGTTTTCAGTTCTTGCAAAGAACTACATATTTGTCCTTATTTTATTTATTACGGTAGTATTCTCAGTCAAGATCAACACAGACAAACAAATGCTGAGAGGCTCAGACATGGGAAATGACTGGTCCCAGGCCATGCAGTAATTCAGTATAAAAGAAAAAGTGATGGCATCCAGATAGCCTGAATCCTACCCTAATGCCTTATCTGTAACAACACACTGTCTGCTATGTGGCTGTCACTTATCCTTTGAATTAGCACTTTATATTAGGACATTTAAATCCTAAATGTTCCTCATAATGAACTTCAATTAATTAACAAAGCTGGCATTCCCAACCTTTATTTTCTTAAGTGGAGCCTGTTTTTATTTTTTTATAAGGCTGCATAGCTGTATGACTACACCACCGCACTTAAAAGTAACTATAGTAGATTAGTATAAGGCTCAACCAAACAGAATATAGTGAGTTTTTCTGGTGCAGCAGGAGCATGTTTCACTTTCAGGAGAAACAAAGGTGAGAGTGCTCAGCATTTTGCAGGATGAAGCCATTATATACTTGCAATATTACATACACTCTGTATAGCACTGGTGACAAAGAGTATCAGGCACACATTGAGACCATGCTCAGGTGCTTGGAATATCACTGCACAGTCTTTGGCACCTAAATAACCAGAATATCTCTAGCATCATTTGCATTTCATAACTGAAACTCACTTAAATATAGGGACATACCAGAATAACAATGAGACACACTGGCATATTCATATATTTTTAAACATGAAAAAAAAAAAAAAATCACACTGCTGTACCAAGTGATGTTTTGCAGTCTGCTCTGATACTCTCCATTTATGCCAGCTACTTCCACCAGCTGTTTTCTGCCAAAGTGCCTGAACAAATTAGAAAGCTGCTGGCACGGGGGATTTTTTCAAATGGAGCAGTGGGATTTTAATTTAGTAATTCTTTCAGATGACCACCATAATACCCTCAAACCCCTATGTGGGCTTACAAGCTACACAGCCAAGTCAGACTTGCCTTGGGTACAAACCCCCGACGGCAATCAGCCTGCACCAGCTGTAAAAGCAATGTGGGCTAATGAGTACCACAGCAGGGTGACAGTGCATTACCTGCAGCTGCTGAGGCACGGGCTTATGCAAGAAGAGCAGAACTGGCCTAGGAATAGGTCTATATGTCAAACGGTTTCCTTTTGGTAAGCTTTCATGCAATCTTCCTCTATCAAGATTTCAGAAATGAGTCAAGTGATTCATGAGCCAGTTTTAAACAGGAAAGTTACCCCACCTGCTATGTTACCAAGAGCAAGGATAGTCATCTGGTAATACTAAGGAAAAGCGGAGATGTTTAAGTTAATCATCAGCTCTTTGTTGTAATTTTCCAATTAACTGATGTTTGAGCAGCTGGCTTTGTTGTGTTAGAGGTTTTTTTCTAACAGTAATTTCTGTAGTGACTTCTACTAAAACAATGGCAACATGTTTTTAAGACCATTCAGTGTGATAAGGCTGCATCGAGAATTTAAAAACCTATTTGTATGTGTCATAGTATTTTTCTGGAGAAAGACATCAGAACAGCAGAGTCTCTAATGTGGAAAATGGTGAGCACTTTTTCAGTTGCTTGCTTAAAAATAACTGCATTTTTAGTGACCTACTTGAAATTCACCTGGCCATGAGTCTCATACCTGATTGATCTGTAAATCTTGGAGGCTGGAGTGCATAAAATTCTTAAAAAAAGAATCAAGTGAGTCTGAGATGTCTGATATTTGAGGAAAGACTGACTTTCCAGACTTTTCCAAAACAGAAAACCATGGGAAAAGAAAACATCCCAATGTCAACAGCTGAGCCTCCCAGATGCTCTCCAGTTCCCCTTGAAGCGGCGAGAAAACATTGTTTTATGTGACAGGCTCCTTGCAGTGGCCAGGCTCTGCCCTTCCAGAGTCCCAAGGGCTGGGGAAACAGAGTAGGGGAGCTCCCGGCTTTTCCCCACCTTTTATTTTCACTCATTTATTAGTACTGCCAGAGGGACATCCATCCCCATGTTCTTTTTTTTTAACGTTGTGACAAGGGAAGCGGCAGCTTTGCGCATGCCACGTGTAAGAGGCACACGTCTATACGCAGCCCAGCCAATGTCAGCAGCCAAAGAGACACAGCCAAAGCGACTAGCGGCAAGGCCACGAAGTCTCAGCATCTTTTAGATGTGTCAAATTTGCTGCGAATATGCAGGTCAGCTGGACTCCTGTAATAGGTCTGCGCATGTCCAGCAAATGTTAGTCCAACTAACCATTTTAAGTTTGTCCAGGATGCCTGGACAGGCAACGGTGTGGGCCACCAGAAGTTCAAAGAGTGCAGAAGCTCAGAGTACACCAGCAGCGCTCCAGCCAGAGCTGCAGGGAGGTCCCGAACTGCACAGGGTGATTTTTGGAGTTGAATGCTGTAGGCTCAGGGAGGAGTAAAAAAGCTGTCAGTAAAGCCAATGATAGGAGAGTGTGGGTGAGAAAATCTTCCCCAGATTTAACATGATCCTGAATATTTTCATAGAGTCTCTGAAGTATTCTATGCTCCTAAAATAACCTAGAGCTTTTAATTTGTTTGATTACAGGTTGAGTCCTACTGAAACTGTTTTGCTGATGTTTCTATTATAAAAGTTCTGTAGTGTGTAATGTGACAGTCATGTGAGAATAACAGGAATAAACCCATCATCATAACAAAAACTAAAGGGAGCTCTGTAACTGGTTCCGATTTTGTGACTCAAAAAAGAATAGTTCTGCTTTTCTGTTCAGTTACATTTTATGTTTATTCAGTAAAATTCTCCAGTCCTAGTCTAGACTTCTTCATCAAAGTCATATTTTAGAGTATATATAAGGAAAGGTAATCTTGGTATTAACAGAACGATTTTGATATTGAATTTACTGTACTGAGCATAGCATAGTAAAAAAAAAAATCAAGACCTGACTTTAATTTCATTTACACTTTAATTGGTTTTATTGCAACTTAGTATTATATTATGTAGTGTAGATTTGGTGACATCATTTCTTGATTTTATTGTATTTCAACCTCTAAATACAGTTTTCTACATCAGAAATACATAATAAATCATATTTCTGTCAATAGGTAACACGGGTAACATGACTACACCACTCTACCAAACTGAAACTATAGCTGTTTTGTGTTGATGATAAGCTTATGATTCTTTCAGCTGCATCCAGAGCCACCTTCCGAGGATGTTGCTTCTGGACTGATGCAGGCTGACACAGAACGGGATAACGTGAAGAGCTGACAGAATTAATACGAGCAGGAGAACTGCAAGGCACAGACAGGAAATACCCTTTCTGGTTTTGTTATAAGTAATTTGGTTTAGTCTGTTATAAAGCTATGTTATTCAAAGAGAGACTGAGAAACTTAATCATTATTTATTCCCGAACTGCAAAATTGTGCATCTTAAAATGATAATAGAAAGACATCAGTCCAGTTTGATTGGCAAATTAACTGGATTAAAATATTAGCCATGTGCTGTTTCATTTGGTCTGGGTTTTTCCCAAACTGAAATAGATAAACCTATCTTGCATTTTAAAATCCTTTCACACTTTTAATTTCCTGTAAATACTGTTTAAAATGTTTTGGCTTACAGTGGAAACCAGTGTATTTTTTCAGCTGAGAAGCTATGTACTTACTTACTGATTGCTGATGAGGGTACTGATGACAGACGAACATCCATCATTTGAAAACTTGAGACGTGTCACTATAATCTACTACACCTATCAAACTGTTTTAATTTTCTTGACTATCTTCTCATTCAATGGCAGCAGAAATTGAGACAGACAGCATTCAGCAAAGCCACACAGTTTGGTATTGATGCCAGTTTTACTTTCATCATGAGTCAGTTGCTAATTAAATCAGAAAATACGTTAAATCCTTTCTATTTGAGCACATTACTGGGCTGAAGGAATTGTGGTTGAGGCAGTAAAAGTCCATCCTGCAAGATGTAGGGCTGGAACTCAGATCACAGGGAGCTCTTCTTTGGGCCATGAAGGGAAGGAAAACAGGTCTCCTAACACAAACACAGATAATTTTAATTACTTTAATTGTTTTTACAGGAGCCCTTCAAAGAGAAACTCAGGTTTTTTAGGACTCCCACAGGATAAAATAAATTAACCAAGTAAATAGACACAGAGCATCTCAGATCCCAGACAAAACATTTAAGCAAACTGATCTATTTGACTCCCCTGCAGAAATACTGTCAGCCTTCCCAGGGGAAGTGGGACGGCACTGAGCAATCCCTTGGCAGTCCCTAGGCATCATCTGGACACCTGAAGTCAGTAAAGCCAAACTACTGTGGAAAACTGGTGATTTAGATTTCCCTACAAAACCTTTTTGTCAGTACCGTAAGGCATGGTACATCAAAGCCGAAGGTACTCTTGGGTGGAGAGAGTTGATGCTGTAAATAAGAAAGAGTTTTATAAGAAGAGCAACAAAAAAATGGATCAAGAATGAAGGAACTGAGACTACAGAGGTTCCCAAAGTACCGGGCATGGCTGGATTGACTGATATCCTTGATGACTCTCAGTAAGTCAGGAAGCCAGGGCCCAGGACAGCTGGAAGAGGGCCATGTACTCCTGACCTGGTTGGTGTTTTCAGGAGGCGTCCCTCAGGAGATGACTCAAACCAGACCCTCAAAGGAGGTCCTCAGTGTTCATCAGGTGAAAGTCTGCTACAGCTGAGCTACTCGCGAGGCAAGGTGATACTGCTGCTAAGAAACACCTTTATTTCAAGTCACACCGTAGACTGTGAGCTTGGGTGAAAACCATTCAGAAGTCCTTTCACCAAGACTGAGTAGATAAAACCCCCAAATGGCTGAAATGTAAAGGGGCTGTTTAGCTGCCTGGTTTTGCTTGTTTCAGAAGCAGGCATGGCTCTTCATGGTGGAGAAGTTACTTGAATCAGTCCTGATTATCAAGAGGACACACCGCTCCCTTTGCAAAACAGCTGTGGGCGCATCAAGGAGACTCCGAGAAGATACACCCTTGCCATGTTTGTGTTATGCTTACTCTGGGGATGCGAGTGTGCGGACTAAGCCTTACAAGGGAATAACCCACTAGTATGTTTCCATTTTTGTAGCAATTATTAGTGAGTACAGGTGGGAGAGCCTGGTCCTCACAGCAGCCGGTCAGCTCAGATGTAGGTGGGTGTCCGGCACATCCCTCAAAGTGACTCTTGGCAGAAATGAAAGGCAAGAGTGCAGAAAATGGTCGGTTACCAAGTGCCGGGCCCCGAGGCCACCCACAGACACCACCGCCGTTCGTGGCCAGCCCACCCCGGGGCCCTCCCACCCTGCCCACAGCCCAGGACCCCATTTCAGCCAAGCTCAGGGCCATCGGTCAGGAAAGGTCCAGATCAAAGTTACCTTGCTTGAGGTAACTTAACTTCATCAGAACTCTGAGGGAGACAGCTGTGGCAACAGTTTCGCATACTTAAAATATTAGAAAATTTTGTAAAATTTTCTGCCTGTTTTACCAGCAGTCTTGCAGTGTTTACAGGGGGTGTTTCCCAACAGCAGATAGAAGGGGAAATCACAAAAAAAATCCCCGAACAGTAAAACCACAAAGTATGGCAATTTGTCAAAACAAGATGTAAACCAGGGGCTTCCTTCCATTTCACCCCAGTATCAAAACAAATGTGAACAGGCCTCTGTAGCTCCTGCCCAGGCAGCTGCTTCAGGCTTAGGTGGGTCAATGCTCTTCTCTGGAGGCTGGGTGACCAAACCATCCAGCAAGAGGATAAATGAAAAAAGCCCGTAGGTAAGAGGAATGAAGACAGTGAAGGAAGGACAAAAGAAAAACCAACCAACCAACAAACAAAATACAGCAAAGGAGACTACAATAAAGTCTCCCGTAAGGAAAGCAGAGGTACAGGGAGTTTGAATACGTACTCCGGTCTTGGCTGATGAACCTCATGGCTGGCAAGCTGGAGCAGCCTGGTTTGACCTGTTCAGTCCTACCACCAGTAATGGCTACATGCCCTTCTCCATACAACCAAGTCCAGCAGCTAATAAATGATGCGGGAAGCCTGCCTGGTCAGAGGATAATTCCAGGAGATGCAGAGATCAGGTTTTCCCAAACATTTCTGTAGTCAGCCCAAAGGCGATAAGCGGAACGGGCAGGAATTTCTTCTGGGAGGAGAACGTGAGGAGTATTGCAGAAAGTGTGCCGAGATCAGCTTGAAGATTTCAGGCTGCGTTTAAATACTTTCTGTTTGACCTGCATGGTTCAAATCAATTTGCACAGCCCCTCTGCAACTGCATGTAACTTTGTTGTTGTTGTTCAGCTAGAACATTAGTTCTCTCTCATTTGTAAATCAGCTGCTATATCCTGTACTGACCTTTTACGGTATGGTGTTCTTCTGTTCACCCACTTGTTTAATGAGTTGGCTTTGTGGGTTTTCTCTTCACTTGTGTAATAGGTATTTTAAGAGTGAAGCTACTGTGAGAGCAGAAGAGCAGATGATTTCTGCGCGACAATTTTGTGAGACAATTTTCACAGTCATGTAAAAACTAAAATTGCATTAAATTGTCTACATAGGTAAAGCAGCAAAGAGCCTGACAATGTTTGCATACCAAAAACTGCCCAGAGTAAATTTAAGCAGTTGCCCTTTCACAGAAAACTTCTGTATGCATTTTGTCCTAAACACTTTTGTTCTGCCAGGGTGCTGATACCTAATGCATCCTTTTCTTATTCCCACCTAAGCTCAGTCCTGACTGTGAGAAGTGCAGGTAGCGGACACCTGTCCTGGGACTGCAAGACACCAGTACTCTGTCCTTGTTCTGCAGCTTTGAGAGGCAAATCTCTTATCTCTGACAACCACAAGCTTGACAGAGCGAGTAGGAGTAAAATATCCGTGATGGCTGATGTGCACGTCAATGCAGCTGTCTGTTTGTTACAGGGATTCTCAGACATGCATGAGTCTGCACACACGTGGGCATGCGTGGGTGTCCTACCAGGAAATCTGCTGTTGTCCTCAAAGACAAGTAACACAGCTTATCACTTCCAGTTTTTAGTGTAATAAACTATATGTAGTCAAAGTTTATTTTAAACCTTAACCACGAAGATTTCCTTTTAAAACTATTGATACATAGCAGCTTACAATCAGCTCAGTTGGGCTCAGCTTCAGCTGGACACGCCTGGACTCACAGAGACCTCTGTTTAGGAGCCACGAAATGAAATGGTGGCACTGGAAGCTTAAGCAGGGTTGTCCTGCAGAGCCTGAGGAAGTGCGGTTAGCTAGAGTGCAAGGTCTTTGTTGATAAAGGTTACAGTGAAACCAAAATGGTTTTCATGTAGTGTTTTAAGCATATTGATGCATCACTAAACAAATGGTGTGTTGCAGCCGCATAGTTATGCTATGATCCCTTTGGCCAGGTTTTGTAAAGCTTGTAGTGAAGGCCCAAAGCAAGAGACTACAACCAACTTTTAAATCTTATTAGACAGCTGGAAAAAAATAAATTATGGCCTGCTGACTACCATTCAAGTTGGGAAACCCCAATTAACAGCGTTAAAAAACCCAGGGAAGACTTCCTCATTAATAACCAGTAATGACAACCAGGGCGCTAAACCGGTTCCCAGAGGAACGCAGGAGTTTCCCAGAATCACTACCTTTTTGCCTGCTAAAATTTTCCTCATAAAAGTTAGATCATCTGGCAGAAGCATATACAAGAATAAATTTCAAGTGAATTTTACATTCTAGCATTTGTCTTTTTCCCATACAGGCACAGTAATGTCTCCTGGAAATCATTTGCATCAGAAATTCTGAATTTACAAAACGACCTTTAGAAAACTTGATGGGACAAATTTATAAAGTAGGTGCAGCAATTAAGCCCTCAGCATTTTCATTTGCACATGCCAGTAAGGATTTGTGCATAAGACTGAAATGAATAAAAAGACAGATAGATTCTTGGTCTGAAAATTACATTCTCTGCATGAAAGTGTTGCCTTATGAAGGCACAGGAGAGCTGTAAGTATTTTGTTACAAAGGTTGTCAGAGGGGTTTTTTGGGGGGGAAAAAAGTAATCCCTGGTTAAAAATAGGTCTCAGATTTTCTAGTTCAGTTCTTCGCTTGACTGAACTGTAAAAGATTTAGTTCCCTAATTATACCGACACAATGGCTTAACTTGTTGAGTTGCGAAAGCTTGCTGTTATTCTTAATCAGCATCTCCAATTCAGCACTTGTGAGTCTGTGACAATGAGAGAAAACAGAAAAAGATTCACGGTTCCTGCCATTACAAATAATTATTTCCCATGCGTTTTAGTGTTGAGGCACTTCTTGTATTTGAAGCTGTGAGACCCTGAATACATTGCCATCGGAATAATTTTTCTTCAGCAGCTACTGTAAATTGCCAGGCAGCGGGAGGCTTGATGGAGGTGCTGGCTGTTCATGTAGCCTAAGCCCATTTCTGGGTTGCAAGATGACTGTCCCGCTGCTAACGGGGTAACAGAGCACACGCTGCAGGGGAGAGGCTTAAAGACTTAAAATTAGGGTCATCCTTGGCATAACTTAGAAAGACGCAAGTTATATTAGCATTGAGTTGGATTGCAGAATAGATGTTTTCTTCTTTCATTTTTACTGATTTATCTGAATTTCCGCTGTTATAAATAATAACAGATTTTTTCCTTTTGAACTTCCTCTTGAACCTCAACAAATACGTGTTTGCTTTGCTCTGCCTTCCACCTCCTGCATTTTCTTGTTGCATTTCCTAGTAGCATTTTCTGTCACCTTCAATGAAGGCATTATCTTCCTTTCTTAGAGGAAAGTAGAGGACCTCACAAGATCGCTGATGACATAAAAGGGACCATGTTTTAAATAAAAAGAAAACAAAGTGCTGGGTTTTTTTTTTCTCCATTTCAATACCCAGATCTCACATTCTTGGAAAAGCCATGTCTTGGAAAACCACAGACAATCCCCACCCTGACACTTACAGTAGATTCATTTTTAAAAAATCAAAAGTGGAAATGAAATTTATCTGCTTCTCTCAAGCACAGAAGAGCTGCCCTAGGCTGGGCACCCATCAGGCTGCTGTGGCCGGTCAGCGATGCTGGACTGTGCTACCAAGGACCCCTTAGCCCAAAAGCAGGCTGCAGTGCTGGATTTGGCTTCATCTGAACACCTCCCCAGCTCCCGCTCTGTGCTCGGCTCTTATGTCGGGCAGCGGAAAGCAGCAGCGAGCCCAACTTTATGACTTTACCAGTGCTCAGTTAGGAATAACTGGAGAAATGCAGGAGAGAGAAGGGAGCAACGCACCCCCTACCTTCCGCCTCCACACGTGCTGTTGGTCCCCAAACACAACCCCCAGCTTCCCTCAGTCTGGAGGGGCACTGAGGGGTCTCGTGCCTTCCCGCTGCCCCTGCTCTTTTGTGGAGAGCCATTGGGTGGTATGATTTGCATGGTCATTGCTTGATGATATTAACCAAAATCTGAGGCTGTACACCTGCCTTCTCTCAAATCAGCCCACAAACTCAGAGGTCTGAACTTGTTCTAGTTTAACTAGCAGAAGGAGCACACAGACCAAGACAGTCGTGAACACCAATTTTCCTGCCCCATTTCCTCTTCTTTCTTGCAGGTACTGAAGAGTGACCTCAGAGGTATGTGCAGAGAGCAGAATTACCTTCCTCTGCCTTTGGCTTTGCATCTGAAGCCTTTTCCACTCAGCTGCTCACCAGACCCTGGGTTAGAAGTCTCCTCTCCTTTTGTCCAACTTTCCACTTTCTTCACATCCTCTAAATTTCCACTGAGTCTCTCAAAACTTCTGTGGTATTTTTGACCTTTTGCAGGCCCTCAATCTCTGTTCTGCTTTGGGGGAAACTCCACTGCGAAAAATCCCTTCTGTGCCATCTGCCTTGCCTGGACTGGCTTATCCATCCCACTATTCTCAACATGTCCCTTCTCAAATGTGAGCTACTAAGACTGGGCTCATATGTGAAACATGTGGTATTGCACATGTTGAAACATCTGATGACAAAGCAACTTCAAAAGTCAAAATATTGTCCTAGTTTGTTGGCTTCTTGAAGCTTTTTAAGCTGCGATTAACCACGGACTTCCTTTTGGCTGAAACCTGTGAGTGACAGCATGTGCAAGCAGAGCGCTCATTAACAGCCAGGATGTTTGAGGGCGGTGCTCCCTCTGCAAAGCATATTTAATCAGCTAATCAAGCTATTTTTAATCACAAAGCACTCTTTGAAAATGACAAGAGCATGCGAGAGCTGAAAGATGGCTAGATATAGAGGCAACTATTTCTATTTTGAAACCTCTGCTGAGAAGATAAAAATGAATCTGAGGCTGAAACAAGGCATTCCACTATTTACTCTTTTGTCAGTAGAAGTACCGTGGGAGATGGAAGAGCAGAAATTAAGTTACAGAGATAATACACAGGAAGCCAATGTTATGTTAGATTAAAAACAGCCAGTACTTTCAGTGACAAGCTTGGAAAGTAGAAAGGAAATACTGCTGTATTAAACTATGCAGAACATGTTATGCCTATATTCTTCTCCCCGCCCTTCATAAAATAACAAAAAGCACAGAATTATCACCAAGAAAAGGCAGAAGCTGGACACCAAATGGGCAGGGTGCTTTGCAGATCAATGAAAAAGAACCTGGCTGCTTCTCGGGTACTGAACTGCCCTGCTCTCAGAAGGAGATGCAGAAGATCCTCTGTATATGTAAATGGTGTTCTTTATGGTTCACAGAAAAAGCCCGAACAGGGGAAAATCACCCCCCTTATCTGTGCTGAAGACAGAAGAAAGTAATACAGAACTGAAAAATGAGAAAAGCAAAAGCCAATCTCTTCCCAGCTCTATTTGGACCAGCAATCCACTCCCCAACGTTCAAACTGGGTACTTCACGTGACCCCCTCAGGAAGGCTGGAGCTCGGCGATTTCAAGCCTAGCTCAAGCACCCGATGGGTGGCAGAATGAATACCGGCTCTGCTGGAATCTCCCCACGCCAAAAAAGCCCAAACCCAAAACAAACAAACTAAACATTTACAGGCTAATCCTCTTTCAGTAGAGGAACCGACACGAAGGTGCAGAACAAAACATATTCCATGATTCTTCTTTGGTTAGATCATCTCTTAACAACTGATTGTTTTTATCTTAGTAAAGATGTAGCCTGTGGTAAAGCGATTTGCATCTTTCACTTTTTCCAGAACAGTTGCCACAGAAGTTTGTAGCTCCGTTGCCTGAAAAAAAATCAGCGTAACACGTACATGGTTTTATTTCTACGGTTTCTCATTTGTCTGGCAAGCCATCTTACTCTGTGAGATGTTTCATTCTTTTCAAGACAGCTTTACTTTAGTTAGGCAGTTTTAAGACTTTGATTTTAGTTTTTAGAGAAGTACGTGCCATAGGAACCAATACAAAATTAGTTTAAGGTAACACACATTGCACTGTGGCTCCTTTGTCAGCGATGGTGCTGATGCTACTGCTAACTCAGTATTTTGTCTTACAAAGGGGAAACATCCTAGCAGCTCTTAGTTATCCAGTCTCATCTGCACTTCTCAGGATCCCATCTTGGTAAATCTTCCAAAACTACTATTTTGCAAGATGCCACAGAAGCCAACTACACTGGAGATACCTCTCAAAATGCTAGATACACATGTTCTTTGGATAGGGGAAGTTTTTTTGGCAAGACTGTGAGCTGTTTTTGGCAAGTGTGTTGTTATTCTGTTGTCCTCCTTTAGTTGATTGAGGGTCTGGATGAAATCGTGGCCTTTACAGAGAGCTGAAACTCACACTGGTGTATCTTGCTGTTTAAAAAGCCCAAAGCCATGATGAATTATAAGCAGTGCAATGAACGCTGGGGCAGAATTTCCTTTCCAATGCCATCATTTCTACATTCTTCTGCTCAGGAGCCTACAAGTCTTGTTTGGCACCATCTACTCACTCAGCACGCCATAAACTGCAGGAAGCCCAGTCTTTAACACTTACTTAACAGAGGTCAAGTAAAGTGTTAGCAGGCAGGCTGCTGGCTCCCCACCTGGACAGAAGAGAAGCATGCTTTTTCTCTCGCATTGCTTTGTGCTCTTCATATTTTGTCCGATACACTTGAAGTAAGATTATTCTTCAATAGCTAGACATTCAGACTATGTGCAGCAGATGTATCTATATATCTATACTATAGAAGGACCGTTTTTAGAACCTATATAACTAGTGGGTCATTTCTGCACCCTGTGGTATGTGGTATCGTTGACTCACGTTGTGTCACGTGCCTTACCACAGGTGCACACATACCGCATAGGCTATTCTGGGAGTCAAAGCATCACACACTTAGGGTGAGAACTGTGTTAACCTCACTGAATTTCACTCTGCACGCCTTACTTACATGTTAGCAGTGTTTTACAGAGGATGCCATCCATTGCCTAGAGGTTAGGACAGTCAGCAGCCCCCGCTACACAGTCAACAGGACAGGGACATTGCTTTCCTGCCAGGTGGATGCTTTAACCAGGAAGACGGGATCGTGGTCCATCTCTTTCTGCGAGCATCTTCCAAGGTTAGGCAGGGGCTGGAGGTTTTGAGACTATACATTCAAATTTAAATGCCTGAAGTCAACATCTTGTTGACTCTCCATCCCACAAGAGATTTATTTAAGCTAATCTTAGATGTCTGAAAAAACTAGAAGTCTAAGTCCGAGCTAGTAACATTATGCTCCCACTGCAGTTAATAAAGAGAAGGGTTATCAGAAGTCTATCAGACATCCAAGACGGGTTGAACGTCCCTTTGTGAGTGCCCATTTCTTCCTACCAGCTGCAAAGGGTGACCAGCTGAGACAGACACGAAACTTTTAGATGCATAAACCGGAGCAATGAGTCATGATTGAGATGTCCATATCCCATCAGCACGCACACACAGACAAAAGCGTGGCTGAGAAATCCCACAGCTCTCGGCAGCGCCGAACTGCAGTATTTCTGAAACCCACTGCAGATTTTAATAGCTGTCACCCATCCTAAAAATACATTTGAACGTCTTTTCGTTACTCTAGCGTGTTCCTTCTCCGGAGGCCTGGTAGATAACAGGACCAAACGCTCCTCCTCAGGACAGCCTCCGCTGCTCGGTACCTGTCCTGGCTAACATACCTCCCTTGCCGTGCGCCCTTTCCCGGGCGGGGGTGACTCCCGGGGTGCCGAGCCCGCCCCTCGGCCCTGCCCGGGGGGGAGCGAGGCCGGGCGGCGGGTGGCCGGGAGCAGCGGGAGCAGCCCGCGCCCGCCGGCGGCGGCTCCTCGGGCAGCGGCGGGGGCAGGTGCGGGCGCTTCCGCGTCGCGCGGCCCGGAGGAGGAGGAGGCGGCGGAGGCGGCGGCGGAGGCGGAGG
>JAVKLA010000057.1:10333962-10360791 GCA_034782735.1 Sagittarius serpentarius
CCGGCGGGAGGAGAGAGGAGGGATTTTCACAGCTGACATGGCGGTGGCCTGCCGCTCCCCTCACGGGCCGGGCGCCCCCGCGGAGGGCAGCCCTGGCAGAAGCAAACACGCCTCGCCTCAGGTGCCGGCAGCGCTGGAGGGTCCGGACACCACCGACACCACCACCACCACCACCAGCACCCGTTCCCGCCCTTGGCTTCAGTGGGGCTGTGTTTCCTCTGAGGCCGTGGAGAGGGCACGGGGGAGGTTTTATTGAAGAGGTGTCCTCTGGGCACGGCATCACTCTCGGAGCCCTTTTAACGTGAAACTGTGACCACGTGCAAAGCACAGGTGTTCTTCAAAAAAAAACTGCATCGAAACTTAAAAATCCCCCAAATGGAAGACTCTCAGCAAGGAACTAGAGGGCTCGAAGGCTGTTGTGGCGAGAGCATCACCTTTCCTGGGCGCTGAAGCCCGCTCGCCTCTCTCCTATCGCTGCTGAAATGCCTACAAGGGGCTTCTGTGAAGCTCGCTGCCGAGGTCAGTGGAGGCCTGGACGGGCAGGAGGGTGCCCGCCACGGGGCAGGGCTCGGGCTCTCCGGCCGCTGGCCGGGTGCTGGGCTCTCTGCGGGGCTGGGCTCTGCCCCTGCGGGTTGCTGGTATGCTGGGGAGGGGGGCAGCGGCCGAGGGAAGGGGAACAGTGTCCCAAGTCCGTTTGTCATTTGGCGCAACGGTTGTGCGGAGGGGGTAAGCATTTGCCTGCTTACATGTTTCAGAGATGTTTGTGGCAGAAATCTTTGCTTTTCTAAAGAAATCTGTAATTCTTTTTAAAGTAGGATTTTTTTTTTTTAATATATTGATATAGTTAGGTGGTGATACTCATGTGAGATACAGGTAGCTAACATGTTTCTTGGGGACACGCGTAGGGGTGACTGTAACTGGAAGGTGAACGCTTGATATTTCCATTTTGTTTTCTCAGCCAGATGAGAGAATCACTTTTCTTCCCTGGCTTCCGGGCTGAGGGCTGACACATTGTGCCGTGCACAGGGTCCTCCTGGTCACATCCCTTCCGAACAATAACATCCTCTCAGCTGGCAACTCCTGGACAAAAGCAAATGTTTCCTGAGAGGCTAAGGCAAATTAATCATGAAGTTCCCAAATAAAAGCTTGTATTTAAAGTAAAAAAAAAAGCTTAAGTTTCATTTTGGATTTTAAAATGACATTTTCCTGTAGATGTCCTGCAACTTGTATGAGAAGGGTGTGCATGCGTGTATGTATCTGCGAGTACCTTTTTTTCTTTATTTCATGTATTTGGGCAGAGAAGGTTCGATTGTAATTTAGGGATGCAGTATTGTAACTTCTTAGAGACTACTTTTGAGTCCCTTACTTGACTCTGGCAGTGTTTAAATGGCCCCACAAGAGTATACAGGGTTACAGGGATGTTTACATGCAGTCTTCGAAATACAAACTGAGAACATGAACTTCCAATTGAGGACAATCCAGGATCAGGAAGAAAGCAATATTTATATGAACTGCTGGAAATAAAGGCAGTTCAAAGATGTTTCATTCTCTTGGAGGAAACATTTTAATTGCATTGTAGGTTTTCGCGCTCTGAGTATTCTACTGTAAAACATGTCAGTGAGTTGGGATGAACCTTCATTTATTTTAGCTCTTTTTCTTCCTTGACCTTCCCACCTGAGAGTACACTGGCACAAGAAGCAGGTTTCTTTCATTATCTGACAGGAAAATGTAGTCATAAAAATGTTTTTTAGTAAATCTATTTCACAGAAGCGTGCTTCATACAATTGTGCATTGTTTGGTTTCTGCTTGGAAAAGGGCTGCTTGTGTGCTGGAACCACCTTTCATATTATGTAAGGGATGTTTCTGTATTCTCTCACAGGCACTGTGACAAAATTTGTCCCTGGATGTTCTAGCGGTATTTTGTAATGGTGTTTCTGCAGATGGACAGTACCTGTATTAATGCCTTGATAACTTGTGTTGGGTAACCTATTTTGGAAAGCTTTTCTGGGAATACACCCAGCCTGGCTTGTACTGGCAGGTTTGTGAAGAAAATAAGATTTTCTTGCATGCCAAAAGATGATACGGTACTTATTTTCTTATGTCAGATGGGAGATTATATCCAGTGTATCTTGCTGATTTGGTTTTAGTAAGTTGCAGTCACAGATTCGTACGGTGCAACTGTTAAGCATTCACTTCACCTTGACAAGGAATCTCATCTTGCTGTTTCAGGTGGTAAGTGTCTTTCATAAGAAGTTTTTAGAAATCCACACTTAGTTTCACTTGCACTGGTTCATCATGATGAAGAAAGAAGTGTTGCCATCTAGTTTAACTTGATGCTGATAGCTGGGAAGAAATCCACTAATTGCAAATTATTTAGTATTTTCTGAAGCAGTTTCCTTGTCTGACATAGATGCATTTTCTGTATCAAGACTTACTTCTCTCAGTGGAAGTTGTTCACTAACACAGTTGTTCTTTATTAGTTATTAATTCATTTTTTTCCTCATCCCAAGCTGTTCTTGTGGGGGGGGGGGTGTGTACTGTGAAAAGGGCTCTATTGGGCAAAGTGTACAAAATATAGCAAGTGCAATTTGTGGTTTGCATTCAGGGCGCCCGAGTTCATTAGAAGAACAATTTAAAACAATCCACAGGGAATATCCAAAGCTGAAAAAAGAGTAAGTAGCCCAGAGTGGGATCTTAGAGCAGGATGTGCAAGAGCGTCTAAGACTGGATGACGGTTGCTTAAGGACTGATGTTGCAGTGTGTGCGCTTCAGTCACTGGAAGGCTTTCTAAAATTCCCCTGCCTAAGGAGGACAGCTAAGGCTCACCAACAAAATGCATCCCTTTTTTCTCTTCAAGGTGTTTTGATGGTGTTGGAAAGCATCATTCAGGATGCTTACAGCATATAGTTGTTGGCCTTGAAACTCATACCTTGAAGAAAAAAAAAAAAAGTACTGTCAAATGTCAGTGTTGGTACTTACCTGAAAAGACAGAAACAGGTCAGATTAGGATGACCAGCGTGGAGTTTCACTGGCAGAGGTCTTTGGAAGTAAGCAGAACTTGCTGGAAGCAGGACACCCGTGGTTAAACTGCATTTTGAGAGCAGCTGGACATTTATGGCTTGGTCACCAGCTTGTTTTACTGTTACTGGGCTTAACTGAGATTTTGAAGTAAAGTCCCAGTTCTACTAAATTATGTAGAAAACCAAACTGTAACTGCATCTTTTAGAGCAGAGGATGGCACGATAAGCAAGGGAACAATAAACACATTTTACAGCCAGGCTGAACTTGGCAGGCTTAGAATCGGAGAGCAGGACGGAGCTACAGAGTTGTAGTAGTTCAGACTGAGATTTGGGAAGAATACCTACGTGTACTACATTACATATAATGAATTAACAACTTTAATATATTAAGTTATACTGGGAAGTGGGAACAAAACTGAGAAATGCTCACAAGACTTATTTCTATCATCTGTTTTTACTTAACTTCTGGTCGTCATGTGTCTGCCTTAAGGGAGGCAGAAACTTGAGTACTATAATTATACGTAAAAGGCTGTGATATTTCCACACCGGAATTGTTAATTGCTCTCTTACAACATTATATCTGTATTTAAATTGTTGCTTTTGGGGAGACAACTGTAGTGACATAGTTGTGAGAAACACTGCAAGTCCAGGGCCAAGAAATACTTGGCCCCTGCCTTACTTTTACTCCCTAGAACATTATTGGCGGAGTCCTTGTAGATATCCACGGTATGTACTTGCATATTTCAGATACAATAGAAATAGTTTAGTAGCTCCTTCAGTTGCAGTATCTAACAGAAGTGTTAGAAGTGTCATGGAGTTACTTATTTAACAATTCCAGTACTGCACAGGTCATTTTAGCCCCCGCCCCCATCAGTCTGTGCATAAAGAAAAGTTCTGAGTTTCTACATTAAGTTCTCAATATCACCACTTTCAGTAAGCATGATGATAAAACAGTGCACGATTTCTGGGTTTATTATGGTAATGCAGTTAAACAACATTTCAGTGAAGAACTGAGCTCCTGAAACACTAAGAGCCAACAAGCCTGACAGCATGTTCTGTTCCTTTCTTGAACACGAAGGGTTGCTGCTGAGACTCTCTGATGGTATCTGGAGTACGGGAACAGTGGGAATAGTGCATGTCATTTCTCAGAATCGCCTTGCGATCCATGCGGCACTGGGATTACCTTAGATGTTATATTGCCACTGCTATTTAACTTGACATGACACCTACCACCGTGGAGAAGGATATGGGAAAAGTACGATTGTCAAAGCAAATCTTGGACTAGTAGAAGTTTTCAACACCTCACTGGCTATGTGTGTGTGAGTGAGGGGCTGGGCTCCAGATTGTCCTTCCCTTGACTTTGGTTTAAAGAGATGAATGTTAAATCCAAACTCGTTGAGGCGGTGGGTTTCAGCGACTAAGGGACCTGTTGCTTGTTGCTGAGGCATATCTCTGGCAGTCTTGGCTCTGGACAACAAGCTGGAAGCTGATTAACATTTTAGTACTTACAGTCTGTCTGGGTACTGAGTACTGGGGAGTTTGTGCTTCCAGCACTGAGGCGTTGAGCTCTGCTGCTGACCTACAGCACCTGCAGTGCCATTTCTTGGTGTTGGTAAATGGGAATTGGGTCTTTCCCCAGCACTTCCAAATTTGTTGTCCTGTTTCTAATTGCCAGACTTCAGCTGTACATCACCTGAAAGTTTTCATCTTGGACTTAAGGTTTGTCTCTTTGGGGAACTTCAGTCAAAACAGTGCATGTTCTTTTGCACCCAGTGTTAGGATGTGGTGGCCTTTTGCCTGTGTTCAAATACTCTCGAAGATGTTCCTTTGAAATCATTTGTCACTTCAGTGCTTTGGGACAGGAACTCCAGTTCGGGTAGGGGAAATGACCTCTGTGTAGAGGATGCCCCCTGTGTTTTGTTTTTACCTCTGCCTTCTATTCTGATTTGGCCAAATACATTAATGTTTGTAAAAAACGGATAGCATGTGCTCAGTAAAAGTGGTTTTGATATGTGTGTGTATCTTTATTTTATACCAAATAAAATCTGCATTGGTTTTATCTTCAGTGAACATGCTCAAACCTCTTTCTTTCCCATAGAAAAGCTCAGTGTGGTACCAGACATACAGCAGTGGGAATCAAAGCCACGTAACTACGGCAGGGGCTGCAGTACTGGGGCTGAGCAGGGAGGAGTCTGCCATTTCTCCGCTCCCGCTGATGCCTGCTCCTCTAGTCTCTCTTTCCCTGTTGCTGGTAGTCCTAAGGAAGACTCCTGAATCCACCATTCAGCTTTCCAGTGCTTGATAATGGAAGGGACTATAGGTGAGAGGGAGAAGACATTGATGACAGATGGGATAAAAACAAGGGAGCAGGGGAAAGGAATTGCCTTGAGTTGTAAATAGTGGGATCTGTTGGGCAAAGGGCTTGGGTGTGAGAGGGATGAGGGACTGGGATTTGATGATGGAAGTAGCTGGAAGCTGGGACTGGTTTAATTGGAAAAGGCAGCTAAGAGCATGTGGGAGTGAAGGAAGGGACATGGAGAGAGCAAGCTGGGAGGAGAAGTAGGGACCAAGAGCTGGGCTGCAGTGAGGTGCTGGGAATTGCCCCAAGAGCACTATTTGGAGGAGGTGGAGGGGGCTTGCTCAGGAGGATGGAGACCAGGGTGAGGCCAAATCCGAATTGTAGAGGGAAAACTGGTAGCTCTTCAAAGTTGTGTCTTCCTGCTTCTCGCTTCAAATGGCTGTGCAGACCACTGGCGGTGGACCAGCCCCTCCAGTGGAGTGCTGGTCCACAGGGCAATGGCGACTTGCCTTCCACTGTCCCCTTCTCAGCCCGTACAAACACATTCCTCCTCCAAACCAGACTCCTCTCTTCCCTTCTGCTTAAGAAATTTATTAACTGCCCTGCAGCTCTCCTAGCAGCATTGGGGTGGGAGGTACGGGAAGAAGTTCTCTCCTGCAAAACTGAAGTTGTAAAGCTTAAGCTTGTAAAAATAGTCTCCCCACCTCCCGACATGTCAGGCTCAGCTTGTGAGTACAAGGGGTGATGTGAGAGCTGTCTCATCCAGCTGCCTTTGCCTGAGGTGCATTTGGGAGTGCCTTCGTGGTCCCTTCTGCAGTGGGCATTACCACCAGCTGCCAGAACAGAGGGGTCTGGAGGATGTCCTTGCCCTTGGTTCAAGTGAGAGATGCTTGCACACTGATTTTAGAAGTCCCAGTTCTAGCAGTGACTCACATGTATATCACTGACATCTATTGTTTTCAGTATGAGCTTTTTAAAAAATGCCAGGAAACCTCTTGTGTGTGCACAGTTACAGAGCTGTCCACTGTCTGTGCTGCAAAGTCAAGCACTGAAGGAGATCTGCTGCCTCCCCTTTCACTTTCCTTGTCAGTCATATATCACAGGTGGTTGTTTTTTTCTCCTCTACAGCACTTGGTCAACACACAAGATTAGACCCATCTGGGACAGGAATGGATCGTGCAACACACCTGGCAGTGTGAGCATGGGCTGGTCTGTGGCAGAAGTTAGAAAGCACGTAGGAATCTGGTAGGAGACTGAAGGAGAAAGGACTGGGGCAGTGTCTCATGGTTGAGATACTTAAAAGCTCTCAGAGGAAATTGGACTCGGTCCCTGGCGCCTGGCTATCTGTGAGATGTTAGACAAATAAGTTAGCTTTTCTGAAGAGGCCAAGTCTGCCAGAAGCTGAGTGACACATTTGGTATGCTGGAGTTGGCTTTGTAGAACTGCTGGAGCAGCAGTCAGTGTGCGGGTGTGCCTGGTCAGGGAGCACCAGTGGCTCATGGGGTGACTCTGAACCCCTGAGCGAGCTAATTGTGCAATGGGCAAATGTACAGTGGCACTAACATGTTCTCCGTCCTAGCCACCCGAGTCCCAAGGGGATGAATTCAGATTTTTAATAGATACAGAGAAATTTTAAGTGCAATAACAGCCCTCTGTCTTGGAGAAAACTAGGCTGTGTGGTTTATTTAGCCTCAAAGTCAAGGTTGAAAGAGGACAGCGGTGCACAGCAGTGTGGGAGAGAGGTAATCAAGCTATGGACAATACTGGCATAAGAACAGATTTTTGTACATGAGCAATGAATCACTTCAGCCTGGAAGTTGGAAGAAGGGTTTTTTTTTTAACCATGAGAACAGTGTGGCAGGAAGGGAGGGGAAAAAAGACAACTAATTTTAAAAGACAACTCCATTCATTTAGAAATAGAAAGGACCTGATGTGGTAGACAATCATGTTATGGCAAGATACGAAGCTGTGTGGTCCAGGAGCCCTGTGATCCATGGAAAGTTTTGTACAGAGTGCTGAAGTCTCCTGAAAAATCAACTGTAATGTACAAAAAGACCGGAGCCCAGATTTAAAGATGCTCTGTACATTTTGTTTGTGCTCTGTGAAAAGGAGGCAATGCTGACCTTCACAGAAATGTTGTAAAATAGTTTGTTCTGGAGTACTCTGCAATAGGTTAATGTCTCGTAACATTTCCTAGGAGGAAATCTGGTAATTTTGGCTTTGCCAGTATTTGAATAAAATATATTAGAGCTGTACTGTAAGTCAAGAGGACAACAAACCCCACACCGTTAACTAAGTCATTTTTGCCCTCTTTTTTTGCAAAGACAGGAGCTGAGGGGGTGGGAAAGGCGGCATGTGTTTGTTTGTGTAAGCAAAAGCTGTGTGGTTGTTCGCTTGCAATGGGTAGAAATCCCAGCTGTGTAGGCAAGCGTAGGGTGTGGGGCCGTAGAGCCCTAGCACTACCCTAGCTGTGGATGAGCTGTCTTTAAGGTTTTGCCACAGATCTGTGAAGTGGTTATCACCTTGTTTATTTATGCACACACATGAAACATGATGAGTTTCAGGTGTGCTCTGGGTAGCATTTAAAGTGCTGCAAAGATGTAAGTGCACTTGTTAAAATAATGGGAAAGGGCTGCAGGAGCTCAGCCTAAGAACAGCAGAGGCCTCTCTGATGGAAGTTTTGGAAATCTTTCCTCGGCTTTTCACAGTCATTTCAGCTGCTGCTTGAGAAGGGATGACTTGGGTGAATTGTCTCCTCCCCCTCCTCTTTTTTTTTTCTAAAACCAGTTTAAGAACAATTAGTGATACCTACCTTTATCTCAAATGGATTTAAAGCTGATAGGATGGGACATTTGTCACCTGCCCCAAGTTGTTCTTAAAATCGTTAAGGATGGAGACTTCCTATCCTCCAGCAATCATTTACTCCAATATGTCAGTACATCCACTGTTAAAAAGTGCTCTCTACCATCTGTTTGAATCGTTGATTCAGTTTAAGCCTGTTCCTTCTCTTACTGGCTGCAGAAAACAGCCTGCTGCCATTTCTTTGTGCTAACTTGGTATCTTACCACAAGCATGTAATTATAGGATTCTTTTTTTTCACAACAACAAACCCCCTAATCATCTTTCAAGCCTATTAGTTTCCAATTCAGGCCTCTATTTAACAATTCTTGCTTTGATAAAGTGCTTTAGTTTGTTCATCCTTTCATACTGAGCAAATTCCACACTCCACCTGACCTAAGCCTCAGAACTACTCCCAGTTCTGCCTTAATGCCACCAGATCAGATCATTACATAAATATTGGAGTTATTTATATAACATCAGTTTCTTGCATGAAGAGGTGTTTTTGCATACTTGCAACTTGGTCTTGGCTGTTCACAGAGGGTTTTATGGTTTACTGTTGGTTGCTCTAAGACATAGAAACTGATAGAAAGTAGGACCCAGCCTTGAGCTACTTCTTTCTGATCGAGTGACTGCTGGTTATACTCTGCAGGAAATGAGGAGTCACTTTAGCATGAATTTAATTTTGCACCTTAAATTGTAAATTGGAAACCGTATCTTCCTGTTGATAGTGAATTCTTAGTAAAAATATTTGTATTAGTTGGCTCTTCTAAGAACTTACAATCAAAGCGGATACATTCAGACTGGAGATAACTAACCAACATTTCTTAAACCTTTGTTCCTTAATGGGAAAGAAGTTAAACTCTTGCCAAGTGCTAAAGGTTATGTGTAGCTGTCTTCACACTTCTGCCCTGGAAAATGGCCATCATACTGCTTTTAGCTCTCCACTGTAGGTTAACGTGTTGCTTGTAAACTAGTAGTGCTAACCTTGATGGAAACAGCTAGTAAGTGGTTTTAAGACTGAATAAACTCAGCTTATTTCTAAACTGAGTTTCAGGTTGCTTGGAGCTGTCAAATCATGTCTGGTCATGCCTCTACCTACAGCTCCACGGATTCCTGCCAGGAGGAATTCCAGCTCCCAGACTCTGAGCTCCCCAGGGCTGGCCCGGAGCACTCCGCAGCGGGTGGAAGCAGCGTGTGAAACCCCTTTACTGGCTACAGAGCAGGTGAGTGATGCCCCAGTCCTCATGGCAAAAATCCCACCCTTCTGACGAGTTAGGCTGTGCCTTTAATAAAGTTTATTTTAAAAATCTTTACTATTGCATGGGAGCAGAAGGTCCAGGGATAAGCAGGAGAGGTCTCTTGTGATCTGTTACAGAACAGCTGGAATAATTTTGAGGTAGGCATTTAATTAACAAAACTTTTTCATCTTCTAACAATGCTTTGATCTGGGGAATGCAGAAGCAGTCTAGGGCCCTACAGAATAATTCCCGAGACTGATTTCTGAATGTCTGCAGGGCTTCATCACTGCTGTACCCATGAAATGTTCATTCCATATTGAGTGGTTTTAAACCAGTAAAGGTAAAAACTATCTAGGGAAGGTGATAGTTACTCCTTAAACTAAAGCAGCTGTAGTACTAGAAGCATCTAACTGTGAGCAGTAATTTGAATACCTGTAATGGCGTAAGTGCAATTAATACAGAGCAAAATTTACATCCTTTGGACAGTCAGGTTTTGGAATAACTGCCAAAAAGTAAAATTAGGTTTGATTATTATAACCAAGTTCTTTCATACAGGCTTAGTATTATTCTCCAAATAAAGTGTGAACTTCTACAAGAAAAAAATGCACATCCATCTTTGCAAATTTTCTTGGATAAAGGCCCAGGACACACCACCTTCTTTTTTAGCAGCTTGTTTGGTTTTTTTTCTTACTGCTGCCTCTGCCCACACAGCTATGGCATGCAGCTATTGATAGCTTTTAATAAGCTGAGGATAGTTTTGTTTACGTTTGATGGTATTCCATTCTCCCTTTCTAAATACTAATAGCCAGGGTAAACCATGTTTTGTCCTGTTTATTTTCGCAGTAGGGTTTTAACAACATGGGCATTACTCACTCCTGAGGAGACTCTTTCCCATGGTCCATTAGGCAAAACTGCACCTACACACCTTGGGCTTCCCTCCCTTTCGCTGCCTTAAACTGCACAACCGCTGCTGCTTCTCTGGGGCCTAAACCCAAATTCCTACTGTTGGCTGAAAAGCCCGACTCGCAGGTGTGTACAGTTGAAATCCCGCTCTTTGCATAAGCCAGGGGGCACTTGCCTTCTCACGGTCTGGGCAGCGAGGGACCCGGGTGGGAGCAGGCGGCTGGAGCTCTGTGGCTGCATCCAACCCTGCAGCGGCCGGCTGGTCCGGCACCCGGGAGGAGGCTGCCTCCGGCACAGCAGAGCGCACCAGGAAAGCTCTGCCTCCCTCCGAGTGCGACTCCTGTTTGCCATTTTAAAACCCACCGTCGCCACAAAACAAACTCACTGGTATGACAGGACAGAAACAATTTTCTGTGCAGGATGACTAGCGTACAGCGAGGAGTGAGGCTCGGCTAAGCACGGAGAAGAGCTCTCTCCTGACTGTAACATAAAGACTAAAAGCACTGCTGGAAAGACGAGGTTGGAGTTTCTAGAGCAAGACAGGTACATTTCAGTACTGTGGTTGGTATTGAAAATTTCATGCCACAAACAAAGCTTCTGTCTATAGCTGGGGCATGTGTTTAATTACTCATCCTTTCTAGAATAGTGTGTTTTCAAGATAGCTGTAGTCTTACCTCAGATTACAATTCCCTTTTTCAAATTTTATGTAATCATTTAGTATTGAAATATTATTTCTTGTCCTATAACAAGAGAGCAGACTTGGTTTTGTTTAAGATTTTTAATAGAGAGGGATTTGATAATTTTATTTCATTGATCAGATGGCTCAGAACATGTAGTGTATTTAGAAGTCGTCACATTTTCAGGCATTGCACTACACAAAAGTGAACATAAATTGTCACTTTTTTTTATTCTTAAAAAAAAAGTTCCTAACTTCAAAAACACAGATGGCTTATGTTACTTCAAGTGCTTTGCAGAAATCACTTTGTCTCGGACTGTGGATTAGTTTTGCAGGAATAATTTTTACTTTGTGAATCCAGTCTTGGTTAGGGAAAACAGGAAAAAATTCAGTTGCTTTGAGAATATTGAACTCAGTCATATCATAGGTGTGTTAACCTTGGAAGAGAAGCTATGTTAGATTGATAAACACTTAAACATCCTTTACTGATTATATTTAAGACACAGAATGGCCGGGGGAAAGACAGCATGTGGAATGGCTGTAGTCCTTCAAGCACAGTTTAACTCTGATCACCACCTCCTGTCATTATTTCCACTCCTCTTGTGTTTGATCCAGTTCAAATATTCAGCTGATGTCAGTATACTAAAAATTTACTGAGTACCCTTAAAAAGTTTATTTTTAGAAGAAAGCTCCCACATATTTGAGGAAAACATCTTGCAACAGCAAATGAAGAATGGTTTATTTGGATTGAACAAAAAAAAAAAAAGCTGAAAACAAGTAGTGTTAAAAGCAACAATTCTTGGGCCTCCCGAACAAAGGGGCTGTGTAGTTGTAGGCAGGAAATAGCTGTAATTTTCTTAGATCTCAGTTTTCTAAGATAACACTTGGTAATGTTGAAGGTGAGTCCCTTTCTCATTAAATAACAGTTCTGAACATTAAATAAAGTTCTGAACTTCATAACTCACCTGATTACAAGCTTTCACGTCTTTCCACAGATGCTAAAACCTACTTATTACTATAAACCCCAGTACGCTTCTCACTCTCAGGCTCACTGCAGAGCTTCCCTTCTTGACGGCAGGATGAACTTTGGTGCAGACAGTGGTACCTGCACTGCCTTGTCAGCCAGCACACACTTTGCACATAGTGCAACCAGTCAAGTCACACTCCCAAACGTAGGGCACCCATCCACTTCAGCCAAACTTTCTGGCTGGAAAGAATCAAGAACTACTTCTTCCTAAACCAAGTTCCAGTCTCTCTAAAAAACTAATTGTTGACCAGAATGGACAAGTACAGTCAAAACGCAGCAACTCTTCATGGCTGGAGACACTGCTTCCAGCCATTCGTAAGGAAAGATGACAACAAGAATAGCACAAGAAGGGTTTCAGCTCCTTCAACTGGCACTGTAATACTTCATGCTCACATTTGCTGACTCTGCGGATCATACTGCCATCAAAAAACATAAAAGTGACTCACTGCACACAAAGTACAGCAAAGCCCTGGGATTGCATCACTGGCAAGAGAAAGACCATCCCTGCTCAAAGAAGGTCATGCTGTGAGCAGAAGCCTTGCCAGTGATTTCACAAGCTACTGAAAAGTGCCCATTTCTTCAGTGTTCTTATGGAAAAAGTGCAAGGTGTGAGAGAACTATTTATCCTGAGGTAAAAGCTGAAAAATAATTCCAGTGCTAACTGGTCACTACAGTAACAAACTCATCAATTTGTATGTAACTAGTGTGGTTTTGGTGTAAAATGCGCGATAAGATAATGCAAGATAAACAAGACCATCCACTAGTATCTTACACTAGAATTAGCATTCTGCCTAGGCTCCACCTCACGTCCTCTCTGAAGACAGGCAAAGCAACCCGCACAGCACTGCTTTGGACAGTACTAGCGAGCAGCTTCTGCACCGGACCCCCAGCTCCCCGGCCCGGGGTCTGTGTGGGTACAGCAGAGGGGTTAACACAAGGCACCTGTGTCCAGCATTCATCTCTTTTAGTGCAAAACTCAGACTAGCTCACTGTGTGTGTACGAGGGAAAAAACCTCACAGCAGTGGTACCTGACCCAGGCTAGCAGGACACGCTTAGGGAAAGCAATGCAACAGAAGATGTCCTTAGTCCTCCCCGACTCCTCTGCTTAAGGCAGAGGCCGGGTTTGGATTGTGTTGAACAGCTTTCGGTGCAAGTGGTCTTGGAAACATTGACTTGTTGATATGCTTTTGAACAGCAAGTTTCACTATTTATTTAGGGTAACAACATTGCCTTTGGTTTTGATTTGCTGCTTCATGTCAGCCAGTACCCTTTCTTTTGTGAGCAATGGGAGAATCGCCATTCCTTGTTCTCCCTTGCCATACCATTTTTAATTTTACAAAACTCCTTTGCCATCTCTTCTATCCAACTGAAACAACCTGGTGTTTACTCATCACATGAAAATTGCACTGTACTTCTGGTTACCTTTTTGCCCTGCTCTGTACCTTTTCAGGGTTTTTTTATGTCCTCTCAAAAACGACCAAAGCTACATGGGATGCTCATGGCAGGGACACATGGGGGATTTATAGAGCAACAGAAGGTTCGTGATTTTTACTTCAGTTCCCAACATTGTTTGTCTTCTTAATGGTTCCTGCTGTCTTATGAACACTAACCAGAATGATTCCAAGCTCTTTCTCACAAGGAAACAGCTATTTTACAGGGCTGTCGCACTTGTACAGCTGGAGGTGCTTTTCACTTAAGTGCTACCCCACATTTTACAGTCAACCTTGGGTTCCATCATCCTGAGTAACAGAATATCCCATGTTTTTCACTTTTCTACTTGCTCCCTTCTCCAGATCCAGCAGTGCAAACCTCTGGGTGACACTGCTAGCAACTTCTCTCCATTGTGAAAACTGGTGAAAAGATAAGAAACAGAACCAAGCATAAATGGTCAGTTATTAATCCTGATAGATTCCTCTTCCTACAGCGACTAAGACAGCATGAGCTAAGACTTCTTGTCCAAATATCATCTTATAAAATTAAGTATATCATCCAGATCTCCTTTGTCTGTGTATTCATTCACTCTAAGAACAGATTTAGAAGTTATAACTCCTCTCTATCACAGCCATATTGACTTAAATGTATATTTTATTTCTCCAAATAATAATGCTTACTTTTAGTTGTAGCTTGCAGCCCTTCCGAAAATAAAAGGATATCGGAGCAACTGTTGGATGCTCCCAGGTGGGAATCATTAATTACATTTTAAGGAAGGGAAATCCAAATCAATTCTGTGCTGTGAGGAGAGGGCAGAGTTGCTAGCTTTGCCTTGAGGAAAGACCTGCCAGCATCAGCCCTTTTCACTTCTGAGCTGAAGTACGGAATTTATATGTATATATCAAGCCACAGTAAGTTTTGCACTACTATTAATCAAATGAGAAGAGATGACATATTTCTGACTTGACTACAGATGACAAATATGATTATTTGTTCTAGTGCAGCTAACGGTATAACTCGCCGTAAAACAGTGAACTTGACAAAAGCTAACAACTCCTTGTACCTGCTACTTCCAGTGACTCCAAGGTCGATGTGAAGTAAGGGAGTACTAAGAAGAAATGGAAAGATGAAGTACTTTGCTGACCTAGAACGGTAACACCATCTTCATACCTAACCGGAAACTTGACAAAGCAGGAGCTCCAAGCAGCACTAGCATTTCTTCTCTTGAGAGAGGAATGCATGGATGAAGCCTTAATCAGCACGCTCAAACAAAGCTGAAATGACTGCAGTATCTTGTCCACACAATTGAATGTTTAGCTAAGTATGTACACAAATCAGCCAGTGGCAGAAAGCCCAGCAGGTGTTTACTCCCCCTCCTCCACTACTACTATCCCCACAACATGGAGAGCTTTTGCAATACTTTGCTTTTTCTCTCTTCCCCACCCACTGCTGTAGTTAAAGGATAATCCCTTGCCATTTAACCTCGTTAGGACACTGAGTTCCCAAACTAGGGCTCAGAGCACCTGCACTCTATTCTTGCACTAAGTGCTGAAGACCCAAAAGCCACACCCTGACACTGCAGAGAGCTGCTGTCCTTCTTAAATCCTAACTGCAAATATTGGAAAGATGGTTGCTACTGTAGCTGTCAACACTATGAAGATGATGTATCGACGATACAGTATTATATTCCAGTTCTACAAACCTATGCTTACAGTAATTACTTCAGTGTTGTTAAAGACGTTTGGTGCAGTAGCACCCCATTTCTTGCACACGAGAAACACTATCTCTAGGAAGGATAGGACTTAATATACATTACAGCCCTCCCCAACACAGCGCTCAGCCCACCTCCCGCTTGAGCCTATCATACCACGCAGGCTTTAGGTGCTTTGATAACAAGGGAACAGAAGTTACCAAAAGTTTTGGACAGACCATCTACCACAGCAGGCTTAGTCAGGACAGCATGATACACTTTGGATACAAAGTGCGTTTTCATGTTGGAAGTAACCTTAAGACACCTCCTGCAACCTTACTGATGTGTTTGTATGTTAAATGACAAGAGGTTAAGAGTTGTGAGAATGGTAGACTGACGGAAATGAGGTTAAATGCTGCTTCTGATTTTGCGCTTTATAAACAGATCAGAACTAATAAACAGAAAACCTGTAGCATGCATCCTATAACTGCAAAGGAAAGGCACAACAGCGTGTCTCCCTTAAAGAAAGCAAGCAAATTTGGGACATTCTTAGCTGCTTCTGTTCTCCCTGCTCCACTGAAACCAGCTGTGGGTCATATCCCTTTCTTTACTTCCGATATCCCAGACTACAATCAGACAAACTTACCTCAAGTGACCCTGTGTGCTGGAAGCTGTTATTTCACAATGACTATTACTCATCGGCCGATACAATCCAGAAGAATACGTTGTGGTATTCTGCTTTCTGGTATTAATCTCTGCCAACACCAAGACATTCAGCCAGGCAATTTAGGACTGAAATTCAGAATCAGGTAGTGGATGATAACTTCCTTGATTAAACTAAAATCTGGAAATAAAATTCATAAATATAACATGGAACTGCATGACCTACTTCTCGCTGCCTCTGTAATAACAACTTCAGAGACTTTACTAGTTAAAAAACAAATCCAATCTATTTCTCATAGCCTAAATTTAAGTATTTTAACATTACAGCAAAACCCTTTTAAGTTGAGCATTCACTTTCTCTGAGGGAATGCAAATCTGTTTTTTTCCAAATAAAAGTGGGAAAGTGACCTTTAATTACAGCATTTCAAATTATTGCCATCTAATTAACCAAATTTGCATAAGCTAGCAATGCAGCATAGCTCTGACATTGTGCTCAGGCACAAAAGTGAAGTCCAGCTACTCTAACATCCCCCCAACCCCACCTTTTAAGATATGTATATATAGATTTCAAGCTCCAAAAGGTTAAAAAATGCAGGAAACTAGGGGCATCAGAAAATTAAATGAAAAAGCATTATGTTAACAAAAGCTAGAACTAACCCAAACGTTTTTAATTTCCCCAGGACAAAGATTGCTGCTCCTTTGGATACACCAGTATAAATCCTTTCTGGCTCTGTATTACTGTACGCGAACCCGGGAGGGGCACTGGCTTTATCCACACCGGCATAACCAGGTGTTCAAAAAGCCAGGGCTTCTCTCCCTCCCTGCAGACACCTTTCTACACCACCAAGCTCCCCGATGTAGACAGTGCAGGCAGCCAACGAAGCCCTTTATTCCAGTGTAAGTTATTACGAGCTGTCTCTCCCAGTTAAGTTTCAGGCCCTAGACAAAGTTTCAAATTCAACGGCATTTTGGAGGTCTGCAAGTCCACATGGGGTGGTGCAAAATAGATTATGATCAAGAAAGTAGCAGAGAATGAAGGCATAGTAGATAAAGCATCCAAACCAGATAGATCTTTTTATTACCTGAAAACCTGAACTGATTCTAGCAGTTAATTACTTTGTCACAACTGTTTAATTTCCATAGCAAAAGCTTGTATAAATTGCAAGTATCAAATGAAGACATGAAATTTCATTTGAGTCTGCAGCACAGCTTCAGATATGATTGGCCAACCATTTATAAACTGGTTGTACGTATGCACGTTTTATAAGGCACCTCCATATTTATCAGACTAATGCTACCCCAGAACTGCTTTCAAAATTATTAAAAGGCTTTTTAGATTCAAGAAAACATAGTAGCAATGTGAGATTACTTTTAAAAAAATATATATTCAAAGTTACTTTCCTTGCTCTGGAGTAGAAGCAAGTCAGTGCTTCCCTGTGAAAGCCTTTGATTTTGTGATCAATTAGGATGGGGTAGTTTAATTACTTTTGCATTATCCCATTGCCCCTGTTTTAGGAAAAGGTATGCAGAAGCCGACAAAACTTCTCGGCATTTAGGACTGCAAGATTAAGAGTAGCAATTGTTTACAATGCTGTTCCCACAGTAAAGCTGTTTGTTTAAGCCATTTCCTGGCTTTGTAATTCACTGTTTCCTCCACACTTTTCTTCTCTTTCACTTTGCAGGCTTGTTTCTACTGGAAGTTATTTTTCAGAAGGGCACTCCCAAAAATCCCAGGCCAAGAAGTATCTGTCGTTTCTCACTGCGCAGTATTAAACTCTCCTCCCCAAACTTGGGAGGCGAGACCCTACTCCTGCACAGCAAATAAGAAGCAGCCCATGCAAACCTTACAAACAGCAGTTGTCAATATAGGGACATTTGAAATTGTTATTCTACGTGTTTTTCTCTGAGGAAATGTGTTCAAGCTACTCAGCAGCTCTGTCCTACTTTCTGTGACTCTGATTATGACCGAGATTGTACATACAGCCAGTTTGGGGTATTTACTGCCTGCTTTCCTGCTGGATGGTCTGTGCCTCCTGGTCATGGTTTATCTTCCCTTGCTTCTAGGTTTCAGCAGGTCATGAGTTCAGTGTTTTGGAGAGGAATAGTCCTGGCTGACATATCTGTAAGTTCTCTGGTTTCTTCCCAAAAAATTGTTCTCCCCTCACCCACATCTTAAAGAAAAGCGCATGAAGCTGAGGCTTCTAGTTACTAAAATTCCATTCCCAGACTTGTGCAGAGGCAGAGACCATCTCTGCCAAGGCTGAGGTCAGGCATGTTATTCCTGTGAGCTACTTCAAACATAGTTAAAAGAACCACTGAACCTTTCTTTGAAAAGCATGTGCAGCTTATTAGCTTCGAGGGTTTTAGTGTTACAAATTAGACACAGAGAAGCTCCTCTGACCAATACTGTCTGAAGAGAGACCGCAATTCAAGTTAAATTGAACTTACAATCTACAAATTCTCTCACTGATTATAAAGATTAAAATCACAGGATCTGGCCTCCTACTTATAAGCCGCTCATGCTATCTAGACTTCCTACTATGAGGTCTTTACCTCCCCCAGGAGTAAAATGTAGTTGCTGTCCTATTAGTAGTAGACATCATTTTAACCTTTGCTTTTTACTTGCTTCAGATCAGCTCTTTGGAAGTTCAGCCAAAAAAGCTTAGTTTTTTTTCCCCTCCAGTTAAAATTTCTGCAGTTCTTTCCCCAAAGGCAATTCCTTCAATGTAAAAAAAAAATTTTGGTCCTTTTGTAGGCCAAAAAACTTGCATCCTTGGAATGGGGCTAGACTTGGTCAAGTACCAAGTATGTGATACTTCACCCTTGTTCAGTCTTTATCATAAAAGGTAGCTTACACTGTACCCTTCCTCTGCATAGCAGACATGTAACATACAGCATAAACACACTTGTCATAGCTTTCCTCCTTTCTGGTAACTCGAGATCAGAGTATCCTGAAAAATCCAGTGTTATGCCTGTGTTTGTAGCGAGGCTGCTATGGTACTGCTCTTAGCAGTCACAGGATCTGCTTGTAGCTACTCAGCTTTAACTAACAAATTGCCTGTAGTCCTACGGAAGTTAAGACTGTTGTATACGTGACTCAAAACATGATCATTTCTCACACACGCTGAATTAACTAGCAAGCAAAGCACAAAAATACCAGTTTTCTAGATATTTTTTGTGTTCTTCCAAATTCTGTAAACGAAAGTCTTTCTAATCCCCCCCCGCCCCAAACACTATAGATGAACATACAAAAGAGTTTAATATACAAAAGGGTTTAGATGACTTTTTAGTCTGTTTAAATAATGTTAGTGTACTGCTTGTGAATTTCTGTGGCCTTTAGTAGAAGTAAATCAAAGATTTGTTTGCATGGGAATTCAAGCAACTGCAGAACAGTCTTGCCTTACTGTCAGTATTAGCTTCTGCGAAGCACTGAAATAAGATTAGGGACTTCATTTCGCCCATCTCCAGTGACTGAAGTTAGCAGACTCCTGGAAACTTCAGGTGAAGATTTTCAGCAGTAAGTTGATGATACAGCAAGCAAAAAAACTACAAGGAGAAAGCGCTCAGTCCCAAGTACAAGGGCAGCCATGTGAGCTGCAACATCCCACACTAGTATAGTGATACTTTTTTCAGTGAAGACCATCATCTTACAGGTTTTCTTTTTCAATTGCTGTTCATTACAATTTTAAGCTGTGTTTTCTATTAAAAACCTCACACCAAGTTTATAAGAAAATACACATCTGCTGGTATGGTTCGGTCAAGTTCTTGCCAGCTCAGGATCTTACTGGAAAGGAACTGAAAGGATTAAACTATTCTTTCAAAAGGATATACACAAGAAAAAAGCATCTATTAGACAGGTGGTGAAATATGCAGTGTTTCAGGACAAGGAGGGTTCTTTTTGTTTTTCCCACTTTTTCAGTAAAGGAGTCCCGTGGGAATTTGGTACAAGGATCAGTGTCAGTAGTAAGAAGCAGCTAGATGTTTTAGCTTACGTTTTGTTGGCAGTGAAGTCCAATTTTGGAAGAAGACTTAAAATGAAAAACGGATAAAAATCAAGAAATAAAACTCATTGTTGAAACATATGAATTAAAATTAAGCTTGTGCATATGGGCCTCTCCTCACCATGTTGGATAAGCATTTTAATTAATTTTTGAATATGAAGTTAGACTATTGTTCCTCACCTCTCACCAATGATCTATTTTGGCTGCTCTTACACAACCACATTTTGGGCTTACTGTGAACTTCATTCAACTGTATATTTTTGCTATGGGAATTAAAAACACAGACAGAGAAGCATCTGCACAGGGATGGTTTACTGATGCTTTTAAGACATTCAGTCTTCCTGAGGAAGCTAATGAAACAGGATTTCTACTTCCAGAATCTGTGCCAGATCTTTCTTCCAAAGAACAGATCTCTCTCTGCATAAGGCTCTGTTTTTCAGCCAAAGTAATTTGGTAAGCTTCAGCTTCAAGCTGCATGTAAAGATTTGCCTCATTGTATTAAGTCCATTTCTTTTGGGTAAGTTTCACTGTCTCAACCCAAAATTTGGTTCCTATGACTCAGCTAATAACTCTAATTGTTGTAGAAATCTCAAGTCCTCACTCAGCACTGGCAGCATGGGTGCCAAAGACTTGTCCAAAATGAATGCAATTGGTTTTGTAATTTAGGAGGAAACTACTTTTTCTACTGCCAGAGCACTTAAAGAAAAAAGAAAAAACAAGCCCCGTAAAACAGTATAACTAGCATGGATCATTCCTATCTGCTTTGTCTTCCTTGGAGGCAGATAAGAACTGAAAAGGAGTTGTTCTGCTCAGAGATCTTCATCAGGGTTCGTTACTCTTCACCATTTAAGAACAGAGCTCAGACCGTATTGGTCTTCCAGTTTTTCCACAAAAAGGCTTCCGATTTCCTCATGCCTCTTTTCTTAATAATGTCAGACAGTCATTACAGATCAATGCCCTTCACAACTTTACCTTCGAGGGACAGACAAGGAGGTAGATCACTCACTAGAGAAAACATTTAAAAGAAAGCAGACTAGACAATATGACTGCAATGTTTCTCTGCAGCAGTAAGTTCTCGTACCGAAGTCAGCCCGTTAAGTTTAATAGTTAAGGAAAAACAGAGCGGGTATTTACTCACACACATCTTTATGAGAGGAACAACTGAAATGGCAGCAAGAAAAACACATTTTTTAGACAAACTGATATTACATCACGTTAGTGGGCCACAGAACTTTTTAAAAAAATAAACCTTTTGAGACATGAGAATGAAATCACATTTTAGCATGCTTTAAATAGCTGAACTGCTCTTCAAAGCATAAGTTTTCAGCTATTGGCAGACAATGATATCTCCTCATTTGGAAATCAAAAAGCATTTAGCAATAAGTTAAAGCTAGCCTACGTGTAAGTGGGCTAAATACTAGGCAAAGATTCTTCCCTTTTCACATTTAAGATGACACTACAGTTCAACACTTCTGTAGCTTGTGCAATGCCCCACTGAAGTTTCACATCTACTCTGCGAAAGAGAACAAGAGTAAACACCTTTCTTTTAGGATAGTCACAAATGGTAAAGCCAGTAGTATTTTTTTGTCCGTTTAATTAGATGTTTGCTGTTCATGACACACAGGAACTGTAAGCAGAGTCCATGGATTCTTCTGAGCAATATGAAACCTCATGGTTCCATACAAGTTCAATACTGCTTCTCTCTTCCCGGCCCCCCCCCACCCCCGCCCTCCTCCTCTTATCTGCTGTTTTCCCCAGCTCAAGATACATTTCCAACTATCTTCATCTGATTTTAAGAACCTTAAGGGAGAGAAAGTTTTACCTCATGACTTCTACCCAAGAGAGCCCGGCTCCAGACTTGTGTCAGGTCAGGTATGTCTTAGACCACAGGAAGTTGGATGTTTTTCTTTTGAGGCACTAGAAGTTAGGCAAATAGTAATAGCCAAGTTGCCCAAAGCTAAAGGGACAAGTAGCTCTCATTGCCTTCCTATTTAGACACATGGCCAGTGAAATTATCTTTTCCCTTTTTTCCCTGAAATACATTAAGTACAGCTTGCAGTAACAGATTCCAAACAGAGCCTTGCATTCATGCACCTGTAGTCCTAATGTATACCGTCCCATTTTACTTCAGTTTCCCCAGCCTCACGAGAGAACTTAACAATGGATCTCTCCACATAATTACCGTGTTTGTATTTCTTCTTCCACATTCCCAAGCTAAGCCAAGCCAAGCTCAGTTCTATGACAATGTTTTCATGTACCTCTCTTCAGAGAGCTGCTGCAGCCGAACAAGACAATTGCAGCATGCTAGTTATACTTGGATTCAGTATGTGGTTGAAGAGGAAAATGACCAGTTTTCTCATTCGTCTATTTTCAGACATTTAGAAAACCCCACTGTCAGCATCTTGAGTAAAAAATAGGTGACATCTTCAGACCCTAGTAAAACCACTTACGCATGTTAACTTGTTTAAATAAACATCCCCACCTCAAGTGACACAGTGGCCTGCAGTCTTCCTTGATCCATCCACAGAGCAAGAGTCATTTCTACTGAGTCAGTAATCATGCATTGTCTTCCAGAGGAAATACTAGCCGGGTGCCCCTGCTTGTAACTTCATGATCTGCTGCTCCCAAATCACGTTCCAGTGCTTCCTCTGAACTACTTTTTGTTCTCCTGCCGTCAAGGCTAGTGGTAGCTGTATGGGGGCCAGAAGAACCATTTGCAGTTATTGTTGTATCACCATATGTCACGGTAAGGTCACCATCATTCAGAATAAAATCAGAATCCTCTTCTCTAAGTTGTTCTTGATTCTGGAAAAAAAAAAGAAGAAAAACCTTTGTATGGTGCACATCTGGTCTTTGCCAAGAAGGTAACTGAACAGAAGAGTCTACCTACGTGTCAATACAGAAGCAGTAAGCAGTAAAGTTCCACCTTAAGCAATGTTAAATATAACCTCAAACCCAGTGTTTGCAAATCAGCTTACTGCTCCCTATATAACTACTGCTATTGTGGAGAGATGAGGGGGAGCTGAATCCAAGAACTGGATTATGAAACAGGTAACTAGGGCTTTAATAGCACTGGAACTTTACCAGAAGTACAGGAGAGATGAGCAGTATACACTGGTTTTTGCATGACAATTTAGAAGGCAGTACAGGAAAAAGGCTGGAGACCAAGCACAGTTAACACACTCCAGATAAAGAGTCAGAGTTGCCTCTGTTGCTAATCAGTCAAGTTCATTAGTAAAAGACTCATGCAAACTGGTAAGAACTCATTAGGCTCAAATCCTTTATATTCAAAGTTTCCTCGAGAAATTTTCATTACAGATTGAAAACTATCCACACTCTCTTTAAGTTATCTGCTTACTGTTACCTGGTACTAAATAGACAATTACTTGACCTAGTTCTTAGGAACACTCCTGAGCCATAAAAGTACGAAACACTGATAGAAGAAAGTGCTTGCTTCATGGTTTTGTAACTAGTTCTGATATGTTTTCTTTTCAAAAATCATTTAAGAGAGCACCTCACGAAAGCCTGTGATTTTATTTTGGCAGAGATGCGATGAAATAAATGGTCAGAGACTAGAAATTGCTCAAGTGTAACAAAACACTTAATTTCTCTACACAGCATAATACAACAGGAAGCAATTGTACCATGTTTCACTCCTGTTTAACATGCTCTTGGTAAAAGGCAAAACATCTGAATCGGTCAGAAAATGAGGCTTCCTCATATTTGAGGAAAATTCCATCAGTACTATAAGCTTGCTTTCTTGCAACTGAAAGCAATTATTTCCCCATGTGAATAGCTCCAAACTGCTTAGCAAGAGCTGAAACATGCGTGTATCGCTGTCCTCCTCGGTAGGCTGGACACCCATCAGGCTACATTCTCAAAATACATCATTTTCTTCCATTTCGGCAAAGGAAGGCGGGCACAGGCTCCATGCGATAGGATGCCTGTGATCAGCCTGACCAGAAAGCCCTGCCTGTATTGCAGAACAAGAGTTCAGGGCACTTGAGATTGAACATGCTGATTAACCTGTCCACGATGAAAAATGCAGTGCCTGGCTAAATAAAACTTCCTGGGAAAGCTTCCTGACATTATTTCAGAATGACAATCAGCCAAAATAAAGCAGCAGAAGCCTCTAGATGATACAGAATATTTAACTAATAAGGACTGGAAGAGGTGTCAGGAGTTAACCAAAACCAACAGAAGAAATGGTGTAGTTCAGTGTCGGGTGCAAGACAAGCCCTACTTAGAATGAATGCTAATTTCTCAGAACCTTCACGGCATCCAGATTTATCATTGCTCATTAGAGACAGGGTTACTGTGATACAGAGCACTGTTCTCAAAGAGCAAATACAGTTTAGGACACTTGCTTTCTTTGACTGCAAAGAAAACACTGAACTACTGTCACTATCTTAAAAAGAAAAAAGGCAGAAATTAAAGGGCTCAGCTATAGTTGGCAGAAACAGCCTTTATAAGCTTTCCGTTGCAAAAAAAGTAGAAGTCTGAGGGACAAGACCAAGATGATTAAAAGAGGTACACAAAATAATTGGCTGTTTAAGAAAATCCGATATCCCTATATATTCTGTTTTTAAAGAAGAGACACTCAAAGACAAAAAGCAGAAAACCAAGTAAGAAGCAGGCAGTTTGTGACTGTTGACTGGTTATGTTTTAAGAAGCCAAAGGAGCTAAGAAGCTCTATCACAAGTTGCCATTCATGGTGTTTGCCCTTAGAGAAGCACCAAGGAGGGGAAGGCCAGGCTAATGGCACACCAGGAGGTATGGCGGTACCAGGGCCACGTGTGAAGTGGCTGCAGCAAGCTCCCACAGCTTCTCCTGTCTCCGCAATGCTATTTAACAGCGAATCCTTGCAGCCACCTATCAGATAAGAAACTGGTAAGAACACACACCACATTTGAGCTTCCCCAAAAGGCTGAAAAGCTCTTGGAAGCACAATACTGAGAGGAGAGGGCCACAGGCTTTATCCTATACGGCAAGTCCTACCTCAAGCCTTTGCTGGTTTGTCCCAGGCTCTACTTACATGTATGTAAACATGATCAGTTCCAGAGAAAACACTGAGCTTTCTCTCAACTTAGTGAACAAACATTGCCTTGTATGAGCCAAGTTCCACTTATTTATTTCACTTCTGAATAGCACTGCAAGCAGCAGGCAATTTATTTCATATATTTCCCCAGAGAACATCCATGAACAATCCCGTGTGGTATACGGATTTGCTATGTTTGCAAGCAAAGAGGATGGGTGAATAAACCTACTGTGCTTCATGCAGCATGAACAATTCTTTCAAGACAGACAGGAAATGTATCCAAGTAGATCCCTGGAGACTTGAAATTCTTCCAAGAATAACCCTAAACTGGCCTCTGCAATCCCCTACAGTTCTGTAGGAATAGCTTCAATTCACTCAAAAACGTAGGTCTGAACTTCGCTACTTAAACTGACAAACTAGAATGGCTAAGTACCTAAATCCAAAACCCTACAAAAGACTGGATTTTGCTTTGACATGCTGACCATAACTCTGAGGGACCTCACAGCATTCTGTCCCATTTGTGGTAAAATCTGCTCATGCTCCTCAGAATGCGTGCTGGAGACGTTAAAACGGCTAAAGTTTATTTAGAGTTACTGCTTACAAAGCCAGTCTTTATTACTTCCTAAGGCAATGCAAAAAGAAGCAAATGCAAAGTACACCACACATACAAAGCGCTGGTAGTCATCACGTACGCTGCTGAATACAGCACAGGCATCACGGATGACAAAACTTGCATCAGAAGTTACTTATCTTGTGTCTCCAAAGCAAAAGCATCAAGTAGTATGCACGCAAAATATATTACAACTTAAATCTGATGCTCTGCTTAGAGTTTCTTTATTTCTCAGCCGAGTTCAAATTCATCAAGGAAACTAAACAATTTTTGCTATGAAGCTAGAACCACTAAGAAAGGGGAGGCATGGCTGAACATTTTTCTTACCAATTTTGAGTCACCTCCTCCAAGACTTATACAGACTGCAAATGAAATTTCATTACTGGGTTTGCATATTTAGAAAAATAATTCAGTTCCCTCTACTTTCATACCAAGTTGTCACACTGTGTATGGTGCAAGAAGTAAACTTTAAAACAGAAAAATAAATGGTGGGAGAGTGTGTAGGGGACACAACACACTCCTGAACAAACAGGCAAAAATCAATCTCCAGGAATGCTTCATTTGGAAGAACAGGTGATAACACAGATGCTCCTTCCAGATGGGAAAAATGGTTGATGAAACAGAATTACTAAAAGTTTTGAAGGACATGTCAAACATTAGTTTGAGATAAATTGGAAAGCCCTGCCAAGTGGTCATGCACCGAAGATAACACCAGGAGAGAAAAAGAGGAGTGAATTTTTGAAAATGGTGATTTTAAACACTACCTACAGCAACCTTTCATGCTTTTAAGTTCCAGCTTGGATTCTGTTTGGGTGGGAAACACTTGATGGTAAGCCTAGTTGCACAGTCTTAAAGCAGCAGGAGAACAGCAAGGAATAGTAATGACAGTTCGGGAAAAAATCCACGGAACCTCATCCCTGCGTGCTGACTCAGAACCTTACATGTACGCCATGCAAATTCAAGCTCAGAGGACACGATCTCATACTTAGGAATAGGTTGCAGGTGGACTACGCAATAAGATTATTTGACTTTCAGACTTTAAAACCCCCATTTTGGCATCTTTTTATATAAGATGTACTCCCCACTCACAGAAGTGAAAATGAATTCTAAATAAGGTTGTAATAAAGCCAGGGGAAAAAAATAACAAAAGCTGAAAATAATACACACACACACAGTCAGCATAGCCACATACTTGTATGCTTTCTTCTCTTTCTTCTCTAGGTAGATGTCATAACTGCTCAGACATGCACCTGAGTAAGATCTAGGATTTACTACTTTTTTGAAATATATTTTCCAGCTTGTCCTGGTTCGGCTGGGATAGAGTTAATTTTCTTCCTAGTAGCTGGTACAGCGCTGTGTTTTGGGTTTAGGATGAGAAGAATGCTGATAAC
>JAVKLA010000057.1:10360868-10382898 GCA_034782735.1 Sagittarius serpentarius
CAGCTTCTCCTGCCCAGCCAGCAAGGAGGCTGGAGGGGCACAGGAAAGGTGGGAGGGGAGACAGCCAGGACAGCTGATCCAAACTGGCCAAAGGGGTATTCCATACCGTGGGACGTCATGCCCAGGATATAAACTGGGGGGAGTTGGCCTGGGGGGGATCTCTGCTCAGAAACTAACTGGGCATCAGTGGGCAAGTGGTGAGCAACTGCATTGTGCATCACTCATTTTGTGTATTCCAATTCTTTTATTATCATTTTATTGTTATCATCATTATTATTTTCTTCCTTTCTGTCCTATTAAACTGTTCTTATCTCAACCCATGAGCTTTACTTTTTTTCTCCCCCACCCCACTGGGTGGGGGGGAAGTGAGTGAGTGGCTGCGTGGTGCTGAGTTGCTGGCTGGGGTTAAACCGCGACACAGCTATATTACATTCTGTTGAGTGTTTAGACTTTTTTGCTTGTTTAATTTGAAGTCTTCAGTCTTTAATTCTCTCGGATGTACCATTCAATTTTCCTGGAAATACCTGACAAAACCACAACTATTCCAAGCAGTTTCTGCCCCCCTAAAGACACGGCTCTCTCAGTTGCTTCACCTGTACTTAGTAGGAAGGCAAAAAGATTCCACAGCCTTTTAGCCAGTAATAAAATGGTATAGTCAAGTGCTGTAGCAAAGCCAGCCATGCAAACAAATGAAAAGCAATACAGCAACTGCGGAGTCTGGAAATCTTTAAAAGAAACTAGAAAAAAATCTCAAAATTATATTCTTTCCTAAGACTAATGCAGCAATGCACCGAAATAGGAACAAGAAGAGAGATTACAATGTGCAAGTTCCACAATATACACCTTAACAAAGTATGCAGCCTTATGAGCATTTTTAATGATTAATTTAACATCCCAAGTGTGTGCGCGTGCGTGAATGCGTGTCACAGAACCAATCCAATTAAAGAATAAGTTTTCACATGTGGTAGTAGCTAAGAATGAGGACTAAAGAGGAAAAAAAGAGCCCAACTGTTAGAGAAGATGAAAGCCAAAGCTTGCATGTTCATTCTGATTGGATCCTCAGTTGCTGGATAACTGATCTCATAAGATCGTACACAGATAGGCACATGGGCAACACACAAGTAGGGTAATTGGTCTGAGGGATGCCTTCCAGCCTAGATCTGTTTTAAGATCTCCAATGTCATTGCAAAGATGGGAACAAGGCCAATTTCTTGCATTACTAATAGCTCCAAATAGGCAGCAGACATTTAAAATTTATTTGAAATTTTACTATCAGGTAAAAGTAAGATGCTAATAATACCAGAAAGAAATGCAGGGAAGTATTTCAAAGTTGCAAGTGGAATTCATAACTCTCTAGGAAAAGGTTTCTATTAATCTGGTCCAAAACTACTTGAACATAGCAGAGATGTTATCATTCCAAACCTGCAAATTTCAGTGATCCCACATAGTACTGTGGTTTTATTTACAAGTAGCTCATAAAAAGTTGTAGATTTCAGAAGCACTGTACAGACAGGAATGACACGTATCAGGATCCTGCAAGAGTAGCAGGAGGATGAAACATTAATTATTGCAAGACAGAGCTGTAAAGACAGTATAGTAACCTGCTAGACTGAGATAAGTAACCAATTAACTGTTTCTGAAATGTGATCTCAAATTTCATGGTGGAAACAATGAAGGGAAGCTCTACCAGATTTCTTTCTGGCATGGGTAAATGTTTCAGTGTCTTCTCTGAAGGAGACCTCAATGCAACCTTAGCAGTAACAGGAAAAGAATCTTGTCCAAAAGTGTTGAGGAAGGACTGAATATTTTGAAGTGATTCATTGAACTGGTTTATTGACTAGGCCGGTAATTTTCCAATATCCTTAAATGTTATTTTTTAATGTAGTATCTGAACAGTAAGATCATCTCTGATTTCTACGCTAACAGAAGCTGTTGCCTCAGGGTACAGTATCTTAAATCTTGTCTGCCTCGGACAAACCAGCACTTTCTTGCAGTACATAGATCATACCAACCTTTTGCCTAAAAAGAAAAAACTGCTTTGCTGAAGTGAAATAAATAAAAAAACCACAGAAGTATTGAGTCATTCTACTTACATCATAAACCTGGGGACTTGTCAGACAGCGGGCTATCAGGCCACACCAGCTGGGTAGAGTTGTGGTTAATGGAGGGCCACTGTGAGTGAGAATTGGCTTTAAATAACTTATGTAGTTAAGGAAAAACACATCAGTGCTTGAAAACCACTGTTGAAAATAAAAAGACAATTGCACATAAACATGGTTCTGCCTTTGATTGACATGCTCAATAACTGTATATAAAACATCCACTGGGAAAAATCTGCATTTGTAAACAAATAAGTGAAAAACACCTCCCTCCAACATTTCCCCCTTGATCCTTTCAAGGGCAGTTTCTTTACTCGCACATTTTCTGCAAGGGCAACTAGGTAACTCTCTTAAAAGCCTGAAGCAGTTGCAACGTTTCCAGCTTTTGGGCTCTCTGGAGCCAAAAGGAGCAAGCAGAGGTACAAGTGTTAATAGGTCTAAGAGTATTTCTGCTCTGCAGACAGGAGCATGGTGTCGAGGTTGCAAGCTAGAGGTAACAAGGCAACACACCCATGTGGCTCAACACAGGGAAATAAAGAAATACTGTCCATGCAACGTCCTCAAAGCAATGCAGCCACTCGAACTGCTAAGGTAGGTGGTCACGGAGCCAGGGAGATGCAGCCAGAGATCTTACCCTGGGGTAAGGCTCCAAGACGTCCCTGCAGTACATACACATATACCACAGAGAGCCTCAGAAAGGCGAAGGGAAAACTGCATGGCAAGAACCACGTAACAGAGCGTGGAAAGCAAGCAATGCTACCTAGATGACATTGAGGGGGCATGGGGGTGGGAGAGAAGGGTGTCTTTACACCTCTTTTCATAGGTCTGCCCCAGGTAAATCCATATTTGTTCACACTAGTACTCCACACTGATGATATGCCTGAGGAAATGCTCAGGAGTCAGGAAAGGTGTCCCTGCTACAAAGCAGCACGCTGATCTTGACCGGCTCAAGAACAGAGCTGAGGAGGAGTGCTAAGACTCCAAAACATTGTCTGAAATCAGGACCACGGGGTTTTGGGTTGGTTTTGGGTTTTGTTTGTTTGGGGTTTTTTTTGTCAGTCTGATTATTTTAAATTTAAATATATATTGCAGGTATTCTAGTTAATTTCTTAGGCCTCTAAGCACAGAGAGAATCAAATCCATTTGTCAACATAACAGCTTCCCTGATCCTCTTAATAGATCAAGGTGCTTAGGGGAAAGAGGGGGTTAAAAAGGGGCTGTTTTAGCAGAGCTTTATCCCTCCCCTTTAGCAGAGCCTGCCATAGCATGTTTACTTGAGCATATAACAACATGATTATGCCACTGCAGAGTTATGTTTTCTCCTTCCCTCCTCCAGTAACACTGCGGCTACACCCAGGCCTGTAAAGAAATAAACTCTTTGCCCTTACACTAACCTACCAGCCTCCACATTGCCTGTGGCAGTCAGGCACGCAGCGACTCGGTCGTAATAAAACAAACCCAGTAAAAGACATCTGGTACTTCAGAGTTGCAGTTTTCTTTGTGTTTAACAATTGTGGGTGAACCCAGGGAACAGCCCACGACGTTAAACGAACGCTGCGTTCCACAGGAATGAAGTTCCCAGTTATCCATCCACACAGCACTCTGCAGGCAGTAGCCCTCGTTGGAGCACACTGCCAAGTGCATCTTACTCGCACCTTTTTCAAGTTAAGCTCCCTTGCGAAGAGTGAATTTTGAGACTATCTGCCTTTCTACGCACAAAGCAAGTGAATGCATCAGCAAAAAAATATTTTGACCTTTCTGAAGTGTAGCAATTCTAAAGATCATCCCTTCCGTGCAACGTAAGCCCACCCAGCCGACGTTTATCTGAATGCCTCCTTGCAACAGAAGGAACAGAATTTTGCCTCAGATACAGTAAGACGGTTCTGCCTCTGGATGTCAGTTTCCTTGGCACAAACTTCACAAAAGCCTTCCCTAAAGATCGCTAGTCACCACTGAAAAAGCAAATGCACTATCAGCACCCTTTAAGTTTCTGTGAAACAGCTAACTAAGCTGCAATTTTCACCTAGCATCCCCCTGCCCTTACCGCAGCTGCTGGGGACTGCACTTGTGCTAGCATCAGCAGAGGGGAAGTCAGCATTGCCAACTACTCCTTTTTTCATCGGGCACGTCCCTTTTGTAAAGGCAGAGGAAGAGGATCGCTCTGCTTCCTTCTTAAAAAGACAAAAAAGAAGCAGTCATCCACAGCGGGATCCTTCCGTGCTCTCACCACAGAAGTCATCTTTTTTTTTTTTAAATAACAAAAATTGACCTCAATACACTTTGACACCAGCCACTACAACTCAAAGGGTTAACTTAAAATATTCATAAATGTTAGTAATTTCAACTAGCACATACACTCCCTTCTGGGCTTTGGCCCAATACTACTGCATCTGAAAGCATCAGTCACAAACAAATTTTATCCTGAACAGGCAAGTGTTAGGATCTGAATGCTTTCGACGCTATACCTGGGTTTCCCTGGGTGGGAAACCTTGACGCATGAGGCATGGAAGGAAACTGCTGGGCTCCAACCAGGCCAGCAATCTCTCACCAACCAATAGCCAAGACCCCAGTGAAAAGACTCACTTCTCAGATGAAAGCTCCAAGATTAATTAAGGCCCTCTCACAGGTATTTGTGTATATTTAACTGCCCTAGAAATTACTAGGAATCAATAACAAACTTCTCTGCATTTCTGGGTATAAGTGACTTGCCATGGCCACAAGATTATCTTTGCCATTTTCCACTAAGTGAGTGTAAGCTGTTAAGGAAGGGCACCTGTATGATATACTAATTAAGAATATGCTAAGTAGATTAAAAAAACACAAGCATGAAAGACAGGACAGCCACACAAAATCTCCTCAAAAGCTATAACAAGGCTATCTAAAGAGTATAATAACAGCTTCAGAAAGGTTGTACAGTACTATCTACACACAAGGACACTCTCTGCTTTAGCACCCATAGGAAGTTCTGGATATACTGACGGGAATAAGCTGGGTCACGTGTAGATTTTTAGTTCCAGAACTTCCCATATCAGCGATGGGTTTCCAAAGAGGACTTCATCACAAAAGCAGATGGCTCTTCAGAGCAATGGATCAGGGCTTAGACATGTACAATGAACTGGAAAACTAGTTTGTGCTATGAGCACTGGTGAAGATGAGATCAGATTAATGGCACAAATCAGAGGATCTGAAATAGTTAATTGGCTGTCTTATTGTTTAGGAAGGAACTTTAGTTTCTAGAACTGACTGGTTTCTGTCCTTCAGCAAGTGTGACATACCATGCATTAGAGAAAGGAAAGGTCCATCTTCTGAGTCAGAGTTCAAGCTTCAGTTCTGTGCCTTGAACCTGTCAAATACTTGATCTTTCTCCTGTTTGACTCTCTTAAGTGCTTAAGGCTACATATGGGTATGTGGAAAGGAAAAAAGTGAACATTTCATGCCTTGAAGCCAGGATGTGTTTTCAAAAGGATACTCATGGTCAAAGCTATACCATAGCCTGAAGAGCCAAGCACTTTCCTGCTGTGTCCTGTTCCTTCTTTCAGAATCTGGGCCATCCTAAAAATGAGATAAAAACATATTCAATTATTTCAGGCAGAAAAAAACCCAAATCATACACTCCAATCATTCACATTATAATGTCCTATCCAAAAAAGCCAAGTTACTTCAATACTGTACTTGGACTGCAGAAGAAAACTATTTAGAGACATGCTTATACTGAGAAGGTTACCTTATCTAGAAAGACCAGAAGTGACTGCAGAGAAGAAGTAGGCCCCCTTCATTGCCTTCAAGTTACCTTAATGAGCCCTCTACCACCAAGCTCCCTTGAGTCTAAAAGCTTATTGCACAGTTAATGCAGTAATGGATAAAGAAGTAAGTCCAAACCTGACAAATAAGCCTTATTGATGTCTCATCCCCATCCCCCTCCCCAAATAAATGAACGGGAATAATCCAGGCTGATCCCTATTCATTGCTTGGTTGGCTTCCTTTACTCTGGGTCTATTTGTTGTTCTTTCCTTAAGCCTATTGTTTCCTTAGAAGAACAAGGCAATTTACCATACCTGATAAACTCTCACAAACCTGACGAAATATATCGCACTTAAAAGAAACATGCTTAACAGGGAATCCATGTAAAATCACAACTGAGGAACGCCATGCAAATTTCATAAGTGCTAGATCAACCTCAGAAGTGCTAACAGCATTAAATATAATCCCTTCTCGAGCTGTGCTGAAAGTCATCACGCCAGCTGATCTGCAGCTGCAATTGCTTTTGTTACTGTTTTAGTTTTTTGCATGTTTTGGGTGGATTTTTTATTTTTTTTTAGCCAGCAGCCAAATTAAACACAGGAAAAGAGATGAAGTGAGAATGCCTTGTATGAATCATCTTCCAAACTACTGCAAAAGAACCAGACAGGATTGCCCTGTGTACTTCTGATCTGCAGAAAATCCATGATCCACCAAAGGTTAAAACTTAGTGTATTTTCACTCCCTCCCCATCCGAAATGATATATTTTCTTTAACTGCGACATGCTGCTAATCTTGGCTTGGTGAAAGAAAGAAGAATCCAAAGGGAACTGACTAATGGACTCCATCAGGAATGCAATGCACAGCTAAAGAGGGAAAAGTATGGTTAAGTGTTTTATGTTTACATGGGAAAAAAGCAAACAAGATATTTCCACCCAGACACTGAATAAGAACAGAATACCCATGCTCCGTTTCCTGTTAAAGCAATTCCTCAAATACTGACAAGCTCAGTCTGAACTGAGCCAAAGCTATCTTACCACAATACCACTTCCTGACCTTGGTTTTATGTAATAACTGTGGCCTTCACTGTAAAAGGTGTTTTGAGCCCTGGTGTTCTGGTTGCTTCCATATACTTTTTTGGTACCCAAACCCACCATTCCAGAATCTATTTTGTGTGCTGGACACAGGCTTCAACAAAGAACACAGAGATGCCTAATGCAGCTTCTGCAATGTCAGAGATGCTTCCTGAGCAACTAACTCTTACCTGTACAACCTGTGACCAAAAAAAAAAGGCAAGGCAGGAGAAACCACTAATAGGAAACCTGATCCCAAATATGGCAAGTATCCCATGCCTGTATCGGTGACCAGCCTGAACACCAGCATCATACAACCTGAGGTTTACAACGCAGAGTTCACACACTCACACGCTAAGCGTCCTCTGGGTCCAAAAGTCATCTGTCTTCCCTGTCATCCAGCTTCCTCCAGCAGGTTCCTACATAAGCAACCAGTTGTGCTACTGAACAATTAGTGCCAAGCAGTGCTCTGCGAGAGTGTAAACTAAGGTCTGGATAGAGGAAGCTCCCAGTTAAGCCTCAGGAAATGTTTGGTTTTTGGTTTTTTTTGTTTGGTTGGTTGTTTTTTTTCCCCAGACCTTTCTCTCTTCCTGTGAATTCACTTAGTTTATAGATAAGGAAAACTGAAGTTTCTGCTATGAACAACATTCTTTCGATAGCCTTGTTTGCAAATAGTGTAGTGCAGGGGAAAAAAGGGAACTCTTGGGTTGTTACTGATGCATAGAAAGCTGCACTAAAGATTCACAGCAACAGTTCGTTGAATATAAATGACAATTTTCCAGTGCTCCTTTTGCCTCATACAGGTGGTAGGTCGTACAGGCAAGATACAGCTGGCTTGTGGTAGGGTATACAGGAGCTGAGATCGGATTAGCGAACTTAATCTTTGATTCTAAGCAAGTCCAAGGGCCAAAATTTGGTGTCAATTATTGAACAGAAGCCAAGAGGATTATCTCTGGCTCAGTCTTGGGGAGGACTGTTTGTGCTGTAGCATGTTAAAAGCAAGCATGTTGGGTGGATGGGGGAAGAGGAAAGCACATTGTTAAATAGAATGTATTAGTAGATTTGGGAAAGTTTTTGATGCCATATATATACATATGTATACATAAAAATTTGAACGCTGCAGCATTACACCCAACTCCACAGAATGTTTTTCAGTGGGCATTACTTGAATATTATATAGTAAAATGCATTACTGACTTGCCAGCTAGGAGAGGAAGGTTTTATCCGCGCACATAGCTTCTGCAGTTCTTTATCATCTTAGTAATAAAATAAGATCAGCCTAATAGAGAAGTTATGTAACTACTTACTCCTTGTAAGACTTGAAAGCTGTCATTAGTAGGTGGAGGATCCTGATCTGGGTCAACCCCAACCCTACAGAAACATTAGGAAAACAAAGCAAGTGGTGTTACTGAGGGTTGCAAATGCTGCAAGTCTGGCAGAATGCATTTTAAAAGCACTTTAAGCACCCAGCAAAGCTGCATTCAGAGAGACTGTAAGAATAGTTTGAAGAAGAGCTGTCTGTTATTCCCCTGCAGTTACATAGCTATAAACAAGATACTTTTTTTCTTAAGCAGCAACTACCTGTAGATAACAGCTTTAACTCCATCTCAGCATCAACTTTAACTGCTTACCTTTGTTGCCAGTTCTTTTAGGACACTGGCAAATACTATTTTTTGCTTAAAAGGTGAACTCTGGGTAACATCCTCTTCAGTGGAGTACACCCCTCATGTCCAGCAGCAAGAAACCAAAGACTAAGGGTAAGCGCAGCCTAAATATTTGACACGGCAAATAACTTAGCTGCCAGATAGGCCTGAGAATGGCTCAAATATATGATCAAAATAAGCCACGCACCGACCAAGTGTTAATGCACTGTGTGAAGCAACAAGAATACTTTACAAAGACTCATAATATTAATGTGCTGCAAGTTTCATTCATCTAACACAACACAGCCACAGTGGATTAACAAGAGGTCTGCCTAACCCAGCCTCCCACCTGAGTGAGGGTGGGTCTGTATAACGAGGTGGTGGATGATTACAGAATATGTTAATAAACTGTCTACTAGCTTTTGCATAGTTAGTGAGCATCTTATTCCTGAACCATCCTTTCACATAGTGCTCCTATCCAAGGGGGGCATTTAATCCTTGTAATTATGTTCAGGTTTTTCTGGTCTGTTTTGGGGGTAGCTATTTGTTAAGATTAGACTTGTCTAGTTTTAAAACCTATTCATGCCTTAGTCTCTGTGCTCTCTTGTAGAACCTAGACCTCCAACCTCAAATGTTAGGAAAGATTGTCAGTCTCAAATGTGTTTCTGTCCTAACATGTTGCATAGTAAGCGTAGGAAAATGCAAGCAATAACAAAAACATTGTCTGAAATGGCTAACTTCTTCATTTCCCCTCTCTTGGAAGGGACTGAGCTGTCACCTGCTTCTATCCACAGTGTTTATGCAACATCTCTGAGGATCACCAACAGAACTTTGCTGGTAAGACCGTATCATTTGTGTGTCCCAGGGACACGTGCTTATGTAAGGCAAGCAGTGATCCAGACGTGATTTCCCTTTAGGCACAGAAGATGGCATGGATTAAACTAAAAGGGAACACCTTCAAATAACTTCCAGGGCAGCACTTTCTAATAGAACAACAGAAGAAGAAAAGTAGGCATTGAACTAAAGTTTTAAGTCACCCTTGTGGACTCACAGCCATTCCAAGGCCTCACATGACTTAACGTAGTTTAGGGAAAATCCACTCTAAGACAGCCTCCAGCAGCCTCATCTAGAGCTACTGTTGATCCAGTTCTCTGCTTGCATTTTCTCCTGTGTCCCTTTTCTTTCCTCATCACTTCCTTTTTCCACATACAGAGTCATCTTAACCCTTATTCCCACGTGGCCTGGGAATTCATTGGCACTGGCCAGCCTCAAGACTAAAAAGCTTCACCACTTTAAGGGAACGCTGGAGAGAGATCGGGTACTGGATTGTAATACATGCTAAAATAAAACACCACACAAGAGCTCTGAAAGGGCTTAGATGTTACTGATTAGGCTATCACTAAGCAGTGAAGACAGGATAAGAAGGGTTTTCTGCAGACAAACTAGGTACCTAACAAAGCCTCACGCAGAAAGCTGACAAGCAACATCAGGAAAATTGCGCTCTGTATGGCAATATATATAAGATTGTGCATTCCTTTATAAATACACATAAAAATAAAATAAAAAGATTTGTAGCTTTCCAAACTCCAACTGCACTTTGGGGAGGTTCAATGCACTATGCACAGCAACACGCTCATGTTAGCTGTGCAGCTGGCAACGTGAACGGGGAGTTCAAGAAACTCGTTCCAGAAGATGAACATAGCTTGCATTCCCTAAATAGTTTTAACTCACGGGGCTACCCGTTCACTTCACAGTACATAAGAAAACCAAACAGTTCAGAACGTCTCAGCTTTTCCTTGACTTAGAAGGTTGTGCATTTGTTTGGGGGATTTTAGCTGCCCTTAGGAAGGGGAAAGGGGCTTAGTGGAGGACCAAAGCAGGATGACCGTACTGTTCAGTGAAAAGTCATAGTACATCACAGGCCAGGTGTTTGGGTTCACTGTTGTGCCAAAAAGAGAGCTTTTCTGTATTAAAATGGTTTAACTTTTGGAAAAAAATTCTTACAACAGACACTTCTTTCAATATTGAAATAGTACATCGACACAGACTTGTCCATTTTAAATCTTTTTTTCCAAAGTTATTCTTCAGGTGAATTTATATTTTGAGTATTTCTAATTAACTCTTTTCTATAAATAACATTTTTTTTTAGGTTCATGTTTCAAAGTATGTTCCTCAGTTCACAGATTAACGCAAAATACATTACTATTTTGAATTCCCATGACTACTTTTTGCATCTTTCAACCAGCATACTGTCTCTCTTACCCTCTACTCTAGCATGAATTGTACAAGAAGCTTTTTTTTTTTGCAGCAAGCCTGCCTGTTTAAGTTTCAAGGTATATACAACGTGGTCTCATGACAAGCACCATGTTTTCCCAGGCCCTGCCCCCAAATTTCTAAGAAAGTCATCTTTATCACCTGAAACAAAACAATACCAAAAACCAGTCAACTCTCTCCCAACCTCCTTTACAGTGAAGAGTAGCACAGAAAACATTTAGTTACTTCATTCTTACTTAACCACTTCCATAATTAAAAGTACAAGTAAAGCTGATGCATGTATGTCTTCAACATAATTTTTTTTCTGGTGGTTAAGACACACACACAAAAAAATCCCTTTCACATCCTTAAGCATATTTAAAAAGCTTCCCTTAATTTAAATGTGCTGTAAAGGCCAATATCAGTTCTCATTTATTTAACCATTTTTTAAATTAAGAGAAATGGTTACTGGATTGATTTACGCAGATTCGCTCTCAGAGATCGGGGCACGGAGAGGTCAGCCTTGCTAATGACTGGGGGGTTTTGCTCAACCCCCCCAGTAGAAAGGCAGGTGAGCCAGCCCTGGTTGAAAACAGCATTTTGCTGAAGAGGCACACTCTGTGTGATGGGGACCGAGGGGCACGTTGGCTGCGGGACAGCGCAGATGCCAGCAAGCATCTTCGTTTTCCCCTCTGCCCTTTCTGAAAGCCCAGTGCAGCAGTTGTGTGTGGATTCCCTGAGGGTGTGCAGTAGCAATTCAAATAACTATCTCTTAAAAAGCAGGTGTCAGATGAAGAATATGAGTAGACTTTCAGTTGTAACAATGCATATATATCCCCAAAACTGGTAAAAAAAAAAAAAGTCCATTTCCCCCACTGGCATCAATTCGGTATTTGATAGATACCTTAATATTTCAGTACAGACAGTTACTAGTACATGAAGTTCAGCCATCTTTATTTCTGCCTTGGGAAGTTTACCGGAATCTGTAGGCAAGAGTATGCTACAGTAAAAATTTATCCAATTTAAGTATATTTCTTCACTCCTCCCTAATGAAAATTTTTTTTGTTTTTAAGGCATAAAAGGCTTTTCACACTTTAAGAGCTCTGTAACAGCAAAGGGACTGCCACTGAGCTCCTAACGTCCAATACCAATGCACCACATTTCTGCTTTTAACGGACTCTTGACCTTCCTGGTCCTTACTCTACAGCTCCAGCTCCAGCTTCACACGTAGGAGAGCAGTTACTCAGATTTGATCCCTCAAATGCTAAGCCTATGTATAATTCAGTAATTTAAACAGTGTGGTAGAAAATGGTTGACACACAAAATGTGGAACATAAGTGGAAACTAAATGTATGGAAAGGAATAGTAAAAAAAAAAAAAAAAAAAAAGCAGATAGTGGAGAACTTGAAGTACTTCTATGTCATTTTAAAATGGGTGGAACCATTTCTTCTGGTGCTTCAAAAACCTTTCCAAGGCCCTGCAACACATAGATCACAAGTAACCAAAACACCAGACTTTATTACATTCTAGCATATGTAATTACTGTGGCAACAGCCAAGAATGACTGTAATAGATAATATAGTTCTCAGATTCTCTGTACAAGCTAACGTACTGCATCTCTGGTAAATTTAGTAGTTTGCTGAGAACCTTCAAGTGTGACAGGATACATGAAAAACTTACCATTGCCCCAGCCCAAAGAGCTTTTTTTACATAAATATTCTGTATATATATACACGTACATACAAATACACATTCCCCTATAGATGGCAGTTAGAGATTTGTTTTATTTTTTTTCTTCTCTCTCTATCCACGTATCTGTTCTAGAAACCATCAGCCAGAGGAAACTAGGATTCTGGTTTATCTCCACGCTTCTTAGCGTATTCCTATAAAGCAACATAACCCTCAGTTTTTAAAATGCATCCCCAAAGAGGCTGGGTTAAATCATCTATGAAGTCCCTTCCAACCTGAACAGTCATAACAAAATAACCCCAGGGAATGCTTAAGAATACCTGTATGATTAAGGATCACAGGATCACATCCATGATTTCTCAGCTTTCAAGTCTTCCCAGGCCAGAGATGCTAATTTTGCTTCATTAATTACCCATACACAGAGTTAAAGGATGTGGTGTTTTGTGGGTTTTTTTTGTTTGTTTGTTTCTTTAAGCTAAAGACACGATGTATCATCCATGCTCTCCCAGCTCAGAAGAAGAAAACAGACTCAGAATTGAGGAACATCTACAGCACTCTGAAGAAAAGGAGAAGAAGCAGCAGCAGCATGCCATAGTATAGAAGAAAAAGCACACAGTGTTATAAAGATGAAGAAAGCCAAGCACCAGGTTAATTTGGTATCAAGGAAAGCACAGTGTCACCTGAAATACAGCCAGCGGCTTTCACTCATCTCTTCCACCGACGGAACATGGTCACGAACTCTGGTACAGTACAAGAATGCAACGTGAGTAACAAAACGCTCAATGAGATGGTAGCTTTACAGAGCTCCCTAGCAAAACAAAGCAAACCAAACCAAACAAACAACCCCTACCCAATCAAAAAAGACAAAGCATACAAGAATAAGGATGGCAGAACAATGACGAAGTGACAAAAATCATAAAAATTAACAACAGCAGCACTTTGTGGTTGAGACATCCAGTAATATTCTTCATTCATTCAGATTCAGGCTGGCAAACCACCTGTATTCACGACGGGCTACCTTCCCCCAGAAAATCAAATGCAATAGCTCTTGAGAGCTGCTACACAGAGGCAGAGCCAGTCTAAGACAACTCCTACCACTTTGGACCTGCATGTGGTCTAAAAGAGAAAAAGACATTCGAGAACGTGATCACAGGAAGCTATGCATACGTGAAAGAGGCCATCGATACTGCCTAGTTCCAGAGCAGTCCAAAACAACTGGTAACACGTACTAAATCACTCCATTGGTTTAACTAACAATTGACTAACAATCTTTAACATAACTAATCTCCAGTCATAACAGAATGTGTTTTTACTCCTTGCTTTGCCCTTTTCAATTGTACTTAAAATAAAAAACACAAGTGAAAGCATGTTTGGTTTCTAATATTTTCCAAGTAAATTCCTTAGCAGCTTGCGGGTTCCACCCCCCCTGCCATGTTTTTCCATGAAGGCATGCTACACGAACTATATATTGCTTATGTGAAACAGAAGTCCAGATGATCACAAATCCACAGAGGCCTCACTTTACAAAAAGCAGGTGAACACACCCTGATCACGGGCTGACATCTTGATGAACCAAGTATTTAAGGTCATAGCTTGTGCTATGAAGAGCATGCACTCATCTAATCCTTGAAGGCCAAGCAAATACCAGACTTTGGATAGATTTGTTTTGGATTCCTGGTTCAATAGCTCTTCTTCCATACCGACATATACCCCAGGTCAGAGCACTCCGCTCCAAGAGGCCAGCACTGAGATGGCTTTGCATATGCAGCAAAAACTAAAATTAAAACCTGCCCAATAACTTCCTTTCTATGACTTCTTTCTCATTGCTGTATCTTTGCCAAATTACTATACTGAAGTTTTCCCAGATGTCTATAATCAGAGCAGCATTTTTGGAAAATTCTAGCTATTTTGGAAGAGTTCAACTGTTTCTCAGAAGATAGCTGAGGAAGAAGAAAATTCCCACCACCATGTTTTAAAAAAAACAAACAAACAAACAAAAAAAAACAAAACAACAAAAAAACCCAACAAACCAATCACTAAAAAAAACCCAACCCTGGAATTAGGAAAAGTTGCTTCAGGTTGGTTTTAGGGTACCTTTGAGTATTTCTTTACTTGACCTAACCAAAACAGTGACTGCTGAAACTGCCTGCTGAGGCTTGCCAGAGCTTGGCAGTTAAACTCATATCATCCATGTGCTCTAGATACACCTCAACCCAATTCCTACAGCATCTGGGCCCTCCCCACACTTTTTCTCTCTGGTGTGAATTGCTGTGTTTCAGAGCACAAGAACAGAGATAAAGAAGCATCTCCCTTACTTCCAGACATCCAAAAAAGAGGAGGCAATCTCTGTCCTACCAAAGGAAAGGCCCAGAGGGGTGGGGCTGGAGGTTCGGAGGCTGCACTGCACCTCCATTAAGAGAGATTCAAGACTGATGATGAGACTGGGAAAGAAGGAGGAAGATGGGAGAAACTAGACAGGGAGATGACTGGAGAAAACAGTGCAGAAAAATACATGAAAGAAAAACATCCACAACAGAGGGTAAGGGACAGCAGCTGTGTCTGTGCATCTGCCCTTCAAGGGCAGCAGAGAGCAGCTAGAAGGCAGCGAGGTGAAGGATCTAAGTTGTAGAATAATGGAAACAGGCTGCAAAACAGAAGGATGTAACCTCTTATCAGACATTCCCCACTGCAGTCTGGAACATAACACAGGGCTGGATCCCAGCATCAACACTCACCTCCTGCCATCACAGCACACTGAGGCATGGTATTTAAGAAATGCACATTTTATTGTTGGACCACCCTGGGTAAGACAATAGAGTATAACCTGAGACTGCCACCAAGCTGTCAGTTTTACCACCATCCCAGATAGTTAGGTAGTTCACATAGCAGCTATGTGACAGTGTTCACAGATTTCTTTTTCAGTTTGCTCATTTAAAGAAAAAAAAAAAAATCACTAAATAAAAATATCTTAAAACGATTGTATTTGCAAAGTCAGACATAAGGCAGTAAATATATAAGTTGACATTGTTTGTGCAACCTTTAACTTTTATGGTAGAAAGATACCTAAAATATTTTTAATTGAAAGATAAAATGCTTTAAGATTTAGAAAAAGGTCTGTAAGTATAACAGAAATTACTTCATGAAAATAAACATGAACTTCCTCATTTGAAGCAGATAATGAAGGAGAGGAAGGCAGTAATCTATGTGTTACTTCATTCAACATGGGAAGAACCAGGTCAATAACCTCTAAGGAAAAATGGAAAAAAAATTATTTTGCCAATCAAATGCTAGGAGTTCCCTTTTTTCCTGTGACACATAAATGAAACAATAAATCAGCGACTTTTCTGAAAAGAGGAACTTTGCCAGTGGTTTTGATTTACAGGGCTCTCGAGTTTGCTGAAATTGTTAAGACTTCAGGCAGGAAATTGTTTCGGTTTAGTCTCAAAGGATGAGACTATATTTTTAATATTCAAGTCATGCTTTAATTTCTAAGAAAAAAAATAATCTACTGCTAGAAAAGTATAACTGTTTACCACTGACATGCTTGGATACGTCTCACTGATAGACAGCCAAGAAATTCAAACACATGACATCATGGCTTTAAAAATTAACACCAGAAACTGGAGTTAACTTGCTCAGCATCAACTGGCAGAAACCAAAAGCATCTAAAGATCCCATTATTTTTTTACTCAGATTTTGCTGTCATGACCTCACTTTCCCAACCAGTTAAACAGTAAACTAAAGTCTTTGCTACAAACCATAGGTCCTCTGCTTAGCACTACATTTAAGCCTGATCAGTGGACCCTGGCACACCGGTAACGTACCCTGTCTGGGAAGATACCTGCTTTTCTGATTGAGACATTCAGAACACAGCAAGGTGAGGTGGAAGGCATTTTTACCTATTTTCCTCCTTAGACTGCTTTTTACTTTACCGAAAGTTAGTTTTCATGTTAGCCTCTCCATCCTTCACCTACTTTTAACACATTTCGTATCATGGGAGAGAAGGGACCACCAGAAGTGAAGAACAAACCATGCATCCCAATTGCTATGCAATTAATGGTGCAGCCAGGAGCACGTGCCTTCACCTCTAAGCCACAGCAAAGCAATTCGGGATCCTTGTGCAGGCACTGCCCCGTGCATGCATGCAACTGCCTCCCCACAAGCGTAGTAGTATCAAGCCAGGCTGAAAGTCCTGGCTGGAGTCAGCTCTCTGGTACTGTTTTACCTAAATCCTGCAGGCACAACCTTAAGTAAGACCCGTTGGAGTTGACATCTGTCTTAGCTTCTCTGACTCGCCCAGTACAACAGACATGTGCCTGGAGTTCCTAGGGAAAAAGTTCAGCCCATCGCAGCCCACAGGAACTATTGAAGGGACCGCCCAGAAACCTCACTGATGGGTGACCACTACTCACAGGATTACAGTAACACCACTCTGCCACACAATGACCAGACAAGCCAATCCAGCCTAGAGGGTCAATCGGCTTAGTCAGCTCTTTGTTAAAGCAGGCCCTTGTCGTCTTCTCACCTCCACACTGCAGCAAGGCCAACCACTTCATGAGGACTTTGTAATGGCTGACTGGCTTTCCATCTTTCCTTCCACAAAGGCCAAAGTCAACCAGGATACAACTGGTGTAAGCTTCACACCAGAGCTGGGCTTTTAGGATTCCACACAAATCCTGACATTTAAGTCCAACACACAAATGGCATTAGTTTCCTATGTCTCCTCACTTAACCTAGGAAGCAAACTACCTTTTATCTTTTAACCTCTTTTCTGCTAAATAATCCTGTATGGGAGCACTACTTATTTCCAGCCTCTTGCAATCTAACCTAATGGGCAAGTGCCCAGGCTCAGAAAGCATCCCAGGCCACCCCAAGGACAAGTTACCTACTGCACGGCCTCAGGACTGCATCAGCACTATACACTGTGCTGCCGAGTGAGGCACTGGGACAGCATCTCCTCTGCATCTCCTCCTGCTACCTCTTCCGCTGGGTAGAAAGGGATGGAAAAGAGACAAGCAGCATATTTCTAAAATTCAGCGGGAAACTAATTTGTCCCTTTCTTAAATCTGTAAGGTCAGACAGGACTTCTCGCTTTCCAGCGGACAGTGCTCTATCACAGAGGGTACTTTACCAGCACTGTTTCTAATTCTCAATCAGCTGCACACGGTTGCCACCTCCTGGCACAATTCTGATTTCATGTGGTCTCCGTCATCATAGAATTGCCTAGATTGGAAAAGTCCTGTAAGATCATCTAGTCCAATCGTTAACCTAGCACTGACAAGTCCCCCACTAAACCACATCCCTAAGCGCTACATCTACACAACTTTTAAAAACATCCAGGGATGGGGACTTCACGTCATCAGTCATTTGTAGACAACACCAAGTTGGGTGGGAGCGTTGATCTGCTTAAGGATAGGAAGGGTCTAGAGAGGGATCTGGACAGGCTGGATCGATGGGCCAAGGCCAATTGTATGAGGTTCAACAAGGCCAAATGCCGGGTCCTGCACTCGGCTCACAACAACCCCATGCAACACTACAGGCTTAGCACTACAGGCTTGGGGAAGAGTGTCTGGAAAGCTGCCTGGCAGAAAAGGACCTAGCGGTGTTGGTTGACAGCCGGCTGACTATGAGCCAGCAGTGTGCGCAGATGGCCAAGAAAGCCAATGGCATCCTGGCTTGTATCAGAAATAGTGCTTGCCAGCAGGACTAGGGAAGTGATCGTCCCCCCGTACTCAGCACTGGTGAGGCTGCACCTTGAACACTGTTCAGTTTTGGGGTCCCTCGCTACAAGACAGACGTTGAGGTGCTGGAATGTGTCCAGAGAAGAACAATGAAGCTGATGAAAAGTCTAGAGCACAAGTCTTGTGAGGAACGGCTGAGGGAACCAGGGTTGTTTCGCCTGGAGAAAAGGAGGCTGAGGGGAGACCTTATCGCTCTCTACAACTACCTGAAAGGAGGGTGTAGCCAGGTGGGGGTCGGTCTCCTCTCCCAAGTAACAAGTGATAGGATAAGAAGAAACAGCCTCAAGTTGGGCCAGAGGAGGTTTAGATTGGATGTTAGGAAAAATTTCTTCACCGAAGGGTTGTCAAGCATCCAACAGGCTGCCCAGGGAAGTGGTAAAGTCACCATCCCTGGGGGTATCTAAAAGACGTGTAGATGTGGTGCTTAGGGACATGGTTTAGTGGTGGACTTGGCAGTGCTAGGTTAACAGTTGGACTTGATCTTAGAGGTCTTTTCCACCCTAAAGGATCCTATGATTCTATGATCAATAGAGCAGTGCCTATCAAGGCAGCTGTAGGCAGACCCCCTTGTTTATATATCCTTCACTTAATAGGGAAGTTAACCATTTATTTTCTGTCAACCATGCCAAACAAGTGACAGTTAAAATTACTGCTTACTCGCAAGAGTGGGTAAATCTCCCCAAAACCTACAGCTAAACACTCAAAACTATGGTTCAGCCAGCTGCCTTTGAGCAGCTACTCCTCTAGGAATGGTATCATAGCCTTTCCAGTGGTTCTGCCTTGTTGGCCACATTAATGATTTTTGGAAGTATAGCCTACCCAAAGGGCAAGCCTGGACTAGATACAGTGTTAAGCCCTTCCTCCCGTCAGAAGCAACTCATTAGCCAGGCTCAGGGAGTCTCATTACTGAAATAGATTAATTCTGCTAAAGGAGTACATGCATTTTCTTGGATGCTTCCACAAACTGCTTCCCAGGCTCAACGGGGGAAAAAAGAAAAAAAAAAAAAAGCTGCTACCTCAGAACTATTTTCCCATTGGCCAGGAGCTCGGCCACATGCTAGAATTCGGTCCTGTCCTACTGCTGATGACTGAAGAAGCCCTGTGGCAGATGTAATGGCAGACTGCACTCAGAAGCTTCCTTCTGATACAGGCAGACTGAACACAATTCCTCTTCGCTTAGCTGGTCAGCAGCACACCCTGTCCCTTGCTGGATAACAGGGTTTGAAGGAAATACCCAGCCACATTCCCTCAACAAAAGAGGTGCAGGCAGCAGGGCAGAAGGCTCAGGATGCCAGCACCTATAATGAGACCTGTTAGAGTCAGTTTTCTTAACCTGGTTGCAGCCATGCTTTGGAAGATGCTTTGGGATCCACACAAGTGGAGATCAGACAAGGGATATCCTCACAACGGCCATTGAGGAGGCTGCGGGCAGATCCTGGCAGACTTTGCTCAGCCATTGCAAGCAGACTGCAAGCAGCGTTCCTGCGTGTGTACTGCTGGCCAGAACTCATCTCCTGCTCCCTTGTGCCCCACACCTTGGACAGTCTATGCACACTGCTGGTTACGCAGACACTGCGCCCGCCCCGCTTGCAGGGGTGTATTAGTACAGTTGTTCCTTATATACCACCATCGGACAAAAACCTCCTTCTGTTGTCAGAGGTGCCAAGTGGAAAGCTGCACATGGCACCTCTTCCAGATACCTTTTTAAAGTCGTTACACAGCTCTCACGTGCGAACAGAAACCAGTCAGGCTGAGCTTAGAAATATGGTTAGGATGTGGTATCTCATGATCATTAATAATGCAACTGCACTGGAATTTGTTTTGTTGTTGACTTCACACCAGGTGTTGCATTACCTGTTGCTAGCCACATGACCTTCAGAGAGCCTGACGACATGGAAGTGATGCTTTTTTCTGGTGTGCTAGCCAAACATCTGGAACTTGCATTTAAAGACAGTTTTAAAGGGCAGAAATGGATTCATTTGGCACCAAAAAAAAAAAAAAAAAAAAAAGGAATCTGTGATTTTGCAATGTTTGCTGTTAGTCAGAGCTGAGATACTATAAATCACTGCTGAAATGCCTGTCTGGGTAGAAGCACACTACATTCAATGAAAAAATATTCACAAGCATTTCTGGGAGTCCTATCCTTTTATTATTTTTTTTTTGCCAACCTAAAAAGCACCTGCTACCTATTGCCACAAGCAGTTCACTTAAGTTTGCCACAAACAGCACCAGTCCCTAAGAACGATCAGTTCTTCTGGAGACTGAAACTGGTTTTACCTAAGACTGTGTTTTCCTATCCCATCACAAGACGATGAGATACAAATTCTGATTAGCACAATTAAAAAGCAAGACAAAGTAAGCTTTCGAGTACCAAAAAGCACAAATAATTTACATATAAAAACCGCACTAAAGGGTTTGTACAGCGTGCATTGTTATAATTCCACTATTTACCTTTGTCCCCCCAACTGCCAAAACTTTCACAGAACAATAACATATGTGGTCTTTAACAATGATCGATTCGCAGTTCTCTAGCAGTTCTGTTGATAAGTGTCCTCAAACACAAATGTACTTGCAGCCTGAAAGTACTAAGTATTGGCCAGGATTTACAAACAAATGCCTATAATCATGCTACTTACCATTTTCACAGGTCTCCTCCAAACAGGAGGAAACACTCAGAAGACTAGCAGGATCCCATTTATCCCAGTTGTTTAGATAACATCAGGATTTTTTTGGATAGATGTTTAAAGTGCACTCAGTTTAGCATTGTCTACTAAAGACTCCATTTAACTTAAAAAACATAACAGGGCCATTACCAAGAGCCAAAAGACAGGGAAATGTCTTAGTACAATAGGAAGAGAAGTTTATATGGGACTAGATAGATTAATTCTTTCTTTCCAATATAGGGGCTGCAGTATCAGGTAACACTACTCCATATCCTACTGGGCTGACAAGGACCTAGATACCTACTTGCAGAGCATCAGAGAGCTTTAGGCTGAATCCCAGCAGCATCAGTCCATTTTCTTCACCAGCCTGCACTAGCACTTTCCTCTATAAAACATATGTTCTAAATACTTAGAAGACCTCTAGCACACATCAAACAAGTTCTGTAGGACTATGCCTGATTAGCACTTGAAAAGTGAGGCTTCCCCAGCATACAGTTGCACACTGACCTGATGTTCAGCCATGACAGCATGGGAGTTGTACCTCCACCGACAATCCACACAGTGAAAAAGACGATAAGGAGAGTTGTTGAGAACATCATTTGATGTGAGTAGGTAGCAGTATCTCGTATAGCCAGAGCAAATGCCATGGCTCCCCTGAGACCTATGTGAAAGAATGAAACAGCAGAGCTTCAGAAGTGCAACTGCACACACAGCATCTTTCCTTGCTCCCTCCCTGCCACAGGGGCACAAAGTGACAGGCAGAAAGCACTGGGCTCCAGCAAGTTTTAATTCCCTCAGTTTCCCTGATAAACTACACCCTGGGATGATTTAAAACATAATTTGCCCTGGTAGATTTCTGTAACTTATAGAATCCACAAGTGCTAAGAAAAGGTGTAAATATTTCCAGAAACTAACAGGAAAGAAATGCAGAAATAAACAAGTTGTGGACAACAGCAAAACATATTACAGAAATCAAGCAGGTCCCTGAATCCAGATGAAAATGCACACTTTTCCAGTTGATTCCATAACTGAAGCATGAGTTCTTGATTTGAAATTGTTATCAGCTGGAAAAATATTCTAGTTAATACCACATTCACAGGCAGACTATATTCCCACCCACCCCCCCCCGGT
>JAVKLA010000057.1:10382998-10397266 GCA_034782735.1 Sagittarius serpentarius
TGAAACACCCCTAGCAATGACAAGCCATGGCATTTGGCCATCTGCAGACTTCTTAAGCAGGGGAATCACAGCATCACAGAACGGTTGAAGTTGGAAGGGCCCTCTAGAGGTCATCTGGTCCCAGGGCCCTGCTGAAGCAGAGTCACCCGGAATAGGTTGCCCGGGACCACATCCATATGGCCTTTGCATATCTCCAAGGATGGAGATGCCGCAACCTCTCTGGGCAACCTGTGCCAGTGCTTGGACACAGTAAAAAGTGCTTCCTGATGGTCAGAGGGAACCTTCTGCATTTCTGTTTGTGCCCCTTGCCTCTGGTCCTGTCACTGGGCACTACTGGAAATAGCCTGGCTCCCTCTTCTTGACACCCTCTTGTGTACAGAGGCATTCCTGGCACTTCTTGAGGATGTACGTGTTTAGACACACAGACACACACTCCATGATTTGCTTTAAACGACAAGCTTAAACAGTTATCTGTGTGACAGAAATCGTAAGGGAGTTTAAGTCAAATACCTTGCTCTCTCCAACTAAGTGGGAGAGGGCACCCATAAATACACATCAATTTTCTCAGCAGATATCTGTTTCTGCACAACGTGTACATCTTCTCAGCTAGAAATAACCTTCTGGAAGAGATACATCCCAATTCCCCTATCCCCTTCAGATGCACTTCAAATGACAATACTCTGTTCCCAACATGAAGTGACTCCTTGCTGCCAGCAGCTGGTATTTCTAGATGTCACTCTTCCTAGACATGACACACTTTCTGTAAAGGTTGAAAGATACATGATGGCACGCTGCAACAACCATTAAGTCTTCTATTCAGGACGCATGGATGTGGATTATAAAAGCAGAAGGTAGTACTATAAATTGCTTATGCATTAAAAATAAGATTTTTTGCTTTACCAAACATTCTTGCTTTTACCTGAAAACATCATCATGTGCTGAAAGTTCCAGCTGATCTTATGCCTTCTGCCCAGATTCAACAAGAAGGAGAGAGGGTAGATGTGTGCAGCTCTGCCCAAAAAGATTGCAATCTGTTCACAGCTGAGGGTTAAGGATTTCACTTTCCTGAGGTATGCACTCTTGGGTACCTGGCTCTAACATGAAGCTTCTGTTTCAGCAAGAGGCTTACATCACGATATCAAGTATTCTTGTTATCTCTGTCTATATAAAACAGACTTTCACCAACCATGTGCATAGAGAACTCATTGCACAGAATGCAATTTTTAATTAATATAACCAAGTTTTTTAATGCACAGTGAAATTATACCTAGTATTAGAATTGCCAGTTGTACAAATGAAGGCTTTAATTAAAAAATTCACACTTTAAACGACTATCACCACCACCATTTGATCATGTGTTTCAGACCAGACAGAAATGCAGTCCTATGTACAGAAGGAAAACCAACATAAGACCAGCAAGTGACCATGCCATTACAGCTCCTGCAGAGGGAAAATCTCCTACTGGCTGGCAAGCACTTAAGAGTATGGAGTTACTAAAATGATAAATCCAAACCCCACTTGTCAGCACTAGAATGAAGTTCAAAAAGAGTAGTAAAAGAGTAGTGCAGAAATTCATGACAGTAGGTGGTAATTTCCTTCTCTCCTTTACTGTGGTATAAAGCGTCCAGTGGTTCCAGTGAAGAAGCAGAAAGCTGGATACATCCTCCACTGTCTAGGTAACACTTTGGGCCAAACTAGAGTGATGTGCTGAAATCCTATAAGATACCAACACAACCAGAAGCCCACCAAACACTGATCATTTGCTGCTGGGATAACAACATTAGAAGAATGAAACTACTCTCTTATGGAAAAGAAATAAAACCATATAAGAGCTCTAGACACCACTGGGTTGTTGCCGTATCTAAACTAAAGCAAAACTGTCTGCAGGAAATTATGTCTCTAGGAAAATAAGATTTTGATTATTACTTTGTACAAAAAGCTTCATGTAATTACTCCAAACAACTTTTATAGCAGTCCTTTTGAGGACTGCAGAAATCAGACATCAGAAGCCATCGTGACCAATGCACGTAGGAAAACGGCTAGGATTTTGTGACACTGAGGCTTTAGCTCTACCTTCGCAGTCCAACCTTCCTCTTTCAACAGCTAACGACGGCTCGACATTTCACCCCCACAAGGTGTTAACTCAATGGGGACAGTTGCTGTCGAGGCAAAATGTGGGTGCTAGTACCAGCTGCCCTCCTCACAAAGGCAGAAAAAACACTCAAGAGGCAACAGAGGCTAAATGCAGTGGTAGAAAAAGATGTGGAAAACGTAATAAAGGGTAGGTGGGTAGAAAGAGAAAGGAATAAAATACTGAAAACAAACCCAAGACATATAGCGTAACCTGAGAGAGGACAGAAGGCCACAGCAAAGATGAAAAATTACAATGCTTAGTATACCAGATGCAACTATTCTGTTTGTGCCTTTATCCAATGGCTGCATGGCTCTGGAGCGTATTTTAGGCCAGAAGAAAGGATGTGAGGAGAGACAGGAGAAAACGTATTACTGTTTCAGAAAAAGTACATGGCCAAAGGAAAATAAAGACAAATGTGGTCCATCCCTAGAAGCAGTACAGAGATGAGAGAAAACAGCAGGGAGAAAAGAAGTACATTCCAGATTAGGCCATCTTTATATGTTCTTTCACTGGCTTTTATCTCCATTGCTGATAGCCGTACTCCTGCAGCAGGCAGAGAGAAATCAAGACTGGAAGACTAGTTCCCATTGCTTCATAGACACTTAATTGCTCTGAATTTTCAAGCAGCCAGGAATATAGTGAAAAAATAGTTACATAAGCCATTTCAACAGGGGCAGGGTACAGAGAGGGATCTAGTCATTCCTAGCTTACATGAGCGTGACTGGAAGAAAACTGGTCAGTTCTGGGAAATTTGAGAGCCAGGTACCAAGTCAGCCAGGGACAACAGGGACTGGATACCCACCTCCAACACTGGCACCTTTCAGCCGTGTGTACCCTTCATGTCACGGTCTGCACCACAGCTCAGTTCCTTCCTCCTCCCATCACCCGAGATCCTGACCTCTACCTTTGGGTACCTTTGCTCAAAGATAACCTGTTCACCCACAATCCTCTTCATTTAACTTGAGGTTTGTTTGCTTTCTTCATGGGACCGTTGGAACTGAAGAGAAAAATTAATCCTTTTCTAGGCCTCCAAAGTTTGAATACAAGAGCAACACAAGCACTGCTAGCTGTCAATAGCCAAGTCACACAGTAAAGCATATTCATTTATTTGTCTATTGAAATTGTATGACTTCTAGACATTGCTCAGGTACAGAGCTAACAACTGTGTGGCACACAGGCCTTAGGGCTTTGATGTAAGGGTAACCAAAGATTGTTCTCAAAATTATTGTGACTGCAAGACATCAGGGAAACTCAGGTCAGCCACCATCCTCTGTTTGGTAAAGCCAACAGACACCACAAGTTTTTAGGCACATAAGATAATAGAGAAGCCTTACACAAAGCAAAAAAGGATACAAAAGCTCCAATGATGAAAACTGGGCTGAATATGTGTTTCTGGAAAGTAAACAGTGCCAAACCCATATAAGAAAATATGAAGTTCTCAGCCAGGAAGTGCAATACCTCAAAGAGCTAGGGAGAAAACAGTCACATGTTAAAGGCCAAGCAATAAAGATGCTTTTCAGTAACAATAGTACATGGACTACTAAAGCAACACACTGCGTAAAAGGGGAAAGACAGTCTTGCCTGCTTAGTGCGACTTCTTGATTCAACTGACAAGTTATTGTATGTATAATGGGCCTGGGTAATTCCACAGAAGAGGACAGCCACCACACCTGTGAACAGAATCACATGTAAAAATCAGCCTGTTTACTGTGTGAGCTAAACACATTTCCCCCTCCACCCAAGTTCTATTTAATTTATACATCATCCTTAACCTTGAGATTTTTATGAACCTTATTTTCAAGCGAGTTAGATTCCAGGTTGGGGAGGTGATGTTTGAACCAAACCATTGCTCTTAAAAGCCTTTGTTACACAGTGAGCTGCACCTTCAGTGACATTGTACGGAACGTAAAAAAAGCTTTAAGTACCAACACCATGTTTCTCATAGGAACGTTTCAATGAGAAAGTGGAAAAATGGCTGCTAAGATGGACAGGACTCCCGTCTCTGTGTGCTTGAATCCCAACAACTCACCAGTAAATCCACAAGCTTCTGCAAGCAAGAAAGTGCTCCAGGACATCAAGAAGAAGAGAGCTGTTTCCAGCAGGGGGAAGCAGTGCAACTTCGTAAACTTCGTCACTTTCAGTCATTTGTTAAGGGGTCAAAAAATAAATCCTTTGGCTTCTCTGTACCCAGTATTTACGAAAAACACTTATTTGCTAACAACCAGCACTAGTTGTAAAACAAAACACTTTTAGGGCTGAAAAACATCAATTCCAACACATCAAGACAAACTTCAGAATCAAGGTCTCCCCTTCCAACAGTTCGGGATACTTTTTCTGCCTATGGCATAAGTGTGGCTCCATCCCTTTGAGGTAACATCTTACTCTATGCCATGTTTCCCTGCAACGTGCCAGCAGGGATGGGATATATACCTGGCGTTCCTTTCAGATTGTGCATCTTGCTTTTTGTTGGGGTTAGGTTTTTGTTGTTTGGGGTTTGGTGCTGTGTGTATCCTTCCCCCCCTCCCCGCCCCCACCCTTCAGTAAAGATCCCGTCCATCTTCAAATAAAGTATAAAATACATTTAGAAGCATTTAATTCACAGGGCTGTTCTTGACTACAGCAACCCTAAGGTGAAGCAGATTTATCAGAATTTTTCTGCTCAGATTTGTTGACAAGTCTTTTTCAGCCACTGTGGCTACTTCTGTACTTTTGAGGCAAAACAGAAATCCTGCCTACAACAAAATATATTTTCTCTCCTTGTGTTGATGTGTTTTAGAGTAAAAGCCAACTCAATCAGAGCAGCTTAGTCTTTCAGTGGGAAGAAAAAACAAGTTCATCTTCCAGAGGACAGCAGAACTTGAGGAATGTCAAACACACACTGAATTAATAGTTCATACAGCTACTGAAGAAGTGGAACAGATTTCAGTAGTGTTAACTATAGCTTCATGTACTACAAAAAAGTTGTTCACATATTTATACAATTTTTGGTTTTGTTCCCCCCCCGCCCATCACTACTCTGGCAGCAGGTAAACTTCGAACAGCTCGCTTTACCCGAGGTGCAGACAGCTACTAGAAGACACTGAAAGAAACCCCATGCTAATAGGGGTGGTAGGGAGATCCCTGGTCTTTTTGAAAGCTAACAACTAGCACAATCCTCTCCAAAATCCAAGTGGGAAGACAGCAAGAGCACAGCAAGGACACTTGAAACAGTAAGGTGGTAGCACTCTCCCCTGCTCGTATGAAGGCAATCAGTACCTCAATGGACTCATGAAGGCTGCACCATCACCTGCCATTGCCCTTCACGTATAACACAGCTGCATCCTGGGCTCTCTGCAGCACTACACAAGCTAAAGCTAATGGCAGCACTGCTGCTTGGGGAGTCATGGCTCAGTATGGGATAGAGATGCTAAAAGCAATGAGCAGCACCACTTCTCACAGGAAATTCACAGGTCCTGGGAGGTCTGGGGCTCACAGCGCTCTTGACTGCCTCCTGCAAGCAGCATCAGCTAGCCCAGAAGACTCAGTGGAAGCAGTCTCCTGTGGGCTTCATCACAGAATATGTCATTCACAACAAGCCACGAGTGATTAACATCAGAGGCAAACAGCTGGCAGTGTTTCAATGGAAGACTGGTTAGGATGAAGCAAACCTGAGGCCAGCCAGGCACTCCCCACTCACACCTACTTCTTGTTGGCATTTTCTGCTAACTTGGAGGAGGGCAAGGGCTCCGCAACATGCTTCAGCCACATCTTCAGGTGTGGCCCAACCTTGTCAGAAGGTTGCCCTCAAAACAAAAGCCCAAACCATCATAAAAAAGATAATACTATTCTCCACAGCAGTTGGCATTACACCAAATACAAAACTCAGGGTTGTTTTTTTTTTTAAACAGCTGTTAATTCTCCACACAGTCACTTCTCCACATAAACCACCTCTCTCAAATTTTTGAGGATGTACTGTTACACTCAGCTGAACTCCTCCTCCCACCCCCAAGAGACCTGTTTTCTAAGATCATGCTTCTGAAGCAGCAACATCCACTGTAGCAACAATTAGAACCCATTTTCCCACAGAGTGCTCAGGTAATCCCACTGCAAGTTTATCCCAGTGCCTGGCTCAAAAGGCATTCATGGATGCTTAGGAAACTGGATAGCCACAGACACTCAATGGCAGAGGAAGAGGTTGAACCTTGCTCCCCTGAAGTTAGGCGAGGGTTCCCATCAGAACCAATTCCTCATCTCCAGTCTTTTCTGGCAGCTTTATGAATCAAATTCTTTGTTTCCCCTTGCTGTTGTTATAAGTAACCATACCAAAACATTTCATTAAATCTGAAATTAAAACCTATGGTCACTGTTTTGGAGGAAAATGAAGGTAAAAAAACAAACCTGTTTTATTATTTCATATAAGTGACCAAATTGAAGTGTTAATTCAAATTACATTATTATTTCTGTTTTCTTAACTTTTTTTCTTTATTCCTTAGACATGGCCTTCTGCTTCCCTTTATTTCAACCAGGCAGATTCTGCAATTTAGAAAGAAAATACAGAGTGGTACAATACCTTAACTGTTATAAAAATAACCACAGATAGTGAGGTCAAGACAGCTTGCTGAAAGCCCGAACAAGTCCTTGTATATTATCTGCATCATATTTGGAAATTAAGTATTCTGTCTGTTTTCAAAAGACAATGCATGACTGCATGAAACCTCTCACTCATAGAGAGGTACAGTTATAGGTACTTCACAGCTACGGGAATAACATTCTACTAACTTCATTCATGACTTAAGTTATTGGTTTTAATCAGCTATGAAGAGTAAAATGCAAATTTACAGTTTGCTTCTAGAACATTGCATGACATCAAGTATTTTTCCAAAAGAAAATAAAGTTGTACAACTAAGCAACAATTTAAGGATTTTCTGTTTTGTTGTTTTCTTAAAAAAAAAAAAAAACCACCAAACCCAAACCCCTCCAAACAAAAACACAACCAAAACCCAAAACAACAAACACCCCACCCCAAAAAAACCACCACAGAGGCTGTCTTCTGAACAGCCTCCCATCACCCTCCTGAGCACAAACATTAGAAACCATAAGAAGCAATTGCTGCTTCAGAAGCGTGATTTTACAAAATGGATCTGAATGCATTTCAGCTGTAATTAGTAGCCAACCAGTACGCCAAAAAACACAGCAAGAGCATTTGAGCAGCTAGAGCTATGGACGGCCGGTAGCCTAAAAGCCAGATGAACAATCATGGTTCTGGGTCACACTGACTGCAGACCAGTGGGAGTGGAAGACCAAACGTTAAAGCATCAACAGCACATCTTCCCCCTTATATGTGAAGGATTTCCATTATGCAGAAGTATCAGTCAAATCTGCACAGTGTGTATATGATAAGATATGGTTGAGACATTATTGCTTAAGATGAAGTGTCACAGGTTCATGATTATTGTATACAATACCACTTTTTCCCCCCTTTTAGGTCAGTGTTCAGAAGTCTAGGCAGATCGAAACAATCTGGCATACATACAAATATGGTTAGGCTAGCCAGTCTGAAAGCAAAGAATTTCAATTTTTTCTTGAAGAAACATCATGATTTATGGAGCAGGTCAGGCTTAAGATCTACTGCCTGAGCCTAAAACAAAACCCACATAAATTGCTTGCTGAGAGCCTCAGAGCTCTAATCAAATAGCACCAGTAAGCTTCAAGAGAACAGGACAGATCATGCAAAGTACATCATGTTATGATGTTAACTCTGGTAGAGATAACAATCTTATCCAAGATGGATTACATCAGGTTTCCAGCAGAAAGTTTAAATGCAGGACTCAAAGAACCCTGTGGGGTCAGAAACAGCTACTGATGATTTTACAGAAGACCGAATCAAACACCAGTTGTCATATGAGATGTCTTTCAAGCCTAATAACTATTTTTTTAATTTCACAAGAAGAAACTGAACATTAGGCCATGCCCATTTAGGGCCTTCCCTTGGCTTCCAGCATGCAGCAACTTCACTAGAGCTTCTAGTGTGGCCACAGCTATATTGGAAAATGCTGACTTCTGTGGCTACCTATGATGCCTTTCTATAGACAAAGGTCACATGAGTACCGACCACATCTTCACACTCAGAATAAAACAAACCAGAGTTACTTTTGCTGTGGTTGGAAACAAGGGAGTCCTGTTACTACCTGAATGTGGCATCTAGTCTAGAAAAGCTAAGTGTGAAAAAGGATATCAGAGCTGTCACAACCCCCGTCACTGCTCCCATCATGAAAGAACCACTGAATATTCCCAGGAAAACACCAACTGACTTGAAAAACGCTGCTGCATCAAAAGCATGGGTATTTTCACCTGTTGGCTGGTAGGCAACTATAGATCTAGAAAGAGATTAACACAGTGAGAAGTTAGAAGTGGCATCAGAAAAGTTTTATTCTGTAACAGCAACACCTGAGCAACAGAAGAGACAATCCCATACTGAAGGCAAATTTGCCATTCTGATGTATGTATGCATGAGGGATCTTGGCAAATGTTTATTATTTCAGTTGAAGACAATCCATTTAAATTTAAAATAACATTTCTCAGAAAAAGCATTTATTTCAGACAAATACCAAAAACAATTAAGTAATTTCAGAGTAGAAATTCAGGTACTTACGAAGATAATACAATGGCAACAGCGTCATTCAACACGCTTTCCCCAAACAGAAGGGCATAGAGATCAACATCAGCATGCAGCTCATTAAATATTGCTAGCACAGTAACTACAGAAAGAAAAGAGAAAAATCACACTGGTTGACTTCAGGAACGAATGCGTGAGCTGACGGAGCAGACTTTCCAGTTTGCCTAAAGAAACAAAACCCAGGAATTGAAGTACAGGATCAAAATTAAACTGAGAAACAGACTAGTTACATCTATCTATAGGTAAGCAGTTCCACCATCAGTTTTCGGGCAGCTCTATTAGGAGGTGGCTCTGTTGTCCTCCAATCTGCACAGTGTTGCCCCCATGATCAAGGTGCATGGGGCAGACAAAGCACTTCTACCAAAGCCCTGATATTTTTTGTAGAACATGTTCCATATAAGATAATCAACAAAACATTGTGCAGCTCTTGCTGCTTTTAAAGGCTGTATGGATTGTTGACATAGCTTTCTTCTTTCAGCCACTGTAAAACAGTGCTAATAATCCTAAGTGTTCCCCAAAGCATACACTATGCCACAGGAGCGTGCATTTGCACAGAATTTGAAAAGGGTAAGACTGCTAAATATATATAACTATCCTTTCAAGAAACTTAAGTCTGAGATGAAAGACCATGATCTTGAAGATGTTCCCATATACGAGCTTCAAAAAATCACCTGGTAATTTTTTTGCATAAATTGTGTGCAACCACCAGCTGTTCAGAGCTCAGCTCAATCACAGGAGCTACTTCCCGTTTTCACACAAATCACCACTGAGCACCTTAAATAAGCTGCTTTAAATGTCAAGCTTCATACTTCACCACACCCTACCCTAGCCCCTGACACACAGCAGCTCTCCAGACTGGCCTGTCAAGCAGAGACACCTATATGAGATTGTTGGACTTTAAAGGATGACTAGATTATTTTGGCAAAAGCTCAAATTACTTTGCCAGAAGAGCATTTTTCTGCTTAAATTTGTAAAACATGAAGTTCATTTGAAGGAGAAAAAAAAAATTCCCACACCTAAAGAGCCTAAAAGCCTCAAATATTGCTCTTAAATTATTCAGTGTCCCAAGCAATGTAGCTAAAGAAGGAAGCCCTGCTATCCAGATAATGTAATAATTTCATCTATTTGCAATCTTAAACTTGATGCACACTAAACAAAAACTACTGGGGGAAAAAAAAATATGTAAAGTATTTGAACAGGAAAGTTACATTTTTCCCCAAACATACCATCACATCATACCAGTCCAGCACCAAACTGACAAAGAACAGCTTTCATAACACTCAGAATTTGCATGCATTTCAGAGAAGAGGATCAGAGATACTATCATAACATAACTGAAAATAAAGTGCTGTTAATATCTTCATGCTATGCAGCCAAAAATCCTAGCAACAGGATTATTTTGGAAGATTATTAAAAAAAATTCAGCAAGCTACCTGGATCAGTGGCAGATATTATCGCTCCAAAGAGGAGGCAGTCTGTGTAATAGAATTTATCAGAGAGCTGACCCACCAACTTCATTAGTTTCACAACCCCATACATGAGATTCCTGAAGAGAAAGAGGATAAAACAGTTCAAGTCAAACAAGTTTGTGCATTTCAGGCAGGCAAAGGAAAAGCACAAGCAACAATATTTCAGGCGGGCTTGGTTATGCTGCAACTCTGTGGGACACTGCCACAGCTTAACACTAAGCTCCCAAAACTAATTTTCCTCTTTTCCATATGAACGGAGTCAAGTGATACATGATCCAGAAGATATCATTTAAAACTAGCAAGCAAAACATGAAATCTGTTCACACAACTAGTACACAGAATCTACAGGTTGTTTCCTTTTTCCACCAAAGGGAACACTTCCCTGCTCAAAATTCCTCTCAGTATTGCTTCTCCCAACACAGTACATAGGCCAAAAGCTCTGAGCTAAGAATAGCCTTCAAAGTATTTCTCTAGTGAAATTCTTTGAGGCACAAACCAAGGTCACCTATCCAATTCAGAATTTCTGTATTTCAGAATATCCATACACCAGACAGCAATATTAGAAGCATAAGAGTTCGTATACAAGTGAAACAACAGGACTAGATATCTTAAACTAAATGTGTGTGTATATATACACATAAAATTATATATACACACATACGCAGAGAAAGAGACAGCATGCACATGCATGTGGGCACTGAAAGGGACATCTCTAAAACTTTGATAGCTAAAATTCTATTACAAGTAGTGCCCACAATTCAAGTTAAAGTCAATTCCAGTAAGAGTCTAACAAGGTTTTGTTTTGGACTGGACCATTACATCAAAAACTCAATGCCGGTCTTTAGTACTGTGGACTTGTCAAGTGATTCAAACTTGACAATATCATTTCAAGGGACAGTATTGTTTAGAAGTGGGATAAACATCAGCAAAAGCTACATTTGCATTTTGTCTGGAGGATACAGATATAAACTCCTCAAACAAACAAATTACAAAATTGAGGCAATCTGGAAGGCTCAACATACACTTTATCAACTTAAACTTTAGTATAGGAAGGGACTGATAAAGAGTTCACTTACCCAATAATAAAACAAGAGACTGCTGTTCCTAAAAAGGCATAAGCCAAAATGGACCCCAAATTCCTGAAAAAGTGTCTCTGCATAGGAAAAAGAGGTTTATATACCGATTTAAAACAAGTTATCTCACCTATTCAAAAACATACAGCACATGACCACACTTGCATTAATACACAGAAACACTCCTCCATTTCAGAGAAATGCTTCAATTACTGCCATGTAAATTCTGTCCAACTTCAATAAATTGAATAAACCAAATCTGAGCGATGCATTAGATCCTACATGTAGCTTATTGACAGGAAGCTTTCCATACAGATGTTCTCATAAGACATGTAAGAGTTAGCTGCAAAACTGAAAACCAGCACCAATTCATGGTATCTTCAAGCAACAACAGAATCTGAGCCCTTTTGCTGTTCAGGGTCTGGCACATCCCCACTGAGATTCAGGTTTGGGTCTACTTCTCAGTGTAATTTACTGCATTTGGATATTTGAGAAGAAGGACCGAAACAATTCATAGCAGGACATCTTTTACTGTAAATGAAACTGAGGTTAACCTCTGGCAAAGTTCAAAGGAAAACAAATCAGCAAGATTAAATGGAGTTTAATGTGTTTATAGTAAAAAGTACATGCATTTTCTCTTAAAACAATATGACCTATCTACAGAGGAAATGAGATTTTTCTTACTGCCATAAAAAATATGCATGAAATGGAGGCTGCATTCCTGAACAAATCAGCAGACTCACGTTAAAAAAAATAACAAAAATGCTATTCTCCGCAGAAATTATTACACTTACTTTTTTCAGGCTGTAACCAGCATGAAAAATAATAGGAGGTAACAGAATGTTGAAAAAAACTTCTGGGTCAAACGTTACCTAAAAAATAAAATATAAAACTTCAATTAGAGACAGACATATGCAAATTGTTAGGTGTTTTTCCTCTTTCATTTTCTGACAACTACTATTTTTGGTTGTTGAAATAGCTACATTGACCCTCCAAAATACTGGCCAACTCTATACACAGGCAGCAGCGAAAAGCTGCAGCTCTTCTTGTTAAACAGCATCTAGAAAAACAGGCATTACATCCATCACCAATGATAATCTTTCAGCAGTCCCAAAAACAGTCCGCCTTTTTAAACTAAAAAATTCTAATAGAAATGACACTGGAGATCTCTCTTATTATGGTACGATATTCATATATCTGCAGATGAAATGCTACTTTAGCTTACTTTTTTTGTAAGTCTAGCCACTGCAAGGTTATTGCAAGCCAATCAAGTCTGATACAAGACTGGTTTTCAGGAACTGGGATCATACATCACTTCCACGTATTTCAGTAGAAGTTCCGGATACCCATGAAAGACTACACTACAGTGCAGAATGAAAAACAATTCAAAATCCAAACAGAAGACTTGCACACATGTAAGACTAACTAGGCTCTCTTCACCCCTTGTCTAAGCACAGGTTAGAAGACAAACACAAGTGTGCACTCCCAAAAGAGAATTCATTTCAGCTAACTTTAAATATCTATAGCAGACAGGTACATATAGACACCTAACCTCTCTTCGTAGTTAGCAGAAAGAAGTATTTGTAGGTTAAAACCTTAAAATCTCTATCCTATACTTCAAAGTCTAGCTTTGATACACACAAAAGGTGGTTAATTCCCAACTCTGAATAGAATAAGAAGCTGAACAGCAGATCTGAGTAACAGTTGACAGAAGAATTTCACTTCCAACACCAGACTCTCTCATTTGGTGGATTATAAGGATGTAAACAGTAACTATTTCCTGATAATAAACAGATTTAAAACCCTAAGGAAAAAAAACACTAAGAAACAATCACTTTTCACCAAGAAATGATCATTTTCCTTGTACTGTATTCTACAAGGCAGTATCAGGCGTTTTTTGTTCAGCTGGTCTTCGTGAATTCTACAGATGTTAGAAACATACATTAAGTCTTCAAACAGCAATCAAGGGCTTTGGGAAAGCACTCCATACACGCAACAGAGCACAGTTTCACCGGCAGCGATATAATACAGAAGGTGTTTTTGAATTAAGCACTGAAGTGCTGGTACTATCAGGAATACAGACACTTGATACTACCTAATATTCAAATAGGATGAAGGGGGGAGGAGGGAGAAAAGCACAGATAAAGGAGAAACTCAGCCAAGCACAAGAAATGGTCTACCCTCACCTTTCGCAACATGTCATTTTGCTCCACGTTATGGATCTTCCCAGGACTTATTTCCCCTTTGAGCGTATACTCAAAGAACTTCCCGCTGATGTTGACAAGCAGGGTTGTAAACAGCCTGTCCTCCTGCGAGCAGCTGATCGGCTTGTCATGGCCACTGGTGGAGGGAGTCCCATATCTCAAGATGACCCCAACTATGAGTCCTGGAAGAGAGTTAAAAATCCATGAGGCTGATTTGCTACTCCTGTGCCTAACTTTCTAGTTTCAATTAACATACAGGATATAATGCATCAGCCTTACAAGCGTACGTGCATCATCAACATTCTGCAGTGAATAGTTACTATCAGTTTCCTGCAGAGGAAGAGAGGCCCTGAGAACATTAAAACTACCAATGAATTTATAAAATCTAGTATCTGCCCAAAGTGACAAACAAAATACTCCATTTTGTGTTTTGTCTTCCTCACCCTCATTCACACCTGTAACACATAAACCTCAAGTTGCACAAGAGGCTAAACACTAGGACACATCAAATACATTTCACCTGCCTAAGGACAGAAATGAGTAGTATTGTGGTTTAACCCCAGCCAGCAACTCAGCACCAAGCAGCCACTCGCTCACTTCCCCCCGACCCAGCGGGATGGGGGAGAGAATTGGAAAATAAAGCTCGCGGGTTGAGGCAAGAACAGTTTAATAGAACAGAAAGGAAGAAACTAACAATGACACTAATAACAACAATAAAGTGACAATAATAATA
>JAVKLA010000057.1:10397366-10411379 GCA_034782735.1 Sagittarius serpentarius
CCAGCCTTCTTGCTGGCTGGGCAGGAGAAGCTGAAAAGTCCTTGACTTGGTCTAAACACGACTTAGCAACAACCGAAGACATCAGGGTGTTATCAACATTCTTCTTGTACTAAATCCAAGACACAGCGCTGTACCAGCTACTAGGAAGACAATTAACTCTATCCCAGCCAAAACGAGGACAAGTAGATACACCATTGCCAGCAACTAACAGCTGCTGAAAACATGACCGGTACTGAGCTGCAACAGTGATGTTTGCCATAATACTTTACAGCTGCAGCAAGGATGCAGCTTTTTTGTCTGGCAACTCTAAGCAAGAAAACAATGCTTATTGCACCAAGAAGCCACCTACATGTCTTTTGCAAACATTTTCTGTATTTCACAAAACCAAAAATAAAGTAAGGTAAAACATAAGCAATTGTAAGAGACCTGAGATTCAGGAGCAGAGGAAGAATTACTCAACCAGCCTAGATAAAATCCAACCAGAAAACACTATCAATAAGGGCTGCAAACACAATGACAAAAATTTAATTTGTAACCTAATGGAAGGGCCATGCCAGGAGGCTGGAGAAGCACAAGGTTTTAACTGAGCACCATTCCTTTTACAATGTACTAAGAAAAGAATAAGACTCCAGTTCTGCAGAGAGAACATATAAGAACAGTCAGAGTAGTTTTGGTCTGGTAAGTAAACAAATTGATACCCACTTACTAAAGGTTCCCCTGTCGCCTTAGGAAGATCTGCAATTTAATCCTCATTCCAGACAACTGCAAGATGGAGACGGATGTTTGATCCTTTTGTTGACAAGTCAGTAGTCAATGCTGGTTTTGCTCCCTGTGACCCTCACTCTGCATCCATAGATCTGTTTTCCCAGATAGTAAGTGAAGTTGACAGGTTACAACCAGAGAATAAAAGATGTATAAGAAAAAATCCTACCACACATCATAAAAAACAACCAGACTTATCTTTATGGCATAGTGTAACCAAACTGTACCCAAAAAAAGCCAACCAAAAGAACATAAGTCATTCTCTTCAAGTTCAGAGTGGAAAAATAGTTTTAATGCAAGAGAAGGTACAGCAGGTAGTAGCTGTGACACTAGTGGGCAGCTCGCCTCTGGCCCTCTTTCTCCATGATCGAGAGAGCATAGCGGCAGCAAGATCATTAAAAAGTAACTGGAAGATTAAGATGTATTTTATTTAGAAAAGAGAATTACATACTTCAAGAGAGCACAGGGGAAGAAACCCCCTCAGCAAGATAAATCTACTTACTGAAATTTCAAATGCTGACAATTTAAATATGGAGGTTTATACAAGCATGCTCCTGATGACCCCAGAGCATTTTACACCTATGCATGACGGACGTGTTGGAAACGCAGCTCTGCACTAAGTGACAGGTTATGGCCTCTCACCTCCAAGCCACTTGCACTACCAGTTATGGCTACAGACATCTTCACCAACCCAGCCAGCCAAGCAGCCAAAGCTTTCTGCTGCTCCTACCCCCCTCACGCCTAGGAAGAGCTAAGCTCACAGCATACAGCAGGAAGACTGTCTGTGTTAAAAACTGAAATAACCAGCATCAGCCAAAAATCCTGTAGTAAACTGGAAGCCAGAATTAAAACTGGACAGATTAGCTTATGCACAGCAGTGGCACAAAGCCAAATCTATACTGCTGCTAAACTCAGAATAGAGAGGGGGACACCGATAAACGTAATAGCTTCTTAGGCTCAGAGACAGTCCTTCGTGAATTCATTGCAAAAGCAGATGGGAAAACCCCATTGCTACTGCATTAGCAAGAGGCACTGCACAGCAGGATGTGATTGTATTATACAACTGGATATAATCCCCTCATACATTTCCCCCCATAATAAAATATACCAGTTGTTTTAACACAAGTTTTGAAGACAGGCCAATTATATCCATAACTTAATATACCTATTATACACATAGTGTTTGAAATGAAATATCCTTTAGCCCTCAGTGTCCCATGGCCCAGCTAATACCACTACAGGGTAATACTTTGTTTTCATACGCCTTCTACTGATAAAACACCAAACTGGATGACCCTTTACACTGAGCACCTCACAGTTTAGGAACATCTGATCCCTGCTGCCAGGCTGCTGTCTTGCAGCAGGATGCAGCCGGGACTGGGATGGCCAGTGTTGAGGCAAGAGGCTAGCAGAAGCAGTTAAGTGGCTAAAGCTACCCATGGCTCAGTCGTTAAAGGAAATATGTATGAAAACAGGAGAAGCCCAAAGAGGCTACACAAATTCCATGTGAATTCATTGGCCAGCTTCATTAGTAAAAAATACTAGGCACCTGGTAGTTCAAAAACAGAAGAGAAAGACTCGGAATTGCTCAATGGACAAACCTGGTGGGATACTCTAGACTTAACTCCAGGCCATTAACACAAGCATAAATTGAGAATAGCTCTGTTGCTTCTTTGGAAGCAAGGGGAGGGATGGATGCTGGAGGCTAGGAACAGATACAGAAGAATCAGTACACAAACGCCGAGTTACTTCTGCACCACAAGGTCTCACTGGTGAAGAGTTTGTGGAGAACCTGGATCAACAGAGTAAACATTTATCTGACTGCACAAGAACATTTTACCTCTTCAAAAAAGAAACCTCTAGGGCCACTAATCTCTTTCACAAGAGAAAAAAAGCTAGAAATGGGCTACAAATACTTCAAAATTTGAGAAGTCTTACTTTCAAAGTTTTGGTTTGTGGTAACTGTTGCAAGGGCAAGTTTACATCACTGCTCAAAGACACTCAGGAAGGATAATCTCAGAAATTAATGCTTAATGCCCTGTATGATGCCTTGCATTCTTACTTTTTACAGAGAAAGCATTTATGCCTGTATCTTGCCTATGCAATGCCAATCACGCAGCTGGTACACAAAGAACATCTTACTGGAAATGAAGCATTAAAAGCTGGGAATATTTTTTCCCTTTTAAAACAAATCACTACTAATGATAAAAAACACTAGACTTCAGACATAGTCAACGCCCATCTAACACTACATCATTTAAAATGGCGCACTCACTTTTGATTTTGTTTGAGCACAAAAGCCAATGAAGTGAGAATATGAATTCAGATAGGCACGCACAGCCATGAGCGCCTCTCCCCGGCCAGAGCCACACTCCGCATGGTTTCCAGCCCAGTTCTCTGCTGAAGAAGTAGCCCTGAGGTTTCAGGGAGATTCAGCAGGCAGCAGTCTGCAGGAACCAGAGCTATTTGCACTCCACGATACACAGTTCAATCAGTTAATTCATACTGTTAATCAGCGGATTGGTTAAATCTGTTTGGTTTTTTTGTGTGTTGTTTTTTTTTTTTTTTTTTTTTTAAACAATGAAGTGGCTAAGCACCAGAATAGGCTGTCCACAAAGGCTGTACAATCTCCATCCTTGCATATAGCCAAAACTCACGTGAGCGTAGCCCTGAGTGACCCGAGCTGCGGGGCCCTGCTCTGAGCACAGGGCTGGACAAGACTACCTCCAAGGGTCCTTTTCAGCCTAGATTATTCTGCGATTCATGCTCCTTCCCATGAACATTTGGACCCCTCAGACACGTACTTTATGCTGCAAAGGATTCTTTAAGAGTAACTTTGTCGCTTCCTGGGTCAGTCTTGGGGATTTCTGTTGCTTTGGAGTTGGATTGGGTTTTTTTTGTTTAAATGACAGACTGCACGGCTGACTCTAGAACTAAGTCAGAGGAGAAGAAATGGCAATACAGGAGCCTGATCATAAAAGCCAAAGTGATCCAGCAGACCATGAAGGGGATGCTTTTGCTTCCTCAATCTGCCCAGACTTGCCCCCTGCCCTGAGCCACAACTAACCCTACGGAAAGCAGGCAGAGGGGGTGACCAGGAGATGTTCGACTACTGCTAATACGCCACATAAATACAGAAAAGCAGATACTGTGATACAGCAGAGAAAGCACTTGCTAGTAGCCTTTCCTTTTTTTTTTTTTAATGTAAAAATAGTAAATTTTGAAAGCGACACTACAGCAAACCATTGACTGTTTGTCAAGCTGGGCAGCACTGTCAGCTGTGAGACCCAGTCTCACCTGAGCACACAGCCCATCTCCCTTTAGCACAGCCCACACGGAGAGGCAGAACAGCACATTTGGGGTACTTGGACACCAGCTTCCTCATGGTGCAAGGTGATGGCGAGTAAAATACCTGTTTGCTTTTGAAAAACCACATAAAGAATATGTAAAAAGGATTTCTTATATTTGAAAGTCTAGATTTTTCCTCCCTACTCCCAAACTAAACTTTTTACCAGCTTGAAGACAAAGAAACAAACGAAGAAAAACTTGGCAAGAACAATGACAGAAAGCACTGTATGTATTCTCAAGGCAAAATAATAATAATACACAGTATTTATCACACAGCTTGTTTTACTATAGGAAGTTTGTGTCCATCAAGATACCACAGTTGGAAAGTTTTACTTTAAATAGCCTGAAATGCCAACAGATAAAGTGTTTTTCCTTATACAGGGTCAACCTTTGAACCTCACAGTCCACACCTTCAAATTTGACAGTGATTTATGAGGAAGTTTCAACACTTCTTACAAGGTAATTCAAGCACTGCTTTTGATCCAGAACTGCGCTGGTAATGTTGCACACTAAAAAAAAAAAAAAAAAAAATATCAGATCAAATATTACATACCACTACCATAAATGCTAGCAACCCACTCGCTTTGCTTGCCATTCACTGTGCTATCCCGTACGGGAGTGCAGAGGAACACCGCTATACGACCCCGTGAAGGAGGGCTAAGCAAGTGACTGCAGAGCTCCAGACCTCCATTAGCATCTCGCACTCAGCTTCACTAATCTATTAGCTACTTACTTAATGGTGCAATGCTGCCAGCGTGGCATTCACCAGCCAGTCACATCACTGCGGAAGATGCGAGACTTGAAAAATGAGAAGCCTGTTTTGAAATTAATCCTCATATTTGGCAGTTTGTGTTCACCAGTGTAAACACAAGACAAGTCCTCACCATGTTTCATTAAAAAAAAAAAAAAAAAAAAAAAAAAAAAAAGCAGCATTTTTCAACAGGGAATGGAGGCAGGTGATACCAGTTCTCAAAGTCTGAAGGAAATTTTGGGAATATCCAAAACCTGAAATGCTGAATAACAGATTCAAGGTTATGCTTTGTCATTGCCTTAGGGCTATTTTAGATAAGGAAGTTAAAGACAGTAAACAAGCTGGTAATTCTTCCTTGGAGGCAAATGTAGCAGTATGCTATCAAGGGCATCTTTGTAATAAGCATTTTATTCACTTTTTAAATAACCCAAACTAAGCATAGTTTTGAATTAAACAGATTACTCAAAAAAAAAAAAAAGTTATCTGGACACTGTGCAGAACCAAATGTTAAATTAACTTGCTGGCTCTGCTGGACAAGTGTGCACTATGTGTACCCTCGCCTTCTGGCATGCCTTGGGTTCCAAAAAAACCCACAAGAGTGTCTGCGATGGTCAAAAATGCCTTCTGACTAACTGTTGCTCTGTTTTTTCCTAGTGGAACTAATTCTTTTTCAGGTTGTGTCATGTTAATGCGACCTACATATGAGTATGTACAGTGAAATGGTCAAAAAAAAAATTTATGAACTACAGAAGCTGTCAGATATGCTTTATTCTGTAATGCACATTTTTACTGATGATGGGTTAACAGATTTAAGGTAGGGATAAAAGTAATTTAAAAATACAGCTGTCAAGATATTTAAACAGAAGACTGCTTTAGAATTTCAATAGTTAATTTCTGAATAATTATTGTTTTACATATTCACATCTGCACGGGAGAGTTCTAACTCCAGAAAAATTAGTTTGTTCCAAATAATTTGGAGGGATGAACAGACACTACTAGCAAGATCACAACCACAGAAACATGATCCTAAAAATGTGGCAAAATGACAGCCAGTAAGAAAAATTGCTCCCTGTATTCTCCCCTATAAGCTAAAACCCAGAAAAGAGTTAAAAGAGACAAAACAAACAAACAAAAAAAAAAACAACCCACAAACAACCCCACAATGATCCACAACCCCACACCATATATTGAACAGCGTAAACTGAAGGCTCAGCCCTGGAAGAAGCTGCTGTCCTGTGGTAAGAACATGTGGCCTCTGGTCCAAGCACAGGACTGTGAGTCAGGGCTCTTGACCCAATTCCCAACTTACCAGTGACTCAGGGGAAGAGCTCAGACAAGCCACGGAAGACAATTTAAAGAGACACTCTCAACTTAGAAATAAGATACCACAGCTATAAAAGGCACAGGTATTTGTCAGAGATTACACAGGAGGTCAGAGTCTATGACTAATCTCAACTCACATGTTTTCAAGTTCATTTACTGCATAACCATTGCTTTGTGCAACACAGATTTAACAAAGCATTTGCTGTTAAATATTTTATAAATAACATTTTAAAAGATTCTTTATACTTTCAAAAATAGAAGTACTCCTCCTTAGCTATAAAACCCAAAGCAGTGAAAGCCATACATATAGTAAGGCCACACACGTTCCTAAAGGCGTGAGCAGCAATGGGCAACCACAAAGACACTAACCTCTGGCCCACTGTGGCTCCCTTTCATTGCCCCGTAGACAACTGACTCCCTAACAGGGCACCAACTGCAAGCGGTCCCAGTCCCCTGCAGCAGGAGCAGAGCTGAAGCATTTCTTTCAACACACGCTTCGAAGCCTGATGAGAAAAAAAAAACCCCAAACACTGAGATTCTTTCCTCCAGGCACCCTGGTGACCACACTGGCAGGCACCCGAGAAGAACAAACAGCAGGAGTAGCAGCAGCTATATGGTATAACAGAAAACTTGCTATTTGATCCTTCTGTTTTGTTACTGCTTTTTTCCCCCATTTGCACATGCGTGCTAAAAACACTGGGCTTATCTCAAACAGGAAGCCGCAAGCTCCTCAGAGTCCAAAAAAGAATAACGTCAAGCCCCTTGTTAGAAAAAGCTTTACAGTAATATCACCTGGCTCAGGCACTAGCAAGAAATGAAGCTTCCCAGTTTAAAAGAAAAGAGCCAAGACAATAATTATTCCCCCCCTAAAACGTACTGTAAAGCTTCAGCAGAAGGAGTTATTAATGTGTCATTGCAAGGAGTCAGGCTTCAATCTGCAACCCAATTGAAACTCATTAAGCAGCAGCAATCTTTCTGACACTGTCATTTAATTTTGAAGGTTTGACATAAGGAGAGGATGGAGAGGAAAGGGGCAGGAAATACATCTGTCTCAGCACGGCTTTGGGTTCAGAAAGCCCACAATAGCTACAGTAAAGCTGTTAACTATAGATAAGCCTGTTTTCTTGCTATGAGGAGTTCTGCATCCCAGCCTCAGGCCTTTGCTCATTTGAAGGATATTCAAAAGTGATTGATGTACATGGAGACCTTCATCTTAAAAAAAAGATTTCTGGGAGCTTCTGATTAGGACAGGGGCCCAAGCAAAGTTTTAGGAAGAAAAGAACAGGAAGAACTTTGACCAAGGTAAATGAACTAAAATGTGCATCAGAAAGGTTTTCAGTTGTCTCAAGGAGAACTTCCCAGTACTTCTCTCTTCCCACAGGTCTTTTTGTGCCAAGCTCCATCTATTTACTAACATAATCTTCTACCTGTAGAACAGAAAAGTTTCGAGTTGACAGAATTTAAGATCTTTTTTGCTGAGGCAAGCCCCACACTCTGTAGCTGTGGGCAGAAGACCAACCAGCACTTGTAAACAAGTTGGTTTGTGGCTTACAGGGAAAAGCACCAACCCAAAAGATAGAAATAGCGGCAAGATAACAACTCTAGCTTTCTGTGATCATCACGTTTGACCATAGAAGTCTTGTTATTGCAACATCCAAACACACACAGTCTCAACATAAAAGCCATCCTATCTCGTAGGGGCAATCTGCCACTTATGCATGTCGCCCAAAGCAGAGCTGAGAAGCTGCTTGTTCCTTCTGTTTCGCCTTTCTGGGTGACTGCTCTGAGCACGGACACTTCAGTGGCTGTGGCCTTCCCACAAACACACCGCCATATTCAGTCCCATTCTACAGCTGTTTGACCTGCTGACCCAGCTACTCTGACATCCATTCCACTTTACATGCTAGGAACCAAAAAAAAAAAAAAAAAAAAAAGCCAGAAAATACTCTTCTAGGACCTTATGGACAGCTGAACAGAGAATCAAAAAAATCAACTATTACTTGCCCAAAACTGCCTTTTCTGCTCTTGTATATAGTATAAAATTTAAGCAGTTTTAGTACTAACTGCAGAAGCCAGGCAAATGACTGCTGCTGCAGCCTGCGGTGCATAAGCAGTTTTGTGACACTTCTGTCCTTCTGACTGATTCCCACGAGCTAGAGAGGAAGAAAAAAGATTGCAGTTTGAGCTGCAACAAGAAAAGCCAGCCAAAGGCTCAGCCTGCTCACAAGCAGCACGTTGTCCAGAGGTCCCACAGCTGCAATTCCCAACCTCCTACGCAGCCTGTTACCACCCTCCTTCTTCCCTCCTAAACTGGTACAAGCTTTACCTTAGTCCAGCCAAGCTCACCTTACAATTCCCAGCCACGACCTTCTTGCTCTGCCCCCACCACAGACTGACACCTCCTTGCCTGCTCCTGCCAGATCTCAGGTGCTGCTCTGGCCTGACATTTTTGCCATCCCTTCCAGCCTTTTTAGCATCAGTGGTGCCAGCATGGTGCCTGAACAATCATACCCACTTCAGCTCTCCTCTGCATCCCACCTCAGCTCCAGCCCCCGCATGTCTCACTAGTGGCACAGACATAGTTGGGAAGCTATGATTTCATGTCCCCTCCTAATCCAAAGGTGCCAACAGAGCACTAGTAAAATCAGATTTCTTAGACATAAAGAGCAGCCAATTCCCGTTACGTGGAATAATCTGACCCACTGACATCCAGGGCAGCTACTGATACCACAGGGTCTTGGTGCAAGACACCTTACCTCTTTCTGACCTGCCAAGGAGTAAAACATCCTTCTAAAGGCTGATCTCACTTACATGAGCAGAACCATTGCTCACCCCATGAGCTTGCTCTTACCTTAGCCATTTTAAATGTATAATGCCATTTATTTACGCTGTCTTTTGGCCATTCACTCCTCTCCCCAGTATATTCTCTCAAACAAATACAACCTCAAGAACAAACATAAGAGATTCTCAGATTGAGCCAGTAGGTTTTCCCACACAAACTGTTTCAACACAACTCCTCCCAGCCCCACACTATAAAATCTTGGGTTTGGACATATACACAATAATCACTATAAAGCAATTATTGCATTCAAAGTGGTGAGTACCCTTTCAGGAAGACACCAAGCAAAAAGAAGGATTTTTCTATTTCACTTGCTTCACACCATTGCACTTTCAGGGCTGCTTCAGGTATGTGTCACCAAAATATCCTCCAAAATTCCTTAAGATGCTTCTCATTACATGATTTTTAATCAATACTAGGGGTTAACTATGTCTAATAGTTCAGTTAGACAATTGCTTAAGTCAAGTTGCTTTTAAAAGAATTAACTGCACATTGTATCTATAAAAACCTGGGAACTTACACATTTGCCATCAGAAGCACAAACTCCCACTTCCCATAAAACTAGAGGACAGGGGCCAGACTCGTACCCACACACACAGTGTAGCACAGAGAGTAAGCAGGCCATGAAACCAAGCACTGCTGCTCACCATGCACGTCCTTTACCACTTTTGCAGACATGAATTTAAGTAATCGGCCACATTACAGCTCAGATGTAACCTTCATGGCCTTTTTACCTTCCCATTTAGATTTTTCAAGTGAAATACAGCATCGGCTAATTCTGGCTTCACTTCACTTTCACTTCTCCGAAGAGATTCTTCTTAGACTAAGAAAATGCTTGACAGAATAATACAAGTGCCAGTGACAACAACATGCAATACAATATAATGCATTTTGTCTAGCTTAAAACTGCCATCTCAAACCACAAAAAAGTACCTCATTTAATAGTGATGTGGCTGATAGGACTCTGGTATAAGAAAAACAGTTTAACATAAAAAACTCCAAAACATTGGTTTGTATAGATAACAGGTTACACTATCCTGCACCTTGTCAACATTGCTCATCAAGAGAGAGTTACCCTTGGAGAACATGCAGTTATTTACAACAAGCTTTTTATTTTTAAAAATTACACACTAGTACTAATGCTTTTGGACAATGTGGTTAAGAGATGGATGATTATCTAGACACTTGGACAAACACCTCTTGAAACTTTATGTACTTACTCCAAGATTTGCTGCCATATGAATTTGCAGGTTAAATGGCAGTGTACGTGCACTTATTAACACCCTCACAGCACAAAAGCTGGATCGGTAGCTAATACATAAAGACTGCAGATTTACTTCAGTGGAGGTAAAGTATCTAGGGCAACTCATTGTAAGCTTCTATTTTGTGCCTCCACCAAGCTTAGTTTTGGTACCACCACTTTGTATACCTTGACATTTAGGGAAGCCACTAGGATAAGTGAACGGCTTTTGCCCAGAGCCAGCAGAAAACACAGCTGTCATCTCATCCCCTTCCAAGCAGCCAAGCTTACAAGCTAAGAAGAGAAACCAGTCAGAGCCTAGGCTTGCCTGTTCCTCCCATTACTGCTCCAAGCTCCAAGTCAGAAGATAACTAACTTTTCCTTTCATCCCACTGCTTGAGGCTTCCAGCCCAACAGAGTATTTTCAGCCCAACATGGTGGTACTTACATCCCAGAAGCTACGTTTTAATATGTCTCAAAGTATTAGAGTTGAGTTCATTTACACCCCATAGGCAGACACTGGATTTCCTTTGTGCAATTCACGTTAAAAAAGCCACAGAAGTGCTATAAATGAAGTTCATTTTTTGCAGACGCTGAAAGTCCCTGATGCACTAGAGGAAGGGAGTTTTGATTTAACTATTTGCCTTTTAAAAGCTATTAGCAGTTTGCAAGAGCTCCCACACATTTATCTTTCAGGTTGTTCACCAAGAGGCATGGGGGAAAAAGAACAGTAATCAACTGCAAACAAAACAAATCACAGTGTTAAAGTATAAACACTAACTTAAGTGTGACAAACTAATACTAAAGTTCAAGCTCAAGTTCAAAATCTAAAGACATATTAGCACAAAAATAAGATTTCTTACAAAACATTTGCAACTTGCATACATAACTAAAGAGAAAAAGAAATTATCAAAACTAGACTCAAGCCTCCAGGGGAAGAAGAAAAAAAAAAAAGAGAAACTACTTGTTTTTTTCCTGTAGATAGCAGCTGAAACTTACTTGCTAAAACCACTTTTGAGACCTAAAAAAAAAGCCACTTCCGTGGGTTTAAAAAACAAAAAGTTTTTTGGAAGAGTTCTAGAAAACTCTCAAACCACATAACTTAGAACAGTGCTTGTCAATTTCAGCTTCGCAGCTTCTTACACAAAAATAATTCAAGGTTTTATCATGTTTAGCATGGATCTCCTTGGTGAAATATGCCAATGCAATGACAAATACTTTTAATATTTGTGCATGACTTTCTACTGGCTAAGGGTTTGCAGAAAGAAGGCAGTCAGATTCTTTGCTTAGGCTGCCTGAAAACCAGAAAAGGCAGCTGTTTCAACAGCAGCCTCCAACTCAAGCTAGCAAATTTGGACTACAAGGTGCAGAGGATAAACACTTTCTGCTACCACAAGTAAGTTCAACTGGTGGAAACCTGCAGACAGTTAGCATTGCTGAAAATTGACTCCTGTGTATCCAAAGACAAAACCAGAACTCAAATCAGAAGTTTGGAAATGAAAGAGCCCTTATGTTCACAGATGCTGCCTAAACCAGTTTACTCAGACTGTATTTCCCCAAGATTCCCCATGGCTTTTGGCAGGAGACAAAAAAAAGTTTGCCTTCATGAAGCAGCACCAACTGCTCTTTTCTAGCACGTCAGCAGACCTTTGTCTGCAGCTTCGACTGTTGCCATTTCACTGATGGATGCAGGCTGCACCTCTCATACATCTTTTGTGCATTCAATGACCATTTCCCTCCGGAAAAGTTTAGGTCCCAGTGAGCCACTCGGCATCAAGCGGACAACCAGAACACGCAGGCTGTAGCGCTGCTTGCACAAGCAGCCTCTGCCAAGTCACTTACCTCTTAATACTCACCCTCCTGAAAAAGCAACCTGAGGTTTGCAGTAGTTCTCACTGATCAGGAGCAAAACCAAGGTCCTGCTGTGCTATATAAAGTATTTTTTCTGCAAACTGCTTAAAAAAGTTTAATACAACAAAAGTATGGAGCTATAAAATTGATGATTATTGCTTTACCCTCCAGACACAGTGTTGCAAGCACACATCTGAATTTAAAAAGCCTGGCAAGAACCCCAGCAAAGGCACAAGGCGGTTTTTAAAAGGCCTGCTCTCACTCCGGAGATTGCAGAGTATCAGGCTTATTAAATATTAAGGCCAGACAAATTGCAGAGATGTCAACAAGACTCAAGACTTTGCAACCCAACACCGACAGACTGAGTGGTCTCAGTGAAGATACTCTGTGGTATCTTCACCTAATGTTGCTGCAGATTTTGCAAAAGGTGTGCTTGCATGAAAGTAACTTCATTTTTTGCAGACAAGGAGTTGAAAATATTTCTGTCACAACAACAAAATTTCACAGTTCCAGTTTCTGAGGAAGTGTCTCATAAAAGCAAGGCAAGTTCTGCCAAATAAAATTTGTATGAGTTATTTTGCTAGGCTTAACTCCTATCCATATTAATGCCTGTGCTTTAAAATAAATATTCTGTGAAAGATTAAAGACCTCCATAAAAGTTTTTTTAGAAGGGGATTCAAAAAAAGAATGTCAAGACTTCTGGGAGAAAAGTGACAATCGTGAGAAAAGACTGTATTGTAGCTGTTGACAATCGCTTACTACACTAGAAAGAAAATTCTGAATTAGCTTATGAGTACCTCCAAAGAGGCTTCCATCACTGTTCTGCCATTGGTCATGAAAGATAAGAAATAGTTCTGGGTGTCTATCTAGACTTCCACATTTACCTTGATCTAAACTACAGCACAAAGTCATGGGACGCCAGAAAACCCACAGATGCTGGAGGAGGGAGGGCACCACGACATAGCTCAGAGAGGGGAAAAAAAAGGCTGAGTGACAACAGGCTGTAGAAGCAAAGACAAAAACGTTAACCAAGAAGCAAAGTGCAAAGAAGCTGTAACCAAAACTGCATGGAGCTGCATCCCCTGACTTATCTCTTCCCTCCATTACTGCTATCGTTACTTTATCTTAACTCCACTAGCATGCCTTTGTGCAGAACACAATTTTCTAAAGCAAACTGAAATGTCCCACTCTGCACATGCAGCACAATAAACTTCATTTCAGTTTGCTTTAGAAAATTGCCCTCCGCTCCCAGAAATCAGCGGGCAGAACATGAGAACATTGCGCTGGGTTAAACAGTTCAAACATGAAATTCAGCTTCATTCTAACACACATCTTGGATTTACTCTAAGACTGGACTTGTTACAACTCACAGGAGGCTGCTGGGCACTAGGACCATGTTCGGTTTGTTAAAATTTGGAAATGGTATCAGCAAGGTGGGTCTCCTCCAAGAGTGACAGAGCCTTAAAGCAAAGCCATGCTGTCTGCAGAGCTGGGTTCCAGGCTTGAGTCTATAGGAGCTTCTGAGTGATGCTAACAACCACAAGCCACTTCTCACAAGGGGGCATGACTTGGCATTCTCAAACAAGTAAATATTTAGAGGCCTAGTTTGCAAAAGCAGTGGGCTTTCCAAGCTTCACTGATACAAAAGAGCATATCCAGGAGCATAAAGAGAAGAAAATCCTTGTTGCAGGCATCAAAAAGGGACAACTAAAAGAGATTCAGTGAATGCTTTTGATCTTGTTCCTTGCCACAACTCCTTACCTGCAAGATAGAGTAATAGCACTCCCCTGCAAACACAACACAGGATTTAACAGTCATGTGAACCCCCGGACAGTAGCAATCATATTCCCAAAGAACAGGAAAAAAGGGGGAAGGAGAAGGAAGGGGGGACGTTCGGAG
>JAVKLA010000057.1:10413141-10424302 GCA_034782735.1 Sagittarius serpentarius
GATGGTCTGGGACATCCCTTGGGTCAGTGGGGGTCAGCTGTCCCGGCTGTGTCCCCTCCCAGCTCCTTGTGCCCCCCAGCCTGCTCGCTGGTGGGGTGGGGTGAGGAGCAGACAAGGCCTTGGCTCTGTATAAGCCCTGCTCAGCAATTAGGAAAACCTCCCTGCGTTAGCAACACTGTTTTCAGCACAAATCCAAAACACAGCCCCATACTAGCTACTGTGAAGAAAATTAACTCTACCCCAGCCAAAACCAGAACAGTAACAAACTGTCACTGGGAAAACACTGCTCAGGAAAGGTTCTCTATTTAACGACAGATGTCATCAAAAAGCACTACTAACATTTGCCGCTTCAGTAGCTGTATGAAAGTCCCCAGGTTTCCTTTTTGACTCAACCGGAACAGATTCCATAGTGAAAACTCAAAGGCAAGAAAACCTTCTTCAGATCAGAATATTAATACTGTGTGTAATAAATAACACTAACGTAAGTGTTACATTTTTTATACAATATTAACAGGTGTTATATTTGGTTTGTGCAGTTGCTAAACCAGCTAATACCAATGGAATCAGAAGCCCCAGTCAGTCACAAAAGACGTGTCCATTCTGATCTGCACAGTCAGTGCCCAGGCACACTAGGTACCCATACCCTGTAAAACTCTACTGAAAAATTCCATTCCAATTCTTTATTTTAATTGACATTGTACTAGCTGTCTAATGTTTTAGCTTTTTAAAGTGTCAGTTGTAGTTGAACCAGATTGTTCTATCAGGAGCAAACTGGTAACATGAGATGTTATTTTGTAATGCTCCGGTACCAGAGCAACTAAGTGCTGCGTGCTACATAAGAGTACAGCAACTGCCTGGTGACCATTTACTCCTGATTAACACTGTATTTAGAAGGGACTAGTATCACTGAGGATAGAACCACTATAAGTGCTTTATCAGAACACCATAGAAAACACTTGCATTTGCTACCACCCACCACAACAGGGGCAAGGTGGCATCTGAAGGCACAGGACTCTTGCCCACAGTACTATTTATATTTGCTAACACAGGGAATATTTCAGACTCCAGAATCAAGTCTGATCTTCAGCCAGTACAGCAAGGTCTTCCTTCTTCAGTGCTCCTGGCATAACACAACATAGCATCCCACTCAGAATTACAAGTACCTTTTTGATAAGGCTTGTCTGATAAGACAAGTGCAGCTGGCGATGGAAAATAGAATTAAAATCTAAACTTACAAGCTTTTAGTGAGAAATAAATAAATCAATCACACTTAAGAGAAACACACTAGTACATTACATGCTCTCTTGGAATACACTCTCTCCAAATACTCTACTGTGCTTCTAATAAAATGAGTATGTTACCCAAAGCTAACATTTTTTGCCAGACCAAATACTTCACAACGTACTGACAAATGAACAAATGCCCGGGACAATCCATCCATTCATGACCACTGCAGTTCATCATTCCTACTTATTCTTCATCCTTCGCAGATGCAGTAATCCTCATGAATGCAGGCTTTCTTTAGATTGTAAAGAACGGCGATAGGGTCATAATGAAAATCCATCCAAAGAAAATACAAGCTTTCAGAGCATGCACTGAAGATTTGCTGATCTGTACAATGGACAGCTATAAAACGTACACGCTCTTCAAAACAAAACAGGAAAATGGTGGAAATTGAATCAAAAACAGTTTATGAAGCACTACATCATTCAGATGCTGTATTTCAAAAGCTGCAAAGTGCTTCTGTATAAAGTTGTTTTGCAGCACCCTCCCTCCCAAATACACAGAAAGACTACCTTTTCCTACTCCTTTCTGTCTAGGGAATCAATAACTGGAAGAAGGAATGATAAAAATAAACCGAGGTTATGGATGTGCTGAAACACTGTTGCAGGTTGCTGTGGAGCATTCTGCTGCTTCTGTACAAAAAGTATGTTCACAACAGCTCCTGACAATGGTAAGTTCTGAAGCTATAGCAATTAAAGTAGTTCTTGAGAAAAGAAAAATTACTGCTGCGATGCCTATTCATGCCAAGGACCTCGAGAGAGCTACCGCTTCAGCAAGCGTTCCCTCAGTAGCCGGCAAACCAGCCGCACAGTGCTTTTGCTATAACCCAGTGTGAATAAAAAATTGCCTCCCAAATTCTAAAAATAGATTACACAATAGATAATGCAAACCAGTAAATACACATTCATTGCATTTTTTGCTTTTGACAAGCTGTATGAATTTAAGCAAGAGGACTTGTTACGAAATGAGCAGGTTAAGCAACAATAAATGGAAGATCAAACTGGATAACCGCTCCTTACAGTAAAGTGCTACCTAGCTATTAGACCCACAGGTATACAGGATCAGTTTTGGGGTTGGAGCTAATTATCACAAGGAAGCAAGCAGAGTATTTAGCCTATCATTTTCTTCTGGCATAAATAACTAATAAATAACTAACATAATAAAAGCAGAACTTTGAGGATGAGTACAGCATTATCATTGTTACCATAACATTTCAGGTTATGAGATCCAGACGGGTTGTTGTAGTTTAACCCCAGCCAGCAACTCAGCCCCACGCAGCCGCTCACTCACTTCCCCCCCACCTAGTGGGGTGGAGGGAGTGAATTGGGGGGGTGGGGAAAGTGAAACTCATGGGTTGAGATAAGAACAGTTTAAATAAGACAGAAAGGAAGAAAAGGAAGAAAATAATAATAACAATAATAACAATAATAAAATGACAATACTAATAACAGAAGGTTTGGTATAAACAAAACTTGCAATGCACAATGCAATTGCTCACCACTCGCCAACCGATGCCCAGTCAGTTCCCGAGCAGCGATCCCCTCCCGGCCAGCTCCCCCCAGTTTATATCCTGGGCATGACGTCCCATGGTATGGAATACCCTTTTGGCCAGTTTGGGTCAGCTGTCCTGGCTGTGTCCCCTCCAGCCTTCTTGCTGGCTGGGCATGGGAAGCTGAAAAGTCCTTGACTGAGTCTAAACACAACTTAGGACCAACTGAAAACATCAGGGTGTTATCAACATTATTCTCACACTAAACCCAAGACGCAGCACTGTACCAGCTACTAGGAAGACAATTAACTCCGTCCCAGCTGAAACCAGGACATGGGTGCATGAGAAGGTGTCACCTTCTGGATTGTTATAATAGCAAAGCATAGACAAAAGGTGTGCCCAGTTAATCACGCTAAAAGCTGACAGACTGAAGTGCCAGATCATTGGGAAAACACTCAGACTGCAGTCAGCCAAGTTTTAGACGACAAATGTAACAATAAAAAAACCTGACAGGTAATATCATTAAATGTATAAAATCTACACATTCAGAGACCAGCATAATGACTGGGCACTGCTAAAAGATTTGCTTTGAGTGTTGGGTTCAGCTTTGATTACTCTCTGAGCGAAAGATCATCTTTTCCAGCATTCTAAGTGGAAGATATATCATTAAATTCACCTGAAAGTTAACAAGGTGCACCACAATTCTCCTGTCACACCAGTAACTAAAAATCTTGCACTGAATCAAGCAGAAATAAAGGACTGAGCAGATCTTACAAGATGAGTAATGCACACAGTGCCCCATACCAAAATACTCATGCCAAATATCAAAAGCACCACAAAAAGCCCAGGAAACCCCCGTTAACTATTTTACCAATACTCAAACACCCATTAAAAAAAAAAATCAGCTCTCCTTATAACTGTTGGCTAGAAAAAAAGGCACAAGAACTCACTTACACGTCTCCGTGCCAGGTTAAGACTCAGCAATGGGGAACGGGCACTCCAGCACCTGCACGCTCTCTAGCACTCACACTTCTTCCGTAAGGGACATGGCAGCCTGCCTGCTTTGCACAGCTGCTACAAAGTAAAAATCATGGACATGTTACAGGCACAGTTAAGGTATGCAAAGTCAGATCGTGTTTAATTGGGGCCCTGTATGATCATTACAGCAGCAAAGAGCATGCATAGCATCAACTGCAGCAGAGTGGAGGGTTCTGCTTTTCCCTGAATAGATGATGCTAGTGGAAGTCACAGGGTATGGGCAGAATCACAACTCATTATCCAAATTCAGCAGTGAGTTTCCCAAGCAGCCTTGAGTAAACCTTTCCTGTTGTGTACTTCAGATCCAGTACTATTTTCCATCGTTAAGAGGCAAAAATTAAGGCTTTACAATGCTTGGATGCTAATATGGTATTTCATGGATCTGTAAATACATACACACATGTTTTTCATCCCACATAAACAGGTATAAAGCATTGTGAGGAGAACTGGATCCTAACTTTAGGCTGATAAGCAGCAGTGGCCCAACTGTTCCCCTGCTCCCTGCTATCACACCATCCCTTCAGGTGTGCCAGGTGTGCCAAGCAAGTAGGAGTACAAAAGAAAAAGCAGTGGCATAAACAGGTGACTAAAAACATTTTTATGGGCTGAGCAATACAGTTGCGGTGGTTCAGAGATGGTGCAACTTGCAGTGACTTCTGAGAACATATACCACATAGCTCAACAGCCTAACCCTCAGCCACAGCCAGAAGCTCCCTCCCCAGTTAAGTTCCTAAGGGAAAGTGTTCTTTTTCAGGATTTCCTATTTATCACCTCAAAGACTTGAGATTACTGGACTGTGACCCACAGAAAGGTTTGACCCACATAGAAAGGTTTGCCAGATAGCCCAGGAATATAGCAATGAAAAGCCTAGACAAGTAATCAGAATATTTTTCTTCCTTGCAGAAAAGCTGCTACTTTTTCCAGCCATTTTTTGTCACCTCTAAAAAAAAATTCATATCCCCCCAGAATACTTCTGTCTTCCCATAGTCAGTCTCTCAGCCCGTATCAATAAGCCTAACTGAATCTGATGCCTTCTCCTTGGTTAAATCTCCCTCTGCAGATAAAGTTCAGCCAAGCATTTCTCCTTGAGGTACCTGTTGCCCCAGAAATTTGTTCTGCAACTTCTTCTGGTCAGTGTAGGTGACTTCTTCAGTACTGGCTGATCTCCTGCTCACTGAAGCTTACAAGAAAACTATTTGATCCTCAAGCACATGAAACCCTAAGCCATAGATAAATTTTCCTGGTCAATACAACCACTTGTCTAGCAGAACATGTCCTGAAAATGTGACATTCCAGTAGTAACCTCAAGTCCATAGAACTTGGTTAGTTTAAGTTACAGTGCAAAAGTGAGCTTTTTTTAGACATTTTAAAAATAGGATATTGTTTTCAATTTAATGTTCCTTAACTTTGAAGCCCAGCATTACAGAACGGACCTCTGGCAAACAGGTGCTAACAGGAATCAGTAAGATCTTCCCAATCTTTTTTAACAGCCGCAGAACACCCTCCTGGTCACATTAGCCCACCGCCTCTGAACCCCATAAAACTCCTGCCTGCTCAGGAACTTCCCATAAATCCCCATTTGTCAACAAGCTGCTGTTTCAAGTTTCTCAACCAGGAAGGCAAATACAATGTACAGGTAAATCATCTGTAGTAAGAATTGTCAAATTTAGGAGTATGCTTAATGATTACTTAAGGTGTATCAGATTGTCATTGATCATATACTTACTTCAGTATATGATTCACAGACCTTTTATATTCTCCATAAAATATACACTCAGTTCAGGACAATAGAAAGAGAGCACCTAAGTTTCTTTAGTTGACAAGTTTTTCTGGTGTCACGAGAAAAAAAATACCATCTCTACACATAAAAGGGTATATTTTCTATGCTAAATCTAATGCAAAGAAAAACTGTTTCCAGTCAAGTGAAACATCACAAAACTATCTCTGTGCTCAGATAGAGAATATCACACAAGAACAGGCTATTCTGGAAAGCGAGTAATTCAACTCTGAGGCACGCATGTTGTTTGTGGGTGTACACACGTGGTTCAGAAATGTGACCAGTTCAAGGATCAAATTGTCCAGAAAACACCCTGCAGATATTGCATCGTATGGATTCTGGCACTTTGCCATCATTGCAAAAGCTGCCAACTTTTGTTCTTAAGCATTGCCCTTTTCTGCCAGTAAGGGTTCTGAAGATCTCAGAAGATTAGATTCACTAAAAGACTATTTTTTTTTTTTACAAATTCATTACAATCTAGTGTTATAAATCAAGTTAATTTCCTCACTTGCCATCTCAAGAAAATTCTATAGCATAACCTGGGTTGTAAATAGTCATCAGTGGTCCAAGTTTTCTTCTTATAGCTGAGCAATCTGTACTTTGCCAATGAGTCAAATTTTAAGCCTTCTTTGGAAGTCCAAGGACTGAAAAGTAGATCTTGCTTTTGACAGAGCCTATTACCAAGTTAAATAGTATTAGTTTAGTTCTTGTTATAATTAAATATTCCTAGAGACAGTGGCATCTTTACCTTTCTCTTTGCAAAAACAGATTCATATAGCATTAATTAAAAAACTCTGAAACAATACCCACAGAACCAGGAGGACAGCTAGGAACACAGCAACAAAGCAAGAGAGGGTCAAGGAAAAAAGTTACTTATAACACAAACAGCAAAAATTTAATCTGAACACAATTCTTCTCCTGCGCCTTGCGAAGCAGAACACCGAAGGAGTCAATGTTGCAATGAAAGCTGTGGAGAGAGAGAGAGGACTTAATATCTTACATATGTTACCTAGAAAGAACCTGCACAGCTTAAACAGCTCACAGGTGAAGACAAGGTATACATCATTTCAGCAGTGCTCGGGAAACTGGCCTGAGAGATAGACAAGACTGTGATAGCAGGAGGAAGAAAAAAAATTACGAGATGACAAGAAGTTATTTCAGCCATTCTCAACTGTAGCCAATTCCCATGCATTCCCAAGAGGCAGGGAAGTGAGCAAAGATTTTTAGTTTAGACTGGGGGTGGGGGGGGTAAGTAGGTCTATACATGGAGAGGAATCCAGGTTGTCAGCATTAAGATAAACTATTGGATGCACCCTGGGGAGAAGCGGAGAAGTGACAAAGAAAGAATTTTAGGCGATTCCCACAAAAAAAGCAGGCAGGCAGATTAAGTATAGTACTACTTTCAGGAGAGCTAAAAGACAAGACCAGAAAAGAATAGTCAAACCCACGGACACCACTGGAGGGCAAGATTTATCTGTATCTGTGTCAGCACTTCACATACGAAGAAAGAAGAGGGATAGGATATTACCAAACTTCAGACAGACCTCAACCTCCAAATTTTTGGGAGTCCCTAGTTTCTCTTGGAGCTGTGGTAGAGGTAGCACCTAATGCAGAAAACCAGCTTGTGGTCTGGTAACAGAGAAAAGACAACCTACGACTTTGGCCAGTGAGTGTAGCAAACCAAATGCTTCAGAGGCAATTTTTGGTTCTGTCTGGTTTTGTTTTTAAGAACATATCTGTAAGTTTAAGCGGTACCTAAAAGATTAAGGCCCTGATGGGGGGGCCTTCGCTTCAACAGGCTAAGGAGAAAGTGTTCATAAACACAAAGTCCTGCCCCAACCTTCCAGTTTTTGACAGGGGCTCTGTCATACGTTCACGCAACATGCAACTCAAAGTTTCCTCTATCTCTTTAGGGTTGACAAAACACTTGCATATCTGACATCATAATCACCTGACGCAATGAGATTAGGTATTTGCATCTTAACTACAGAGAACAGGAAATATAACTGTCCTATGTTTTACATTTTGGGAGAGAACCCAAAACCAAGGGTTGAAAACTGAAAAATTTAAATAAATACTCCAGTATTTGCCAGTAAGAGCAATAAACTCTTTCTATGGTTCTCTGGGACTAATATATGCAGAAGGGGGACATAATCAAGTATTAGCTATCACCAAGGTAACTATGTTGACATTTCTGTTTCATGCAGGCACACGTAAAAATTGAGTATGCTGCAATTATATTTTGTTATTACAGTTTAACAAGCAGGTCACCAGTAGGAAATCACCCACTAGCTCTTCAGTCATGCAGCACTGAGGAAAAGATTAATTTTATGTCCATGAATCTCTAAAAAAAAAAAAATAATAATCATTAGGAGAATGGTCACCCACTGGATTTTTTGGAAGCTCAACAAATCCGTGTGTGTTCTAAGGAGGCTCCTTCTATGAGAAAGAGAGATTTGGGAGCAGCAAACTCCCTGTGAACCCGGTAAATCAGAACTTCAGAGAAAAATTAAACCTGATACAGAAGCACAATCCTTCCATTCAAGCTCCTGAAGTCTGAAGAATGTGTCTGGGGTTGAGCAGATAAACACATTGCTCTAACACATGTGAACATGGTTGAAAAAAGGTTAAAAGTTTATAGAGATAAAAGTGAACTTCATAAACAAAATATTTGCCAAGTTAGATATACTGCCATGCAGAGATTAAAAGCAAGAATGGTTAGGCTAAAACATTGTACTGGCATCCAGTTGCCCATATGAAAGTCTATTCCAGACTTCAGGCTACTTCACTCACACCATCATGTCTTCAAAATACCCACCTCCTTCTGAGAACTATTCACTGTAAACAGTGTCTGGTGGGAATATGCTCCCTGCAATACACTAGTATTGCAGACAGGTACAACAAAACTGTACCTTTCATGCTGTGCAGCAGTCACGATTGCCAAAGTATAAAGCTTCAAGACAAGCTAACAAGCAGAAGTGTTCACTTCAGTTCTGTGAGCCAGGAAAGAATGCTACAGCCAATCTTTCCAGACATGTCTGTGGAAGCACACATAGAATCACCCTCCTCGGCTCTTAACATACAAGATTACATAATATTGAACTAGAATATCAAAAATAACCCAGGAGGAACAATCAGGTGGCACTTCCACAATAGGAATAAATCTTTACACACAATAATCCATGCCTATTCCTGTATTTTCCAGACATTGCAGAACTGCAGTGTAGCCAGTGATGCCAGCTCCACACACTGCTTCACATCTCCTGTGAATGCCCCTTCCACCTCCTGACTAGCCAAGGAGAGCCCTACATGTGCCAGTTCAAACTCCTCTACTGAGTCCAACTTCTAAAGGCTACTTAGAGTCAATTACATAAGCAAAGCTAAAAGCCAGCTGGAATAAGCTGGTATTTCAGGCCAAGCATAACAAGTTTAAATATGGTATCTACTACCAAACACAAATAAAGCATGAATTGTATTCTGTCTCAACCACTTTAGGTTATCAACTTCATTGCTCATACACAGACAAGCAAATACAGTATCAATTAGGTAGAACCTAGATAGGTCTGATTGCCATTATACGAAAAAGCCAACCCAGATCGCTTTCAAGCACGCCCAGGTGAAGTCTCTACTTCTCTAAATGTAATTTTTAAAAAATATTTCACAGTGTATAAAAGTAGAGTTTGTAATTCACCTACAAAACCAGCTGGATCCTAAGACTGCAAATAATGGTGCTGAGTATACAGGGGATGTAAATACATGATCTCCAGCCTCAGCAGAGGTTTGGATGGGGCAAGTATCCAACTCCATAGCAGGTGACTTGTACGTTCAGCAAAGGCTAAAAAGCAAGTTCTCTAGCTGGACAAGAGGGTGGATTCTGGGGCTAAACACTAACAATTCACTTAACAAGAAGGCAATTTAAGGAAGCACAGTCAAGCTGTCTCATAGATAAGGAAACAATTCCCAGGAGAAAGACCATTACACAATCAGTAAGCACAGCAAAGACTGACATGAAGGAAAGAGCAAATAGGAAGGATTGTGCAGCAGTAAAAGAACAGCAGAGAAGTATATGACACTAAGTGCAGGTCCTCTTTCACTACTGAAGGACTTAATGCTAAGTGCTAAAAAGTGAGAGAAAAAATAATTTCTCAGAATTAGTGTGGAAACAGATAGTATCCGTTCTAATGGATTCAAAGAGTACAAATCAAAAGCTAATCATACCTTTGTGGGACACTTGATATTTTTAAACTATCATCAGTTATAACATCTTTCTATTAGTATCTCATATTCAAAGCAATGTCAAAGGTTAACAGCAGTTTTCATATTTAATCCAGTTCTTGAATTAATGGGATAGCATCTGAGCCTCAGAAGTAATGACTACACTCCCAGTGTGTTGGCACCGAACACGGCCACAGCGTACATAAGGCATGTAAGGCACACCAAGCCACACGAGCAGTTTATCTTCAGCTAGCTACTGATGGTAAGCATTGCGGGTGCATACGCCGCACATCCACACACAGCCAGCACATTGAAGACTGTCATTTTGTGCACAGACAAGTTAATTGCATTTTAGAATATATTTATACTGTATTCCTTTGTTTCCACACTTTCTTTTGTCAAGAATAGTTCCCCAGCTTCATAACAATACAGCAGGAGAACAAATCAAAGAGCACCCACTTCAAAAAAATCTCCTCAGTACTAACTATTTTTTTAAGCATAAGTGAGAAGTGAAGACAACTATGGAGAGGCACGGCATTCAGAATAAGCACACTGCTTTATTTAAACATTTCTACAAAGCCAGCACTCCAAGGTGCCCATCAGACCCACAGCTCTGCTGTTCAAACTGCTCCCTCCAAGGGGCTTACAAGGTAACAGAGGAGGAACTAGTATTACACTCATTGTATGCGCTTCAAGTTTGCGCCAGGTATTTCAGTGGTCTGCAGTTGCCTTTAAACCTATTTAAACAGGGCGGAGGTAGTCTGAAAACGCTGCAAGCAGAGAAAACGGCATCTATGGAGAAGTAGCCCAGACTACAGCAGACCTGCAAGCCCCACCAGCATGGCCTCACAGGCAGGACCCTCCAGCGGCAGCAGAGCTACCCCACTGCTGGGCCATCCGGGGTAGCAGCACAGGTACACTCACAAACACCTTCTGGCAGCACTGCTGCACCGACAAGAGCTTTGCCAGGACAGACCTACCAGGCAGGGGTGCGATCTTTTTCCATGCATCATTCACACGTACAGCTCTGTCAAGAGAAACGCAGAGCTTAAACCCAGCCTTTGAAAATTAACATGAAATACGGAAGCCAGGAAGAAAGCACAGAAACCACGCACCTCCCCTGGCTGAGAGAACAGTTCATCTCCTCTACTCTAACTGAGGGGCAGCCTTCAACTATTTCTCCCTGATTAAAAAAAAACAACCCAGCTTCTTCCACCACAGCTTTCAAGGGCCTTTAGGCACTTCTAAAGTAAATTGAATTGTCTGATTTCAAGGCATTAAAAAAAAAAGTTTTGTACCATTTCTCTTTTCTCCCTTCACACTCAGTTAATTGCAGGCTGAAGTGCTTTTTAATGGGG
>JAVKLA010000057.1:10440662-10472108 GCA_034782735.1 Sagittarius serpentarius
CTCACTTTTCCCCTTCTGATTCTCTCCCCCATCCCACTGGAAGGGAGTGAGAGAGCGGCTGCGTGGGGCTGAGCTGCTGGCTGGGGTTAAACCATGACAATTATCAATTATGACATTATGAATGTAATATCTAGTTTAGTAACAATACTTATCTCCAGAGTTTTCCAGACATGCAAAAGTCTAAAAGAATCTTAGAAAAGTCTTCAGAAGGAAGAGAACAATTTAATTGTAAATTTTTATTACTGTGGAAACTAAACAACTGTTTGACTATTACTGTTCTCATTTTGCAGGGTCTGCCAAATCATGTAGGAAATCTGGAGATATGTTTTTCAAAAGGCTATACATGTAGCCAGTTCCCCACAACTTGGGAGAACCCTGAGTCAGGGAGGCAGAAGGGGCTGCCCTGCTGAAAGATGAGGATCCGATATAAGTGCAGAATAAGATCAGGCGATGCCAGTACTGGGAGGTGGTCAGTTTTTTCCGAGAATAAGCAAACTTGGGCTGGCGAGGGCAGTGCCATTGGGCAAGTTTTACCTCCTGATGGACCCTGGCTAATACCAACGGCAACTTCTAAGGGAAAATATGCTGGCCTCAACAGTTGAGCCCTCTCACAACAGATCTGCATCTACTTGAAAAATTATGATAGTAGGGCTGGGCTAAGTTGTGACAGAATGTGAAGTCTGACAGTTCCCTAAAAGCATGCCTATTCGATGTGGAGCTGGATGTGGATGATACTGATAGGGGTGTTTGTTATTTGGTTGACTGCTAGGCTGCTGGCCAAAGGCAAAGAGGAGAAAGACACCAAAAGGCTTGAAAATCAAAAGACAGAGAGCAGTTGTCAGCTGCTTCAAGATGCAATCAATATTGTCTCAAGCTGTACCCCCAAGATAGGAAAATCGAAAGCAGATACATTAGCAGAATCAGCATCACAGTAGTCAGGTCAGACACAAGCCATCACTTGTGCTATTGTAATGAAGGATTTGATGTTATACTGCACTGTCTTTCCCTGTTTATTCCTTATTTTAATGGATAGGATATTTCATTCTATAAAGAAGGCTTTTCATGCTAATATTATTTGCATATTCCCAGTTCCTTATCCTTCCCCCGTTGTATGCCATTTGAGATAAATTCCAAGTCTGGGCAATAGAACAGTTGGGGTAATTTATTGTGGCGTGTTTATTACATGTGTACAAAGCAGGGACATCTAGAGTCTAAAGCAGTGTCTGCAAATACAGTCAGTACAAATACATCTACTAGCTGTGAAGTATTAGAGCATTTTTCAAAAGCAGCTTAGATAATAAGTACATTGCATGACCTCTAGTGGTATTAAGCCCAAGGCACTGTCAAAGTCACATAGCAGTCTTGATACAGTTGGGGAAATGCCAAGGTTACAGGGGAACTATCACATATGTGGGAGTTCTATGCTGCTGTAACCCACCTTACTGCCAGCTTTACACTGGCCCAAACTTTGTCCCATTGCCAGAACAAGATTGAGAATAGTTTTTAATTCAGCACAAATTCCAAACACTTAGCAGAGCAAATGTCTTGCGGCGATGCTTTCATTGTCAACTACTCACTCATGGTCATTAACCTTTCCTGCTATTGTCTTCATGTACTGAAATAAGGAAACCAGCAACACCAGTGCAAGAAGGAATGGCAATGAGAACCGGGAGGTAAAAAAGGCAATGTCTGGTCTGCAGAGACTCAGAAAGTCAAAGAGAAGTAACATTTCCTTTCAGCATCAGCAGAAGAATAATGTTCTGTTTCTCTGTTTTTCTGGGTCCTATTCCCTTGAAGAGGTGAAGCTGTCATTGCTGACATCCCCTTAGAGGGTCCGGAGTCCCCACAGCAAGGGAAGGAAGCTAGGAATGACCCACTGCCTGGGATACTGACTTCAGCAGCGGGGAGGGGTAGGACCAGGGCTGCCGGAAGGAAGCTGCTGGCACAAAGATGAAGTGGAAACGGCAACAAATGTGGCAACAGAAAACACTGAATGCGACCGTGTGATTAGGGAACAGGCTTTCCCACAGGACTGGCAGGAGGAGACCAGCGTTCTCACGGGGACCTGCTGGAGCAGCCTCTCAGCAGGAGAGCCAGCAGGTTGCAGGACACCCTGAGACAGACAAGTTATGTTCTTGAGAGTTATGGGGCCTGTCCCCGTGGTTTCCATTCTCCTCCACCACATTCTGCGGCCCCTGAGCCATGCTGAGTGTGCAATGAGTCAGCCCCCAACAGCCTGTCAGTGGAAAGTATTTCAGTGCTCTGCCACGACTGGGAGAGACGCACAGATATTTTAACAAAGTGCAATTGCTCGTTACGGAAGACATATTTTGGTTTATTTGCACTTCAGTTTGGTTTCACTCAAATTCTAGGGTTTGGGGCCTTTCTGTAGTGCAGTTCTTTTACATTCATGGCACCTGGCTCTGTTTTTTATTTTTTCTAATCATTTGCTTGTTGTTTTCTGTTATTTGCTCTTTAGTCCTTTAGTGTGTAAATAGCTGCAAAATAGAGAGAGGAACTTCAAAGCAAATTATTTTAAAAGGAAATAATTTTAAATAGGCAGTATAAAAAATTGACCACAAACTAGCTTAATCCAGAAAATTAACATTGTGTTTGCCTTATCTTAGAAAAGTATTTAAACTGGAACCTCTTTCCATATGCCTGAATGAGATTTTGTATGGATTTGTTTCAGGGTATGGTCCAGCGTTATTTACTCAGTATATTTTTCTAAATAGATACATCACCTTCATAATCAACAAGTGAGTATAATTTAGCCAGTTGTTTGAAGGTGAGTTGTTATAGCAGGCACCTCTTTAATATGTGTGTGAGCCGATTTGGCTTAGCTGCTTTCCAGATGTAAGCTTTTTCTGGCATGGACTGTGGTTTCATTTATGTATAGCACCTGTAACTTAAAGAAAACTGCTGGAAATAATCAATGATAACAAGTTCTGCATAAAAAGTGTGATTTGCCTAAAACAGCTTTGGACAGTCACCTTTAGACAGCTAAAGTTTTGACATCTAATTCTGTGTTCATCACCCTTCGTTGATTTTATAGTTAATAAAGAAAAAGAGACAGCTGAGATAGGTTGGGTTATCTACCATCCAAAAGTGCTTATTCAAGATGAATTGCCACCCCAAAGTTTTTTTCCACTGCCTACAAAGAGATTTCTTTGGGTGCCAAACTCAGAGTTACGTATCTAACTAGTAGACCTGCTATGCTAGGCCTAAGGAAACCTATCCACAAATCTGGTGTGTTTGGCAGCAGTGGATCCCAGTGAGTACTGTGAACTCAAAAAAAAGGTACTTTTTGATAGTTTGCCTGTACTGAAGACATGCAGTCACTTACAGAAGTAGAGGAGAGACGGATTTTTCCTTATCTGATTAAAACCAGAGACAATTAACAGACTGTTTTGCTGGGGACATAGATCCTGCTGAATAGGTCTGAAACAGAGTAAAGTATGAGCCCCAAAGTGAGCCATCGTTATTGGACTTTGGTTCTTCTTTTTTTTTTTATTGGCCTTGTCCTGATGCCTCTCTAGCTGAAAATTTTTTAGAGAAGTTACTGCAGTTTGAATAACTCCTGAGCTCCTGGAAAGAGAGGGACTGAAATTCATCAAAATAGTACAGGGTTGAATGAGAAAAGACTTCATTTGCCTTAAACACATTTCCCATTTTCCCGTTGCTCATCAGCCGGCTCTGCACCAGGTTCTCATTGCATGGCTGTGCTTCCCTTCTTTTGACCTTAAAGTCAAGATCGATTTGCCTGAACTATATGTAGGCTACGTGGAGTGTACTTACCCCATATATGATCACAGAATTCCTTTGGGATTTCACCTTACAGTATTAAAATCTGGATTCCCGTCTGTCTGGACTGAGAGGAAGGTCTTTCCACATGTCAGATTTGTCTAATTCGTACCTCTCTCCAGTGAATGGGTCTATTTTGCAAGAAAACATCTCTTTCATTCCACCCCAGTTCCTCTCCATCTGACCATTTTAATTTATTGATTTCTGTACTGAACATTTTTGCTTCTTCAGAGCAAATTACATTATTTGAAAACCAGTCGTAGTGCAGCGAGTCTTCCTAACATGCAAGCAAGCTTTAGAGTTTAAACTCTTCCAAATAATAATTACTTCAGTATTTTCTTTCCATCTGCTGTCTCTGCAGAATCCCTTGCTATTTTGTTATCAACAGTTCAACTAATTTATTCCTCCGAGTCTTGCAGTGACGTGGCAGTATTTCCAAAAACAGTGTGTAGAATGTTTATTGCACATTCTGCTGAAAGGGAGAAATGGAAGAAAAGGCAAAACAAATCGAATCCTGTGTTTGTTTACTTTCACAGCAGGACTTTTTTACAGTTAACACTGAATATTTAAATATGTAGTTCAGATCTGATTCACTGGCTCATTATGATGCTGATAAACTTTGATAAAAATCTTGATCTGTGTGTGGATTGTTCAGGGTTACAGATTCCTGTGTAATTCCCTAAAGTTCATGTAGGCAGAGTCCAGCACTGCTGCAGCCCTTGAGTATATTTCGCCAGGAGTCCACCAAGGTCCAGGTAAGTGACATCTACATTTTTGTCGGAGATCCCACTTTTCCCATTTTTTGCCAGTCTCCCTGGAAGCATCAGGCAGCCACTGTTCTCACCCATAAGGCAAATGTGCATGGCAGGTTGGCACCATAGATAAAACTACCCCATAAAATTAATGTTAAGAGCTTGAAATTGGAAAAGCATCAATAGACTGTATGACAATGTAAAATAAGACTTCAGATAGACAAATTCTGATGAACTCTGCAAGAGCAAATCAACGTGGTGTTTCACTACCCGTCTTTGATGGTCTGCTGCACCAGAACTGGGAGGACAGTGTCTGCGCCAGGCCTCAGCAATCCCTCTCCTGGGCCACAGCAGCACCTTAAACCAACAGTGAAAGAGGTTTGATACTATGTCAGACACGAAGCAAGAAAAAAACCAAACAGAACCTCTACGCTTCTATAGTCAAAAAGTTATCTAGGCTCTAAAAATGGCAAGGTATTACGTGGTAAGAGCAAGCAACCTTTACTCAGTGCGTTCTTGGCTTTCCTTTTCTGCATTAGGACTGTGACAGAGGGAAACTTTCTAAGAGCCCGCCTTTGGAACAGGGCTCCACTGAGCACCCCAGTGTTAGGTGCTAGAGACCTGGATGAAGGATAAAGAGACGTAACTGGAGGCAGATGCTGGCAGATGATCTTGTCTGTTTTAACTAGGATACAAAGGGAACTGGAGTGCCTCTTTAGAACAAAAAAAGTCCTGTAAGCTTAGGGAAGAAAGTAAGGGCTGCTGAACTATGATGCAGCAAGCTGTTAAAGCTCATCTTAATTTTAACTATGTGCCTGACTCTTTGCTCTTGCTTAAATCCCACTGAAATCTGTAGGTTTTAGCACGTGCATACATGCCTTGCTGAATCAGCACTGTAGCTTGTTATCTGAATTGCTGCCTTATTAAACATAAACGGCAAAAGATATGCACCATAAACTTTATTGTCATTACACTGCATTTTCGTTTAACGTTGAACTGAAGAGTCTGTCTGCCTCAGCTAGAGGGTCAGGTGGAACACAAGCTTTTCTGGCAAACTGAATGTTGGGCAACACCCTGGCTATGGCAGCTCTCATCATATCACGAAAAAGGATCTGGGATCTAGACTCTTGTGTAAGATCTACGAACCTGTAATTGCTAAACAAGAATATGCTTTATAGCCAAAAACTTAATTGTGCTGTTTGAATAAGTGCACTCTCTACATTAGCAGCCCTTAAGCAGATTGTGACCCTCTCAGCTACAGAATTTCTGTCACAAAGATGGCTTGCGGCAAAGTTCAGAATTAATGTGGGGTTTGTATCACACATTATGCTGTCCATTATGCTCATATTAGGATACGTACTTCAACTATATGCGATAAAATACATTATGGTCTCCTTTCAAATGATTCTTTCCTTCATTTGGCCAACAATATTTAATTTATGCCTTTTAAGAATTATTGACTATTTAGATCTTCAGTAAAAAACTTCTGAAATGACTTGTAGTTCTGTGTAGTGCCTTTTAAGAATGATTTTAAATAGTATGCTCTCTGTCTGCATCTCATGTACTGCATAGAATTCTGCTCATCTTTATCCCAAACACCAGTGACAGAAAAAGATGTGTGGACATGATGTCTTACAGAGCAGGTAATTTACACTGGGAATATGTGGAAGGTAATTTCTGAACAAACAAGTTAGCAAAAGTGAACTATTCAGTTTTCCTGTTTGTGCTTTTCCTTGACATAGCATGCAAGTTTGCAGTGACCTGGGACACAGGCACACCTGCCCATTGTTCCCACTTAAATAACCCCAGCATTAAAGCTGTATATAGCAGTTAACAGACTCTGTGCTGGGGACAGCTCCAAGAAAATGCATTCCCTTGTTGACCAGCAGTAGCGTGGTTTAGCAAAGTTACTGGTGACCAGGGCTAAGCTCTCTATGGAAGGAGATGCTGGAAAGCCATGTATTGCTTGAAAAACAGGGGGACATTAGTCCAAAATCACCAGTAGCAATGCAAAATAGATTCTAGTACATTTTGTCAGAAAATTAGCCATATTATTTGTTCCGCCTGGTCTCAGGTTCCAGACTAGCTTCTGTTGGTGTTCAGTCTGGCAAGAGTCTCCAGCAGTAGAGAATCCGCTAGAGAGACCAAAAAAAGACCAATGTGATCTCAGAGTATGTGACGACTGCTGTGTGAAAATACTATTCAGTATATTTGTCATCTGCTTCTGCAAAAAAAAGAGTGTCTGTATGAGACTCAAATGCACAGATGTCTAATTGAAGTGGTTGTTTTTCACATTCATCTGTTCCCCAACACAGTTTACCACGTGTCTGTACAAACATGTGTGCTGTCTCACTGCATAGGTGGTTGGGGATTTAAACAAGCAGCTGGAGGCAAGGAATGCTTTCTCTAACAGTCTTAAATGGGTGCCAGAACATAGCCTCTGAGAATGAACCCAGCAATAAAGTATCCTTCCCTTCCTTTCTGTTGAATACTATGTAAGGAGTTGCCACTGCCAGGTATAATTTGTCTCATCCGTAACTCACAATTTCATATGAGTATAGGCGAATCTAATCTTGACTAGGAATCCTTTTCAAAGCTTTATGCCAATTCTTGATAAGTTGCCAGGATCTCAAGTACAGGATTTATAACCTTTCCTGATAGAAAACATGAAATGAGCTTTTAGAAAGTAGTAGTATTTAAGTTCTTTTGTTTTGTCTTCTTGATTTTCATGTCTTAGAGGTGATATTTTCAAGGTCTTTCCTATAACCAACAGGATTCAAAACCTGCTTTAAACAAGACACCCTTCAGATTTTGTCACAAATATATGATTTCAAGAGCTTTAAGAGACACACACAGAATACAATTAATCTCATTAAGAAGAAGATTGTGAAAGTTTGGCTTTGTTCATTTTGGCAAGCTTCCAACAGCACAGAGCAAACCTCACCCTGCCCGGTGTTAGAAGTGCAGATGTGCACACAGCGAGCTCTCGCTTCCTTACACTACCTGTTCAAGACCCGGGCAGACCTCCAGGTCCCAATGTTTACTGAGAACACCTCCTTCCCTGTGCTTTTGGGGGGGTGATTGCACAAGAGTGTCAAACAAGAGAAGGAGGAAAGGGCGTTAGGATCTGCTTACCTGAGGGTCAGCAGGCACCGCAAAGCTATGTGGGGATAAAAGCCAGCCCCTACAGAGACCCAGCCTGTGCACATGCTTTGCCCGTCTGCCTGAGAAAGACTTCTCTCTTGCTGAAACAGAATCATTGCCCCCCCTGGGAAGGACAGCGGAGGTCCGAAAGGCTCCTTGCGAGCTGCATGTGCCTGGAAGGTATGGATCTGGGAAGTCTCTTTCACCAGATCCTTTAGAATATAACCTTTACAATGAAAATGTTTTATTTTTCAGTTACCTAGAAACTACTGTCTGGGGATCACAAAGCTCTGTATTAGACTGTAATTAGATATGTTTCACAACATCTCCACAAGGGAAATCACTAATTACAGCAGTTTGTTGAAATTAAAGTAAGTATAATAATGGCTGGTAGTGACTATGATATTATTGCAATCTTGGATTACTACACTTCGGGCTATGATTGTATCAAATCTCAGAAGCCAAGAGGGTTGGGTCTGGCTGGCATATGAATAAAGAATGAAGAACTGAACTAGGCATTTGCAAATTCTTAAGAAGTCATGTGCTCATAAATCACAAGCCATATTAATTTGGTCTGGAATAAATATTCTGGTGCTTTGGTGTCGGGAAACACCCTGGGGCTTGGGAGGTTGTGTTGTGACAGAGAGATAAAACCTACGGCCTGTCCTGATCAGCAGTAGCCATAAAAAAATCCTGTATTTTTATGGGACTGATAATTTTGCAAGACAAGTATATTGGTCGTGGCAGCATGGAAAAATCCCAACTCAGAAACTTGAGTTTACCTTGCACCTGCTCACTAGAAATGTAAAAGTTACTTTCTTCTCTTGCATTTAAATACCTTTGTGAAGCATTACTGACATTGGTGATGAGGTATTTCCATTGTAGAGCCGGATGCATCTCAGAAGGAGAAGAAGTCTCTTTACACACACAGACTATGAAGTGCTCTGTTACGACAGATAATCCTTTAATGTGAGTTAACAATGTCCTGGTAATGTAGTTTTAGGCTTTGCATAGATTAATTAAATGGTATTTTAGCTTTTAACAGAAGTGTATCAAATGTTATTTTTATTCTTTCTAGTGAAATTTTTTTTTTTTTAACGGATGTACAGAAAGAGGAGCCCTGTTGCCAAAAGACTGCAGGACTTTGCTAACCTGTATAAATTACACAGTGGTCTGGGAAGACTGTTAAGACTTCAAGAGAGTGAGCTAGAAGAGGTGAGGGTGTATCAGACTCCCTGCAGTTGCAAACTGTCTCCAACTGGCCTAGCTGGACACACCGTGGGAAGAGCTGGTGCACAGAGGGCTCGGTAAAAGACCAGGATCCAGCCAGCCAGCGCCCAAGAAACCAAGACAAGTGACTCATACAGTAAATCCGCATTGTAGCTGACATGTAAAACTGTACTTTGTGGTGTTGTTGGTAGCGCTGGCTGAGTTGTTGACTCGAACTGTAGTGTCAAAACCTCAGAGCAGGCTTCACACCTGCCCAGGCATGAGGTTTTGCAGTCCAGCTGATGCCAAAAAGGGTGTCAGTTACCCCCTTCCTTAGCAACCATTTCTGATCAACTGGTCTTGCTCCCTCCTTTCTGCTGTCCCCGGGGCCCTGAGCCGGGCAAGCCTTTCAGCCTGCTCATCTGGCAGAGCACTTCTCTGCTGCTTTTCTGGGGCTTCTCCTCTCTTCTTCCTCTTCTGCTCCTGCGGAAGGAATGCCATCCTTTATTTTACATAAAACGGCTCTAAAGTTTTGTCAGTGTGTATGTACTGGGTGCAGGTGCTGGCACCGGGGGGCTGCAGGGGTGGCCTCTGTGAGGAGAAGCCAGGGGCTGCCTGTGCCGGACTCGGCCACTTCCCCAGGGCTCCAGCAGGCCCACCACAGGACACAGCTGAGCCCCTCAGTGACACTGGTGGCACCTCTGGGAAAATGTGTTTAAGGAAGGGCAAAACCACCATGTAGCAGTGTGAGAGAGAAGAGTGAGGGGGAAAACTGAGAAACAGCCGTGTGAAAACCAAGGTCGGAGAAGAAGGAGGGGGTGGAGGTGCTGCAGCAAGGATTTCCCTGCAGCCCATGGAAGGATCCACACTGGAGCAAAGTGTGAGGAGGAAGGAGCAGCAAAGAGGAGCTGTGGTGGACTGACTGCAGCCCCCATTCCCCAGCTCCTCTGCACTGCTTGGGGGGGTTGGGGAGGTAGAGGAATTGGAAATGGAGGGGTGAAGTCGATCCTGGGAAAGTGGTAGGGTGGTGGGAAGGTGTTTTTTTTTATGTAGTCTTTGTTTCTCATCATCCAACTCTGTTTTTAATTGGCAAAAAAAAAAAAATTAATTTTCCCCAAGTCAAGTCTGTTTTGCCTGTGACAGTAACTGGTAAGGGATCTCCCCGCCTTTACTTCAACCCACGAGCTTTTCCATCTGTCCCCTCCTGTCCTGTTGAGCAAGGGCAGTGAGCGAGCAGCTGGGTGGGCAGCCAGCAGCTGGCCAAGGTCAACCCACCACTGGGGAAAAAAGGGGCAGAGACAATTCTGAAGTATTTCCTCTCTACCCCCAGGAATCAAATCTGTAAAACCTTGGGGAAAATGTCTCTGAATGGTTGGACAGTCTGATAAAAACTGTGATTTTTTTTCTCTGGGGGGGAAAAAAACCCAACCCAAACAACTGACCACAACCCATATAGAAAGCTCGACGGTTTGCAGAGGAAGGCACAAAGCGGTAGGACACGGTGGGTTCTCATGCTGCCACTTGCTGCTGGTGCTCTGAAACACTTGCAAGAAGCCAAGGAGCTGGGCCTTCTGGTGTAGTCCCCTCAGACACGTGAGCAAGGCGGCAAGACCCGCGGTGTCCCACATCCAGGGGGTCCCGCGCTTGCCTACAGCGCAGGTTGCATCGATAGAAAACGATGATGCGGGATTAGTGGGTCTGCATTTACACGCCGCGCCTGACATTTTGCCTCCGACTTCCGCAGCTGAACCCGCATACGGCGTCAGGTGGGACAGGGCTTCCCACCGGCGGCAGCCGTTTCACCCCCTCAGGGGTGCTGGTTGACGAGCGGTTACCGTGTCCTCCGACCCGCTGCGGAGGGGTCGCGCCCGGTGCCGGGACGGGGTGGGGGGTGGGGACACCTTCTCCGGGGGAGGGGGGGGGGCGGCGGCGATGGCAGTCACTGAAAAGCCGCATTTTCCCGCTTCTCCCCGGCCCCCTCAGCCCTGGGGGTGCGCTGCCTCCCTCTCCCGCCTCCGGCTGGGCCTCTCCCGCTGTCAGACACGGCCCCGCCCCGCCCGCTGACGGTTGGAGCGGGGCGGGGCGGGGCGGGGCGGGGCGGGAAGTACCTCGGTCGCTACGGGAGACGGGGGGAAACCGGAAGCGGGCGGGGCGGCGAGGCACTCTGCTGTGCTGGCGCGCCCTCCCGCCCTTCCAGCCTCTCCCGGCGGGGCGGCGGCGCCATGGGCTGCTTCTTCTCCCGCCGCAGGAAGCCGGCCCAGGGCGGCCAGCAGCAGCAGCACCAGCACCAAGCGGCGGCGGCGGGGGGAGCCGGCCAAGACGCGGCGGCCGGCGAGGAGAAGGCACCTCAGTACAGCTGGGACCAGCGAGCCAAGGTACCGCCCCAGCCGTTGTCCGTCCCGTCCCGTCCCGTCCCGTCTCCCCGCTCCCGCCCCGGCCGCGGGCTGCCGGGACGGGGGTATCGGCTGTCTTGGCGGGCAGCTCCCCCTCGCCCTCGTCTGATGTCCGGGGCCTGCGGGGCTGTAGTCGTGGCAGGGTCCCTGCGCCGGGCGGTGGCCGCTGGCCACGGGGGCGAGCGGGCCGTCCCGGCGGTGAGCTCACCACCCCCACCCCCCTGGTACCGCTGTTACGGCTCGGACCGCGCAGTTAAGTGCGTTAATTTTTTTTTTTTTTTAAAAAGTATTTAGCCTAAGGATTTTACCAGGCAGTCTGAAATTGTGCAAGCGGAGAGGGCGACAGGCTGCCGCCGGTGCGAGCCTGGGCCGGCGCCCGGTCGGGCTGAACCCCCGGGGTGTCGGCGGCTGCGGTGCCGGTGGGACGGCACGCCGCGGGCTGCGCACCCAGGCAGGCGGCGGCGGCGGTGGCCATCAGCTTGGCTGCGCCAGTCAGCAGGGGCGGCGTGTTTATGTCCGTCTGCCGTGGGGATTTCTGATACCGCGTGGAGTCCGGTGGGTGCGTGCTTCACCCGAGCAAACCGGTGTAGTGGCAGTTGGCGGGTCGCTGGATAGCTGTTTGTGCCTGTGCGAGCTGAAGGCCCTGCGCCGGGTATTTCAGTGGAGGCATAAAACTTGTGTCAATAATATTTATTCTTTCTGCTTGGCTGTTTGGGTTGTTGTTGGTTTTGTTTGTTTGTTTAGGTTGTGGGTTTTGGGTGCGGTTTTTTTTTTTGGAAAAGCTGGAGGAACTAGAGCTAGCGTATCAGTCCCTGAAGTGAGAGGAGAAGACAGATCGTTCCCAGTGCTGTTGCCTGACCTATTGAAGGCAATCATGAAGTCTCAAGCAGGAAGGCACTTAAGTGCTGGATTAAATATATTTCTTCCCACCCTCATTTCAAGTTTCACTTCCTAAATATATTATGACATCATAGCCCTGCTAGGTCTCCTCTCCAGCTGCCTTTGGATGGGGGGAAGGAGAAAATAGGGCAGGCCATAAACTTTAACTGATGTGGTTTTAACAAACAAAATCCCCAAACCTTTAGGCCATATTTTACAAGTATAGAAAAGAAAATGTGTGAACCTATTTGGATGCTTAGCTTGCTTGTTTTTTTCAACTTGGCCAGGTGCTCTAGGGTGTCCCTTAGGTCTTCCAAGTAGATTAAGACAAGCTCAGATGGAGATGAGCTAGAGAGCATGTGCATGGCCTGGAGGAATCAGTTCCTTGAGGATAAAGGTGGTTGATCTGTGTTGGGCTTGTTGCTTTGACTTGCCGGTGGATATTTGCGGTGCAGCACTGGAGAGAGGAGAGGATGGCAGCCTGTTACTTGTATGGAGACTATTCTCACAGGGAGAGGGCTGTACTGAAACCGTGTTTTAGAGCAGCAGAACAAACCTTAGCTCCGTGCAAAATTAAATTACTAAATGAGCATTTGAAATAATGTTATTTCACTTTAGGGCAAATTCATCAGCTAAAGCTCAGCTGATATGAGACTTTTTACCTAGTCTGCTTATATGGCACTAACTTCTGAAACTAACAGGAGGAAAGTCAGGACATAGAAACACTTGATTCAGAGAGCAGCCAGCCGTGTTGCTAAGGAGATGACTGTTGTTAATGTGCTGGAAGTAGCTTCAAGCTAACAGATGAGGCCATTGCAGAACCAACAATCTAGCTCTGTGGAGGAAAAAAAAGCATGTCATGTATTGCATGTACAACAACTTCCTCATTTTCTATAAAAGACTCTTAGAAACCAGAAGAATCAGTGAGTTTGGGCTGTGCTACTGAGCTGCGGAAGCCGTCAAATGAGCTACTTCATTTTGTACTGTACAGCTCAAGAATGGCTATTTAATGTTTAAGTCTGTTTCTCTTTGCAGCCTTATCTTTCATTGGGCTTTTGGGTGTATGCTTAGTACATTAAACCAGGAAAGCAGTACTGAGACATCTGATCTTAGGTAAAGGCATACTGAGCACTTAGCGCACTAAACTTGTTGATCCCAGTTTGCATTAAGTGATACTAAGTCAGTGTTAATGTAGTAGCTCTAAGTATTGTCTCTGATACTTTATCCTGGTGTCTACTGCTTTCTCATTTCTGACGCATTGTGTATATTATACTTACTCATTTCACAATTTGTGTTCGTACACAAAGTTAGATTGAAGTCAGTCAGAAAACTTGTGGCATCAAGACTCCTTTTTGTTCATCAAGTGCATTGAATTGTATTCTGAACCCAGAAAACCTCAGCTCTGAAGAGATGTGCTAGTGGTTTTTTGATGTTCATTTCCCGTTACTTTTAATAATGTGTCGACACACTGTTTGGGTTGGGGATGTGTTTCTAATTTTAGGCTCTCCTACTCGATGATGCAGTTCTGGTTATATAGTGCAGTTCTGCAAGCAGGTTTGGCAGTCATCTGCAGTTCTTGTAAGAACGTACAGAGGATAGCTTACAGGTAGGCAAGTCTTGCTGCTCAGACACTCCAGCTGTCTTCCTGCAGACTAATGCCATGCTGACACTCGCTGTAGGCAGAGAAATGTAGGCACACTTGTGTGCATGGTTGTCTGGTTAGGGATGTGAAGAGAGGTGACTGCTAGCTGACAGCTGTGCTGGAAGAAGCTCCGAATCTGAGGAGTTCCTCCAGCGAAACTATTTCTTCTGCTTCTGAAGGACAGCATTGCTAGTTTAGTCTACTTTAATTATGTTCTGGTGGCAAAAGATAATTCGTATTGGTACTGTCTGCTAGTGTAGACCTCACCAAAGAGTAATATGACGGTATGCTTGTCACCATGTAACTCTTCTGTGATAGTCCCGAAAATGGACCATGTGGTGGAAAATCCTAAATACAAAGTATAAGATGCTGATAGTTGAACTGAAATTAAGGAAAGTATATGAATTTGAGGGGCTTTTTCAGATTTCTACGTGACCTCATTTAAGTGAGGACAGAAGTCTGTGTTTTTAAGGTATGCAAAAATTAATCAAATTTAGAGTGCATTGTAAGTCTGCTGGGATCTCTGTAATGCTTGCTGACCCTTGGGTTTGGAGAAGATGTGTGAAGATTACTTATGGTGTAGCAGAACAATCAAAGGATCAGCTTATCTTGAAAACAGAAGGGAAAAGGATGAGTATTCATTTTCTTGCTGCTCTGGGATTATTAGTCCAGAAGAATAAGTACACCACAGTTTGTTACAGGGTCTGTTAATACTGCACAGCCTCCTGGGGACTTGTGATGTGTTGATGTCATTGGGCTGTCATGAGAGTCCCCTTCTGACCAAGTGTGGGAGAGGATCTTGGTGGTGCTCAGCCCTCCCCAGCCTTCTTCAGCTAGATTTCCACCTGGAATGTAAGATTGTGTTTCTGCTCCTGGTCTTGCTTTTCCCTTCCTACCTTACTACCTTCTGCGTGACTGATGATGTTCACATGCGTGACCAGAGTGATAAGTACAGCACTAACTGCATATGCGTACATATAGACAGGAACTGGGATTTTGTGTCTTGTGGTGGCAGATATACCCACGTGCTGTGACCTTCTCTGCAGGAGAAGAAAACACAAAAAGCTGCATCATCTTTTTTGCTGTTGTCTCATGTTCAAAGAAGTAGGATTAGATTAATTATGATCACAGTGGCATTTAAAGCTTAGAAGGACTTTCATTCCCAAATGACTTTTCCTTTTAGAAGGAGCAAGTAAGGTTTTGTTTTATGTCAGTTGACTTGCAATTTAACTGCTTTAGCTGACAAGAAATACACAGCTATCGTTGCTATATCAGGCTGTGATGGCTGTATTTGAACAGTTTAAAAAAACTCAAGAGGTTCAACTTTCCACATAAATCATAGTCTTTTGTTAGTTACCTTACACTTGAGGATTCTGCTAGAATGGTCTGAGTTGACGTGGGCAACTTGAACTATCTAGATCTCATTTAGGCATGCACTTTATCTTTTGTTTTGGAATATAAATAGAATCACTTTTTTCTCTAACTAAACAATGAAATATTTTGTCCTTAAATCCAATGTCTCCCTTGCACTTGCCAGTGCACCAGAAGAACTACTGCTGTATTTCTGAAAATGTAGTCTACCAACTGAGAAGCGGTCATCAGGTTCATATTAAACAGTATTTCCAGTTAAGTCAGATATAGCATGTAGTAGCTTCCTTTCTTTTTCCTCTTCTCCTGTCTGCAGTACTTGGCAGTGATTTGCTGTTCAGAAAAGTATGAGAATGACCATTTCATGCTATTACAGGTACTCTGGAAGAGGGGGAAGATTACAAAGAATAGAATGAAATGTGCATTCAGACTGTTGTATTGGCCACATTTAAAGTCAAGGTATGCAGAAGATGCTGCAAGATGAAAAACTGTACGCTAGTGGCTGGAACCTGTATATACTGTCCCTCTTTCCGCCTTTTCTTGTTGCCTAAGAATCTAGAAATCTGCCAGAGGTGAGTAACTTCAGCAGTGTCCAGAGGATGTTGCAACTTGGTACTTAAGGGCACCAAACGCATGCAAGTATGAATATACAGAAGTGTCTAGGCCTGGGAATGCACTTTTCTTGCTTATTTCCTTTCTGTTAATTCTCCTCCTGACAAAAATAGCACATAAAGCCTCTTAAGTTTGTGTGCCTACCCTATAGCTGCAGCTTTTAATGTCACTGGGTCAGCAGCCAACTCTTGTATGTCATCAACTGTATATAAGTCCATAGCTGAACCGCCATCTGTTGTGGTTTAGAGATGAGGAAGGATTTTTTGAGAATGATATTTAAAAGAGAAGACCTTAGCGTAAGTGGTTTAGAAAGACTTTACAAATTATTGTTTGCTCAGCAGGCTAGACCCAGGTAACTAGGGGAGAACAGTTATCCATTTGAGAACAGCAGTACCTTCTCATATTTGTGGTGGTATTTCATTGCTGACTAAAACTCCTTTCCTTTCGGACCCGGTGAAAAAGTCATGTTGAGACATGAACTCATACCAGAAAGAGTTCAGGAAGCTGTTGGGATCCTTGGTGGTTCTAGGCACTGTCATCACTAAAAGCTGTGGGGGTCTAGTACTTTTAAGTCTTCTGAATGGGAGCTGCCTGGTCTTTGTGCCAGTAAACTGGATAATAGTGGCTGAAGAGATGTACGTCATCTGCAGCCTTCACGTCTGGCCTCTGACCTTCTTGCAAGACAAGTGTTTGCAGGAAGGAAAGCTGCTTAATACACCTTGCACTTGTTGCAGCAAAACTTCCTTGAGATCAAAGCAACCACGACAAACTTTTGTTTGCCTTCCCTTCTCTCCTTTCTTTGTTCTTTAAAATCCCTGCTTTTTACAATTTATCCTCTAGTCCTTTGTAACAGACTTATCAACAATGTCATCGCTGATAACAAAAGATGAGACTTCTGTACTTCTGTTGAAGGGGAAGAATATTGTGTAAGCAGGGATTACTTGTTCATCATAGCTGGTTATATTAGGTCACTCTATGGAGCAGTTCCCGAACCTGTGCATAGCGTTTCTGTTAGAAGGCTTCAACTCCTGAGCTGTGCCTGTATCTATTAGTGTGCATCTTGTATCTACTCCAAAAACTCTTTAAATTCAGCTGAAAGCATTAGAAGTTGTCTCTCTAAATACTGTCATCATTGGGACTTATACCAGCCTGGGGGGAAAAAAGATGTTTAAAGATGTATTAAGGGAAAGAGAGCAAAGCATCTGTCTGGATGAGATGCATGGATTTGGACAAAGTTTTTTTGAAGCTTTCTCCAAATCCAAAGAATAAATAGATGAGTTATCAAACAGTTGATTTTTGCTGACCTGCCACATGCTTAAGATTTTACAGCAAAAGTTGCACCAGATGAATGGACAGAGAAATCTACATTACCCTGGTTCTGGTTCTACGAGGTTGCAGATGTTACCTTCTTCTGTTGCTTTTGGTTTTCCTAGCCTACTTTTTTGCTACGTTGCCAAGACGGAGCTTAAAAAGCAGTTAGTGCTGATTGTCAGGGGAAGGAAAGTGGATACAGTTATTTAATATTAACCTGTTGATGATAGCTGCAGACTTCAGAGATGGTGAGCATGAAACTGCAATTAGCATGTTAACAGCTGTTGGATGCCTCCTGAAAATCATACTTCTGCCTTCAAGCTCCTTTCTCTGGCATGTTTCTCTTACCCAGGGGAAGTGAAACATTCAGATCTGCTACAGTCTCTTGGGTTACCCACTCCTCGCAGGGGCAATAACCCAGTCGGGGGAGAGGGTGTTAAATCTATTTCATTCAGTCCCTCCAGTCTGTAGGGCAATGTTAGTTGATAAATGCTCTTGGTCTTTAAAAGGAAAACTGCAAAACAAAATTAAAGGAAATTGGCAAACTCTTTAGTGTGGTGAACAAACTGAGAAGTAAAAGTTATGTCAGAGCAGAACTCTTAATTCACATCAGGGAAGTAAAATTGAGCTCCTGAACCTGGTAATAAGCTGTCTTTTTTATCATTAAACTCAACTACTGCTCTTTCTCAAGTGCTCTCATTTGAAACTGTCTGTAAGCTGTGGGCTAGCTGACTAACCAGATTTTTCCACCTAGGCCTAAATAAAATTGCAAGGTGCAGTTGAAGTTTCACACATTTCTGTAAAGGCCACCGTGTAGGACGAGCTAGTGCTGCTTCAGGGACTTTTTAGAGCAGAGCAATTTAGAAGGACATGCTCAGGTGCCAACTTTCAAAACAGCTGTAAGTTCCGGAAACTTTGAACTTCTCTGTGTTAAGAGAAGTAATTGTTCCTCTGTACGCTGTTTTGAAGGCAGTAAGTCTGTCTCCCAAGGCTATTAAAAATCCCAAACAAACCCAACATATATATACACGTATATAAATGTTCTAGGAGATGACTGGGAAGAACGTGTCCAAAAGCTATTTTGATACTTATATTCTGAAGTATGAGAGAATATGAGTATAAATATCTTATATAGGGATGAAATATGTAACATTACATGAGACTTAAGACCTGAAAGGGTTTGAATCATAATCATACTGTATGGCTGAATCTCCATGCTGTGTCCCTTATCGTTTGAGCCTCCCAATTTTATTTGTAACTCTTCCAACTAACTTTCCTGGATCTGTACTAGTGGTATGATTGAGGGGAGATTTCTAGGAAGTCATCTTCATTGTCTGTCCTGGTTTTGGCTGGGATAGAGTTAATTGTCTTCCTAGTAGCTGGTACAGCGCTGTGGTTTCAGTTCAGTATGAGAAGAATGTTGATAACACCCTGATGTTTTAGGCTGTTGCTCAGTCGTGTTTAGACTCAGTCAAGGACTTTTCAGCTTCTTATGCCCAGCCAGCAAGAAGGCTGGAGGGGCGCAGGAAAGTTGGGAGGGGAGACAACGGGACACCAGACCCAAACTGGCCAAAGGGGTATTCCAGACCATGGGACGTCATGCCCGGTGATGTGAGGGGGAGGTGAGGTGCTCGGCTGGGGCATCGGTCGGCAAGTGGTGAGCAATTGCACTGTGCATTGCTTGTTTTGTGTATTCCAATCCTTTTATTATTATTGTCATTTTCTTGTTATTAGTGTCATTGTTAGTTTCTTCCTTTCTGTTCTATAAAACTGTTCTTATCTCAACCCAGGAGCTTTATTTTTTTTTCCCCGATTCTCTGCCCCATCCCACTGGGTGGCGGGGGAGTGAGTGAGAGGCTGTGTGGTGCTGAGTTGATGGCTGGGGTTAAACCACGACAATTGTCTCAACTTGTATTTTATTTGGAAGATTCATCATCTGCAAACCTCCTTTCCTGTCTGGAGGTCAGATATATTGTATATGAAGGAGTACATTTTACCGGTTGGTAGAGGCTTTTAGCTTCCATTAGCTGTTCTGGACAAAAGCTACCTAGGCTGAGCTGGTTTCGTGAATTTCTGGCACTAGCCCAGCCTGGTTTATGCCTTTTTCTGGTCTCTCAGTCTCATGCCAATTTCTTACAAATTAGGCTGTACAGAAACTGTTATAATGCATTAACACTGATTAAGGTGCAGCAAACTTTAGGGCCCTCGTGCTGATAATCCAATAGCAAGTTTGTGAAGTGATCTTGCATTAGAGTAGTTCAGGTACTTGTATACTTCTAAGTGCTATTTAATAAGCTTTCACAAGAGGGCAGAGTAGAATTTGCTCCGGGAATTGTAGTTGTCTTGAGACTTAACTGTATCTACAAATGAGCCAGCTCAGATTCCTTCGGTGTTACGACAGCACGGGCTGTATTATTTATGCTGTCCACCTGTGTCGCATCCCGTCCTGGGCACAGCGTGGCTCTTCAGTTACTGCTCCCCAACGGAGAGCCCCAGGGAAAGCTACAGCCTCTCTCAAGTGTTCCTCCCTGGCTGGGGGATGCTGGAGCATGGAGGAGGAGAGGTCTATAAATGTGTCCCCTGCACCACCACTGCCAACGTTTGTTTGGTCATAGCTAAAACAATCACGTAGCTGTTGCTAGCACAAAAATCTTACAGTTGTTAGTGCAAGATAATGCTGTGGCGCAGTAAGCAAACATAATAAAGGAAAATAGGTTTATTTTGAGGTTGTAAACATAATAAAGGAAATACTGCTTGAAAGCAGCAAGGTTTCCCTGCAACATGTTGAAGTGTGGTAAAATATGACCAACAAAGCTACTTGAAAAGGAAATACTCTGTATCTCTAGCTTTATGAATCTCTAAGTATGTTGGCCAATTAATTTATTACAGTTATTATGATAATACCGAGGACCATCATCCTTGTTGAAACAGTTTAGAGTCCACAGAGAAAACTAGCTCCCCCCACCCCCTTTCTTTATTAGAGGACAAACTGGGTTAGTTTACTTTTTCCTGGAGCACCTCAGAAGTGTAGTTTCAATTCTTTATTATGACTTAATACTGTGCATTCCAGTAGTTAGCTAAAAGAGCTGCTTTTGATATTTCATCACTCTTTGAAGAGTTTTCTGTCAGGTTATCCTGTACAATTCAGTGCTACCTCAATTAATGCAATTCAATTATTTACCATTATAATATTCTATGTATGTGAAGACTTTCACATTCTTTTTTTTTTTTTCCTCTTCCTCCTTCAGATTGACCCCAAAGATTACACTTTTTCCGGACTTAAAGACGAAACTGTTGGTCGACTGCCTGGAAAAGTAGCAGGGCAACAATTCGTCATTCAGGACTGTGAGAACTGTAGTATCTACATATTTGACCATTCTGCTACAATCACTATTGATGACTGTGTAAACTGCCAAATCTTTCTAGGACCAATAAAAGGCAGTGTGTTTTTCCGTGACTGCAGAGATTGTAAGTGCATAGTTGCCTGCCAACAGTTTCGCGCTCGGGACTGCAGGAAGCTGGAGGTATTCTTGTGCTGTGCCACGCAGCCCATTATCGAGTCCTCCTCCGGTATGAAATTTGGATGTTTCCAGTACTATTACCCTGAGCTTGCTTTACAATTTAAAGATGCTGGACTGAGTATCTTCAATAACACATGGAGCAACATCCATGACTTTACCCCTGTGTCAGGAGAAAACAATTGGGGCCTTTTGCCTGAGAATGCTGTAGTCCAAGATTATGTTCCTCTGCCCAGCTCTGAGGAGCTGAATGCTGTCAGAATTTCTACCGATGCTACGAGGAGCATAATCCCAATAACTCGAGGGCGGAGACAGAAAAACAGCGATGAATCGTGTTTGGCTGTGTTTTTTGCTGGTGACTACACAACTGCAAATGCCAGGAAGTTAATTGATGAGGTAGGTGACCTTTGCATTCAGCTTTCTTAATTTTTAATTGAACTTTTCTCTGGACAGCCTTTAGTGCTCCCTGAAGAGAGAATGCAGAGGCTGTGCTTCTCTACTAACCATACTGATCAACTGCACTGTTAAAACTTTAAAGCAAGGTAAGAGAGTGGTACTCAACTCATCAGACAGTTGTTTTACAGCTGACATCCTGTGACTGGCACATCTATCCTCTAATAGTTCCAGTGTACTTTTCCATCATGGCACACCAAAGCGATGTTCTGAAGAAAATGTGTAGTTGATTTGATGAACTTGGCCAATGTAGAGTAAGTGATTGGCAATGCTTGTGAAAGGGATATAGCCAATTAACTTTTTAGCTTATTGCCCTGAAAGTCGCAACTAACAAAACAGTCTGTCCTGGAAGTTTTTTTCCCAGTATTAACAGAGACTTTAAAAAAATATGTTAAATTGTATCCCTCATGCCACCTAGTACTGGAATTTTTTTCTGGAAGAGGCAGGGAGTGTTTTGTCATGGCTGATCAGCTGTCTTTGATTACTTAAATAGCTGGTGCTGTCTTTTGTGGGTTTTTTTTGGTTTGGTTTTTTTTTTGTTTTTCCCCTGTGAAGCAGCAGCTCCCAAGCTTGGCTGGGTTTGGGCTTTCCTGGGGCTAAAATCTGGGAGTGGTTGGCTGCTTTTAGCACCCTGGAGTGCCAGGGATGACAGAGCAGAGCCAGTAACAATGAGCTACAGCTTCTGAGAGAGATATCTGCAAAACCTGCTGATCCCAGTGTTGTATGATCAACAAAACCGCTGGAGCTCTTTCCCTTGGGTTTTTAACTGCAAGGAAAGAAAGCTGTAGGGTGTTTCCATGCCCTCCCACTGCCCAGTTGGTTTTTTATTGGAACTGAGTTACTAACAGCTACTTGAGTGAATGGAGATAATGATACTTATGGGTTGTTTTTTTTTCTGAAGAAGGAATAGCTACACTAAAGAGGATAATAGTGTGTTCTCCTGTGTTAGTAGTTCTCTAGAAATTAAGAAGATGCTAAAAGACTAAGTGAGATTTTGTGGAAATCTTACTGCTCTGCAGATTGATGGATGCTTTGGAAGTACAAATACAGTTGCTCCTTCTCCACATGCTTTTAGTTTCCTATTACATTTGAAGTAAAAAGTTGTGTGTGTTTGAAAGTTTGTAGCTATTTTTCCAAAATGGAAAACTTCAGCAGTGGATAGATGAGAGTTTGAGCTAATGCTTGACTGAACTATTACAGGCTAATGAGAACTAACTGCTTGACTCCAGATGCTGAATGCTGTTAACTCCCATTACTTTCAGCTTGTGAGGGATTGTGGGGAAAAAAACACAACCCTGGGCCATAATATAAAACAAAAACATTCACATTTACTCCTCTAGGTGCACTAGGGCAGAGGAAAAAATCTGGATGAATGGAATGAAAATAAACAGAAATGTAGAAAAACCAAATGGTCTTTGAAAAGAGCAAAAAGGGTCCCTTTGCTCTGTGGCTTAACGTGAATGGGGAAAATGGGTCTATTCCAGTGTAACCTGGATACCCGAGCTGAGCTCTCTGCCTTAGAAGCATTTTTAACATGAATTCTTTCTCTGTTAACAGATGACTGGTAAAGGCTTTCAGCTGGTACAGACTAAAGAAGTCTCAATGAAGGCAGAGGATGCTCACAGAGTTTTCCAGCAGTGCGCATCAGAATTCATTCCACAGCTTGAAAAAGGTAAGTCTGTGGTGTTTTCTTTCTCTTCTTGATATAGAAATCTGGCTGTCACTAGAGAGTTCTGGAGAAGGAAGAGGAATGAAGGAGAAATTTGTTCCAAGGGTATAGTGTAAAGCCAGCTGAGATGAGTTTTGGAAGCCTCAATGAGGCCCTAAGCCAGCGAAAACGCCTGAAGGCTTTGGAAATGAGCTGTTGCACATGTATTTTGTGGCTCTGCCCCTCGTCTAGTGGTCCAGCCGCATAGCTCGGGAGCAGTGGCACATGCAGATCTGTCTGGGGTGGTCAGAAGAAACTCATGCTTTTAGACTGTTTCTAACTTAGCGCCGTTGCTGCTCAACCACCTAGATGTTCAATGTTTCTGTATACATATTTAAGCAAATCAGTATAGATGTGTATAAAGTAGGTAAGTGTTAAATTCCTGTTTATAACTTGTGTACTGTCAGAGTGTTTCAAAAGCCTTTTTATTGATCTGACTGTAATTGGGTTTTGTCTCTTCCTGCAGAAGTACTGACATCTTGCCATCTGTTATATGCTAAAGCTCAATACACACTCCCAAACTTAGTAGCAACATGCACTTTTTTCATAGTAACACAAGAGGTCTGTGATGCTCATTGCAAGAATAGGACAAAAGTTACTGTACTTATCAGATGACAGTCTAGTTTAAGGGCTATTTTGCACCCGTGTGCAAAGAAATAACATGTTAAGAATGAAACCAGAGAAAGGGGATCTGCAAATAGTGGCTGAGAACAAGTCTAAAAATCAGGCAGTTTGCTATCTTGGGACTGAGGCAAAAGTGCCTGAATGACTCAGTCCTACTCCAGATGTCTGTGAAATGGCTCACTATTTGAGCAGTGTAGTCTGACTCACTTCCATGGTGCCCTGCGTTCCTTAGCGTTTTTGTGCCATTGCTGCCTTTCAAGAAGTAAAACTGGAATCCTGCCAGAATCTCTGCAAAAATGAGGATGGAATTGCAGATATTTCCTTCTCAGATAACACTGTACTTTGAAGCTATGGTTAAGTGTTTTTAATTCTTTATCCTGCTCAAGCAAAAACCATAAAATGCTTCTTGCGAGCTTTGCAATTTCCTATGGGTTGAGAAATCTACCATTTCAATGCCAAGCTTAAAAGTAGTATTGATTCTAGATAAAACTATCTTCTAGGTCCAGTGGTTGCTTTGGAGTTCAATGGAGATGGTGCTGTGGAAGGATGTCGAAGCACTATAAATGATGTTTTTAGTGGGACCAAGGTAAGCTGGTGGATTGCTTTATTGGCAGAAAATGTTACAGAATGTCTACCATACTTCATGGTCAAGCTGTAGCATTGACATACTGCACAATCTTTTTAGGTTTGAGTAGTAAAATCTGAATATCCTTTTTTTTTGGGGGGGTGGGGTGGGGTTGTGTTTTGTACTCAAAACTCAAGCTGCTTGTCAGAGACAAGAAAAATTACCCTAGGAAAGGGAATACTAAATCCCCATATCCATTGAAGAATAGAAGATTTCTACTTAAAACTGTTATTTCACATAACTGTAAAACCAAACTCTATAAATATAGTAGGGAAAAGCTCTGCTCCAAGTCTTATACTGAAGTCTGCTTTGTGATGTCCTAGTCTTTTAAATCCTGATGAAGATAACATGATGTGTGTTACTTTTGCTGTGTAGGATATTGCAGAATGCCTTCCTTCAAAGGCATTTTTCTTTTTTCTTCTGTCAGCTTGTTTTACTGTAGCTTCTTTACACCACGCCTCCTCTTTGCTTGCTGTCCCCATTTCTCTGAATGTCAATGGTTTTGAGAAAGTTTCTGGGAACAATTAGAGCACTCCTGGTAACAAGAAAGTGACAAACCCTTTGCCTTCAAGCAGCTGTTCGAAGACGACTAGAATGTCTTTGCGATATAGTATCCATACAGCTTCTTGCTGTCTTTCAGTTCCTTTTGAAAGAGTTACGTGGAACTAGACCGCCCAGTTTCTGGAAAACAGTCGTCTTGTAATAAGTCATCTCAAATGCAGCTAATGTCTGCTATTGCACCAGCAAAAACCTGATGTGTAGCAGGCCTTAATTTGGCGCTCTGAGTCTGGAGAATACTAGAACTACAGTCTGGGCAGTGTTGTGATATTACTGATCCTCCTTGTGACCCAAGAGTCATCACTGTAAATTTTACCATAAAAACGGTCTCTTTAAGCAGGAGCTTACAGTGGCTTTTTTTAGTGTGGTTAGCATATTTTTTTTCACACAGAACAAAGCTGATACTGCATAGGTAATTCACTGGTTATTCTAGATCTTTTTCTCTGTTCAAAGACCGAAGTGATATTAATTATTAAAACAAATAAAATTTTATGTTTTTCTCATTAAAATGACTGCTGTCTGTTGTTATAACACTATGAATGCCCTGATCTGAGATGCATCCAGAAACCTCAGATTGTGCACTTCATGCTGTGAAGTAAGCATTGTTCTTGGAGGTGATCTGTAGTGTTTGCGTTCAGTTCCAAATGTGAAATTACTTACTGCATCTGGATTTAAAACTTCTGTTTATAGCCTGGTTCCATAATAAAATCTACCTTACTTACTAAATAGTTGCTGCACTGAATTAAGGAGCAGAACTTTGGGCTTCATGAGAAGTATATATCTTTATTTAGATAAAATTAACTCTAGAACTTCTGATAAGCACTGGGTTTGTGCATGGTTCCCTAGATAATCGAATATAATGAGGATACATTTTCTAAAAAAATGTATTTCTGTCCTGGGACATAATTTAGAAGCAATTTAAGGAGTAACAAACTTCAGATTTACTACTACCAGAAGGTTCAGGAATGCTCTATAAAATGGTTTCACCTCATTGTTGGCTGCCCTTACCATGTTTGAGAGTTGTTATAGTGCTCAGAAAGAATTATAGGTATCCTTGATCAAGGAACAATGACAAAAGCTCTTAGAAGACATGTATCCTGTAAGACTTTGCAGGCAATTAATCTGCTTTTAAGCAGGTGGCTACATTTGCATTTGAAAACCACAGTTAAAAATTATTAAATTAATCTGTTAACCTTAATTTCACCAGGTTTTTGTTTTTTAAATAAACCTGATAAACAACTCTAGATATTCTAGTGAGGGTAGAGAAGTTCTTAAGCAATAGCACCACCAGAGTTTTTTGAGCTGTTTGGTAGACATGTGTTACAAGGAGAGCTCTACGGTATGCACTTAAGCAGACTTCCTATTTGTGTGGACTAGCTACATCTGCACTCTTTACCTCTGACATTCTTTCTGGGTGACCTTCTGCACTTTTTTTGGTGTGCTTTCTAGTATTGATCCTCCGTCTCATCACTTATAAAATACTCTGCAAAATGTAAATTGTAATGTCCTGGTAGGGAAGGATACTGAAAGAAGGTATTCAACTGTTGTGACCATGGTACCAATCGCTGTCACACCAAACGACTGACACTATTAGTAGATGTTCTCGGGTCCCTTCAAACAGAAGTCTACCATGCATCCAAGCAACACTCTAGGAAACTACTTGCTTTGTGATGATATCTTTTTTTTTAAATTGGAAATTTACTGGATAACAGGATATTCATCTTAAAACATAGTTTAAGTAAACCAATTCAAGAAACTGTCATAGTTTATAGTCACATGGTATTCTGAGCTGAAGCAGAAAAGCGATGACTATAGGAGCATAGTCATCTGGAATAACCTATTCCTGCAGTCCTAGTGCACTTCAGAATAGCTCAGTTGGCTATGCCAACACTGATGTGCTGAGACAGTGGTGGTTTCCTCTTGAGGTATAGAAAATGTAAGACAGAAAGAACTCAATTTAAGTTTTTGATTGAAGCTATCACTTGCATGTTGAGACTGATGAACAGCCACAACACTGTCTGTTACACTGAACTATTTGGGCATTGCCCAAGGCATTTGTAATTGATTTGCTGAAAGCTTTCAAAGATGACTGTCCTAGAGCTTGGACTTTCACTTGTGTTGATCAGTTTTGCAAAATGCAAATGTAATTGAAGCTATTTAAAAAAAAATAATCTGATGAAGAAGCAATTAAGTTTTTGAGGGGAATATAGTGCAAGGGAGTCTTTCTTACACTTTCTGCCTTTCTGTTAAAGGAAAGCTTAATGGTAGTCTAAGGTTTTTGTGTGTTTATTTCCCTGCCCCACCCCCACCCCACCCCCTGGACAGAGTTTGACTTAACCAAGCAAAATACATTTAAATGGACACTAGCTGAAGCTATGACCCCTGAATAATTGAGCCCAAAACTTTTAATTCCCATCAGTGGAAGGCTACGGTTACTGCAGCTAGCAGGTCTGCTAGGAACAGGTGAGGATAACAAAGGGTGCATTGCGGCTGAGAGAAATCTAGGACTATTCTGTCACACGTAGAAACCAACAGAATTGTGCCTCTCATGAAATGCAAAAATAAAAATAACCATTATAGGCTCCAAATGAGCAAAGACTACTCGAACTTCTTTATTAGTGATGCATAACTATTTTCTTGTTTAATAAAACAGGTTTTTGTATCAGAGAGCAAGGCATCAGCATCTCAAGATGTAGACAATTTCTACAACTTTGCTGACATGCAGATGGGAATGTGAAGTTTAACATGAAGTCGTTCACGTACAGTTTGTCTCGGCACTTGGATGTCACTTGGCTGGAATATTGCAGTAGTATCTGAGAAGTTTTGTCATTTGGGTTTGTATTTCTCATATATCTCTTTTATAAAGCTATTGGTGGTTTTAATACCATATTACCTGAACTGGAGTAAATGGCATAGCTCCCCATGTGCGTTGTGTTTGAAACTTGTATTTCAACTCCAGAAACAATGGAGGTTTTCTACTAACTTTTTACAGTGATTTCTAAACTTCTGTTGACACTTGGAACACTTCTTGTCAACATATAATGGTAATACATATTTGAAAAGCGCAATGCCGATCCAAATTTGATGCAGTAGTAATTGTTATCTTTAACTCAGACACATTGTTTAGAAAGTTCATTTATGTGAAACTCACTGTTCAAAACTTTCCCCCATGCAAATTTGTCTTCATTGGGGGCCAGGGAGGAAGCTGTAGTCGTTGACTTTTTCTGAAAGCCTAGTCTGAAATCAACTCTTCTTATAGCATGCTTTCAGAAGCAGTGTGTGACTTTTAAAAAGTACATTTGGCTTATTCTGCTTCAGCATCTTTTTTGAATAAAGATGTTTGCAGCAGCATTTATGCAGAGAGTTGTCATAACTGCAGTCTGGTAAGTGAGCACTCACCAGGCTCTTCGAGGTGAATGCTGAGCATGAGTGCTCTGCTTGAAGATGCTCCAAGGTCCACTCAGGGTCTCTGATGATATAGCTGCCTCTGGTATTCCCAAGTCAGGTATGGGATATACATGAGGTTCCCTTGAACTCGGAGCTGTAAGTCTCTGGCACCGTTGTTGTTTGCTAGAAGGGACATACAGCAACCAGGAGTCAGAGAAGGGCTCTGATGGCATTAAAAAAGCTCTTCCTCGCTCGAACCCAGGAGAAGGGTTTTGCACTTAATAGTACTGAAAATTTGGCTGTAAAGTACTACACACTGCTGTAGGGTTTATTTTGGATTAATTCTAAAAACAGACCGAAGAAGTGCTACTAGCTTTCTGGGAGATGGATTTGAATAGTGATCAGTAAGGATGCTTATTGCTATATAGTGCATATTAGAATGCAAATCTATATAGATATTAAATACATGATTGATTTATTCTTGCAGAGCACATCCTTACTGATTTTTCTACACAAACTTAAAGCTTATGTCCAGGTTTACAAGCCCTCTGTAATACCTGAACAGATTGTGCATGCAGATGCACAAAAACAAATTTCTTAAAGTTGTGGCTTGCCAGTTTATGTAGCCTTTATAATCCATTGAATGGACTGAGGCTGTGTTGAGGTGCTAAAGCAATAATTTCCTCATTATGGTCATCTGTCAGAAGGGAGGATCTTGTGTGTCTTAACTGAAAGAGTCTTGACTCGTCAGTTTCACAGCTCTTGAGCTCTAAAAGTGGGTGGCTAAAAACACATCTCTCTCAATTTTTTTTTTTTTAGAATTAGCACATGAAAGAATCTGTTCCCCTGAAATTCATAATTGTCATACCCAAGATATATTCTGAGCTGTCATTTTGTTGCTACTAGGCAAATGCTTGCCCTTAGTTTAAACTATGTATCAAGAATATGTCCTTAGGACCCCTTGTTAAACTTAGGCATAGATTAAATAATGAAGAATATCTCCTGAAGTCACTAAACCATTAGTGTACTGAAGGTAAGAAAAATGTCACTTTTGTGAAATGTTTTTATTTGATAAAGTGAAATAAAATCAAGCTGCCACCAGAATCTGACTGGTAGCAGAAACTACTGCTTATTTGCACTTAGCCAGCCAGGACTTTTTTTTTTTATATGTGTGAGGAGAGGCTGTGAAAACAGCTAAAAATCTTAGATCGGTCTCCAAAATACTAGCGCAACTCATCAGTGAATGTTTGCAGGAATTATTCTAGGCGCGTACAGTAAATATATTTTTCTGGTATGGACGGTACATTAAAATTGTGTAATGTACTTCAGAACTGTCATTGTGTAATTTATCTAAGCAGTGCGTATATTAGACTATCTTGGTCTTTAAACTTTTACATATAATATTTCCAGACTTACATGCCAACACATGATTATATGTATGTTTATAGTTTATTTTTTGTATCATCAACCTGCTCTGGAAACAACGTGCTAAACTGATTTTTGTGACTACTTTTGCTGGAGGACAGGATGATTAATTGAAAATTAATCTAGGCTTGAAAGAGTGGAAAAACTTTTCTACAGGCTAGGAAAGAGCAGTGTGTTGCTTTTTTTTTTTTTTTTTTTTTACATTGATAGCCTGCTTACCAACATGAAGAGTTTTTAATCAAAAAAACCCCTAAATAATGGAGTTTATCAATCCAGTTATTTATCTTTTGGCTTCAATTTCTTGCTAACAGGTGTTAATAACACTTCTAGCCTAAGCATCAGGTATTGTACATGTTACAGAATGGTACGTGCTTCATGTAGTCTTTGTACTTTTGTTTATGTAATTTGTATTGCACTGTGAATGTGATTCATAATAAACATTGAAAATCTAAACTCTGAATTCTGGAAGACTTTTTAAAATTATGAAATATTGCAAAACATTAATACATTATATTAAGTATAAAACCTGAATCCCGTATTTAAACAGGGACTTTAAATAGATACTCACAGCTAATTGAAAATGAGCATTAACTCTGCAGTCATCCACCCTCCAAAAAAGGTGGATTTTTGACAGCAGGTATTTTTCCCCAGAGTCACTGAGGATATGATTAACTTTACACTGCGGTTTTCCTCGTCAAATATGGAAGAAGGTATTAACATATCAAGCTGTAGAGATACAAGTACAGAGATTTCTGGATAGAGACTGTTAAATCACTTCTCCATGACCTGTGTGTGCCTATAGTTGTTTCTTTTTGTTTTGTGTTTTTTTTAACTTGTAAAAGTTTTCTGCTTTTTAACTGTGCTTACCTCTTTGGTACTAGATGCACGTTAGTGACGTGTTCACAGCAAAAACAGATTGTGGTGGTTATACTAGTGGAATTGTTCATTTAGAAAGCAATTCTTTTGGATACCCCATTCAACACCTGAAAAGAGGTAAAAACTCCTGAAAACAGGTAAACATTTAATGTATTTCCAAACTCAGCTTTAAACTGGTCAGAAACGAGGATCTTCCTACTAGAGATGGTCTAGAGTAACTTTGAAGTGGAAATGTTTGCTAAGAACATGAAGTACTGAATCAATATAATTTTCTTTTGAATACATTGAGTTAAATTGTGAAGCTTTAAAGAATCAAAGCTCTTGGTTTACACTTGGCTATTATTGTACAATTTTACAGTTAAAAAAAATCTTGCACCCCAATTGGATCTGAGTTGCCTAGTAATCTTTTTTTAATGTAGTATCTAAGTCATAGCAAAGCTGTCCTTAAGTATTTTCACAATTTTTACAGATCACATCCTTAAATACTAACATGCAGAAGCTTTGTATATGTGCCCCAATTGCTAGGAAGTCACCCACTTTCTTTTGGCGTATCTAATAGTCATGCATAAAACGCATGGACTTAAAAGTAATCCACATACCAGGCTACACTTACATAACTGGGACAGATTTTTTTTTTCAATTCCAAAAAGTAGCCTGAAACATTTTATTACAAAATATGTGCTTCAGTCATTCTGACTAATAGGGGCAAAAATTAGTTTTACTGACTTAAGCATGAGAAAGAACTCTGTAGCTGAATATCTTCTTCTTTTAAATGCTGGCTTTTAAGTGTTTAGGCTTTATTCATACAGCATTCAGCTTTCTGTGCATATTTAAATAACGTTGCTGATAATATCTTCTAGAAGGTGTCAATCCCCCAGGCTTTTTTCCTAAAGATTTAGTAAAAGCTGCTGTGAAATTAATCTTTTAAGACCTAGTAGCAGTCCAGGTGCCTGCCTGAGTAGTTCCTAAATGCTATGATTTTTGCTATCAAGTTCCTTGTTGACTCCTTTGGACCTTTGTGCCATTTTTTTTTTTTTTAATTAATGAGTAAGCTTTCTGAATCCATAAGGGTGACAGTGTTGTGGTTTAACCCCAGCCAGCAACTAAGCACCACGCAGCTGCTCACTCACTTCCCCCCCACCCAGTGGGATGGGGGAG
>JAVKLA010000057.1:10479112-10495510 GCA_034782735.1 Sagittarius serpentarius
CGTGGCGGGCGGGCGGGCGGGCAGACAGCCGGGCGCTTGTCCGCTGCCGAGCACCGCTCCGCCGGTATGTCGAGGAACTTGCTAGAACTGAGTTTGACAATGAAGCGCTAGCGCAGCCCTCCCGCCGGCCCGGCCCGGCCCGGCCCGGCCCGGCGCGCCACCGAGGTGAGTTTCACCCTGGGCAGCGGGCGCGGGTAGCGGCCCCCCGGCCCCCGCGCTTGTAGGGACAGGAACGGGAAGGTCCCGGCTTCGGTTCTCCCAATTCAAACCTTCCTTCCTCGCATGGTGTTTGCTTTAACGTTGTTCATCTTTCTGCGAAGGCATGGCTTCGTTGTACGGATGTACGGCGCTGACCGGTGTGAGGAGCGGCCGGGGATGTAGCAGAACTCGCACTTGCGTATAATTCTGTCATGATGAGTGGGAGAATTGGGTACGGGGCACCTTAAAATACGTCTTAATGGGAAGAATAAGTGCTGCTTTTTTCTGGTTTTTAACTACAGTGCTTCTATGAAGAGCATTTATAGTTATTTGAAGAGTTCAGCTATTGTTTGCAAACTGTTACAATGAATGGTTATGTACTTTAATTAAAATATCACTAAATTAGTGTTGTACTTCAAAGCCATATTTTTTTCACGTTCAGGAGAAGGGGATGCTGGAGACGGATTAGCAATCCTGTGATTAAAATACACTAGAAACTTGAAAGTTTTTGTGCTTCTCTGTTAATGTAAAAGAGACTTTGCACTAAAACTGAAAGCTTAAGAGAACTGTGTTTTGTCTTGGTGCATCCAAAATGTTTTATGTGCAGCCAACTTTTTACGTCATGTTGGTGCTTGTTGTGGGCTGTTCTGTAGAGCATCTCGAGCACACCTGCTAATCTCTACAAAGCGAGACCATATCTTCGTGATGGTTAGAGCTAACCTGAAAATGTGAGAGCCAGATGGGTTTAGAGAGCAAAAGGGTGACCTGGACGAAGGCACGTTAGCATAACTTTCAAGCCTACCACAGAGTTCCTTAGCAGGAGGGCAGAGAAACCTTGCTCTGAAGGGAGAAAATGGAGTTTGAAGTCACTTTAGTTAAGAAAGTGCCTTTTCAAATTAAAAGCAAGTTAGTGCTTTTAGGATCCAAAGTTTTGGGTTTGTGTGTTGTTGTTTTTTAACTGAACTTCTGACCTCTTTCTAGACTAGATGTGACATGCCCTGTTTTTAGTTCCAAAGAGGAGCAGAAGAAAGCTCTCTCCTGCAAAAGTTGGGCCGTAGATGCAGTAAAAGTCATCAAAATAATAAGAGCTGTTTCTATTACCTGTCCTTCATTTGATGTTTCCTCTTTCTAGGTTCCTTTTACAGAAGAGACCTCCCTCCCTCCCCCAGCAGGAAAAATTCCCCTGAGTTGGGTCAGTCAGTACAACTGTGGGTTTTGTGTTTTTTTTTTTTTTTGTTTGTTTGTTTGCTTTATTTGCATTATGTACGTGTAGCAGGTACCCGCAAAGATTTGCTAGAGAGCTGATGCAGGAACATGTGCAGTGGCATTTATCGGCAAGGATGCATGTTCATTTGGGATCTCGTTAAAATCATGAAAATCCGCTGTGAAAGTAAAAGCCTGGGCTAGAGGATCTCAGCATAGTGTTAGAATAAACCCAGATTTTTCCTTCTCTGTGGTCCTGCAGACTTCCTCTCTGTGGCAGAAAATCAGGAAGCTTGCATCTGGGATTTGTTGGGATACCTGAGATTGTTGTGGGCTTTTTGTTTGGTTTTTAAAATACACATAGTTTTCATAGAGCTGGTCAACTTCCTTACGGAGGAGAATTTACAAAGGCTGCTTGGCTACAATTGAGTATTATTTTTACCTGTACAGCTTAATATATGTATGCATAGGCAGGCATGCATGCGTGTGGTCACTGTAGTAGCTACCGCATGCTGAGTGCTGTAGAGTAACCCAAAGAGCTTGCTGCAGCTGGCCTGTGGGGTGGCTTGACTGGTGACCTGAAGTCTTGGTTGGCGTGAAGGTAGGTGTCCAAGGCCGTAGTGAAAGCGTCTGGATTTGTTAGACCTGTTGGTGAGAAGCAAAGTTAAACCCTGTGCAAGCTGCCTTGGGTTTGAAATTGATACTCCTACAATGTTCCTCATGATCTATTTAGGTAGCTTATTTCAATCTTTGAAATTAATTTCTGACCATCATGCCCCAGAGGGTAAGGAGCACGGCATGGTGTCTGTACATTTTTGGTTATCTTGGCAACACCCGTGGTATAGCCAGAGTAGGAACGTGTACCCATTTTTGTAGGGTGTCTTTTATGATCCATGGATGAAAATGTTATAGAAACCTCTCCTTCTGTGGTGTGTCTTTCTCCTTTAGTCCCTAGAAGGCTCCTTTAGAAGTTGGTATGTGGTTTGGGGAGCTCTTACCTGAACAGGTTTGATAGTGTAGTATTATGCCCACTCTTCAGAAAATACAGGGCAATTTAATAACAAAGAATGTTGTATTCAACTGAAATTGAGAAGTTAATATTTTGTTAAATGCAGGTATCATTCTCTTGATGCTTTTTTATAATGAAAAACTTGCTGTTTTGTCTAGATCAGTGGTGGTGGTGTTTTTTGGTTGATGACTTCTTGTGTTAGAAATGGACTTAGCCAAAACTTGGCTGTTTGATCGTGCCAGCTGAATCTTTCCCCACTCCCACAATTTTTGTGGGAGCTACAGCTAAGGGGACTCAGGGGCTTTTGAATTTCTGGAGAGGGTAACCCTTCCTCTGAAATTGTGTGGTGTTTCTCTTTTCTGAAGATTTGAAGTGCTTATAACACTTGAGGCTTTGTGTAATTGGAGACATAAATGCAATTTTGACATACTTTACTTAAAATGGAAACTAACAAGTTAACAATAGCTCTTATCGGGGATATTTATGTAATGGAAGCCAACAGATGCTATTTGGATCTTGAAGAGCTGATGTATAAAATATTATGTCAGGGCCCTGGCAGGTTTTGTGCTGGCGGAGGCTGGGTCAGGTGGGAGTGGGAGATGCCAGAGATCTGTAGGCTCAATGGCACCTCTGAAAAGTGAGATAACTATATGAAATGTTGCATTTTAGCACACAGCTGATTTTAACTTAATGCTGCTATTTAAAATAAGAAGAGAGGAGAGGTGATTTCTTTTATATTTATCTGTGTTAAATGATCAGTGGCACTGTCACTTTAGAATCACTTTTCTTTATACTATCTTCTAGCTACAACTGCACATCTGATGTTCAGAACCCCTAAAAAGTGTGTTTATCAACTTATTTCAGCTATAAGATGGTATCTGGCAAAGAAGTTTTAGAAGTGTAACGTGACAGCCCGGGTGTTGACTTCTGTGGAGAGATGACTGTGTCATTACTAACCACCTCCCTGTTTCCCTGGGCTGTTCACCCTTTCATATTTATTTACTTCCAAGTCACCCTTCCCTAGGTGGCATTTGGACTTTTCCAGCATTTAAGATCTTATTTCAGTGTGTAGGAGACCAAGAATTTGGGGATTAGAGCAGTCTGGGACGTGTGATCTTGGACCTAATGAAAGCTCCTGCATTTGTAGAGCTATAATACAAGCTTTACTTGGATTTAAAGAAATGGAAGAGACCCTGAGCTGTGAGCATGGCTGCGGAGGCTCCACTGGCACTTGTTAAGTTGCCTTGTTCGGAGGAGCAGGAGAAGGTGGGAGGATAAGCTCGTGACTGCTGATGCTATTTGTTAAAACTTTCTCCTGGATTAGATACTGGGATGCTTGCCTTAGCTTGTTAAACTTTGTTTGAAAACTTCGGAGTGCTTTCCTTCTTTAAAGTACACCTGTTACAGCATTAGATTACAGAGCTGTGTTTCTTGCTTATTGAATTGAATGCTGAACATAACATATCGTGTCATTAATGCCTCCTTGTGTTTTAATTAGAGCTGTAGGGAGATGTTAAAAAACAGGTTTATACACATGCCTGACTGGTTGCTAAAATGAATATGCTTGTCACACGGTCTTGAGGGAATTATGTATTATTTCACTAATCTACTGTCCAGGGCTTCCCCGGGNNNNTCGCCCCCCCGCCCCCCCCCCCCCAAAAAAAAAAAAAATCTTGCTTGAATGGTTTCTGAGGGTCTGTCGTATCTGCTAAAAGCTTCTGACTGCGTGGTAGCTGTTGCTGGTGAAAGGCTCAGGCTCTCGTTCACGTCCTAGAGAGCAGTTTCATGCCTGCGCAAGTGGTTTGATGCACAGCAAGTCCAGCAGCTTCCAAGGGTTAGTGCCATGCGGTGGGTGAGTAGGCGCTGGGATGCCTGGGATCCTCCAAAGGGAGGGGTGGTACCCTGCTTGCCAGGCGGTGCAAAGCCAAACAACTGACCAGGAGCACTTACTGCAAGTAGCTAATTCTGCGTGACTCTGTTGCAAAGTGTTTTCCAAGCTGTGTTGTTACATTTACAGGTAGTTCTTCTTTTGGAATATGCTGTTGGGTAGGTGATCAAGTAACGGGAGGAAAACTTCTGCATAGGACATGCTTGTGTGCTAAATAGCTTTTAATTGTGATACATAGTTTATCATGTAATACTGGATAACGGAAATTATTTAAATATGCAAATAAATTATGTATCTGCTACCAATGTTAGACAAAAGTTTTTTGCTACAGATATTTTGGTTGTTAGATGGATACAGTTTGGTTGTTAGGTTGATACACTGCTAGGTTGATACAGTAACATGGGTGTTCAGTACTAGAAAATCATAACTAAACTCCGAGCTTTCATTCATACCACTTTAAAAATGTGAGTGTTGGTCTAACAGACCAGGCAACTTTTAAATAATGCTTGATTAAAGAGCATGAAGATATTGAGAAAATTATTATTTTTAATGCACAAATATTTAAATCTTCTCTATGTATCAAGTATAGCAGAATAAAATGGCAGTATTTTCTTTCTGTTGCCGCATAGAAAATCTTACATCTTGAACCAGTGGATACAGAAATGTATAGGAGAAATGTGTATCCTGTCAAGGGAGGAAATAAATGTCCCCAGTGAGATTACTTGTGGTTTTTAATTCTCTTTATTGTTCTGCTTTTAACTGCTTGTATTTCTTTAATATTCTTCCACTGTTAATTTGCAGGCTTTGATATCAAAGTGGCTGTAGAGGACTCCTCGTCTGAAATAGTGCTGTGACCCACCCAGGTTTTGGCTTTAATGGAGAAAAAAATCCCCAGAAAATACACAGTATGTGAGCGAGTTATGGAGACGCACAAGAAAATGGTAGGCTCAGCAATTATCTGGTGAGGAGGAGCCTCAGCACAAGGAGAGGTAGGAGTAATACCTCTCCCACTTTTATTAGTACTTGCAAGGGAAGAGGAGTAACAAACTCGTACTCCTGTTCCTGCTCTCGTGCAAATAGGCTCTTTTCCCAGCAGTTAACTGACTGGAGTAGTGATAACAGGTGATTACTCCGCAGTGCAGTGTAAACCTTGTTAAATGTTGTTTGATAGGAAGGAGAAGTAATGCTCATTTCAAGCACAGAAAATTTTTTGTGTGGTCTGACAAGGGAAGGGTTACTGGTTGTCAGTGTTGCTATGCTTTGATAGCATTAACCTTGTTTGAGGGAGTTCTAGCAACTCTTCAACCTAGTTCGAGAGCAGTTTTGTTCTTTTACAAAAATCGGATTGACTGTCATTTAAGCAACTGAAAGGCAGATACTTAAACCTGATAATGAAGTTGCAGTCTTCCTTATGTTAACAACATAATTATTTCCAGCGTAGCATGAAATGAGCAATCTTAAGAAGTAAGTGAAGCATTTTGCCTGACAAATTTGAACTTGCAGCTCTGCAACAGGATGTGCTAAGAGTGAGGGAGGAACTAAAGTGTTGATCTTAATACAAGGTGCTTGTTTATGAGCATCAATATTGTAATGGCTGTTGGCATACATAGGAAGTAAAATTCTCTCCTGCTTAATGGTATTGATTCTTCTGTGGAAATTATTTTTGCAAAATATTTTGTCCGCTTCCCAGAAATTACTTTTCTGCACTTTCTTTGGTTAGTGCTTCTTTGCTTTCTTTGGCCAAAAAAGAAAAGAAAAGAAAAAGGTGAGAAAACCTATGAGATGAAATAATTCTAAATTTTTATATAAATAGAAATAATGTAAGATGGTTTTGTGTGCTCTTTGCAACTGGTATCTATCAATTTAGGTGGGTTTGTTTTGGATTTTGTTGGTTTTGTATTTTTTAAGATCTCATACTGTAGCTTCCCAGTGACATTTTGTGAAAATGTTAAAAGTTTTTCTTTATTTAGGTATTTTTCAGATGTCTAAGTACGTTGAAGTTGGTAGTAAGCATATTTTTGACCAAAATATGTTTTTTCATACATCTGCTCTACGAAGAGTTTACTTACAGTGGCAATTGAACAAGATGTTGCCAGTGACTAGCGGGTTACATCCATGCGTGCTTCAGCAGTTTTGGTGGAGATCTGACTTGCTCTAATTGGATCTATACACCTGTACAGAGGTAAAATAGCTGTGGTACCTCTGTTGTCAAATATAAAGACGCTGGCCAGAGCTCAGTGAAAGAGGAGGTTAAAAATTGCTTTATGTATCAGGACTTAGTGTATTCTGTCCTTCCTCTATCGCTTAAAACTGAATATATATGGTTCTTTGCTAGATCTGACGTGTTTTTGTTTTTCTTCCTCTACAAATGCCGTGAAACTTCAGAAGGTGAGATGTAAGTTATTGGAAAGCTTGCACTCCTGACAATCAGCTCAGTATCAGTCAGAGCCCAGTGACTCCCATTATGTGGATTAATCTGTCTTAAGTGCTGTCTTAGATCCTTTGTCTGGCATCTTCTGTGTACTTGTTCTAGATTTTTCAGAAGCCTCTATATGTAACAGCAAACAGGGCTATGCATTAATTTAGGCTGCTGAACTCTAATAGCTTTTGCGGGTGCCATTTCATTCTCTTTTTAAGATTATTGAAATAAATGTTTTCTGCGCATTTGCTTCTGCGTGCTTGACTTCCACATTTCAAACAGTCCACTTCTGAGGTATGAATGGGTTAAGAGTTGGAAAAAATGACCAAAGTAAATTAAAAAGGGAAAAAAAAAAAAAGCAGCCTCAAGTGCACGACAACTTGAACATGATTTATAGTTCCTATTTATCTTTCCCAGCCATGTCTTTGATGCCTTTGTACTCTCCTGTTGGCTGTCCCCTCTTCTTTTTTCCTTGACTTCCCAACTTTTTCCTTGTTATTGGAGAAAACTGTTTCTAGTGAGTGTCTCGGTCTTCTTGGGACCCTATAAATTAGCTAGGTCAAATTAAATTTGTCTCCTGTACCAGACTCCAGACAGTATGGACTTCCAGATTATTTGCAGTCAGCCTGAAAATATTTTGGCAGAGCTTTTGGGATTATTTTTTTTAATAAGACTTGTGTAGGTTTGCTAGGTCTGATAAAGAGGGGCTTTTCCCTCATCAGTGTCTTTGTGAGGTGTTTTTTTTTTTTTGTGGCTGGTACATTTGTGTGGGTTTCCATATGTGTGTATATATAAAAGCATCATCCACTGAAAAATCAAGTTGTATTTTTTAACATTCATAGAAAATAAAGCATTCATGTTATAACACTTCTTTTTTTCAGTGAACATTTGTATTGATGTGATGAGTATTTTGCTTGTGTATTTAACAAGAACTGTGCTCTTATGCCTGTACACATATAAGTTGTGCTTGGTTAAGCAAGTTGAATCTGTGTGTTGGACTTAAATACCATTGCTGGTGTGTGTTTTGTACAGATAATAAGTATGTTTCAAAAGCAAACTTACTTTTATGTATCAAGAGGAATTTATGAAAAACAAGACAGTGGCAAAGCACTGGTTTAGTGGAGTAACTTTTGAAACACTTGGAAGTAACCAGTATGCACTTGTTGTCAAATCCTTTTCAACCATTTTCTACCCGGTGATGATTTTTTTTTTTGTCAAAATGCTTTTTTTGTTTCCTCCTTGAAATCGTTTTAGGGAATCTATATTAAGCTTGTTCTATCAAAGAAACTAGCTTTTCTAACAATCTGAGGGTGTTGCAGTAATGTAACTACATTATAATGATTAGACAGATCATACACGTTTTAATTCTGAAGAAATGGCATTAGTGTCAGCCCTTGCACGAGGCCTATAGAAGCTGAGCCTGCTTCCCATACCAGACTTCTTTGGCCATAATACAGCATCTTTAGAACTATCTTTTAGAGGTTTTAATGCCACATTAGGGTACTCTGTAGCACCTCTGCATGTTCATGGTCTCTTATAGGCTTGTCGAGATTTAATCAGTCAGAATTGTGGGTTTAACTGCATGATGGCGCTTCTCAAAGGAGAAAAAGCTCAGGTCTTGTGTATACTTTCTCTGTTGAGCTTTCCAGGACTGACAGGATTATAGAAGTTTTTGTGCTTCAGGTAAGCAGAAGTGTTGTAAAACTCTCGGGGAGCAAACCTATTAAAGCAAGTTGTTGGTTTTTTTCCACGCACCCCCCCCCCCCCCCCCCTTCGGTCATTGGTGGGTTTTGGTGAGTGTAGCACAGGGGACCTTGGTGCCATTTGTGTGCCTGAAGTGCAGAAATATCAGCATGTTGCAAGGGGCAGCATTACCTGCTGTCCTCCTCGGAGCTGGTGGGAGCCTGTCAGTGTAAGTGGCAGTCTCTGTATGTCTAGTTTAACCCCTTGCTAAACAACGTCAAAAGCTTTGCCTTCATAAGGGCAACAGCTTTATATAGCAGAAGCCTTACTTTAGTAAACTATAAGAAATCATAAAGGTCTGTGTATTTATAAGCAATTTTATTAAAGGTCATGTTTTTCCTTTTGACAGTAAGCTCTTCTGGCAGCGGGTGCTTTAAAGGAATAGTTCTCTTGCATTACAACTTGATCTTGCAACCCCCTACCCCTTCCCCAACACATCTGCATCAGGAAATTTTGAGAAGAAATAAACTCAGTTTTGTCACTTAGGAGTTACGCTCACAAATTCATCGCATAAATGCCTTGCTAATTTCTGGCTTTGTTTCGGCACTGACTTTAATTCCTATTGACTCCACCAAGGCCAAAATTTCCCTGCTTGTTTCTCAGAGCTTGTCATGTGTTTTGTCTGACTGAGCGGGAATGACTTTGGAAAAGGATTAGTTGACACAGGTTTCTCATTCATAGCAGTAAAAAAAAAACCCAGCCCTTTCCAACTGTTTAAGATCATCTTCAAGGAAGAATTCATTTTTGGTTGCTGCTGTGGAATTTTCAGCCACAAAGGTTGAAGTTGATGAAGTCTTGTTTACTGTGTTTTTGTGTCTGCTGCTTCACTAATTGTCGTTTGATTGTGCTCCAAGCCTTGTGTTTTGCGGTCTAAGTGCAAAGCTTGGGTGCCTTATTTACTTAAGGGGTTTCTTTGCAGGGGGAGGTGACAGTTTGAGTGCTGGTGTGATGATGACATGTCTGACCAAGAAGGAACAGGGGGCCTTCCCTTATGAAATCTCACAAATACCAATGTCTCGAGTTTGATGAAGGATGTTGAAGTACTTTAAATCACTGTGGTGAGCGAGTGAAGTTAACACTCTGTTACTTTTCTTGTCCTTCTGTTTTTGTCTCTGGGAACTGACTATCATTCAGTTAAATACTGGGTAAACCTTTTGATATGAGGTGAGCTGTTCATGAGGGTGATTTTTCTGTGAGCACTGAGACCACCTTCAAGGCCAGGAATATTCAGTATGTCCACAGTACTTTAAGTACTCAAATTCCTCATACCCAGAGCAGTTGAATAAACTCGAAAAGTGCATGTTCTGTAGCCTGTATGAACCCCTGTGTTGTACACTGGTAAGCATTGCAACTTAATGTATCCAGAAGAGGAGACACGGTCTTTTCTTGACTGCTGTCATATAACCGTGAGAGCTTTCCTCCTGTAATCCAGAGATAAAGTGTTCTCAATCTTTTCCTTAAACTAACTGATGTCTGTCAGTTGTGGGTTAGTTTTGTGGGGTTTGGTTTTTTTTTTATTTGTTTGGGGTTTTTTTTGTTTTACTTGGCATTGTCCACAATAGGAGCAGAGGCTCATCAGGCTCATTTGTTTTGTGAAAGCTGGCGGTGGTTTGAGGCACAAGCTCCTCCTGATGCTACACAGCAATTGGTGGCCATCCTGTGAGCAAGTGGTCGAAGCTAAATGCCATGATGTAGATTAGGAAAAGCTTGCACAGACTGGTCTTCTGGTGGAGCAGTGGGGATGGCCATGGGTGCTTGCGTGCTCTGGGTAGGCAGTAGCTGAGTCCTTTGAGGGAAAGGGGCCGGGGTCTGGTAGCTGGGTTGGGAGGGAGGAGGCGTTTGGGGCTGAATTTCAGTGGATGGAGAGGAGGGGTGGGAAGGTAAGGTGCAGAATGAGGGACAGCCTTTGCAGGTGTGGCAACTGCTGAGGCCCTATGCGATGCTGAATTGGATGCCTGAAGAGTGCATTTGAGGTGAGGAGAGGAGGAAGAAAAGTCCAAGCGTGGATCTGATTCCCGAAAGTATCAGTTTACAGGGCTACAAATCAGCAGTTGAATCTGTGAGAGGAGAGATTTCTGGCATCATTCCTTCTTCAGTGCACGTCCTGAACGTGCTGGGCACTTTGAGTCCCACTGTAAAGACTTTTTCATTTGCTGCACGGGGAGTTAAAGCCTTATGGGGTTTGTTGTTCCTTGTTGTTCTGGAGCCAGAGCTCTATCTTGAAGGCATTGAAGTGCAGTTTGGTATTACTTCAGTCCGAAGTCTAAATCTGGCCCTTCCATCTTTTATATTGTCAGTGTCTGGAGGATCCGGCAAGAAACAGTGATGCTGCTTTTAGTATTTGTGACTCTCTTGTGTGTGTGGTGGGGTCATGGGACTTGCTGCACAGTGTATGAGAATGGCATGGCTGTGCCATCAGAAACATAACATCTGTTACCATACTTCAGAAGTTCTCACACTTGGTGAACGGTTTCATTTTTTATTTTAAGATCTCCACTAAAGATATCCCTAACTGCACAAATATAGTTGCATTAAATAATGGAAATTAGCTGTGGGAAAAGATGCTTCTAGGTCATCTATGTTACTGCTTCTGAAATGTTCACTTGAACCTCCCTTCAGAATGTAGCATGAAATAGTACTGCCATTGCTCAGCTTTAGGAAATGCACACGAGCACATCTGTTTAGGACAGGATGTACAAGTTGAATGAGGTGGGTTGACAGTTAAAATCCAACTGGCCAACATGTGGCTGTGCCTAATGGCGAGACATGTAGTGCTCCCTTTCCTCAAGAACTAGATTTATTTTTTTTGCTTCAGATCCTCATAAATAGCCTGGTTTTGCTGGTCTGTGGCTCGCAGCCCCATTCTCCAGCTCCTGGTAGTAGGTAGCACCAAAATACATTTGTTACTTCTGCCTGTAACCCATTCCAGGCTTTGTGGATTCAGGAAGCATCCTGTCAGTTCCCTGTACTTTTATCCCAATTCAGCTCTTCTACTGTAGGCTTCTGCCATGTGCATTTGTGGTCTCTTTCTGCTACACTCCTCTGCGTTGCAATGCAACCTGCCGCAGGGAATACCCACTCTTTGGACAGAGATGCATCCTGCACCAGGCTGAAGTAATACATCTCCTTAACATTTTGTCCTGAAAAAGAGGAGCGCATACTTGAGCTGGTGTGCTGCGACGGTCCTTGCATACAGCTGTACGCTGTAGTATTCCTCGGTGTGTATATATATCCCTCAGTCTCTGATGCAGGGAGGAGAGACGTAAGGGTGGAATAGGTACTTGGGATTGCTTTGCTCTCACCAACATGCAGTGATATGCACGTGTGCTGTGGAGTTGCTGACGCACAGTACTTGCTGCTACACAGCAACATGTCTTTGTGGCTAGGTGCAGTCCTCAGTGCAGACAGGGTGAACGAACCACTTTGTGCAGTCTTCCTCTTTATACTCAGGTCCCATTTGTTATTGTCTTGCCCTCGGGCTGGTTTAAGAAATGCTGAGCTGGAGCATGTGGTCTTGGCAGCGCAGCTACCAGGACTCTTGTCCAATCTTTGTTTAAACGTCAAGAGCTGCAGCCTCCGATTCTTCCCCTGGGGATGTGGACCAGCAGTTCTGACTGTCAGGACGTTTCCTTAACGCTAAGCCTAAACTTTTTTTTTGCCTTAAATTTATCCCATTACTTCTGGTCTCTTACAGACCCATGCCTTTGTTTCACTAATGTTAATATCCAACTGGTGTATGAAGAATATAGACAACTTTGTGTGCACCTTAGGTTAGCTGTTTTAAGTTAAATTTCGTGTGTATGTCAGTCTTGGTAGCTTTTCCCTGCAAAGGCAGTTGTTTCAGCCCCTGACTCGCTTTTTTGGATGTATATGTTAATTACGTGGTATAACAAGTAATTTCAAGTAACGAGTAAGAAGTTTTGAGTATTTTGCAGAATGGCTGGTGCTACACACGTGCTAAATAACTGCTGCGTTGGGTCACCATCCGAGTGCCTAGGGGCCCAGGACTTCAGAGTGTTTCATAAAACGGCTTGATGTTACTTGTTAGTTGCTTTATGAAGCCTATCCTTCTAGACATCCTGCTGCATTGTTTGTCTGAAAATGGGGTAAGCTGCCATGGGAAATTGTTTTCCCAGCAAATTTTAATTGGTTACTTGGAATTACTACGTCAGTGGCTGTTATTAAGAATAGGCTTGTTGCTGCATAAAGGTGTAATGAAATATTTTTGTGATGGTGGAAGGAAGTGAAGCTGCTAGAGAGTTGCAGGCTTTGCTAGGTGCTTTCCGTGTCTCTGACCTACCTTAAGGTGAGATGGACTATCTTTAGATTTTTACAATGAGATTGTGAATTTATACTGAACTACATTTTAGGCTAAGCCCATGTGGAAGAGAGGTAAAAATCAAGAAGCTGCTGAATACTCACTATAGTTAGCACTGTTAGAAGCTTGTGAAGAAGAAGCATCAGATCACAGTTTATTACAAGCAAAATCCAACCCTGTTTGTTATGAATACTTAGTAAGGATTTTAGAAGACTTTTCGTGAAGGTTAGTGACTTTTTCTTTTCTACTTCTAGTCCCGGTAGGATAAGTATTGCCTGGAGTTATCTCTTCAGTTAAATACGAGGGATTCGGTTTTGGTATTTGGATACTTGTTCCTATTACGATTTTTCCAGAACTGTAAGGGGAAGAGTACCATTACCTTCCTGCTTCATATTATAATTTATTTATAATCTCAAAAACTGCTGGCTTTATTTCATATGCTGTCTTGGTAGTATTAAAATCTTGATCTGCCTTTCGTAAAAGGTCTGTGTAACTTTACTGGTAGTCCGTGGTGAGCTGGCTACATGCATTAGATAGCTGAAACAGTCTGTAAAAAATTGGAAATAATAAAATTATTTTCTAATACCTTTCCCACATAAGCAGTTGTTATATCCGTGGGATTATTTGTTGTGAAGGAGACATGAAGCATCACAAGACCAGCTTTCTAATTCAGTCTTGAAAGTCATTTGTGAGGCGGGAATTGCACAGTAGATGATGCAAGTTATCAGACCGCGCATGTTAAGGAAATGTGGATTAGGTGAAATGCTCACAGGAATGTTTGCAGCTGCTTAGAAAACTGAGAGGGTATTTACTAATTAGTTTCAAACAAGACAGGTGAATTTGGTGATATTTAAGGGGTCTCTTTTATGGCCAGTATTAATTAAATATTTGACATTAATGCTGCGGGTGAAGGAATGAGGACTTTGCTCATTTAGTACCTGGATGAAACTGGGTGGAGCTACGTGTCTATTTGAGAAGATGCTTTGAACTTAGTTACTTTGACAGATTGGAGAAGGAGTCTGGAAGGAGGGCTTGGATGGGGCTGAGGGGCAGCTCTGCGGCTGCAGGGTTTGGCTGCACACCTGCAGGCTGGCAGTGATGGGCCCAGCAGCAATAACTGCTCATGGCCAGGACGTGAGGCAACAGTTAACGCTGTTGCAAAAGCACACGCACTGGAGTTTGTACATAGAATTATTTGCGACTCAGATGACAGTAAAGGACGTCTTTCTGTAACAAGAAGAGAGTATTTTCTATGTAGGGAAGGGTTCAGCTGGAACACTTCACCCAGATTTGGGCGTCACAACCTCAGAGTGGTTTTGTGTGCCAGCTTTAGAAAGGGTGGTGGAGAGCAGCAACTAGAAGGATCAGAAATGTAAAAAAACGTGGCCTATGAGCAGAGGGTGAAAGAACTGGGTTTTATTTCATCTGGAGAAAAGACAAGGACGTACCAACAAAAGAGTTTAGTGTTCAAACATGAAGTTAACTGTGTAAAGAAGAAAGGGATGATCTCTTCAGGGTCCAGTGCAGAGAGAGACCTGGTAAAGGGCTTGAGCTGCGTCAAGGGAGATGTGTGCTTTAAGTGCCAGGACGAGCTTTCCGGCAGTAAGGGTCACGCAGGGTGGAAGGGGCTCGCCTGGAGAGGCTGCGGAGCCTCTGTTATGCACCGTCTGAGCTCTTGGTCTATCTCGGTGCCCTTTTCCAGGACCCTGGCGGACCTTTTTTTTCCTGTGATCATCTCTTTTTCTTTTTTAAAATGGCAGTGCAGCGTGTGGGACGGTTAAGGAGAGAAGTACAAAGCACTGTTTTCAACCAGCGTGATTCTTGTTTTGGAGGCTTGGCTGTTGGTAAGTACTATGGTAAATTACAGAGGGAATGATAATATAGCAGTAGCGATAACTGCAAAAATAGGTCTTTGTTCCAAATGGCTTTCTGTTGTTAAAATTTGTATTTTAAGAAATAAATCTTCCTGATGATTTTTTCCCCTGGTGACACTTAGTTTCCAGGCAGTATTTATGAAAAGCTACTGTGTGTTTCTAAGTTTTGCTTTCTGTGTCTACATTTTCCTTTAGTTCCTGTAAGGTGTGGGGGGTTTTTTTGTTTTTTGTTTTTTTTCTTTTCTGTTTCTCTGTGCCACGGTTTCTGTTGCTACCCCATTGCTTTATCAGATGCACCCAGGGAGTAGAAATGCAGAGTCTGTTGGCACAGTGTGTGTGAAGAGGAGGGCAAGTGTCTCCTGTGCTTTCATTACCCTGCTCCTGAACTTGCTGCTGACAGGGAAGTTGGGGGGGTTGGCACCCTTCCAGGCTGGGGAGCACTTTTCTGGTTTTTTACTTACTAGCAAAGAGCCCCCTGCTCGTTAATTTGGGGTGAATTAATTTAATGTTTCTGAATCAATACGTTAAGACTGGCTTCCCAAAAAAAGAAGGGAGTGGTATTTTGTGGGGTCAGCTATATCTTTCATGGTATTGTGTATATTTGTACATAGTTGTGAAATAGTAAAGTTAGGACTGAAGATTATGACTGTGTAGTGTAAGGGTTAGAGAAAGAAAAGATTTTTAGTTGAACCTTTTGATATTTCAGCATTCATCTTGGCATTTAACTGAGCAAACAAATGTGTTTTTAATGAAGAGTTCAAAAATATATTAGTTTTGTGGTTCAGCTGGGAGGCAAAAGCTGTGGTTTTGTTCACACTGAAAAGTTGTAGGCTGTGTTGCATTTTAATGATGCCATTTGAGCTGCCACGATCAGGGCTCTGCTTGTGTTTCTATGGAAAACTTACATTAAAGGAGTTCAATCGGGACACTAATTATTATCCCATAATGAAACATCTCATAAGAAAAATTTGTTCGAAGTCATGTTTGAAAAACTGATCCAGGCATTTATTCTTTTTTTACTTCATCTCTTCGCTTGCCCTCCCTCCTCCAGTGCACTTTGTGGGTGAGGCTCTTGCTATTTCTTAGCTGGAGGATAGAGGCAGCGTTAGTACTGGGGTTTTGCGGCAGAGCAGCAGTGGGCTTTTAAAGCGAGTCCCTCTGGTCACCCCCACTCGCTGTGTGTCAGCTCGGCACACTGTGTTTCTGCTGTGCGCGAGCTGGGTCCCTATGGATGGAGACTGGAGGCTCCCATCGATGCTTGTGCCAAGTGCACTTCTCCTGCTCATGGGCCCTGTGGATTGCTTCAGGCCATGTGTGTGGTGGCGGCAGAGTGTATCTGCTTATCTCAAGTTAAAAACCCGACCCACGTAGTGTGATTCATGTTTCGGCAACCTTGGCTCTGGTAGTGCTTTGATCTACAGATATTCTCCTGTTGCTCAGAATTAATTGCTTAATGTGGGGTATAGCCAGAAACTGTCAAGAAGATGGGAAGAGGAAACAGGGACAATTAAAAAAAAAAACCAAACACCTCCCCAAAAAACCAAAACACAAACACAGAAACCCCAAAGACAAAACCTTAAATCAAAGAAAATTAACATAGCCAAAACTTGAAAATTTTGTAAGGTCAACATACAAGAGCTGTAATATGTTGAGTGTTCCCTTTGCCTCCTACCTTGGGGGGGGGGGGGGGGGGGGGGGGGGGGGGGGGGGGGGGGGGGGGGGGGGGGGGGGGGGGGGGGGGGGGGG
>JAVKLA010000057.1:10497612-10519031 GCA_034782735.1 Sagittarius serpentarius
GCCGCCTGCTCTCTGCTTTTCTTTTATGTGGCTTAAAGGATTAAAGTGCAGTCATTGCTTTGAGGGGCTGATGTCAGCAGTGAGCTGGGTATTCCTAATTAGTGCCAACACCTGTACCTCATTATGAAGCCTCGTTCAAGCTGTCCAGTGAACCGAGGTAGACAGTCTCTGTTGCATGTCTCTAATGTGATTATAAAGCCCTCTCCTGATGCAGGTTTTATTATTCAACTTTTGGACTGATGTGGAAAGTGAAGCTAAGCTGAGCCATTTGGCTGGCTACCAAAGATCGTAAGGAGTGGCAAAGAGAAGGGATGCAGTCATCTCAGTTTCAAGACTTGTAGTTCTAAGCTTGCTTCTGCTTTGACTGTTTAGATTAAAAAAAAAAAAAGGGGGTGGGGAGTGTTTTTTCTAGTTTTCAGTGTCAGATACTCTGAATTTAGAGACCGGATCTACAGACTCCAGCTGAGCTCTGAACATCTGAGTGCAGTTGCTGTTGTACATAACTCATTGATTTTTCTGCAAATAGAGCTTTGGCCTTGACTACTCTTGCACCATTGCTTTGTCTTCGAGGGGTCAGGGCTTAGCAATTCTTTTCTACACAGAACCAGCATCGGTCTCTACTCCCACCTGATTCTGTACTGTTAGCAGGGCTACAATGCAGTTGCTTTGCCATTGCAGTTAGAAAATACAACCTCAGACAGATTTGACTAGTAAAATTAATGGCTCAGATGAGACAGATCACTATCATGTTTGGGCTGTGTAGGCAAAAGTTTAAGCACAGTTACTTTTTTTAAGTAGTTTAAGTAGGCTTTTCAGAGTTTTAGCTTACAGAATTCAAGCATGCAGCAATACAATGCTGGCTGCAAGTTTTGGGTTATTTCCCTGTGGGGGAGGAGAGAGACAGAATAACTTCAGATGTGTATCTTGGAGAGGTTTGAGATAATAAACCTGTAAGAATTCACATGAGAACACCGTGCTAGTTATCCAGATTTGGAAAAATGGAAGGAAATGGAAGTATAGTGGATTCTTAAACTTCAGGCATGGAATTGAACGTCTAGTTATTAAAGGGACTGAATCTCTGCAGAGTAGAAGAGAACCTGAAAGAAGATCCTGAATGGATAGTGCCTTAAGGGGCATGTAAGCTATATTTACACAGCATGTTTATTTAATTTCTCTTAAAAAAAAGGGGGGGGGGGCAACATCTCTAACACACTGGGAATGATCTAATCTTTAACTTAATCATTTTGACCAAAATAGGTCTTTACAGTGAACAGTGATTAACAAACTCTACAGGGCAACGATATGTCAACTGTCAGAATCTCTGGTGGTTGTGCTCATCATTATCAGGCAAAATTCTGATTAACATACTCATTTCAGTATTTACCATGGCCCTATAGACCACCTATCTGATCTGTAGTCCACAGAGGTCAGGTTGGGAACTGATATATTAAAAACATAAAATTCGTCACACAGAGGTGAATTGTTATGAGTAAGTCTGGTTTCAGATGAGCTCCCTTACTGAATTAGACCAATTACTGTCTCTGATAATGGTCAACAGTGGACACCTAGGGAAAGCAAGCATTCTAAAGCTTGTATAGACTCTGTTTCTTGTAAAATTTTGACTTTGGGATTTCTGGCAGTTTGATGTGACATACTGTGTTTAATAGCCCTTGTCCTCCATTTGTCTGATTCTCTTCAATCTGTTTACTTTTCAACCTCTGCAGCATCCCCTAGCATTGAGTTTCTCTAAGTAATTTTGTACAAAATGACTTTTTCTTAATGATTTTCCTTTGAAGTTTGTTCCATAACTTTGTGTGTCCCTTGTCTTCTGGGCCATGAGAAGCAGTGAGTAGTCTCTTTGTCCTGTTTACTTCTTTTACCACTTATGGCAGATCTCTCCTATTCTGCATCCTCCTTTCTCAGCTGGGAAGTCTCAGTCTGTTTAATCTCTTACCCTAAAGCCATGGCATGCTTCCCTTACAGCTGTAGTTGGAGGTTCACATTCTGCAACTGCTTTTGCTCCAGTGGTGCCGGGTGGAGCTAGAAGATACTCCATTGCTCTTAGCCCAGACGGAGTGATCTACTAGTGTTGCTCATCCCGAAAGCTTTCTCCATGTGGCTCAGCGAGTGTAACAAATGAAACCAGACAGGCTTGTATCAGTGCTTGCTGCCGCTGCTCTTGGTCCTTGCCAGAAAGATGCTTCTCTTGTATCAACAGACAGCTCTCTGTGCTGTTCTCCTCCTACAACAGTTTCTGCTACAGCTGATTTGGGAATGCCCAAGGACCCCATTTTTCAAGGCATTCACTTAATGTGTGTGTTTTCATCTTCTTAAGACCTTCCAGGAGCATCCTGCAGATGCTGTGGCGTAGCTATGCATGTATTAACGGGGAGCCATAGCTGGTGTTGGGGTAGGCAGCAGCGCTCAGCCTCCCTGGTAGGGACGTCCAAGGGACCATGTCTGAGCTGCTTCCGGGTCACAGCTTCCATGTGAACAACTGGTCACTTTCGCTGTTGCAGAGCTGGGGAAGTGGGTGGTGGAAGTGGAGTCTCAGGTGGCTTCATTCTGCCGCAGCCTGAGCACAGGTTCAGTTGTGCCCTCTCAGTCACAGTGGCCCTGACAACCGGTAGAGCTGCAGCCTGCCCCATGCCCTGCAGCTGCGCAGGGTAAGGGCCTGCAGAGAAGGAGACTTCTTTACAGGTTTATAAAAACCTCATTGACCAACTGGAGTTGCATGTACAAAACATACCGACTGTGCAGGTTTTGCATTGTGTTGTGCAGTCTTAAGAGTGACTCCGCTGTAAAGGTGTTTTTGTTTGTTTTGTTCAATTTTATAGTTGCATTTTTTAGTGTAACCTTTTCTCTCCCTGTTTCTCAGCAGAGATTTTATTATTGCTCTTGACATCTTGGCATTCAGGTGCAGCAGCTGCAGCATGTTATGGGCTCTTACCTATGAATAAAGATGTGGTGAAACACCTCCTTACTTCCATGGCTTGTAGGCATTTCGATTCTTCCCAGTACGGGAGTGGAGACTGGACGAAGGGACCTGCTTTGGAGTCAGATTCATTATCTCAGACCCCTGCAGCTTTGGAAGGTTAGCTGTGACAGTTCCTTATCCTCACAGGATGGAAAGGATAGTATTTTCCTGTACTTTCTGACTCTACCTGTTCAAGTACCGTTGCTGTTTGTGATCCACCCTGTGGGTTGGTGCATTTTTTTTCCTGTGCCAAAAAAGCCACCTCCATCCATCCACTTACTGTGCTTTAGCACAGCTCAAGTAGGATATGCTTTCCACTAGGAACAGTAGAAGGGTGGTGGTCTAGTCTTACTTGTTTTAATCTCATTTATTTAGTCAACGGGGAGGAAGAGGAAGGAAGAATTTAGAGAAGTGTTAATGGTCAGTCCTGATCAGTGTATGCCCTCATTCAAAAAATATAGAAGTACTTAGGCTTCAGCTTTGCTGTTTGATGAGAAATTGAACCTTATGTGGTCTTTAAGATGCGTCTCTTGACTGCTTTCTCAAACAAGATGTGGCATTTTAGAAACCTTGGGCAAGTACAGTCATCCTTTGGTTCCCCTTTCCAGGGCGGCATCAGCCCCAGTGGGCAAGTTTGCTATTTATTTTGTCATTGATGCACCTTGTGTTATGACAGAAAAAAATAGTAATTTTTCTTTCTGCCTCTGCTCTGTACGTAAAAATGGACAAACATCAGTTGGTCACAGTATCTCTTTCACAGTGTCTTCTCCTACCTCAATTTGGTGATTTAGAGAAACCTGGAATGGTATTTATGTTTTTATAAATCTATCTTAAATCTATCTAAAAGACCCCTCAACGTCTTTGATGGGTTGTATGTTACAGTTTGTAGCACGTAACATTAAAATAATTGCCTGCCCATTAAAATTAATTTAAATTCATTAGTTATTAAGACAAATTCTGTTGTCTTTTTAAAAAGTTTTTTAGATGAAAAAGAAGTGCTTTAACAAATCTTATTAAATTTTTGCTCATGTTTTGATGTTTTGACATGGAAAACTAAAATAATAGTGCAACCGCATATAAATGTGTTGTGAAATGCTAGAAAATGTAATAGGATGTCAGTATTCAACTAATGATTTTGTATATTCCAAATACTGTTTTGAGTCCTGGCTCTGACAGTACATTCCCTTTAATGGTTCTTGTCCAATGACCACCTCAGTGCCTTTTTTTTGACTTGAAAAAAGTTTATTTTCAACTTGTAAATGAAAACGATTTCTTGTCAGATGAGGAAAGAAATTATTGACTTATGTTTCCTATAGGAAAATATTTGTGTTCTTGCTTTCTCTTATCCTTTGAGTAGAATATAAAGACACAACTTCGTTATCTGCCTTTTGCTATCCTTCAGGTTTTGTTAGTGATGCAAAACTTTGCAGCAAAGTGGTTAGCCTCTTCAGAGCATTATAAGCAAGAAATAAATGAGTCAAACCCGATAAAATATTTAATGCAGGCTGCTGTTGTTGATTCTTTTATTATTTGAGATTTAGGAAAAACAAGAACAGCAAAACCTACTTTATTTATGAGCAAGTACCAAAAAATTAACTGATTATTTTAAGCAAGTATCTGCAGGATATGAGAATTTTTGCCTATGTTATTAACAGAAAAATTGTCCTTCTTAATCCCAAATAGTGCATATGTTTCTAGATCCTTCCTTCTTTGATAGTATTTCCTGCCTGTATTCCTAGCTGTGATACTAGTTCCTTACCTGTGTTTTGTCATGAAAGCATGCATTAGTACAGCTGGAGAGCAGAGAAACAGGTACAAGTGGCAACTGCTGGCAGCATCAAGCGGATAGGACGAAGTGGCAGTTTCATTTGAACTAGTGTAATACTGGTTATTGCCTAATTTTCAATTAAGTAGCGATGCTTCTGTGTTTGTTTGGTTTTTTTATCATTCCACCCCACCCCTACCCCCCCCCTTCCCCACTGTGGTGCAATTTCATCACTGTACAACAGCAGGACAATACTTAATGACTTAGTGCATCACAGGTATTTTTCTTCTGTTCAAGTCCACGCGTGCATGAGCAGGAAGGGCAGTGAGTGGCAAGATCACGGGATACACGCTTGGGAGACCTGGATGCAGCTGCTTGCTTTGCCAGAGGCTCCCCGCGTGATGTATGGCTGCTCTGCGCCACAGCTCTGAAATGTCAGGGCTTTCAGTGCTTGCTTGACATGAGCTTATCGTGAGGGTAGATACAGTAAAGACTGCAAAACACTTAGAAGCAAGGTAACGTGAATCATACCAGTTCTTAAAATAGAAAGCCCCGGCTAAACGCTCTCAGAGGTTTTTCTGCTCAGTCATATTGGCGAAGCGTGCGCGTGCTGCTCCTGTTTCTTGCTGGCGCTTGGCACTGCAGTCTCCTTGCAGATGCAGTGCGTGTGGCCATCTTCGGGTGGCAAACCCCCTGGGGGAGCTCCTGGGCAGCCAGCTCCTTGTTTACCCGGCTTAGCACTGGGTGTGATGACCTGGGACTGATCCATTTTTAGTAGTAGTATGTCCGCATCAGTCTTTCATCAATGCGGACGTTGGCCTTAGGTTTGTATTTGTTGAGTGAGTACAGGCGAGCTTGTGGGGTTTTCTTTTTTCTTTTGCTCCTTGGTTATTAGATGCCTCAGTATTAACGTCAGGTACAAGTTTTCATCTGAGGGAGCCCTGTAAAACAGACAACCCACCATCAGTAACTGCGTCTTCCCTGCTGAGGTCTCTTCAGAGTGGATGAACTACCCGAGCACCCATAGCCGGGGTAGGCACTTTTCTGCGACGCTTGGTGCATGTGTGTAGTTAGAGGGCTGTATGCAAGCTAGCCCCTGCCTCCTGGGGGTTTCCCTCAGGTATCAGTTAGCTGCCATGGAGTTTCCAACAGCCTGACAAGAGGCGATTTGTTTGTGCGACGCTGGCCTGAGAAGTGAGAGCTGTGATGGCTTCCCTCTGGTGACGTGGTGCTCCTCCCTGCCCTGCGGGCCTGCCTGCCCTGCCAGCCACCTCAACCTCCAGCACTGGCCTGCAGCGTGGTGGCCGAGGTGCTGGTGCTTCAAGAGCTGCCAGCATGTTTAATGCTGCTGTGACTTTCCTGCTGGGAATTTATTCCTCGTTTCATCACGCTGGGGACTTTGTCACTCCCGCAGGGAGGGCCTCGCGGCCACCAGGTGGGCCCGGGCTGGCGCGGGCAGAAAGGGGGTGCTGGTGGGGTGTCGTGCCCCCTCAGCCGTGTGCAGGCAGCCATACCGAGCACCGTACCCTGCTGAGGGCGGTGGTTCCCTCTCCTGAGGGCCGTGCCCTCGTTTTAGTGTTTTCCCTGAGTGGGTGAGGAGCCGGGAGGTGGGCGAGGAGTGTTCACCAGGCTGTGGCCAGGCAGACACACCTCAGGCACACGAGCGTGGCAATGCCAGGCAGCGCCGGGCTGGTGGTGCTGTTCAGGGGAGGGAGTGCTTTTTTTCCTCTTTTTATTTTATTTTAAAAGCAGGCTTTCGGTCAAACTCAGTATGGTATTTTGAAGGAAATAATTTTTTTGCGGGTACTCAAATCTCTGCTGCTGTTTTAGGAAAACAGTAGCTTCGTTAGTAAACAGCTGGTGTAAAAACAGTGTTGTGTTCAGGAATGGAAAGTAATAATGAGGACTGAAACAGGCAGGAGCAGAACCACGTAAGCATTGGTGTATTTGCTTGAATCAATGACAGTCTGGTGGTGTTTACTTTTTTTAAATTGATTCTGCCCAGATTGGTATCATCTTCAGGATGCCAATGCTAAAGCTGCAGTGTTTAATGGGCAGAAATATTTCCATGTCAGCTTGGCCCACCTGGCTGCTCTGCGTACAGTCCAACATGTGCGGCTTGCTTCAAAGACGAAAATAAGGCTGCTCAGTCACTGCTGGGTGTTGAGGAAGCACAGGGAAGAGAGCACAATTTAATTTCTTTCTAGCCTCTTGGAGGGTTTCTGTTGAGGTAATGGTGGCACTGCGCGTCTTGCGCGTGACTCACTCTTCTGACAAGGATTTCTGATTTTTAACAAGCTGCTTGGTGTGAGGTGATTTAGCTGAAGGCATCTGGTGGAAATCTGTCCCCCCTGCCCTCACGGTGGGTTGGCGTGCGGACACAGCACCAGAAATTAAAAGCGGCACTTCTGTTTTCAAGGTAAGAAAGGCAGTTGTACTTGGGGTGTGCTGTATTTTATTGTATTGTCAAAGCGTGTTATAAATGTGAAGCAGCATCACTTACCCTCATTTTATGCTCACAAAGCAAAATGATGGGCATTAAGTGCTTTGCACTAGACCGAATGATGAATCATGGTTGTAGAAGGGCACATGAAATGATGTCAGGGTTCCCTTCTGGCCCATAATCCACAAATGAAGGGGGAGGGGGGGGGGATTATGTTTGGGGTTTCTTCATCCTAGTTTTATGATCTATCACCTGACTTCAGTCCAGAATTTAACTGTTTCAGGGGATAAGTCGTGCTGGAAGATTATATTTTGGACTTTTCCCACCCCACCCCCTATTTTTAAACCCACGGTATCCTTCTGGCAGCTGCCAAATTGCCTTATATAAAAAGGTAACATATATGTCTAGTTGCTATTGCACTTCATACAGACCCATGTTATTAGCCAGATTTCTGTTAATATGCAGTTCCTTGCCTACTAAAATCATTTATTTACCTAACAACTTAAGGAATTGGCTGTCGCTGGTAGTGCCACTTCTAAAAACTGGCACGTTCCTCCTCTGTTGAATTACAGATTATTATGTTAACCAAGACTTAGTATGAAATAGTAGCAAGAAAAGTTTTACTTTGTGGTAGGCCCAGTACAGTCTTCACAGAATAATTCAAGATTTTATTTTGGGAAAGAGGGAAGGATAGGGTAGATGTGGTCACTCTGTTACGGGGTTCTTTAGCAGTGTAGGGGTATATTACTGATTTTTTAAAAAAATAATTTCTGGTTAGAGTGAAATAAAGAAGCAATGTTAGGTTTTTTGCTGGACTTCCTTTTCTGTGAATTGTTTAACCTTTCAAACCTTTTCAGTGCAGCAAATATTGCTAACCCAAGTTCCGAGTGGGTGTTTTTTCCAGTTTATATAGCCTTTTTGTGAGATTGGATAGGATATTAAAAAATAATAATAAAAAACCCAAACACGAGTGATCTCTCTTCCTCTACTTATTTGAAAGGTTGTATTAAATCTACTCATATTTCGTAATTTCCCTGGCAGTTGACTGTGAAATTTGACCTATTTAAATGGTTTTACTGTACTACATTTCCTGGAGACCTTTCAAGATAATTTGCTTCCTAATCTAAATTTAACAGTTACATAAACCACATTTTGGAGACTTGGAAATTTCTACCTACTGCCTCTGCTTTTTTTTTTTTTTTTTTTTTTTTGTAGACAAGCCATATTGTAAAAACGTAAGTACAGAATTTTAATCTGAGACTTGCATGTAGCTTGTCATTTGGTTTTCATACATAGATGCTGTTTTTCTTTTTAATAAAATAAAGTAGGTTATTTTTTGTCCCACTTGAAAGTTTCCTTAGTACCGTGGCAAATTCCATTTTTGTCAGTCTGTTTTAAAATGTGAAGAAATAAAATTTCACAGGTCTAGGATATATTTGCGTTACACTTCCTTGAATTTCTTGGTTGCCTTTCCCTTCTGTATAAGTCTTAACAGGCGCTGAGTAGCGTGTAGATATGTTTAACCTCTCTCTGCAACAAACTGAAGCCAGGAAGGAAGGACTGCTACTCCTTGGAGATACTGTTTTGTTCAGAAATCTTGGCTGGATTTCATTTTATACGCTTGTCACTGACGTCTTGCCTAATATGCTGTGTGAATTCAGAGTCTGTGAGATACCTCATCCTTCTTTCTGCTAACTCTGTTAGTGATGAACTATGCTGAGGAATGTGTTGGAACAAGAGGATAAACTTAATAGTTGATTTGGTACATTTATTTGTTTACTCTGACACAAACTGAAAAGGGAACAATGTTTACTGCTGTTGTTTCTGCAGGTATTTGAAGCGGGTTTTTGCTTTGAATAAGGCCCTGAAATTTTGTTAACTGTCTGCTGTTTACATATGCTGCTCGGCTGATTTTTTTGAGTAATGCATGGTAACTAGCTTTTCAGAAATGGGAAGTGCCCTAAGTCAGTGCAACATTGATTTTCCTCGGGGGGAGGAGAGCATGGTGATAGAGGCAAGTGGCTGTTTCTTGTTCACTTCAGCACTGCAGGTATTTGTGAATAAGCAAAAAGGAGTGAACGTAATTTAGAAATCATTAATTACAAAATATCTCCCCTAGATTTTTGGAAATATCAGTGTTATCCTTTCAGTCAGATTCTTGCACGTGCTGGCTGATATGTTGATTACTCTTAGCTTGGAATCCTTGTTTAATTTCAGCCAGCTGAGTGTGGGGTGGCTTCTTCCTGTCTTTCATTGAAAGTGCAGTGATGTGCTGGATCCAGTATCGGTTTTGGCTTCAGGGCAAAATTCCCAATATGGGCAGCAGCATTTGGGAAGCCAGGGAAATGCTGGCAGCCTGATGTTGCTGCCTGTGGCTGAGGAGAGTTTCCTGGGGTTATTTTTGGTTAAACACCTGAAGGGTTCAGGGCATCTTGACCTGCGTTTGGGTATTGAGGTGAGGGCAGGGAATGAGACCGATTTATCTTTTTTTTTTAAGTTGCGTTTTTTGTCTTGAGCTGTTGATAGCAGATCACGGATACGCGCGCAGCCATAGCTTGACAAATCAGAAGTGCGACAAGTGTGGAATATGGTTCAAGTTTAGAAGCTGCTCTGGTAATTGATACTAAAAATGATGCCAGAAAATGTTCCATTGCAGTAATTGCCTGGAGAGTTGAGTATGTTTTTGCTTGTGACATGGTGATTTCTTAATGTCACTCCTGTATTTTAATTTTCATTTAAAAGATCCCTGATGGTGAGCATCTTTGGAATTTGTGTATGTTGTCATACAAGTGATGAATCAGCTGTTAGTCCTTCTGTGGTTTTTTTTTTAGAAAAAAACAAGGCAAAAACCACTTCAGATCAAAGCATGTATGTTCTTATTTTTAATGATCATTTTTAAGGTAATCTGTGCTTGACTATAAGGCTTGAGCACATTTTGAATCCACAGCCAAAGCACCCCTACTTACGTTTTAAGGTAGTAAGAATTGTTACTCAGTGACTGGGAAGAAAGGGTTTTCTTGGGGCTTTTTGGCAGGGTGGAGCCACTTACCTCTTTTGCTCTGCAGCGGCATTTCAGTGTTGAGTTGCTTTACACTCCTTGTTTTTCTTAGCTGGTACATTGGAACCGCTAGGAAGTTTAAACTTTTCTAAACTGCTAAAACTAAGTTATTAAAATGCAGACAGAAAGTTCAACATGCACATTTGCAAAACACCTGGATGAAGATAAAGGAAGTGGAAGGAGACTGATGGTTTTAGCTGCTCGCTGTACGGTGTTTCTGTCATGCTCCTAATGACAGCTCATCTTTTCTTACCTCTTTTTTTCTTTATAAGTAGCATCTATTTGAGGCTGTCTTGTAAATTTCTTTTTGAACAATTCTGTGGAAAAAAAGTATTTTTTACCTGTTATAAAAATTTATTACATTTTTCATTTTGTGTGTAAAAATAATACTATTTACTTGATTCTCTTTTGGTGTTGCTACATGCCATTCATTATAACTGATACTCCGAGGTAGGAGAAGGGCACTGGCAATCTCATGAATTTATTTCTCACGTTTTCAGTAAGTCTTGATGCACATGTTGAAAAAAATTAATTGTGCTCCTTTATTCTAGGCTTTATTGTCACCATAGTTTTCAGAGGTGAAGTTAGAAAAGGGGCAAAGCTAGGATATATGAGAGATTGTACCCATTTCTGTGGGATTTTTGTTTCTGCTTGTTTGGTTTGGGGTTTTGATATGTGTGGATTGCCCTTTCTTTCTACATTTAGCCCTTTTAGGGATATATGTGTGTGTGTGTGTATATATTTTTATTTTAACTTCTTCACAGTACTTTGCAAGTAATAAAACATAAATGTGATGGAAGAAGCAGGAATTGAGGCACAGGGCTGCTTGCAGCCTTGCTGCGGATCGTATCGCCTGGCTAGTAGTATTGTCTGAAGCTGAGGGACAAACTGGAGGGTGCCTGATTGCTCTGGGGGAATTGGACTGAAGCTGGGAAAGGTTGACATCGGTTTCCTTGTTGTGGGGTCTGGCTTTGCACCTCATGCCTTTCGGAACTGAGCAGCTGCTGATTCTTCCGCATTCTGCCAAGGCAGGTGGAGGAGTGAGACAGGAGTTTTAGCACGAAATCGGTGTTACTTTGTGATCCCTCTGTAATGGCTAGGGAGAGGAAACATCGTTAGTGAGCCTTTCTGATGAGCCTTCACGCCTTGGGGTGGGAATGAGCTGGAAGTTTTCTGGCAGTCCCAGTGTACGCAGGAGTACAGCAAAGGAGTCTCCTATTAAAAACAGAAGTGAAGCCCCCTGCAGAGGTGGTCTTGTTGAATGGTGTTGAGGCTGTTACTCCTGCATCATGTTGGGGCATATGGTGAACTTGTAGCATGTTGGTGACTTCAATAACCTATCTTACTGAGCCCAGCACACTTGTGATTTGTTGTAGCTCAGTGGGCTCTTATTCACTGTTGTGGTTAATATTGCTGAAAAAAATCAGGCAGGAATCCAGTGTTATTACTATTCGGGGCTTTTACCCTGAGTGACTGCTTTTTCTGTTTCTGTCTGCTACGATGGAGGTGTAAATCTTTTGCCTGAGCTGCTACAAATCCACTCCTCAAATACAACTTTTTATTTTATTGTTGGTTTGGTTTGGTTTTTTTTTTTTTTCCTCCTGTGGAGTTGTTGGCAGCGGTGTGCTTTCTGTTCTGAAGTTTGTTACACTTGCTGTTTGTGTGTAAGCTGTCTTTGAAGTAGCCCTCTTCTCTCTGCTTTCCCAGTTGCCCAAGCAGAAGTCGAGGCTTCCTGGGTGTTCCCTCCTGCAGTTCTCTCTCTCAACCTCATGTTTGACCCTACATTAACTGAATGTTCATGTTGTGCTCTGCAGATAGCTGTCTTTAGTACGGAGTGAGAAGGTTTTATTGCTGCATGTTTATGTAGGCTATAAGAGATGAGAATCGCCTGCCATAAGCTTTCAGCACCTTTTAACAACTGCTCAAAAATTCATCTGAACATAAAAAGAAAGCAAGCAGCAGGCATCTGCATTTCTTGCTAAGAAATGGAAATGAAGAGTACTGCTAGGCACACCTAGATTTGTCTTTTCATTGTCTTGCAAGGTCTTGTAAAACATGCCCAATGGTCTGTAAGCCAGGACTGTTAGGAACTGAAGACTGCCAGGCAGAGAAGATGTTGCCATGGGCAGAACCTGATCCTTTTTAGGGAGGGTTGTATGCTCGGGAGGCGCTGGGTTTGGCTGCTGGAGTACAAGCTCTCAAATAGGCAATACCATTTTATTTGCTCTTGATTAAAGTCCGTGCCTTAAACTTTAGGAGTTGGCAAGATGAAAGTAGTCCTCCAGTCCTCCCCCAACTACCCAGCAGTTAACTTTGTCTGGTGGCCCCGAAACATGCGCAAAGACAAGTCCTTTGGTCCAAGTGCCTTCTACCTGTCAAACAGCTTTTGCCTAAGAGATTCATAGAAGTTTCTTCATCTGAGCAGTGCCTGCCCACATCACCTTATACTGGAAGTGAAGTCCTGTGGTGTTTTGGGTATTTTGTTTTTGATGTTGCTCTTCTGTTGCACACCGGTCTTTGTATACAGTGTGGCTGCCTTGCCTCCCCAAGGTTGCTTGAGCTGTGAGAAGGTGAATTAATGTGACATTAATTGTTATGTAATGGGAGTTTATAGCTTGCTTAAGTGATACAAATGACACCTTTTGATGTCCCATTCTGTTGACCATTCTGTCCATCTGTCCTCCCCCCAGGTTAAATATCTGACTCAGAAGTTCTGCATCTACCTCCTTGAAAACTGCATGCATTGCTTCTTTTTTCAACTTCCAGGAGTGTGGGCAATGTCTTTTTATAACAGATAGGTCAAAAGGGTTGTTTTAAATTTTGAGTCATCATTGCATTTAGATTCAGTAAACTCACTCTCTTAAATATAAAAGCTGCTGAAAATTTCCACTATATTAAACACTTGTGCTGCAAACAATTCAATTGCAATCTCTTCAAAGCCATTGGACAGGCTTCCCTTAGCTGGAAATTTTGTTTATCCCATGGTCTTTGGATAAGCTCAAGACCCGTTGTACAGTAACTAATGTGGAGGGTTTATCAAATAGCCTATTCAGCTGTGTTGCTTTTTTTAATGGCATGTGGTTTTGTTTAAGAAATGAAGCAGCTTACATTTCAGGTGTGGCCAGGCTGGCACTTGTAATACTGCAGGCATTTCAGGTTCAACTGTCTGTAAGTGCCTATGTTCTGCTTAAAAAAAGAAAAAAAAAAAAAAGTTGTCCTTGCAGAATCATTTTTTTGCTTCTTTTCTCTAATGATTTGCTCATTCAATCCATTAGGAAGATAGGCATGATTTTAATTTACTATTATTAATTGTAAACTGTTATTGATTCTTATTTAACGAAAGTAACATGGAATATTATAGAATGGCAGGACTTAGAAGAATGTATATGGATTTCTGTTGGCAGTTGTATAGAGATACAGCTGATCGCTATTTTAATCTTTCTTTTATTAAGTAGCAGTGCACAATTTTCTTCTTCCCCGTTCTCTGTATGCGTTTCACGTTCAAAAACCAATTTCAAAAAACTCAGTACTTCTTTTTTTTAAATGGAACTGGTGCAGCGCCACGAAAGTATTTCTCAGTGATACCCTTGATCACTTCTCAAACTTCCGAAAACCACGTTTCTTGCGAACCAAGTGGTGATCAGGTGACTTAAATTAAATGGCATCAGTTACCATTTTCTGTGATTGCCTCTATTTAAAATCTGCCTTTTGTTTTGCATGGATGCCTTTGGGGGTTTTTGCCCTTTCTTCATAGGGTGAGTTGTATTTCTAAATCCTTGCCTTGCTGTGCATCCACCTTATTTCCTGGCCTCCACCCGTCTCTCAGCTAGCGACTGCCACCATGGCAACTCTTCCTCTGGCTGAACAGATGGGACATTGAGTCTCCTCGGAGAGCAGAGCGCCGCTCACGCCCTGCCGGGAATCAGCTGGCAGGTTGCACTCCTTTCCGCAGAACTTAAAGCAAGCTCTGCCTAGCAGAGGCGTGCTGGTTTTGAGGGTGCTCAGTTTCACAAATAATACTGTGGTCTAATAGTTGCTTACAGAAATAAAACGTAGTGGCTGAACTGGGATTATTTCTGTGCCTGAAAGCTCTTCAGAGGCGCTCTGCCTTCAGTGCGAAGAGCTTGGCGTCAGCCAACAGCCAGTGATTTTCTGGTAGAATGGTTGCCATCAACTTTTTTTTTCTCTTTAGGATGCGTCAGGATGAAACGCCACAGGCATCTAAGCACCAGTGACAGTTCAGACAATGAGAGTAAGTAATACCTACTAGTTTTTCTTTGGTCTATCACCCCCTTGTGGTTTCCTTCTGTGGTTTGAGGGCAAACCGTTTCATCTCTTATAATTTAAAAAAAAAAAATGTTTCTTGCTTGATTTCTTTTTACATTCTGTGGTCTTTGGTGTTCTGAATCCTGTTAAGGGAGGAAAATGAAGTGAAGGATCCTGTAAACCTGGGTGGAGTTTTGAGTCTACTTAGATTTGAAAAGAAACTTGTATGTCTTTCCCTTTCAGAGTTGGGGAAAAAGAAATCTGTAATTCAAGAGAAATTTTACTGTCCAGGGTCCTATTTTGCAATCTTTTTTTTTTTTTTTTTAAAAGTCCTGTTGTCTCTTGTTGTGCAGAGCCTCAACTTTAAAATTACTGGGGGTGGCAAGCTATTTGAGCATTGATATGTTAGAGTTATATATAAGATAGAGTTATAACCAGTATATTGATTGTTATGTTATCTTCTTCTGGTTCTTGATCTATTCCACTTGGGTCTGATACACAACTTAGTAAAGTTATGTTTTAAATGTCCCTTGGCACACATCTGCCTGAGGTTGCATCTTCCCATTTTATCTGCAAAAAAACCCCCTGTATGGCAGGGTCTTGTTTGGTTCTTATAAACCTGTGCCTATCTAATATACATAATGATGATTCATTGTTATTTTCATTGCAAGTCATCAGTGTGTCCTGTAGTGAAATAATATTTTGCCCAGAAATGTCTAGATACCACACTACAATTTTTTGCATCTCTCACCAGTGTGCTTTAGTATCATTGCTTTTTTGGTTTTTTTTAGCACTTGCAAACTCTGTCCTCGATTTTGCTCTTCCTTCCACTTTGTTAGAAAGGAAATGAAGGCAAGTGGTCTGCCTGCTTGTTTCTGTTTACTCATGCTTGTATTGGGCAGAGCGGCATGTACGCATAAACTCAGCGTGCTGTGGTTTTACAAAGAGTGGAACAGGAAGAGCTGTAATCAAGCCTACAGACTGCCTGAGAGTTTTTTGCCCGCATCTTGTAAAAAAATTATGATAATTCAATAGATTGGAGTGCCTTGTGTTTTACTGGAAAATGAATTGAAACGAGCCATAATGGTCCTTTTTTATTTCTTCGTTTTTTAACAGGTCCTTCCACTTCCTTTTCTTCTTGTTCTAAATACAGGAGCAAGTCAAAAACACCAGCAAATGAACAAAAGAAACCTGCTGAGGTAAGAACTAGGTTAAAGATTGGTCGCTGGTAGTTTTTTGTCATGTAGTTTTCATGTTTCTAAGCCTTGAAATCGTGAGCTTTGAACTAGTGCCAGTGAGTCCTTTTGTCACCTGTCAAATTCTCTGTGAAACCGTTTTCCGCACTGCGTGAGTATTGTAGGAGCTCTGGTGTTTGATGTCCCAAAATGACTTATGGCATTTGCAGACAGTAACATGTAGTTCTTTCTTCCCCTGAAATTTAGTCTCATTTTGAAACTGAAAAAGCTGGGGTGGTCTTAATGACCTAAGAGCATGCCACAGAAAGAAGTGGTTCATGTGTATGTGTATGGGAAGGATACTTCCTGCTTTAGCATAAAACAGTGGGACACTTAAGTGGGCAGGTTATGTATGAATAGCGCTTACTAATCTTCTGCTGCTTTCTCACTCTTGGCTTTTTACCTTCGATAAAGTTGTTTTACTCTGCCATCTCCACCTGTTAGGATCTCGACACCTATCACCACTGTCACTGGATCTGTATTCACCAACTGAATAAATCGGCATTTACGTACAATCCAGTGCTCAGATCCATTCTATCAGCCATTCCACTGGTAGCCCTTTTTGGGGAGGATTTGTTGGCTGCCTTCTCCAGACTTGATGCTTGCTTTCTTAAGGACTGACGTCAGATTATAACTGCAAATGGGAGAAATATTTCTTGTAGCTAATTCCCCTTGCTATCACATTCCCTCCATGTGAGTCCTTCAGCATGCTAGTATGACTGCTGATGCCTGAGTTTACTGAATAACAGACTGACAAACCCACTTTGCTTGTCTAGAATTTAAAGCTGAGAGTTATGTCCCAGAAGTAATTTTGTATAATATACCAGCAGCTTTTTACCTGCTTAGATACTACTGTGATAGGTTGCGTAAACTACATAGATTGTGTTCATACAGCAAAAGCTATTCAGCAAACATACTTCATGCTTCTTTTCTAAATGTTGCTACCTAGATGAGTTTGGTTTGGTAAGAACAAGGTAAATGTTACAGACATCCTTTCTTTGGAATCCTAATTTTTATTACAACTTAATGGGAGAAAACTCTCTGCTTCATTTTTAAAAGAGAATCTTGCATGAATGTTTCAATAAAAGCAAAATTGACCAGAACTAGCTACATAATGTTTTATTTACAGCCACCAAGAAGGTTAAGAAAAGCCTGCTATGCTTTTTACCTTTAAAATGTTGGTCTGAGGATTACAATTCTGTAAGATTTTAATCTTAAAACAGCTCATGGCTACTGAGGTCTTGTAATTGTTGATCATGTTTGCCTAGGCAGTAGCTTTGTTTACTACCCAAGCTGGGCAAATGGGAACTGAAACACATACACTGCCAGACTTGTTGCTGTTTCAAGTACATTTCAGTGCTAGTCCCTTACCAGTCCCTTCTTTCTGCCCAGCCATCCAGCTTTCTTCTTGTATCCCTTTCTCTTAGGGATTGTCCTATTACAGTTTTCTTTGCCTTTGCTCCATGCTGTCTTTAGCTGCGTATGTACATTATAAAAAATAATTATGAAGATGTCCATGTATATAGCAGGCAAGTGTTCTGTTTTTGTAACTTCTCAGAATTAAAATGAGCAGTGTTTTCAGTTCCTCCTTTTGAGATTATCTTTGGTGCTTTCTGCCTGTTCCAAGACAAAATCTTGAGCCCTTTAATGCTTGAAAATATGAAACTTTGAAGAACAAAATCTAGAATATACACTTGGAATTAAAAGAGTGTATTTCATAACATCATCCTTCCAGCAATACTGGCATCTTTTTGTCATCTTTCATTTAAAATCCCCCTCCTGGGAAAAAAGAAAAAAAGGGTGGGGGGGGAGGAAGAAATCTCAAACCTTAGAATATGTCCTTTTCTTGAGGAGTGTCCCAAGTACAATATTTAAAAGAACCCTGAAAAAAACCCAAACATTCTTCTGGGAAAGGTAATGGAAGGAAAGGGGACAGTGATAATCTCTACCGCCTGTACGTAAGACTCTTGGCTATCCTTCCAGTTTTTTCTTGCCTTCTGCTAGAAGCAAGCACTCCTTCCAAAACCTTGAAAAGCATATGCTGGAGAGTGTATTACATGAAATGCTGTTGTCAGCAGAGCATTGAAATTGATTTTATGCACCAAGTGGTGACAAGGTTGTAAAGCAAAGACTGGAAAGAGACCCCACCACACACCCTTCCAAAAACCGTGTTGTAATTCCACAAGTTTTTTGTAGTAATAGTTGTCTAATATCTGTTAGATAGATAGAAATTTAAAATTTCAGGCTGACAACATCCCTTTAGCAAGGGCTGTTTTTAATAAGTTGGCATTGCTCTCCTTTCATTCACCTCTGCTTGCCAGGCAGCAGGCTGTTTCTTGAGTTACTGATGCAGAAAATCTAAAAGGTCAAATCTATAAATAGCTGTTTGGGAATATTTTTGCTTGTGGTCTTCGTACATTAATTTTTCTTCCATGCCAGGAAGCCTGGCTTTCTCAGTTAAATTGCACGTGAATATATAGGCTTTTTTCCACTTCCTCAACCATCTCCAGCTCAGCCCAAGTACCTGGGTTCTCTCTCCAAATAAAAGCTCAGTTTTGGTACTGTGACCAACAAGCAAGTTACTATCTGTCACTTGCTTCACACGACTTGTCTGTATGTGCCGTGGTCCTGCATGGTCACTTATAAAAAATGATGAGTGGCTGCAGTTGAGGACTGCTCTGCCTTGAATTGCCTTCCAGCTGCTTCAGAATCGAGGCGGGTGCAGGGATGGCCTCAGTGGAGCAAGGTTGTCTGGTGTTACTGTGGGGCAAAGGGGTGTAATGTTAGAGTACAAATGTCAGAGCCCATTCCCAGAGCCTGACTTACCCCAGGGGTTTACATGAGTGTAGAAGGGATGTTACTGGGTCAGACCTCAGGTCCGCTTATCCCATTCTCCTCCTTGGAGAAGAAGGTGAGAACAAGGCAGGCCTGTAACAATGCTTCTTCAGACCATGGTGTTTCTCTATGTAGTTTCAAAAGCAAGACACTGACTCTTGGTGCTCCCCTTCTGGATCAGTCTGTCACAAACTACTGAATGGTGACTTAAAAATTCTGCTATCCGTTTGGTTTTAGCATTTACTTTGAATAAGTAAATTGTGTTAAGGTTACAGGCACACCAGTAGCATAAGTCTTAACAGTTTTTCAGACCTTTATGATGATGTTGGCCACATGCCATTTGTGGTGTTGCCCCTCAGGGATTTAAATGGAGACAAGAGGGGCTTGTGGGCCTAAGCAGTAGGCTGTGTGGGAGTAGCAGGGTAGGAGGCATTTGGATGTCTGGCTCAGCATGAAGCCTGTACTTTGCAGTTTCCTGTCTCTGCGGAAGCTGCAGCAGAAAATGATGGCAGAGCAGTTGGAATTGTTTTTGCAGGGAAAGCCTGTTAGCTGGACCGTCCTGAATGACTGACCGTTTTTTTTTGCCTTTAGGCTACTGGGGTCACAAAAGAGCCTAAGAGATCTTTATGATACTCAAGCTTATATATTTCAGTCCTCCCTCCTCTTGAAACTGTGAAGGAGTTAAGTTAGCATTGTGCTTTTTTTTTTTTTTTAACCCTTCCCATATAAGATGGCAGTATTTTACCTCTCTTTGCAAATAGGGTTTTGAATCTCACAGCAATAGTAGTTTTTAATCCCTCATTGCTGATAGCGACAGCTGTGTTATGTGAAATGTAGCTTCTCTTCTACAAGTAAATGGTCTGCTTTCATTACTTGGGTATGTGAAACTTTTTTTAGTGGTGTTTAACTGTCACACAAATAGTAGGTCTTGATCCTGAGGAGCACTCTGTAAGACTACACTCTTAGCAGAAAATGGATTCTTTTGCACTTTGAAAGTGGTTAGTTTTGTTCTGTGAATGAATAGGCAACATGATAAATCATATTGCTTTGCATGTACCATGCATAATGGAATAAGAGACTTACTTTCATGCGCATGCTTACCTTAGAAAATTCTGAATTAACTTGGACATCTGTACAGGCTTCTCGAGACCTTCTTCTTCTCTTCTGGCAAACATGCCTTCTGCATTTCAATGAGCTGCTTTTTAGCCTGCTTGGGTTAATGGATTAAAAAGAAATATATAATTTACAATACTTCTATGTAAGTCAGAGGTGCAACCTCATTGGTTATTTTTTTGATCTTTTTTTGCTTTGAGATACCATCTCAGGCTATTTGAACACTTTAGCAAGAGATGACCCAAATGCATAAGGGCATGGAAAAGCTTGCTTGTGAAAAGGCTGAGCTATTTTACCTTTGGACGTGAATGAGCAGGCGTAACAGTAAAATATGAATGGTCTGGAAACAACAGAGCTAGAGCTTCAGTCCTGCCTGTCCTCATGTTGGAAGAATTGGGGAGGAAAGGGGGTGAGGGGGGGCAGTGAATGAGGCCAAAAGTTAGGAAATCTGGAGCAATTAAAAGGATATCCTTTTCATGCATTAGGTAATCAGACTGTGAAGCTCATCTGCTACAGGAAGTTGTTGAGACTGAGAATTAAACAAGATCATCATCTGTCCAATTCCCTTTTTAATGAGTACAGATTTTTCTAAATACCTGTATAAATTAATATCAATTTAAAAATTGATAGGATTAATCCCAAAATCTGAAGCTTATGTCTAATTAGCAACCAGAAGGAAACTTGACATGTTCTTGCACATTCTTCTGGCTCATGAGATACTGTCAGAGACATGATGTTAGGTAGGGTTGATTTAGTATCTGGTTTCCTGGCTTTTCCTGTACATCTTGTAAAGGAGGCTAAGAAGATTCATGGCTATTTAAAAGAAAAGTACTGTATTTAATTTGCTTGAGTCCTGGATAATCCATAAAAATAGTTTTAGGGAATAGGGTTTTGAACATTAGGATTTACTGCAGCGCATGTCCAAATTGTGTAGATGTCTGAGAACTACAAATTTAATGCTACACTTATTCCTGTCTGTCCTAGCTTTTTTAACATCTTAAGTTTTTCCGTCCAGTCGGTATACATGCCTGGAACTGTAGCTTCATTTCCATTTTAAAGTTATGTTGCCTTTTATTTACTTTGCTACCTAAAAAAACCCAAAAGAACAAAAAACCCACCCAGACTCCTCTATAATAAGGTGCCTTAATTCAGAAACTTCATGCCCAGATTGCAATGTATTAACAAGAAAAATTCTGCCCCTGCAGGATGAGCCCACCAGATTTTGTCCTTAGTGCTTCATCCTCTATAAATGGGCAGTCTTTTGCACATGCTGTGAAACATCTATACGAAGATTAAACTATGCTCAGATACTGTGTGGTTACTTGTAATAGGTCATATTATAATTTGGCTTTTGTTTTATTATTTATGAGATGATTTTAGGTGTGAACTGCTGCTTTACAAGAGTGTTTAAATTTTGCTGAGGGTGTTCTACTTGAGAGCTACAGTAGTAGAGTAAGCTTTAATGCTTATGGGAACAGACAAGTTACTAGATCCTTTCAAAGGTGAATAAAAAAAGATTATTTGACACCAAACATGATGAAAAACTCATGTAATTTACTTTACAGAAATTGCCCCCTGTAGTTTGAGTGTTTGGCACCTGGAATTTCAAAGTTGGCCTTTGAGATGGGTTGTGAAGGAGACCAAAGATCCAGGAAAATACTAGCTGTTTGTCATGGTGTAACTCCAGGTGGCAACTCAGCACCATGCAGCTGCTCACTCGCTTCCCC
>JAVKLA010000057.1:10519131-10534079 GCA_034782735.1 Sagittarius serpentarius
TAAACCCAAAACACAGCGCTGTACCAGCTACTAGGAAGACAATTAACTCTATCCCAGCCGAAACCAGGACACTGTTTCAGCTTTCTCTGGTTAGAGAGGATATTGACCCTCATTCCACACTGTTCTCCATAAAAGATTTCTGAGAGTATGGTCTGGCTGGGGGGATAGGACAGAACGTAGTGGTTCCTTCCTGCCTTTTAAAAGTCATGTCTCTGTGTTTCTGGAGCAGTGGGTCTTCTGACTCCGAGTGGTGGGCACCAACCACAGAAGCGCATGTTACTGACTGATGGGAGGCTCGGCCGATCAGTCACAGGGAAAGCCTTAGGACTGAAGCAATAAGATGCAATCCAGCAGAAATCCCACTTTGATTGTAGCAACAGAGCAGTTAACCCATAATTTACTTAAACCTTTGAGGTGTGGTTCCCAGTTCTGGCCTAGGCACCTCTGACAAGCAGCTTACCCTTGTTGGGGGTTTGTAAGCAGGTGGTCAAGTACCTGAAAGCTCACAGTTTTCTTTCCATTTTTAAGGGATGACACAATCCACTTGTTTTCCCTCACACATGCATTTGGGCTAGACAAGGTGAGTGCGCAATGGCGTATCAGCTTCAGTAGTAGCTTGTAGAGGGGTGTTGGAAAAGGTACTTGAGTCCTTTTTTCTTTTCTTTTTTTTTAATGTGGTTATAGGTTTGCAATAGTCATAACAAAAGGTGCCTGACTGTGCAGATCTGATGTTTGAATTGTTCAGTGAAGGTGGGGTTGTAGAAGGCTATTGTATTGTTGAGACCCACTCTCTGCCTTTGATGCTAATATTTTACTGTAATTCTCTATAGCACTACTTTTATCCTCCCTGATATCTTTAGTGGATAAGGATACTTCACACAAAATAGTGTTCTTTGTTTCACAGGCTTGACTTATTCACAGAGTAAGCTCAGGAGGGTCCTGTGAGGAAGATTATATGTTGAATTTTCATAGAGTGCTTCTAGAAGGAGTTTGGGTTGAAGTCAGAGACAGCTTTTGGTGAAACATTTATAAATGGATTCTAAGAAGTTAATATTCCTTGGACATACTTGTCTAACATAGTTTCCAAATAGGACTCAGAAGTCGGAAAAACAAATAAAACATGAACTATATCTTTCCTTCCACAGCTCCATGATATCATTGTTGTTTGGTGTGTTAGTGCTGTGGGGGAGCAGAGCATCCTTATTTCTGGAGAATTTTTGTAGAATATATCTTTTAAAAGCCTTAGAGATGGCAGTGCGTCTCTGCGGAGGTGACTAGGAAATTCTCATTGCCTCATTAAATCCAGGCAGTCTTTTACTGCAGAGCAAAAAGCTAATCTTGACTGAAGAACAAGGTCTCCTTTTCTAGATTTAAGCCCCAGCTCTGAAGCATGAAGTAATTATTAGAGTTTCTCAACAAAATGCTTAATATTGTTATGATGGTGGCATAAGCAAACACATTTTTCATTGACATCATTCACTCAGTGCTGCACTGTTTTCAGCTGAAATTAAAAATTCCTCACAGCAAAATGAAATGGCAAGTTCAGAACAAGCAGTCTTGTGTGGTAAGCAGGGCTAAAACTCATCTCTTATTTCATGCTTTCAATTGATAAAAATATTTTTTAAAAAAATCTCGCAGTCGCACAGTAACTTTGTGAATGCTTACAGCAGTGGGGTGTTTCCCATTTCTGTGAGTACAGACCTGGCTATGTTAGCTGCGGTCAGTTGTAGCTCAGCTCTGCAAGGCCCTTCTCTATCATGGTGAAGACACGCAGCGCTAGCTGAGTCTACTCTTGAGGAGTGATGTGTCTGGATGGGAATGCCTTATTAGCCTGGCATGCTCATTTTTCAGGTCTTCTCAATATGTATGATATCACAGATGATATTACAATAAAGTTGAAGGGTGGCATTTTTTATGTAGTAAGAACTAGAACTGGTTTTGGGTGACTGAAAGATGACCACTGCACTTCATGGGCTGTGGAAGTGAACGTGGTCCTTGCCAAGAGGAGAGTGTGTGCTGTGGGCTGGACTAGCTGTTGCTGTATGGATACAGTTAGTAAAGGACCTGCATTGTTTTTCAAATAAGTGTCCAAAAAGAAACAACCACAAGGAAAAGCTGGCTAGCTAAGTCCTGAAGGCGTGTGTCTGCTCCTCGTTGAGTTCACTTAGGTCATAGCCTTGAGGCTGACTGTTGCAGTAAAATTTACTTGATTTGTCAGAAAATTCTCTTTGGGTCCCCTGGGTGTTTTGGTTTACTTCCACAACAAACGAAATATAGAGTGAGTTTTCTCGTATGTTGCCCTCTGAGAGCATTTTACTGTTGGAAGACCCTGCTTTACCACACATGAAGAAATGAAGAATGGTGAGAGCTAGAGACTGTAATGATTCCAAGCATCTACAGGAAATACTCAATTGCACTGTTATCACAAGTATGAATAGGCAATTATTAGGAAGTCGAATTCTGGGGTTCCTTAAGGTTTCAACAGTTACGTTTATAGTGCTTAAATCTTTGACCTTCAGTGGTACCTCTATTGTAAATTTCAGAAATCTGAAACAGAGAACTTGATATTGCGGCATGGTGATGGTGTGGTCAGTACTGTACAACAGTCAAAAAACCAACAAAAAAGTTCATGCTCGGAGGATTTGTGCTCTAAAAATAGAAATTATACAGTTCACGTGTGATGGATGATCAGAAGATGAATTTGCTGCTAAGCAATGTAGTTAGAATACTGATGCCTTTAATAGCATTTTTCATCTAGTGTTTAAAAAATAGTGGGCTTGATATGAAGCACTCTACTTCTGTATTCTGTCCGTGGCTTAAAAGGTAGTTTGTAAAACACTTCGCTCAGATAAGGTTTGAGGAATATCTTTTCTGATAATTAAACCAGTCCTTGCACTTTTCATTTATTGGATTATTTTTTCCTTCTGGAGTTCTTTGGAATTGTGCCACGTTAGTATTTCTCATAATCCTGGTTCTGTACCTGTAACACAGAAAATGAAAATGTTTTTTAAGTGGCATAAATCATTTTGCATTTTTTTTTTTGATCTGTTACAGATACTGCTTGGAAAAAATGGATGCTTACAGTCTTAATGCTTTCACTCTTGCCATTCAGATTTTAACACAGGCCTGTTAGGTACCTGAGGAGTTTTATGCAGAAGACAACAGTGAACAGTCTGGTCTGAACCAAAGCAGATAACACATCAGTAGCAAATAAGAGAGCCTTGAGTCTGTGGTTTTGAGTTCCCTCGGTCAGCTTGGTCTCCTGGCAGCCCACGTGAGATGTGGTTGTAGGACATAATGAAGTAACACCGATGTTCTAGGTCACCAGCAGCCTATTTCAATAGCTGTTTTTAGCATAGAGCCTTTTTTAATAAAGTTTACTTGATGATTTCCAAGAACAGCTGAGAATTTTTGCAGTAGGCATAACCGGTCTGGTGCTGTCAAATTGAAAAGGGTACACAAAGATATTTGGCTCTGTGATATTTTATTACTCTTCTGGCTATAAAACTGAATTGTTAAGAAGAGAGTTCAACCTGCCACAGCTTATTGCAGGGATATTTTCCGTTTCATTTTATTGCCCTTTGAGGATTTGATTTCTTGTTATGATAATGCAGTTAATTAGTTGTGATGTCTCCCTAACACGCAGCCACAGTCACTGTTCTGCTTTTATGAATGTTAAAGTGGTGCAGTGTAGCAGTGGAGAAAAAAAGCACAAAAGATGCATATGCCCTTTATTTGAATTGTTCACATCTGTATTTGACAGGCATTGACATTGAGCAAGCTTTGAGATGACTGATGATCATGTTTGCATGCTCGTAAAAACTTAATCTCTTGAGCCAAGAGTTGAGTGTTATGGCTGGGGATTTGTCACTGATGGGTTTACTTTGTTCCATGATGGTGCGTTTCATCCTATAGATTTGCTAAAGGATGCTGAGGCTGCATTGTGTCGCTGTGCCTGCATCACTGAGGTTCAGGCATAGAGCAACACAGGCCTCATGTTTCAGCGAAGGCAGCTGTTTTATCTTTGATCTTGGAGAACCTGACCAATAAAACTTCCAAGTAGTTTTAATAAATGAACAAGTGCCTAAACATCAGTTTTGCCATGGCAACTGTTCGTAGCCCGTGACGAATATGACAGTTTAAAGTAGCTAAACTGAGTGAAAGAAAAAGATATGCTACCTTGTATCTTAAGTTGGGATAAAGCCTACAGACTGGCAAGTAAAACAAGCTGTTTGAAAGTGATATGGTGAGGAGTCTTAAATCAGATGCAGGCCTCTCTTCCCCTCTCCCTGGTCGCCTGTAACAGCTTTCTTCCTTCTGATTAGTCTTCGGGCAGCAGTGGTTTTGAGCTAGCATAAACTTCTTGTCATACTGCGCCTGATACACTGAGAGTTAATAACCTATGTAATTTCAAATTGACTTGGGTGTGTGTTGGTACTCTTTAAAAAAAATTACCAAGGTATATGCATTGTTTCAGTGTAGATTAAGAAAAATACCTACTGCTCCCTTTAGTGCAACACTCTTTCTCAAGCCACTCTTTTCCATGGTGTTCCTTGCAGGTGTTTCGCAAGGATCTCATTAGTGCCATGAAACTACCAGATTCTCACCATGTCAACCCTGATGAATATTACATCTTTGCGGACACGTGGAAACAAGAATGGGAGAAAGGGGTTCAAGTTCCAGCCAGTCCGGAAACTATTCCACAGCCTTCTCTCAGGTAATGGCAATCAGAGACAGATCGCATGCACAGAACGTAAAGTTAGAGAAGATGGTCTCTTGAAAATAGGTTGTCTAAATGCAGTCAGCTTTTCTGTGTTACTATATTTAAATCTCCAATGCAGCAGCCTTCAGGCACGTTCTTAAACCAAACAAGTACCAATTCAGAAAACATTTCTGTGGCACTTCAGTACAGATCTGGTTCTGTCTGTACACTGTTATAGCATCTACATTGTGAGTTTAAAAAGGGGATCTTCCCTGAGTCACACGGTGCTATGGATTAAAAACTTTCTCGTTGGAGTATTGCAAGTTTAATAGATTAAAAATAAACCCAAATCTTATACATGTTACTTGAAAGGCTTCCCTATAAAGCATGATGATACAGAGCAGTAGGCATGCAGTAGTTACTGATACCTGATAAAGTTACTCTCTTGTTCATATAATTTGATTTTGATTATTGTTGCCAAAGCTTTAACCCTTTCTGCCTTCTCTCACCACAAATAGCTGCTTAACATTATAGAAGTTCAGTGATCTTAGTTTCAGGAGATGGATAAATAACCTTTCATTCTCTCATACTGTGCTTAGACTAGGAAAACATAACAGTGTAGTGCTGCAACCCTTTCTGGTGGAAACAGAGTGTGTTTCAACGTAGAAATGTTATTGCCAGCATGGTCTTTAAGATGAAGATAAACGAATTGTCCAGTGAAAGCGCTGATGCCAGCATAATTTAATTTCCACTGGGGCTATTGTCAGTACCAAGTTATTAAAAATAAATATATTGCATCTCATACCAGCAGTATTACATTAGAGGAAAAAATTGCTATAGATTTGGCTGGACCAGAGAAAAGAAAAGCTCACAAGGGAACAAGAGGAAAAAATGAGCAAGGTGAAAGGGGGAGGAAGAATGGTAGATGAACGTTGTTTGTGCTAACATTGACAAACCACATTGTCCAGTAGGAATTATGTGGGATGATGTTTGACGACTCCTTTGCTCCTCTTGCCTTACTTCCCACAACTTTTCTTTTCTCCTTGTCCTGTGGAGGGTTAGCTCCAGAAAGCATGTAGAGCTGCTCACACATGGCACTGTTCCATTCAGTATCTCCTTGGCTTCCTTTCACATGCAGGGCCTCTTGCATTGAATTCAAAGAAAGATTGACTTTATCTAGCTAAGGTCAGTCGTTCCATTCCCATAGGCTAGTTTACTAATCAAATGCTGAGTTTTATCTCTTAAAATAATTGAAAGATTGAAAACACCAATATTTTCCTTCTCTGCTTCCTGGATGATTTTTAGCTGATTTTCCCCTTTACATTTTTGCTTGGCGTCAGAATGGTTCTTACATAACAAAATAATACATTTGTAACATGGATAAAGTGTCATTTACAAAATAAGGGTAGACTGCTTATCGCAAATGAAGAGCAAGCATTTCTCCCCCCCACCCTGCTGTAGAATAAATTAAGCTTTCCTGAAAAAGCTGGTATTTTCAAGAAATCAGTTGGCAACATTTCTTTCTATCATTTAAGAAGAATATAGAACAAAGATTGTAGTGAGTTTTGCGCATAATACTTTCTGTGGGTTTAAAAAACACTTGCATCATTGCACTAGTAGCATTTGTTAAATTGAAAATCATATGCACAGCCTTACATTTTAAAAAGGATTCTGTATACATAGCAAACCTTAGCACATTTTGTGTGAAGAAACGACATTTGCAGAATCCTGTCTCCCTAGCCTGGCTACACTTACTGGCTAGTTTAAAAACTGTGAAACGCTAGGTTTCTTTGCACTTGCAGCAAATATTTCATGTCTTTCAAGGATGGCTCTTAAAAACCTGTAACTCTTATTTCTTTTTTTTACTTTCACTGTAGGGTTGTAGCAGAAAAGGTGAAAGAAGTACTGTATACACGACCCAGGAAATACATCCACTGTTCCAGCCAAGAGCCTACAGAACCAGGTTACATCAACATTTTGGAACTGGCAGAATCTGTTTGTCGCTATGACTTGGATGACATGGACATCTTTTGGCTTCAGGAGCTAAATGAAGAGCTTACAGAAATGGGTAATTTCACAACACGTTCTAATTTTAAAAGCAGCAGTTTAATTTCTGCTGTTTGAGTTGTAGCCTGCCGTGTGAGATCTCTTAAAGATCGCTGAATGAGAATTGAATGCAAATGCTAAGAAAAACAGGAGGTAAAAATGCTTAAAAATAATGGCTCGCTTGATCTGTTAATGTTTTCTGTCTTACCTGTTGTGCCTAAAAACTTCTTCACATACAAAATCATGTGCAACTTCTGCAGACTGAGACAGAAGAGAAAAAGCCCACACCAGATGGAATTAATTTTAGGACTTCGAAAGTTAAAAAATTTATGTAGGAAAAGCAGATGTTTCCATTTCTTAAACTTGAACATAATTTTTCTACAAATTCAGAGTTCTGAGGAGCTTGCATGCTGGGTTCTTAACAGAGTAATTAAGTTTCACACGTTAGCCAGTTCAAAATAAGCTAAGTAAACTTTTTTTTTTCCATGCAAGTTGTCGGTATAGAGGGCTATGAGGGGGAGTGAGCTATGGAAAATAATCTTGGTATTATCACTGGAATAACATGAGTTGTGGTGGAACAGCCTGTGTGACTGGCATTCTTCCATGGATGATTGCAGGTCCTTTAGGCAGGACAGGTGGGCAAAACAGGGAGATATTTGGCATCTCCTGGATTTGCTTTTCACAAACAAGAAAGAACCTGTAGGGATGTGATAATCGATTGCAGCGTTGGCTGTAGTAGCTATGAAATAGTGGTGACTGAGATCCTGAGGGAGTGAGGAAAGGAAGTAGCCTTCTGGTCCTGGACTTCAGGAGAGCAGGTTTGTACTTATTCCATGTCCTGGGTTTGGGTGGGATAGAGTTAATTGTCTTCCTAGCAGCTGGTGCAGTGCTGTGTTTTGGGTTTAGTATGAGAAGAATGTTGATAACGCACGGATGTTTTCAGTTGTTGCTAAATCTTGTTTAGACTAAGTCAAGGACTTTTCAGCTTCTCATGCCCAGCCAGCAAGAAGGCTGGAGGGGCACAGGAAAGTTTCTTCCTTTCTGTTCTATTAAACGGTTCTTATCTCAACCCACGAGTTTTACCTTTTTCTGATTCTCTCCCCCATCCCACTGGGTGGCGGGGAAGTGAGTGAGCGGCTGCGTGGTGCTGAGTTGCTGGCTGAGGTTAAATCACGACATGCAGGCAACTAGTAGGTGGGATCTGGAAGTCAGCTCTGAAGAGTGGAACTGCTGAAGAGAGCTAGCAGGACTTTAAGAATGGTCTCCTCCAAGTCCAAGAAAGATCCATCCAGACATTCAGGAAAACAAGTTGATGTGTCAGGAGACCAGCTTGGTGAAGGAGGGAACTCATGACTGAGCTCCGGTGCCAAAGGATGTATGTAAGAGGCAGAAGCAAGGACAAGCTTTCCAGCCATACAGGGATGCTGTTAGCAAAAGCCGTTAGCTTTTCTGAGGGGCAAATCTCCATCCATGGAGATTTTCAAGATCTGACTAGACATATCTCTTGGGCAAAAACCTTGTCTGGATTCACTGTTGACTCTGCTTGGAGCCAGGGGCTGGGCTGGAGCCCTCTGAAGGTCCCTTCCCACCTGAGTGATTCTGTAATTCTTGTAATTTAGGGAGTGAGGAAATATCTCGGCATCGGAGAGAACAGTTTAATAGCAGAAGGCGCTGTGTATCAGCAGTCACTTACCTTTTCCGTCTCCCTGTTTATCGTTTGCAACAAAAAATTAGTAGCCATATTCTTGTGTATAGTCCAGCAGTTAAAATGTTAGCCTCTGATATTAATGTTACATGAATATCCCAGCTTTTGAAGGTCTGAGTAAATAGTGAACTCTGGGCAGCAGCAGCGTTTTTGACCAAGGATTTTGCGAGGATGCAGTTTGGAGATTTCTTGTAGGTCATACATCATAGGGTTTCTTATGCAGCCTGTGTCCTGAAGCTGGAAGTTGAGGACCATTCTCATAGCAAATCCTTTTTAAGTGGTTCTGCTTACACTGTTTGATTAGTGGTAAGTGTATATAGGCTGTGTAGTGTTCAAGAGAACAGGTAGTATGGATTGCCAACAGCATATTTATCTACCACTGTATTTAAAAAAAACCAACAATAAAAGCACTTTTCATAACCATCATGCTGATCACTCAAGTAGTGTACTGGATGGTGGCAACTTCTATATCTTTATAAGATCTAAAGTGTTCTTGGTAAGTTTATTTCCTAGGGAGTTAGTCTTCAGAAGAACATTGTGTGTGATTTTGGATGTCAGTGTTTCTTAAAGTGATGGAGGTGGAGGAAGGGTTGTATAGGAGCAGCTAGCAATTACAGCAACTGCTGTCTCTCTTTTATGTTGTAGTGTTTTCTTCAAGGTGCAGCCAGTCTTGTGTTTTATGTACAACTTGAAATTTTACTCCAGTAGTAGTTCTACTTGTATTTATCAACTAACGTTACAATTAGCCAGTAAGCAAAAAAGGTTTTCTATTTTTATTTTATTTTTTATTTTTAGTATGCATGATGGGAGAGAAGATGCTGTGTCTACTGCTTTAGTTGCTAGAAGTTGTCCTTCTCTCTTCCTGCATCTTGGACTCAGATGCACCTGACTGTCCTCTAATTCTCTTTCCCTATTCTCTGTTGCAGGATGTGGGCCCCTGGATGAAAACACAATGGAAAAGACAATTGAAGTGCTGGAACGGCATTGTCATGAGAACATGAATCACGCTATTGAGACTGAAGAAGGACTGGGTATTGAATATGATGAAGATGTCATCTGTGATGTGTGCCGGTCCCCTGACAGTGAAGATGGGAATGACATGGTGTTTTGTGACAAGTGCAATATCTGTGTCCATCAGGTTAGTGCCTGCAGAAATGTTGACGCTGTCCTGTGGTCTTAGTTTACCTTGGCAAGGGTGGAATTTGAACTGGTATTAAATATTAATTGGAGGGCTTTGTGATTTTCTAGGCGTGAAGGGTGGTGCAATACTAAGTTGAATTTTTGTACCCTGACAGTTTAGAGTAGATAAGTGGCCTAGCATGGTAAATACGTGGACGTCTACAGTCTAATAGGAACACGAAGTGTGTTCTTGGGACTTGCAAGTACTTCCTCTGTGACAATACACAATTTTCCCCCTATTATTAAACCTGCTTTTGAAGATAAACAGGGCAGGAAATGCTGGCTTGCCCATTTGTGAAGAACCCAAAGATCATTAGTTTCAGAGCTGCGGTTTTTCCTCCTTGACTGGCTAGTTAATTGGCCAGGCACAGGCTGTCCAATTCTGGCCATGCGAAACCACGTGTAGGTACTTTAACAGACTGATCTTTTTTAGAAGGCGTAAGCACCTGCAGTAACTGTACTTTCAGTCTGAGTGTTGCTTACGTTTGTAGCATTTCAGATGTAGCCGAGACTTGACACCAACTGAGCTCAGTGTAGTCAGGGAGAGGTATCCTTATAATCAGAAGAGGGATATGAATCCTGTGGTTTCTGTGCCTCCTGTTCTGGAAGGGGTTTTTGCTATAAATTGAAAAGAGACTAAGAAGTTTTTTTTAAAAACTTACTTTTGTACCAACTGCAAGCAATAGTCGGAAAACATATCTGGCTGAAAAAGGACCTGTCATCTCCCTGCTCAGAGTGGGCTGGCTTCCAGCCTGGCTGCTTTCCTCATCTGATTCACCATGTGAAGCAGCCATGTGAGCCTGAGTGCCAGTAATGCAGCCAAGTGACAGGAATACGGCTGGCAGCTGGGCCACCTACTTCAGCCCCTGCTTGTGCCTGTTCAAAAGTAATGATGAATTTGCAGTCGGAGGCTCATGGTTGCCTGCTGACAGCTGAGCTTGAGCTGATGGCCTGCCTCCTTCCTCCTGACCCTTCCCCATGCTGGACCTGCCTGAAGCAAACTGGGGAGCATGTCTGGGCTAGAGCTAATCCTAACAACAACAACAAAATCATTCTGTTTTTAATCTGCATTGTCCTTGGTTCACCACGTAGCCTCACGTCTGTTTGTCATCACACGGTTTGGAGGTGGGGGGGAGGAGGAGTGCGGGAGATTTCCTCCTTCGTGGTGCCCTCTGTGCCAGCTCAAACACATTGTGTGAAATTACTGGTTTAGTACTCTAGGCCTTCTCCACTCATTAGTTGGATTAAATTAGAAAGTAGTTTCAGTCCATTTCCAACCACCTAAATGTGATCTTTAGTGTAATGCTTCTTCTGCATTATTAATAGAAAGAATCCTGGTGGGAATGTGCCACATAAGAGGAAAAAAAAAAACCAACTTGTAAAATTTAGATTACAGCTCCCCCTGTTGGGTTTTCACAACAGTCATCACATCAAAATAGTGTTTAGGGTAGTCAGTGTTGGCATTTGCATAATGCAGGATTTAATTCAGGAAAGTCCTTGTCTCTACAGGCCTGACATAAATGTGCAATGTTTTCTGATACTGCTTCATATTAAATACTGAGATCTTATAACCAGAAGGCTGGGAAGGCAGGTATGGGAATTTTATACTAGATTTGAATCTGAAAGACTGGTTACAGCTAATGATCCTGTTCAGTTGAGGCTTTCAATGTTACTGTTCCCAGAGATGGTGTTAGGAATGGTGGGCTTTCCTCTGAAAGCCGCCCTTTTGATAAAGCTTTTATTTGGAGCAGTTGAGTAGAATTAGACCTTGGTGGCAGCCAGTGGTTTCAGATACACTCAGCTTTAATATGCGTGTATGTATGTACAGCAGGATATATCTAGATACGTGTGTAGTTAGCCATTAAGAACTGCTAGGAATTTGACTAATTTTTTTTTTCCTTCTTGTTTTTAATTCTCAAACCTAGCAAGACTTAAGAAATTTCTCATTTTCTGAGGGGTTAAGTGCAATACTCAGGAAATAGGCATAAACCCGAGCACCTCATAATTTCAGTATATGCCATAATTTTTGTTGCAATATCATATAAATATTTAAAGTAACAAACAATTCACAGAACAGTAACCACAAAGGTAATTTTAGTGTTGCAGGAAACAGTCTTCAGTCAAACAGCTCATATGCCTTCACATCTAAATAGAATTATGTTAGAGTGTGAAGTTATTAGTGGTGGGAAATCGTGATTTTAAAAAGGATAAGATACAGAAGCTAATTTAAAGAAATGTCTGTGTTTTTTGCCTCACAAATTTAAAAGTCCCTAAAAGGAAAGATGACAGTTCTTAACACCAGTGGTGGTGTGCAGTCACAATAGTATGTTTTGCACTATAGACAAATAATACCAGCACACATTTTAAAAAGAAACCAGCATAAAAAGACTTTGCTTTAGAGGCTGTTTATCTCTTTGATCACTTGACTTTTTTTAAGGAAAAGAAATTAGAGAAGGATTAAATAAAGGCCAAACTGTGCCTTTAGTATTTGAAAGCTTTGTTCCATATGAATATTAATGCTTTTGTGTGAAATCATATCAGTGCAATAATCTCAGTACCTGTTTTCCTCCAAGGCATGCTATGGAATCTTAAAAGTACCCGAAGGGAGCTGGCTGTGTCGCACCTGTGTCCTGGGAATCCATCCTCAGTGCCTCCTGTGTCCCAAAAGAGGAGGTGCCATGAAAGCTACCAGGACAGGGACCAAGTGGGCACACGTGAGCTGTGCTCTCTGGATTCCAGAGGTAAAACTTAATTTCTTCCTTTTTCTTTTGTATCGTAGACTCCTATCTGTCCTCCTCCTTCTCGTTTCCTCCTCTGCCTTTTTATGTCCTCATGATTTAAGGTACCTGTCTGGCTTAATACCGGACTTTATTCTGATGAGTCTGCACAGTCTGTGAGGACTGGGAGAGAGTCCAGCTTATGTTCCATTAATTAATCACTTTGTTCCCTCCATTTACTCAGCAGTCACTTCTTGGTGTCATTATGGTATCTGAGTGACCTGCTAGAAAGGGTTACTGATGTAAGCTAGTGTTCACCGTACAACTGCAGCTTCATTGTCTCTCTTCTTTTCTGATGGATTTGTGTGCTCAGTTAGGTGTATAATTTGCGGGCATACATCCACTCATTTTTAAAAAGACAGCCCCCCTCTGTTGCATTATTTGTGTAGGATGGACTCTAAGATTTGTGGTTAAGGGGGGTTTTTTTGTTTTTTTTTAACTAAAAGCTTTCTGAATGGTGGGGAGATGATGCTTTTTATCTTCTGTGTTATATTTTGTAAGTAAAGGCTTTTTTGATATCTATGGATACATATATGGAGAGTTTAATAATGAAGCTTTACACTTCTTCCTCTATTTTGAATCAAGTTTAGCACCACATTATAATGCTATAAATTGAAATACTCTTTGTGTATAGGTGGGGGTTTTGTTTGATTTTGTACCTGGAATATTTCTATTTTCTTTCTGGTAAGATCCGTTACGGTGGGTGGTTTAATGCAAGGCGGTAGCCACAATCTGTTGGCACCATGACATCAGGGGGATGGATGCCTTATTTTCTGAACCTTCTGCTCCCAAGCACAGCCAGGCCTCATGTTTGCAAAACTTTGAGGAAGATGTTAAGATTCTGGATTTTTTTTTTTTTTTTAACATCGCAACCAGATGCAACGTGTAATTCCTCGCTCTGTCTCAGGCATATATCTGCTTTTTAAGGACATTTATCTTTGCAGTTACACTTTTCCTTTCAGGCCTGCTTGTAATTCCTGGCGTCTCTCCCACCTTTAAGGAGAGAGGAGTTGAGAAAAAAAACAAGTGTGTTTTTTGGTGTGGGGTTTTTTTTTTTTTTTTTAAGATTTTTAAATAAATCTCCTGACTTCTCCTGTACTTATGAATTGTCTTGGCTGGAAGCTCTCCTGGCTCTGAGCAGACTGGTTTTCCTAGGAGTTCCTTTCTACATGTGGTTTTCTTGATGCTCTCGCCTGCAGAAGAGGAACCAGAAGGTTTGGGAAGCAGGTGACAGCAGGGCAGGGAGCACACGCTGCCTTCCTGCCTGCCCACCTCCCTCCGGCACACGGGGAGAAGCTGCTGGGGGAGCACCCAGGTGGGAGAGCCTGAATCCAGCTGCTTCCACAGCCTGTTTGGTGGCTCCAGGCCTCGGGCACCTCCTCTCCTCCACACCAATGCCAAGTGTGTTGGGTATAGTGAGGAGGTGACACCTGCTAGTAGGAGTGGGAAATGCCTCTTGGATCCATTCTCTCTCTCCATCTCCTGTGTTGTCACTTGTAAAACAACTCAGCCACCGGAGACGCCAGAGAAACCTTTGGGAATCTCTGCTAAAATGGCAGGTCAGCTCTTGTCTGGAGAGTCACTGTGGCCTTACATGCTGTGGGTGACAAGAAAGACCCAGAGTTTGAAGACCTGGGGATGGATACTTTAGGGGAGAATGTATTCTCATATACCTATTTTTCTTCTCCCCCAGATAGTAGCACACTGGAACTCCCAAAAAAGAAACAGATGAATTATAAAGTCACTGCCATTTCCTCTTGTGGCCCTAACAAAATGGAGCAAGGCAGAAAGCAGAGAGGAATGGGCCATAAACCTGTCTGTGCCTTGTGGTAAAAGGTTCAAAGAGAGACTTCATGAGTCACCAAGTATAGGCTAGCATTGTTGCAGGCAATTGCACCAGGTATTTTCCTTCATTAACTCATTCAGCACTGTGTTAAAATGTTTTTTCTTCCCTCTCTTCCTTGTAAGCTAATGCTGTCAAAAGGCTTTCTTGACCCTCACTTGACTGATTGGGACATTTGAAGGTTTTTACTTTCCAAAGTGTACTCCTTGTTGGTTTATATCCTTTTATTCTTCTGCCTTTATTATCTTTTAGTGTAAATGTGTAGTCTAGTTCATGTTTTCTTAAAAGGCGTTCTTTTAGAAAAATAAAAAAAAAAAAAGGAAACACTGAGACCAGCAAACTTATACTCAGTGTTTTGAAATTCAAGGTCCTTCTCTGACTTAGGTAACACTTTACAGTTACGTCCTTCCTCGATCAGTGTGGTGTTAGCTGAAGCAGAACTTGCAACGACTGGAAAGGTATCAAAATGACTATCTTTAGCTGCTGTTGTGAGTGGCTGTGCTCCAGCCACTGGGCTGCCCTTCCCAGCCAGCGATGCAGATCATTGTGCAGTCGTGCAGCTGCTGGTGGCAGGTTAGCAGAGGACAGCAAGGTAACGATCGAGATGGCAGCTCATGTGCTTGTCCTGGTTTCAGCTGGGATAGAGTTAATTGTCTTCCTAGTAGCTGGTACAGCGCTGTGTTTTGGGTTTAGTAT
>JAVKLA010000057.1:10534179-10554843 GCA_034782735.1 Sagittarius serpentarius
CTCCTGCCCAGCCAGCAAGAAGGCTGGAGGGGCACAGGAAAGTTGGGAGGGGACACAGCCAGGACAGCTGACCCAAAATTGCCAAAGGGGTATTCCATACCATGGGATGTCATGCCCAGTATATAAACTGGGGGGAGCTGGCCGGGAGGGGATCGCTGCTTGGGAACTGACTGGGCATCAGTTGGCAAAGTGGTGAGCAATTGCATTGTGCATCACTTGTGTATTCCAGTCATTTTATTATTGTTGTCACTTTCTTGTTGTTATTAGTGTCATTGTTAGTTTCTTCCTTTCTGTCCTATTTAAACTGTTCTTAACCCACGAGCTTTACCTTTTTCCTGTTCTCTTGCCCATCCCACTGGGTGCGGGAGGAGCAAGTGAGCGGCTGCATGGTGCTTAGTTGTTGGCTGGGGTTAAACCACAACGGTGCATAACAGTTGCAGAGAAGAGGCTTCAACAGCCCGTTGTCTTCACTCTCTCCCACTCTTTAAACTTCTTCAGAGTACAGCAGTCAAAATGTAACCTGGTACAAGGTGAAGAAATAACAGAGAAAACAGCTGCATGTTATGGCAGATGGGTAATTTCTGCCTTGAGATGGGAGGTTTGGGGTTGAATGACTCAATGAAAAGGTTGGCCTCTCCACTCTCTGGTTCCCTTGTGAACAGTGAAGTTCAAATAGACTTCTCCTTGATTCCTCTCTGTGAATATCAGAAACATGCAGGCGGCATGAGGCCAGTGTAAATAAATCACACCTGACTCTGTAAGCACCTCTTTGTGCTTTTACAAAGTAGGGTAATATAAACAGGCAGAGTTACAAGCTGAATGGACAGTATTTCCAACATAAATGTTTCCTGACCTTATGAGTCCCCTCTGGGGAAGGAGCAGGGAGAGCATTAAATGGGGTAGAGAAGGACAGGGAGAAGGTGTGTGTCAATTCCTAGCTCCTACTGGGAAGCATGGTGGAAAACTGGTATTAGTCTCCAGAAAAATTCACTGAAGATTCTGGTTTCTTTTTGAAAGGAATATAGATAAGGGGATTCTATCAGCTTGTCAGGTTAATTCCCAAAGGAAGTCTTGCCTCTCAGTGTAGTGGTAACTAGAACGAGAATTGCGGTCAATCTTTGTACACTATTGTTTCAGAAATACTTGTGCAACTTGTAACCAGCTCTGTTTTGAGCAAGGTCAGGTTAGGCTGATGAAAGGCTCTTTCATTTTGGAAGCAAAAAAACCTACATTTGATGATGTTTGAGTGTGCTGGACATGATTTTGTGGAACCATTCAAGCATTTCAGGGATGGCTTTCTCACATCATCACATATTGCCTGCCTGTTCTCCTTCTTTGGTAAAACCTGGACCCTCTCTGAAGCAACTCACTATCTTCCCAATGAAGACTTCTGGAAATGCCATGCAGCAGGTTGACCTCAGTATATTCCAGAAGATGCAGCTTGCAGTTCAGGGGGTGAAGTACTATAATAAATATAAATCTTATTTAAGTCAGTTTATGTCATTAATTCATGAACTGCTGATCAACTTTAAGTGTGGAAATGATGAATCAAGTAATCTCTTGCAAAGCTGTCTTTTCCATCTACTTTAAGGATCATAGAATCATAGAATGGCTTGGGCTGGAAGGGACCAGCAACGATCGAGTCCGACCCCCATCCTTAGAGTAATGCAATGATAAAAAGAGAGTAGTAAAAATACTCAGTTTGAGCATAGTTACTGTGACTCTCGGACTTGATGAATTTAGCACTGCTATCTTTGGATAAGTCTACCTCACAGAGGAGGTCTGCAGAAGCAAAGCCTTTCCTCCTCAGTGATTAAGCAGGTTTTAAAAGGAATACGTGCATCAAGCGATTGTTGATGTACCCCCACAGGGAAGCCAGGAAATTCAGCTTAGTCTCCTGGCTCTTGTGAAGTCAATGGTATAATTATCACATGTTAAACTAATTCATATAACCTGCATTTCCCTAGGAGAGAGTCTTATGGTGGAGTTAATATATGAAAATTACTGTAGCATAATGTTCTTAAAGTTTTCTAGGGAAAAAAAAGTGCTGTTCAAATCTCAGCCTTAACTGCTTTCTCAAAGAATCAGCTTTATTCTGGCCTCATAGTGCCACAGAGCATGACCTAGGAGCCTTCTTTCTTTGAATTCTTACATCTGATCCCTTTGAGAAGAGACCCCTATCCCACCACTGGAAATACAGGTCTGCCCTGTCCAGGTGAATTGTTCATAGAAAGTGCGGTGATCTTCCTAGCTAGAATCAGCATTGTATTTCTGCTTCAGGCAGGTAGCCCTCCACAGCACACACCTGCTAAATTCAGAAAGTGCTGTGTAAGCATCAAAATCCAAGCTTTTGGAGACTGGCATTCTTGGGGCAGAAGAGTTATCTCACTGAAATCTTCTGCCATGTGCCGTTGTCATACTGGCCTGGTTCTGCATATTGGTCATTCAGAGCTGGCCAACTTTCTGTTTCTGCCCTTCGATGAATCCTGTGTGTCAGGAGTGGCTCAGGGATGCCTTCAGAGATAATTTGTCTGTTTTGGTGTCCACATTATGGTGGACAGTCGTTGTTTCCCAGTATGGGCAACAGGCAGCTGAGAAATTTCTATCACGATGGATATGTGGACATTAATATGACAAAGAATAGGAAAAGGTATCCTGTGCTTATCTGAATTTTTTCTTTCTTTTAGTATTAATATCCATAATCTGCTCTACCAGAGAGAAATGGATCATTCAAACTAAGTATGTGAAAACTGGCACAAGAAAGTATACCGTGCTTTGCAGTAAGAGAAGTTTGTATTCTTTCTCAAATTATACGTGATAAAATCCGTCGTTAGGAAAGTGTATTAGAATCACCTCTTGCATTGGGAGTGCTCAGTGGAGAGGCACAGGTCGGAAGCGAGGCTTTCCCTGGCTGCTGACTGATAGATCTGGTTCTGCCCCAAATTGTGAGCTGGCAGAAGTAGCTATTGTAGCAAAGTTGTTGATCTTAAAAGAGGGCACTTTTCAGGTAAGTATGAGTAAGCATTCCTATTTTGGTACTTTTTAAGTTAGACCTGTTAAAGCAGCACAGAAAAAAAAGAGAATGGAAAGGAAATAAACTTAAGCATCACTTACTGCAGTGTCTCAGCTGGTTCGTAACAAGGCGTGCTGTAGATGCCTCAAATGTTTTGAAGAATTGCAACTTTTAGCCACCAGGTTAAACTAGCAGCATTCCGCACTATTGTTTTAATGTGGGATGTTTTAGGATCCCTTGCTGAGAAGTATGAGCACATGGAGATCTCGCAGTGAGATAAATGTGTGGTCATGTTTCTTTTTCTGGTACTAATGGAAAGCTTGTTTTTGTTGCCTTGATAACTGCTTCCTGTGCTGTTTTTTTGTTTATAGGTTAGTATTGCTTGCCCAGAAAGGATGGAGCCAATCACAAAGGTGTCTCATATTCCACCAAGTCGATGGGCTCTAGTGTGTAGTTTATGCAAACTGAAAACTGGTGCTTGCATTCAGGTACGTACTTGTCCTGTGGTGACTCTGGTGTATCTATGTGAGAAGGGCAATTTCAGTTTTGCATTTTGTTTTTCCTGTGTTCAGAGATGCTTTACAGTGCAGATGACCGTTGGGTAGATGCCTGCTCCTTCAGAGCTGTTTGTTCTTAAATTAGTTCACTAACACAAAGATTTAGGAGTTAGTCTGAGTTGCTTTCTTTTGAATAAGTCTGAGATGTATAAGGACTGCTACTATATGGGTCAGAGATGTATAGGAAGGTCCTTCTGTTGAACACTGTTCACAAACAAAATACTAAATCGGGTGATGCCAAATTCAAAGAGATCAACAGATATTTTTAAGAGTGCTTAGGAAATAAGTTTTTGTAGGGATGGACTTTCATGTAATTAAGGTAATTCTGTCCTTTTTTTTCCTGGTTTGTTGCTGCTATTAGTGATTGAGGTGTTTTGTTTTATTTTGTCTGTAGTGCTCTGTGAAAAGCTGCATCACTGCCTTTCATGTCACCTGTGCCTTTGAGCATAGTTTAGAGATGAAGACTATCCTGGATGATGGGGATGAGGTCAAGTTCAAGTCGTATTGTCTAAAGCACAGCAAGAACAAACAGAATTCACTGCCTGATGTTGATGACCACCCCAAGGGCGTGTCAGACCAGAAGCAAACAGAGAGCGAGAAAACCAGTTTGCGAGCCCAAAAACTCCGAGAGCTGGAAGAAGAGTTTTACTCACTAGTTAAAGTGGAGGATGTTGCAGCAGAACTGGGCCTTCCTAAACTTGCTGTAGACTTCATCTACAATTACTGGAAACTAAAGCGGAAAAGTAACTTTAACAAACCATTGTTTCCTCCCAAGGAGGATGAAGAAAATGGCTTGGTGCAGCCAAAAGAAGATAGCATTCATACTCGCATGAGGATGTTCATGCATTTGAGGCAGGACCTAGAGAGGGTAAGAATTTAACTGGTGAAGTTTTGAAAAACTAGTTGCAGGTGAGCAAGGTCTGTCTTTGTGGATGAAAATGGGAATGGGGGAAGCACAGGGAGATGATTTAAAAACCAGTAATTAAAAAAAAAAGTAAGACTTTCAACTCTTGATATGCTGCACTGCCTGCTGCAGAGACTTGCTTAGAGGTTATTCCTTTATGTATTTTAAGATGCATGTTTCTATGCACAATGGACATATTTGCTAATTGACTCTTTGATTTCAACTTCAATTGAGTCAATGTTTAAAAAAATTGAGTAAACTTAGTTGACCCAGCTGTAGTAGTTGGTAGTGATACAGATTCAGTAACAAAAAATGTTACTTCTATTAAACAAAAGTGCAAACAGCAAACGAATGGGGCAGGCTTAACAAATTCTTATCTTCCACCTTCTGTCTTGGGATGGAAGGACTCTTGGTTTGTAATTAAAAAGGCGTTTTGTAATGGTTATAATAGAGTGGTAAATATTGGCCAATTCTGGGTTTGGAAAAATCAATTTGCATAGGTAAAGCAGTAAGTATTCTTTGGTGAGTGTGCATTAAGCTTTTGGAGAATCCTAAAAATACATTAAAGCAGAGCTTCTCACCCTCATGGTTTGAAGGGAAGTAGGTGAAGTCCTAGATGGTTAACTTCCATGGTGACTTCTTGGCTCCACACACGCAGAAGAATGCTGGCCTGTACTCATACCACTTCCCGTGACATCTGATTCAGGAGTCTTACCTTTCTTCCTCTCCAGTGTGCTGGTGTCAGCTAGTCCCAGGCAGCGGGCAGGCTGAATCATTTGTCGCTCTCTTGACCAGATGCTTTCACTGCACGTAGCTGCCTTGGGTGCTACGGTTGGTTAGCGGTCTGAAAATAACCCACTGAGTCTACCACTGCTTGTGGCTTTACTGAGAAGGAAGAAAAGGAAATTATCTTTTTATCAGTACCTAGCTGGGCTCTTGCCAGATTGCCAGCTGCCTGGTAGTTTGAAAAGATGGAATCCATCAGCAAAATTCAGAGCAGGAGCAGGAATTTATTAGGAAGGCATACAGAGTGCCTTTTTCTGGCAGCTGATGGGGAGGAAGCGAGGCTTGTTATCACTCGGAGGCTGCCCGTTAGGTTGGCCTGTTGGCTAGTGGTCACCTGCAGTTTTCAAGTGCTTAGCGATAGGCACTGAATGTAAAAAAGGTAACAAAATGAAGTAGATGTGTTAAATGTGATTTGGCAACATTGGAGAGGAGAGGGGGAAGGAAAAGCAGAAGAGAGAAAATAGCATTGTAAGAAAAGGGAAAACAATATTGGGGAGAGAAGAACATGAAAATACAGGGAGATGAATGCTGGAGCCAAGATTTGCACTTGTCAGTGTAGCTGTTGTCTTGAATCTAGGCATAATCAATCTCAGATATCCTTTTCCAGGACTCCTTTGGATATGGATCCTTATTTTTAAAAAAATTTAAAACTCCATAACATGCTTCAAATGGAGGGTTGGGATTTTGGGGTGGTTTTTTTTCTTTCAAGAGGCCATTTTGAGCTTTTTCTTTTTATTTGATGTGTGGTTGGTTTGCATCAAATTCTGTTGAAATTGATGTAGTTATTCTGAGAGGAGGTAATTCATAGTTTGAAACGTCCATCTGAAAGTTTCTGAACTTTTTGTGCCACAAGGCTTTCTACTCGGTTATACCTTGGGATGAATATAAATTTGGGAATCTTAGAATTTCCTTTCTGGGGAGAACAGATGGAGTTGAGTGCTGGGGGAAGTATGTTTGGCAAGTATCTTTCAACCAGCCCCTACGCTGTTTCTGTGTTCTGAAAGGTCTTTTAAGTGTTTATCAAGAACTTCCAAGGGCCTCTTCCTGTTCTCATTACATTAGGTGGAAATGTTGCTATTAACTCAAACAAATAGCAAAAGTAGAATTATGTGGAACTGAATCACAGGATGGTTTGGGCTGGAAGGGACTTTTAAAGATCATCTAGTCCAATGCCCTCCACTAGACCAGGTTGCTCAAAGCCCCGTCCAACCTGGCCTGAACACTTCCAGGGAGGGGGCATCCACAGCCTCTCTGGGCAGCCTGTGCCAGTGTTCACCCTCGCAGTGAAGAACTTCTTCCTTACATCTAATCTAAATCTACCCTCTTTCAGTTGAAAACCATTGCCCCTTGTCCTGTCACTACACGTCCTGGTCTCTCTCTGTCTTTCTTATAATCACCTTTTATATAGTGAAAGGCTGCAATAAGGTCTCCACGGAGTCTTCTGATCTCCAGACTGAACAACCCCAACTCTCTCAGCCTGTCCTCACAGGAGAGGTGTTCCAGCCCTCTGACGTTTTTTTGGCCTCCTCTGGACACGCTCAAGCAGGTCCGTGTCTCTCCTGTGCTGAGGACCCCAGAGCTGGAGGCAGGACTGCAGGGGGGGTCTCACCAGAGCGGAGCAGAGGGGCAGAATCCCCTCCCTCAACCTGCTGGCCACACTGCTTCTGATGCAGCCCAGGCTAGGGCAGGCTTTCTGGGCTGCAGGCGCACATTGCCAGCTCATGTCCAGCTTTTCGTCCACCAGTACCCCCAAGTCCTTCTCCATGGGGCGGCTCTCAGCCCTTCATCCCCCAGCCTGTATTGATCCTGGGCATTGCCCCGACCCAGGTGCAGGACCTTGTACTTGGCCTTGTTGAACCTTATGAGTCAATGCAATGGAGTCGGAAAAGAAACTACTAAATGGGTCAGCCAAAATGTGTACATTGCACAAGAAACCAGAGTGTTCTTTTAGAGGTGATCTGCGTGTTAGTTTCGGACCAAACAGGCCAGCTCTCTTGGGTAACTTTGTAAAAAGTATTACTTTATAATGTTGCAATAATTTTAGGGGAAACAAACATAGTTTAGCTGTTAAAAATCATTCTATGAAACACCATGCAGGGAACTTCTGCGAGAATCCAGTATTGCCTGCAGCAACATCTACAGCATCATACATAGTGGAAGCAGGCTTACAGACGGGCAAGTCTTAGTACTTACTTTTCTTTTGACTGGAATTTTGTGTTCGCTCACTGTTCTTACAGATGAAAATATATTCTGCTGTCTTGCAGAATATATTCAAGGCATTCATTAAATTGGGAATTTAAAAAATCCAGGATGTTTTTTTTTTAATTCTGTTGTGGATGCTCTTTTTTTAACTATGTCAGGATTTATTTTCTTATCGCCTGTTAAGTCTCCTGTTACTCCTCTGTAGGTGAGAAATCTCTGCTACATGGTAAGCAGGAGAGAGAAACTGAAGTTGTCTCACAGTAAAGTACATGAACAGGTCTTCAATTTGCAAGTCCAGCTCATTAATCAGGAAATTGCTGCAGGTAATCATGTAAATGTAAAATATTTCCAAATTCTGTGTTTAAACTAAAAAATGTGTTCTCTTTATGTTCCTGCTTAGTGTCTTTAACACTGTAAATTTGCCTTTAAAAACTTTATTCAAGTACACAGTCAACAAAAGTAGCAACACACACAAAACTCTTTAATCTCTTAAAATAATAACTTCGATATTTCTTTATTTCATGGCCGTTTCTGGCATATGCCTATTACTTATCAATTGCTATGGCATCCAGATAGCAGAAACGAGCTGGTGGTGATCTCTAGGTTTTTGCTTCCTTGGGGCTGCTAGTTTATGGCGCTGTTTCCCCACAGCAAGCTCTGCACTGCTGCTCGGTTCTCCAGCTGAGAAGGTTTTTTTCCTTGCTGTCGGTAGTTGGTTCCTTCAGGCAAAAGAGAAGAGTGACTGATAGGAATCGCTGCTGTTCCTACGTTGCCTTGCATGTTTGGTGAGCAGCGCAAAGAGGCATTTCTTAGCTTGCCGTCTGCAGTTACTCTCCTTCCTTCAAACAGAGTTTAAGTACTCTGGTTTTTAATAGTGAACAGTAACTGGTTAGGAATGCTGATGTACCAAACTTCGTTCTGCCCTTCATTTTTATAGAGACTGTTTTGAAATAAGGAACACAACATTTGGAAAGAGGAAGAGTATACATTACAGTGTTATTACTTCTGTTTTTTAATAGGGAAGGCAGCTATTTCTTCAATGCGAAATTAAGATATCTCTGTTCTTTCAAGATACATGTTATGTTTTTAATGACCAATTTAGAGTGAAGTCTTTGTGCTTTTTTTCTCTAGCCCTGAAACATGGATAAGTTTCATTAGTACTGACAAGGTGGTTCTTTTAAACTCTTTTAGATCAGACTAATACATTGTGGAAGCAGCAGTACTCTAAAGCACTTTGGTTTTGTGTAAATGCATTTTATTAGAAATGTATACTAAATTTATTTTATGTCTTTACAAATACAAGTTCTTTCTTAATGCTTATTAGCTTGATAGCTACTTCACAATGGTGCTGTATGCATATAATATCATAAAGACTAATGTATTGGGGTGAAAAGACTTTAAAGCGTAGAAAACTTTATGATACAAAGCAGAGAGTTGAACTGAGTCCAAATTGAAACTCAGTTTGAAACATTGTTTTTTCTCCATCCAAAACTGAATATGAACTTTTTTTATAGCTTTGTTGGAACTACTTCAGTCATATCTCAAAACTGGTTCAATTCACTGGCTTAAAGCCCTGTAAAAAGGGTGCATTGTTGTTTTTAATGGAAATGCTAAAATGCTTACCTAAATTCCGAAACAGTGGATAATTTGGAACATTTTCATTATCCCAACTTCTCTTTAATGTCCTACAATAATTTCACACTAATTGTTTGCAAATGCTTCTTACTGTTGAATGACCTTCTAATGGACTATAAAACTTGTTACAGATAACAAAACGATTACCCTCTTTTAAAAAAGCCTTTTTTCTCTTCTGCTCCCTTGTCTCTCTCCTGTAGGCCATACCCTGACAAGTGCACTAGAGAACACACTGTTCTATCCACCTCCCAGGATCACCCTGAAGTTAAAAATGCCCAAATCAGCACTAGGAGATTGCAAAAATAACTCGCTGAAGCCTGGCAACAGACCACTTTCTCCTGACAACAGCACTGTTTACAGCAAACGGAGCTTGCCAATGTCAAAGGAATCATTTGAAATTAAAGCAAAATCTTACTCCAGGTATCAACATGACAGCAGAAGTAATGGGTTGCTGGCAGGGATTGGCAAGCCTCGGAGCGAGGTGAAAGATTCTGGCCCCACGCAGATGCCAGAGTTTTACCGGGGCCAGCCATCCGGGAAGCCCTTAGCGCTCCAGGCTGCTTTGCACGGACAGTCTTCCATTGGGAATGGGCGGGTGCAGCAAGAGAACTTGAGGCTGATGGCCAAGTCCAACGGTCTGATGGGCAGGGCTGGAGACGTGAGTCAGAGAGACAGCTCCAGCCAGACGCCCTACGAACAAGAGTCTGTGCTCACGGCTCACTTGGCCAGCCAGAGCAGTTTCAGAAAATCCACCATAGAACACTTTAGCCGGTCCTTTAAAGAGGCTACCAACAGTCTGGTGAGGACCACAGAAGATCTACGGTGCTGTGAAAAGCCAACGAGAAGACTTGCAACAAAAGATCGCTTGTGGAGCAAGCAGACGCTTGAAGGTGCTCCGTACCAGGACAACGATGGGTACTGTCCTGACTTGGAGCTGAGTGACTCTGAAGCAGAAAGTGATGAAAACAAAGAGCAAGTGAGGTTAAGACGAAGTAGCTCAGAGAGAGAAAGCCCAAGTAAGGACTTTGGAAGAGATTGTCACAATAGAAACAAAAAGAATATGATTTCTCACAGTTCAGTACAAAGGTGATTAGAAGCCCCCACGGGGTAACTCCACCTATATGTATTCCAGTGTACCAGTGCAAAGCTCGGCATCAAAAGGTTCCAGAAGATAGTCCAGGACCTACATTAGGAAGAGTTGCAGTAGGGTTTGGGGGGAGGGGAGAGAAATCAGAGTACTTTCGTTCAACTGTGAATTGGTTTGCAGCCTTCGCAAGGTTAACTTAGCTATTGCAAAGTCATGTGGAAATCAATGTGTTTTATTCAAGGGTAACATCTGGGAGAGCATGAAGCAGTTAATCTTTGCGTAAATTCAGGAAACTGCTTCCCCCTTGCCAGCTTATGTGCGGGGCAACGTGTTAATGTTATGTCAGTCTTGTGGTGGTGGACAGGTATTAAAGAAGTCCTTGCATTGCTCTAATATGTTGCAAGAGACTGCAAACAGAGACACTGAAATTGCATTCTTACGGCACCTGCAATATGGCTTTGATCCAGCAACGCACTTGCGGATGTGTTAGGAAGTTCAGCATGTGAAAAGTTCTAATGGTTTCCCCCGGGAACGTTTTGTGCTCCGATCTCTGAGCGCATGCCGATGTGCTCTGCTGGATCAGGCCCAAAGTGACTACTAAGTGACGATCTTTTTCTGCAGGAGGCTTTGAACTGCAGTGGTGTTTGCAGGCTCCTTGCGGAGGGTGGAAGCAGGTGTTGCTGGCGCTGCCAAACTCGCTGACCTTTAGACGTGCCCCCATTCCCTGTTCTTGCTGAAGGTCGTGTTTCTTTTCACAATAATTTGCTTATTTTGTAAATATACAACTTCTAGTACTTCAGTTTTTTTAATCTCTGTACATAGTTGCTTGTTGTGGGATGCACTTGTAAATATTTTACCCAGCTAACAAGTACAGATGGCTAATTTTGTGGATAGTGTTTACAAAAGTAGATGTACTACTTCAAAGAAAAATGCTATTTGACACTTAAATTTAGGCAATCACCAGTGATGCCAGGTTCCTCTTGAAGCTGAGATTTCATGTCCAGAGGTGTTTGTACATGGCATTTTTAAAATAAGCTGAATTAGAAATAATTTTGTCTGAACTTCTTATGCAGGCACAAATTTTCAACCCTAGTTGCCTGAATACAGGCATAGGAGCCTTACTTCTGGCATCTAGGTCTGTAAAATTTTAGCCAGTCATCCATTTGGGGTATGGGGTTTTTAATTGCTGAAAATCTATTATTTTATTAAGCTGCTTTTCAACCTCTGGATCAGTTGCTGTTTCCCAAACTAACACTTTATTGTATGTCCTTTAAAATTAGCAATTGTTAAGCGGTGATTAAATTTCAGCCAGTACTGAGGAAGCAAGAAGGGAAGGGAATCCTTTTCTGTTTGATTCAATGACAGGGGATTTTTGTTTGAATGCAAACAAACTTTGTTTTCCAGATGGTGTTGTGTTGATCAACAAAGTAACTGCACTGTTTTTCTCTGAAATGCTGTACGTTTCATAAACGCCCAGCATCCTCTGTCCGCACATCACTGGCTGAAATGGGCCATAGGTTGTATAGGGCGCATCATACGGCTCCTTTCCGTTGAGGGTTCATCTTGTCTAGAAACAAGAGGTGTTCCCCCCTAGTGTGAAGATGACTATGCAGAATCCAAACAACCACCTGGTTTTCTTCGTAATCTTAATTTATTGCTTTTAGCTTGGGAAATGGCAATGACATTCTCGGATTAGTTTTAAACTTTGAAGTCTCCCTAGTTGCAACAGGACTAGCAGGTCAGGGGCTGGAGGACTTTTCAGTAGTGAAATAAAAAAAAGTATACTTGGCAATTCTGCTCTGTTTGCTTCATGCATCTTAATTTTTTTTTTTTCACTTCTTGATTTTATGTATATTTGTGTAATTGATCTTTCTAGAGCTGTATCTTCAAAATTATTTCTTTTGGTGTAAATATGCAGTAGCATTTTAGGTTTCCACATATTTTATTTTAGCGGGAAATGCTTTGTGTTCTAAGCCATGGGTCATTCAGAATAAGTAAACAAATGTCTGTTCATTTGTATTCAAGTTCTGATTCTCTTAGTTCTCCTTCGATATTTATTAGTAATCCTCTCTCACTGGTCATGAAATTTTATGAAGCTTGTATTGGGAACACTTATCTGGGAGGTCAGCAAAGCGTTCATGTTATTTTGTGGCCAGAAGCCTATGACAGAAGGGAGGGAAAATGGTGCTTCAGCAAAACTCAGCATTTCTGCTCTTCTGGGGTTATTAATTCAGTTGTTTCCAGTCTGGGCAATGGTTTTGCTAATTTTTACATGATTTTAATAGATATATGAAGGAGCCCTTGGTTATGTAGTTCTCAAGTATTGTCCCCAAAGTGCATTTGCTAGTTTTTATTGTGTGTTCAGTGGCTAACTGTTTGAAGTATTACCTCTTAACCTTATTTGTCAATTTTTTTTGTGTTTTTGCATTTTGTTTTATATATATAAATATATATATATTCAATTTTCCAAGATGGACTCGGTCTTTTTCAGATGTCCCCTTTTTACAAGTACTTTTTCATTAAATTATGAAACTGCTAACAGTATTTTCATTTGTTGTGATTTATTCAGGGCTTTACCCTCTGTGTCTGGCAGGTTGTTAAACTCATCAGTCTAACAGCAGTACTGTGTCCATCTGGAGTAAATTATTTCTGCAGAGTTGGCAATACTTTAACGAGTTGAAGTGTCAAGGAAAACCTTTCCCCTTCCACCTCCCAAAAAAGAGTCGCTGAACACTAATTTGCTGTGTATAGCAAATAGTCCAAGCCTGGCTTTTGTTTCTGTCTAGCTGAGCAAATGTAACAGACCATTTGCTGCCCTGGTCTCGCTTTTTAATGTATTTGCTTATGCTGTAGTATGACTGGTTTTTTTCCCTGGTTGGACAAATTAAGTTACAGAGGAAGAGCCACAGCCAGGCCTTCTGTCTCATCCCTCATCCCTCCTCTTTTGGACTCGCACACCCACGCAAACGAATACTTAACGGCCAGCTATTGCTGTGTGTGTGTGCAAAGGACAAATCTGTGCAAGCAAGTTCCCAGATCGATGTTTTATGTCAGCTTTGCGTGACCTTGCGCTGTAGTTCCCACTGCTCCCACAGGCCGGTGCTGTGATACACCTTGCTGGCAGAGAGGAGCTGCTCCCTGTGCCAGAGCAGGGGAGAAGGCAAAAAAGAGGGAGAAGACAGGAGAGAAGGGAGGAGGTATAGCTGCACAACCGATCCAATAGTATCCCTCCTGCTCTGATCTGATGGTGTCCCTCCTGTTCCGATCGGCTGGGTACCTGGCAGCGTCCAAGAGAGATGGGGGATTTACAATCCACATGTTGGAGGCAGCAGTGACCCTCCTGCCTGCGGCGGGTCAGGCAGCTTGTGGCCTGGTGTACAGGCAGGAGTGGCTGAGCAGGTGGCCCCAGGCAGGCCGGGAGCGGAGCTGGAGGTGGGTTGGGTGAAATGGAGCAACAAGTCCCTCGGCTGAAAAGAAAACAGGAGGAAAAAAAAAAAAAGGAAAAAGGCAGTACAGGTGCATACAGAAGAGAGGAGGAAGAAGCAATAAGTGCTGGATTGTCAGCTGTTTTTCAGGACCAGGATTTCTCTTTCCCTAGAGGTGTTCTTGCAACAGATTCCAGCAACAGACTTCCTTTTTGTGACTTTCTGACTGGCGGCCTCCCATTCCCTTTGAAAGTACAGTCTGCTTGTGGCTGGGATGTGGGAAGGACGGGGCCAAGGAAGGAAATTGGTATCCCCATTATTTTGGAAACAGCTGCTATTGGCTTGCAGAGTCTTTACAAATAAGTAACTGTGGTTACTTGTTGACGGTAACTGGGCCAGGCTCTCTACAGGCACTAATAGGGGCTGCGCGGCAATTCCCAGCACCATCGTTTCTGCATTTATGCCTTTGTCAAAAGAGAAATGTTTCTCAGCTATAACTTGCGTATGTCATTTGTAGAATGTTTTCTTTGCACCATGAATCCTAAACCATAGAAGAAATTACAAATGTTTAACTATTAAAAATAAGCCTGAAATGTTCACTTGATTTTGGTGTGGTACCTCACTGATGACTAGGCCTAGGCATACACAGGCTGTACCGCTGGCACATGTGTATCTGATACCTGGGAGGGACGGAGCGTTACCGAGTGTTCAAAGCCTGCCTCTGAGCTGCAAAGATAATCCTGCGAAACCAGTCATTTTGATCGTTGTGAATTTTGATGATCCCAGTACTTGTGAAGGTTTAGCACTGCAGGGAATTGACACATCTATTGGGAAAACGTGCTGTTGATGTGAATTAACGAGCAAAGGGAAGCTGCTTGCACAACTTGGGAGCTTGGCATGCAAGCAAAAGGTACTGGGGAAGGGCAGAGATGGAAAACAATGGAGTTGTCTCAGTGCGGCTTCTTTAGAAAGAAGTGAAGACTCAGACTTATGGGTTCTCGTTTCATGAGAGATGTGCTGCTGCTGCTGCTGCTTCTGAATCTTCTTTTACGCCAGCTTCATGGCTGAACGGGCTTTTGCTCCTCCTGGGGTGCAACTGCAACATGCCCCTCTTGCATAGACCATCCTGGGGTAACTGCTCCCAGGCTTCACTCTTACCCGAGTCAGCACATCTGTCAACTGCTGGATTCTTCTGGAGCGATGTGACAGAAGTGGATTAAAGTGACTGCAAGCACAGGTTTCTGAAACAAACTGTTGCATAGCAGTTGGGTAAGTTGTTTGGAAGTAGCAGAGGTGCATGCTGATTTCTGTTCCTCAAGTTCACTCCTCTGCAGATAGCTTGGATAAGTTTGCGTGACTACGTTGCTGTGTGAGGAGAAGCAGCCTCTCAAATATTTGCCCATCAGTTTCCCTGCCTCTGTGAGTACAGCTTCCAGATAATCTTTCTCCAGTAGGCTTCTTTTGGCTGGGACAACCTCCTGGATCCACCTTGCCCTGCCCTGTCTCTGGGACTCTTCTTTTGTTTCATGCTGGGCAGACCTTCCCTGCCTTCCCATTGCTTACACAGCGTCAGGGCTGCTGAGAATCTGCCTCGCCTATGCTGCCTTATCTGAGACATTGTTTTAAATCTCCGGGTAGGCTCCTTCATGGTTTCTTTTGGCTTAACCCTCCTCAAGACACTTTTTCTGGTTTCTGTTGTTTTTCCCCAGGTGCTGCCCCACCTGCCTTCACCCTGGGAAAGAGCACTGGGCACGGCAGAGACACAAGGCGTATTTTGACAGAGTTCCGTAACAGCACCAGAGCTGTTCTGCTGGCCAAATTGGTGGGCCAGTGTCCTGAGGAAGAATTTAAAACCTAGCACAACAGCAACATATAAAGGAAGATGCCTTCAAGAAATCTCCTGGTCATCTGAAAGCCCTTGAGCTTGCTACCGACATCAAGATAGGCCACTCATGTTCTGTGGTCTGAGCAACCACAAGGAGTCCACTGGAGAGTAGTACCTATGAAAAGAAAATGTGTTATGTGCCATTTGGAAAAATGGCTCTGGTTATACCTTTGGAACTGCAGGCCCTAGTGAGGTAATGAGATATGGGGGGGGCGGGGTTGGTGGTGGAGCTGGAATCGCTAAACTAGCCCACCCACTTCACCAGAAACCAGTGTCTGGATGCATTCCTTTGTAGTTCCATCTCTCTTATCTCAGAAGGGTGGTGCTGAGTAGTTTGGGAACCTCTTCCGTGGCATCACTGGCATTTTAGGCTCCATTTGCGTCTGGTTGAATGGAGCCTGACCAAAGTACTTCCCCTGCTTAAAACTGATGGCTCAGCCATTGTTCTGTTATCTCCTCTAAAATGGGAGTAGGGGCATTGTCTTACCCTCTCCCTTCTGATTATTCCTTCTACAAGCCAGCCATCTCTCCTGGCTTAAGGAAGCACAGATGCCAAAAGCTGGATGAGCCAGGTGATGCGGATATCCATAAGTAAGTTGTAGTTTACACTTGTTACAAATGACTAATACAGAAAACAGACTTCTCTCAAATTGTCTGGTTGAACGTGCTAAATTAAGCTCAAAGCAGCTGACCCAAACCTGCAGTTAATTTGAAGTTTGCTTCTGATTTGGGCCTGAAAAAGGGCTTGTGTGTCTGAAAGCCACAAACACTGAAAGCACTGTTACTAAATCAGCTACTTGAATGAAAGATGCGGCCTTTCTGTGAAGTCCTGGCTCCCTTGCATGGCCTCTGTTGTGGCTATAATTTTGCAGCTGCCGCAGCACATATCAATGCTCTTTTTTTTTTTTTTTTTTTTTTATCCTGAGGCAAGCAAAATGCAAATCTGGGTCACGTGGGGTACAAAGAGCAGAAAAGTATGGCATTAATGAAAAATGCCTTGGCCATGCTGCACTGAAGAACGCTTTCTGAAATGCCCTGTTGCCTGGCTGCTCCCAGTGAGTGCAGAGTAGAGGGCTGGAAGGGCACAGGCTGGGCACTCGAGCTTTGTGAGGCAGCTTAAGGTGGGAGGAACTAGCACTTGCAGGTTCTCCCGTGACAAAGAAGGCGGAGGTGCACGTGTGATGGAGTGAGGGGTCTTCAGGAAACACTTGAGAAGCTGCCTGCATGGGGAAGGGTCACATGTTTGCTTGTAGCACTACGTTCTTAGGTGTGAGATGTTTTTTCATGAGACCGTGGCCAGTATATAAGAAATGATCCTGAAAGAAGTCTGCGTAATAAAGTGTGGTAAGAGGGTACCATTGCCTGCTCTGTGAGGGAAACTGAACTTTTAAGGCTAAATGCTTCAATATGACTTCATAGTAATTTGGTGCAATCCTTTTCAGAAAAGATTCTGCATTTGAGAGTGATAATCCATTCTGCATTAACTTCTGTGACAGTGTGACAACAATGGGTGTTAGACTTGACGTAACATACGAATTAATCAATGGGCACAAGTCTGCTGTTTAACACCCTTGTGCCACCTTCTCCCACGGAAATGTTTGCAAAGTAAGAAAAAGGTGTACTTTGCCAAATGTTCAAACTGTATGAGTATTTAAATACACGACTGCGATCATCCAGACTAGTAAACAGTTGAGACTTCTCAGCAGTTTGATCTCTCCTGGACCTACTTGTGGCTTACTAAAGAATAGAAGCTTGATCTGGACACGTAAGTCAATTCCAAGAACTATATGTGGCTGAAAACAAGCACATGGCAGTGCCAACTCTTCCTTTCCAGCCAACTGATCGCAGTGACAGATCTTGTATTTCTATGTCTGCTCTTGCTTGGTGTTAGGCTTTTTGTTGTGGTGTGTTTTTTTTTTTTTCTTTTTGTCCCCCGCACCCCCTAAATGCAGAATTACCTGCTAGTGGTAAATTCCCACCTGCTCACTATGGTTGCCCTAATGGATGTAACAGCAGGGCAGGCTTACGCTGAGGTCGTGGCTCTTTGGGCTCCAGTGCCCTTGGCACCGTCGCCGCTCTCGGCCGCCCCTTGCCCAGACATGGAGGAGGCCTGACAGACACCCTTTGTGTGGTGCTCAAAGGCATTTGTAAGATACAGATATCTGATATACGGCATTCGCACTTTGTACCAGGCATGGATAAGGCCTACAGTCCTTCCACCTTCAAGCAGGGAGGAGGACTAACATAGAAATAAAACAAGATGACTAAAGGTGAAAGAAAAAAGCCGAAGATGGCCCTAAAGATGAAGAAATGACAGGATCAGGCTCATAAAAGGAGAGAAGAACAACTGTGACCTTCCAGGAACCAGCATAAGCAAAAATGGTTTCTTTTTATACCCCTGTAATCATCCAGCACCCCTTCTTGCCTGCAGTCCTTATGAGTGGGGGGGTGATTTTTCCAGCTCTGTGGCACACTGGGCCATTCCCTGGAACTGCTGAGCATTTCCTGAGTGGGGAGAAGGGTAACGGCTTGTGGCAGGCTCAGGGAACCTGCAGGCTGGGTGAGGGCGGTGCCTTCACCTTACAGGACCTCCTGTGTCACAGGTCAGCTCTTTCTACTCTTCATGGTTGTGATAATAAGGTTTCCCTTCCCCTGCTCCGTGCAAAGCTGGAGGAGTAAGTGTGCAATGTGACCTACCACATGGAATAAATGCTGGCCCACCAGCTGTCTCCTTTGGAAGCCACGGAGGCACTGCGTGTTCTCCCTGTCACTCAGATTTGGAGGCCACGGAGTCAATGCTGTGGCTGCGATGCAACAGTGGGAAGTTCCTGGCGGGGAAGCCACGTAGCAGCACCACCTTTGGCAGCTGTCTCTCTCTCCCCCATAGTGAACTTGTATTGGCAGAAGACCTCAGCTCCTGATCTCTGTGAAGGCACCCCCCCCATGAAATTCTTCCTGCTCTACCTTTCAGCAAGCCTGGATTAGCCATTGCAGAAAAGACAAAGCAGGAGTACTGTCCCATGTAACTAGAGATCCAAGTTCAAAATAGTTGGCACTTCAGAAGACGACCAGTTTGTGTTGTAACCCGGTGCTCACGAAGCTGTTAATTTTCTCCCAAGGTGTGTGCCAACATATAGCTTGTTTTGATGCCTCCAAACCATGCTGGCAAATGCCTAAGTCAGCAAGGATCAGAGAGACTGGCCAGGTGGGCTGAGGGTGCAAGCATCTCCTGCTGCTGAATTCAGTAAGCTATTGCGTTGGCCACGTATCCCAAACAGCCTCGTAGTGTGCAAGGACAATGGGAGAGCAGCAAACGTGGCTGAGCTTTGTAAAAAGTGATAATTGTACTTCACTGTACTTAGTGAATTCTTTGCGTACGTTCATTTATTATTTTTTTTAAACCTCTGGATCTTCTTTCCTTGTTGTAAAATGTATGAAAGAAAGAGAGCTGTTTATGCATTTTTTCTGGATGTTTGTTTTCTGTGTTGGCAGTCACTAATAACTTGCTTGCCTCAGGTCTGAGACGAAATCCTGCTGTTTGTTGTATGACACCGCAGTGGGGACAGAAAGAAAATTCAATGCTAAGCACTGAAGTAATGCTACGCAAGCCTGTAAAATAAAAGCCTAACTGCTCAGGTAAGGTGACAATAAGTTAATAAATACAACGTTAGTAGTGCATTGAGGGAAGCCTGCATGAAACAGGTGTTGGTAAGGTCATGTAGCCCATGAACTTTCCAAATATACCGCTAAAAGAAAAAACAGAGTGACCAAATGAAGCCTGGGCTCTGAGCATCTGCTGTGTGAATAAAGCTGAAAGTATAAAACTGCATCACAGGAGACAATTGAGGAGATAATTGCCAATAGGAAGGTGTATGATAAGGAACAGATAAAATCTCTAACAGGAGCCATGAGGGGGCTGCCTCCTAAAAGACCCTGGTGGGTGTAGCAGCTACAGGATGGATGGCTGCAGCTGGATGATTAAAGAAGATTGAATAAAGAGTAGAAAGAGAATAAATATTGTTAAGATTAAGCTTAGACATTAATAGATCAAAGTAGAATTCAAGGACAACAGATTCCCTAGAGTTCTCTGTGTGTGTGAGAAAGAATGACCAGTACAGGGAGGAGGACCAGCACACCGCTTGAGGGATGTGTGAGAAAGAATGTGAAAAACAGGATTGAAATCATGTCTAGAGAACAATGTGGAATAAACATAATCAATGTGTAAAGATAATAGACTTAGTACTAGTTTGTTGTGTCTTAGAATAGCAAGATTAATCTCAAGACTTCAAAGAAATACCTGTGTAGATAATTATCTCTTAAAAAAAGGTATAAAAGTAGAAGTTTTCTGTAATAAAGTGGAATTGTTGAGCACTGCCTCAGAGACCAGTATTTCTTTCAGCCGCAGCAGGTGGGTGCTGGGCTGTGCCCCTGGAATAAAGGCTGCTACAGGTGCCAGCTGGACTCCAGTCTAGCTGGGGGAAAGGCGCGTTTTGGAGCAGCCAAATTAATCCTGGTTTGTGGGGACACAGCGGCGAGCCAGCCTCTGCCTGCCTGGTGCACCCCCAGGTGCCAGGAGAAGGCACACATGACACAGAGCAGTGAGACTGAAGTGGCTTTTACATCACGGATCCCTATGGGGATGACCTAATCCAAGCCAAAAGGCAATCTGTCACGGGATGCTGAAGAGGAGAGCTGGCATTTACAGAGTGCCCTTTGGTTTATCACTTGAGGCCTGGGAGCTGCAGCGGCCTAGCACAGAGACAGGCAGGCGCCATGGAGAACCCCATATGGAAATTGCGATACTAGCCTTTTGCCTCGCGCCTTTGGAAGTTTTTGAGGCTTTACAGCAAGGGGAACAAAAGAGGGCACGGCAGGCTGAAGGCCCTGGATTTCCGGATAACCAGGCAGCTGCTGCAGGAGCTGTGGAGAAAGATCCTTGGCGCTGGAAGCCGGGGCCAAGGCCCAGTGGATGCCTAAACCGCGGCAAGGAGAAGGCACGCAGAAGCCAGGCCGTCTGGAAACCAGCCTCTCCGGGGAGCGGAGAAACTTGGCCACCGCCGAGAGAAACCTCTTCTCCCTCCTCTTCCTCCCTGCAGCTCTTTCGAAGGGGGCAGCTGAGCAATGGCTGCTGCCGGCGCCGGCCTTACAGCACGGCACAGACAGGAGCACC
>JAVKLA010000057.1:10557600-10576304 GCA_034782735.1 Sagittarius serpentarius
ATATGGGCTGCTGTGCTTGGGGGCTGCTCCCCCGAGGGTGGGAGGGAGGGGGGGTCCTGCGGGCCACCCGGGTGGAAGGGCTCCTGTGGGCCATGGCCCCGGGTGTTTCACTGGGAAAGCAAGCGCAGAGTTGCGTGCCCTTGCTCTGCTGGCAAAGCCCCTGCTGCTGGTGCAGGCAGAAAAGTGCTTTTATCGGCGTGGTTACTGGCAATCGGAGGAGCAGGAAAATGACTTCCTTGGCGGGTGCCACGCAAGGCTGAGGGGGCTCTGCTGACCCCTCTGTGCTGGCACAGGAAGGAGTAGAAGCGGCACCCACTTGCCCAGCATCGGTGAGCCCAGCGCGGTCACACACCTCCAGGTGAAGGAGTTGCTAGAGTTGAGGTTGCAATTGGGTGTGCAGCTTGGGTGTTGGGGGCAAACAGCGTTCGGATTTCTGGTGTGGCGGTACCGCTGCCGGGGCTGCAAAGGGAAGGGGCATCCTGAGCTGAGAGCAAGGAGCCGGAAAGGAGCAGCTCTTTGGCAACAGTAGTGGCTGCTGGCAGTTGTAAGTGTTTGTGAAACTGCTACCTAATTATACCTCTGCAAAGCTATAGATATAAGAAATTGTTTATTTTTTAAATTAGAAAGTTAGTGATTAGTTCCATGCATATTAAATATTATCCCAGACTTTATTGCCCTGTTTAAAGTTATTATTCCTTATATTGCATCTGATTGTAGGCTTTTACAGAAATGTTATCTTCGCACTCATTTCTCTGTGGTTTTTTTTTTTACTAATTCGTTTATACTAACCTGCAATTGAGGTTTTACTGCATAATAGCTCAAATAAGTCTAAACGAACCATGGAGCATTTACTAATTTTCTGTTTTGCTTTAACTCATGGAGAGCTCTGCCACTCCTTGGTGTGTTTTTGGTGCTGCTGGAAGCATGTCTGAACTGCATGGCAGCGTGGTGCAGAGGGGTGGCTCTCCTGCACAGCGTGACCTGTCCCAGTGCAGAGATACTCTCTGTCTCCATGAATTGCAACTGAACGGCTGTGTAGGGCTGATTTACCCAGGAGCTGTGCTAAAGAAACACAGTTGCTCCAGAGCTGTGGTGGCAATCGATTCTTCCCTTGGGGTGGGGGGAACCTAAACAGTAACCTGTTGTAAAAAGCATACATGCCTGTATCTGTCCCCCTCTTTATGTGTGTGGGTTTTTTTTTATTAAAGCACCTAGCAGAACCAGGTGCCTGGTAATGATTATTGCTCCTGGGAGTGGTGGTAATACTCAAGTTCCCTGAGTTTATATGTCCTAAACTGGTGATTCTCTTTGTAGCCACTTTCTGTACATATTAAGTATGCCTCTTCATGTGAAAGGATCTATTTCTGTGTATTTAAACATCAGTTTTGTTGGTAGAAAAGTAAGTTGTTTCTCTTGCTTGTAGTCTTACTGAGTTCAGTGTGGCTGCTTGCGTGTCTAAAGTGGGCAGAAAAGAAACATGTCTTCATAGCACATACCTCTTTTCCATTTCACCCTGTTTCTAGATGCTCCTGTGAGCTCTGTGGCTCTCCGGAAATCTGGGGATTACATCATCACGCTGGGAACCAGGTTTGCTGCTTTGAAATGGAAAGAGCAGCTGGTAACCACCATTACTCAAGTGGACAAGGATAAACCAAACAACCGATTCAATGATGGGAAAGTGGATCCTGCAGGGAGGTATTTTGCAGGTATGCTACAGCCAGTTCCTTCCTTCTGCTGCTCTGTTAGGTTTTGGTGTCAAGATGCAGTGACCAGTTGTAGATGCAGCAAGTGTTTGTAGTTAAATGGTGGGGATTTTCTTTTTTTAATTGTCTTCAAGCAGAGTTTAATCCCATTTACAGGTCTATTTGTATCACCTGGACACCATTTAATCAGGACTTTTTTTTTAAAAAGAGGCCTGCTATTCAGAGCCTGTGTAGTTAAAGACACTGGCCTTGCCTCCTCCCTGTTGGCACCCTTGTTTTGGATGCTGGCAGAGTGCCAACAGAAAATGCTTTTCCAGTGAAAAATTTATGATATTGTGGGGTTTGTTCTTCACGAATCAGAATTTGTAGATGGTATTTCTAAAAACTATGTGACTGTGCAGCCTGGAGAAGAGAAGGCTCAGGGGGATCTTATCCATGTGTATAAGTACCTGATGGCGGGGAGTAAAGAAGATGGTGCCAGGCTCTGCTCAGTGGCAGGACCAGAGGCAATGGGCATGAACTGGAATTCAGGAAATTCTGTTTAAACGTAAGAAAACTCTTTTAGTGAGGATGATCAAACAGTGGAACAGGTTGTCCAGAGAGGCTGTGGAGATCTTCAAGACACAACACTGCCCTGAGCAGCCTGCGGTGGCTGACCCTGCTCTGAGCAGAGGCTGGGCCAGGATGATCTCCAGAGGTATCCTCCAGCCTCAGCTGCCCTGTGATCCTGTCCTCCTGGTTTTTTAAACCACCGTTCCATGCATCTGCTGTGTAGTTGGGTCCCCAGGCTTACCTTAACTTGCTTTTACCCAGCCTCTGAAGAGCCAGTCTCAGCTGTCAGCTTTGAGCCACAAAGATGGGATTCACTTTTGAAGAGGCTTTAGTAAGACTCATTCTGAGGGAGGAGGAAATTTTTCCCAGTCTCTCTGCTATACAAGATGTTAAGGTTTGTGGGAAGTTAATGCTGACCACACCTTTCTTAATAGCTGAATGACCGAATGAAGCGTTTGGTAGAAATCACACTGCAAACCATTTCTGCCACAGTTCAACAAAAACCCAAAGGCTCTGTTTTGTCACCTTCTGCTAAAAGCAAGCACTTTTGAAATCTACCTTTCTCGTTTGCTTTTAACTCAGTTTCTTTCCCGGATTTCTGAAGCCGCTGCACTGCTCCCTTGTACATTGGCAGTGTGGTCATCATCATAGCGAGGGGCTGCCACCAAACCTGGAGGAGAGCCCATTCACTCTCAACCTGCTTTCTCCCCTTTGGCTCTGTGTAGGTACGATGGCTGAGGAGATTCGACCTGCCGTGCTGGAAAGACATCAGGGCTCTCTGTATACACTTTTCTCCGACCTCTCAGTGGTGAAGCACTTTGATCAGGTGGACATTTCTAATGGGCTGGACTGGTCGCTGGATCACAAAACCTTCTTTTACATTGACAGCTTGTCCTACTCGGTGGATGCCTTTGATTATGACCTCCAAACTGGAAAAATTGGTATGAATTGTTGTATTCTAAAATAATCTTTTGTGCGTAAAGATTGTGATGTTTGTTTCCATTCTGGTTATTATGCAGAGATGATCAGAGCTTTGGGAGTGCTGCTTCAGAAACCTCTTCAGAACAAAACAACAGAAGCCATATTAACATCCATCTGCGCCTGCGTAGGCTCCTAACTTAAACTAGTCAGAGGCTGTTGGTGATATTATAAAGCATTTAAACTGCGTGGCAGAGTTTGAGCAGTAATCTGGACTACTGTTACTAAACACAACACGTGTCTGATCTTCCTGTGTGAAAAGGGCAAACTGTTTCTTGTATGGCTAGGTTTTATGTGGCTGCGTGTTTCTTATTACTGACAGGATAGGCAAAGTGACAGAAAGCTTGTAGCCTTGTGCAAAGCCTCTGCTAGCTTCTCTAGATTTTTTTTCACCCTGTTTTGTTTTTTAAAATACAAGCTCTTAAATGAAGACTCTGCAGACAGAGCTAAGCAATAGCTGGAAAGCAGTAACTCAAAACTTCTTCCCTCATTTATTTAAAACAAAACAAAACAGCCCCTTAAGGGCTTCTACAAGCTTGGGCAAAAGAAAAATTCCAGTGACTTGGACTAATCATTTGCTTTTGAGTACATGGACTGCAGTATTTTGCTTTAAAAAGAACCCAGTCAATTTGATACTTAGTTTTAAAACTGTGAATTTGAAGTCATGTTAGGTGTAGCATCTTGTCCTGATGTCTCTCTGCTATGGCTTAGAACTGAATTTTTCTTTAGGAAATAGGGTGGTTCTCCTCTCTCCCGCGCTCGCTCACTCTCCTTCTGTGGGCAGTCTGACAAACCCCAGGAGCACAAAGGAAACTCATTAAAAATATTGCTAAATATGAGAAACATTGAAGTTGTCAGAGCATAAAATAAACAGTGTTGGAAAGTTGGTTTTAATTTTCTGTAATAACAGTGGATAAAAGTTCAGATAGAGTTGTTTGGTTTTAGGTTGACAGTATGCCTTTGAAGTTGATGCTTTTCCTAACTCTGTGTTTATATAAACTCTTGCTTTATATATCTGAAGGTCAGTTTTGTGTTGGAACAGTGATTATTGGCACGTTCCAGCAATCTGTTTGAAAAGTCTCCAGTTCTCTGGCTGGAAGCGACCCATACTTGAAATGGTCTAAACTGCTTTTAGAACAAGTAATTAGTTTTCTGAATATATATAACATTAATTTATTCAGTTATTCATTTCATATTTCAAGTAGGGAGCATGAGTGAGGCACTAGAAAAGAACAGAAAAAACGATTATCGTTTCAACAGACAGAAACTGATCTGGAGGCTTTCACACTGAGAAACAACTGTCTCAGGAAACAAACAGGGCAGCAGACACAATCTATTTCTTTCATAAGAAAAAACTCCGGACTTCAGCACAGCTTTTGAAAATAATAGTACAAATAACTCTGCTGGGCTGTGACTGATAAAAATTTTAACTGCCTCCTTCAGATTTGTTGTGTTTTTTCTACCCTGCAGGCAACCGTAGGAGTATATACAAACTGGAAAAAGAGGAAAGCATTCCTGATGGGATGTGCATTGATACAGAAGGCAAACTCTGGGTAGCTTGTTACAATGGTGGGAGAGTGATACGTCTTGATCCTGAGACTGGTAAGTCCTTGCAAAGGGTGGACTGGAATTCTGTGTTTAAAAAAAAAGAAAGAAGGAACAAAAGCAAAGAATGAGAGTTTGGGGTTTTTTCCCCTCACAGAAATGGTATATCTACTCCCTTTAAAACCATTACTCTTTTTTTTTTTAAAAAAAAGCAATTTTATGTCCCTGCTCTCAAAAGTTAGCTTTGTAAATAAGTCACCTTTGTTCCCAGCCTCTGTTGTGTTGGAAAAGGTAAAGTTGCTGAGGGGGTTACCGTTATACTTGCCAATAGTTTGAGTTAGCATCCTCTTGCATCTTCCAAACTTAAGATCAGCATTTACCTTATTGAGAAATGATGTGGAAGAAAATGAATAAGCCATGCAATGGCAAAGATGACTTAAGCCATTTTTTGTCTTGTCTCTTCAGCATAGTGTATCATTTTGGGCAGCCTACTGATGTTAATACAAGTCCCATATGACACTGATGCCAGCAAGATTTTTTTAATTGTTGAAAATTATTTATACGATAAATTTTGCAATTGAAATGATAAAAAGTATGTAATGAATTCCACAGCATTTTATCATTCCCACAGTAATGCCTTGGGTGTGCCCATTGTCTGAGTCTGTCATGTGCTGCTACCCTCATTTGGACTTTGGTGGTCTGCCAGGCATGGCTTACTCTAGGCAAAAACCACTTGTGCAGCACTTCAGAGAGACTGAACGACACTCTCTGCAAGGGGCCAGTGGGTGGGAATGGGAGCATGGTTTTGACAGATCCCAGGCAGCACAGGTTTGCATAATGCAGCACAGGAGCAACTGCGCTGGGTTGCATCTGGGGTCTCTTGAACCCAGGTCCAGCCCTAACAGAAGTCTTGGGGTTTTGTGGGGCTGCAGATTCAGGGATGCCAGCATCCCGTGACGTGTGCTGCCTCTGCACTGCACAGCAGACCCTGGCACGCACGTGCTCCAGGCAGGTCAGGCTGCAGCCTCTCTTCTGACTCCGCTGGAACCTCTTACTTCAGGGTTGGGCTGTACTTTTGATTTGTACCCATCCAAGGTCTTGCCGACCCGAGGGACTTCCTCCTGTCCTGCAGAGTCTGCACTCCATCCCTAGGAGGAGGAAGCTGCAGCTGGGAGATCCCAGCAGCTCTGGGACCTGTTTCTGGTTCCACATCTTCCCCCTTTGCTGGGCAGAGCACTCCTTGATGACCGCCGCCAGCCCTTTGAATACCCTCTTGGAGCAGTGGACTCTACCATTCTTCCTCTCTGTTTCGCTTTTTCAACTTCTTTCCTCCCTGGCCTTTACCTTCTTTCTTTTTTCACTTGTTTTCCCTTTCCTCCTTCCTTTTGGAGGTGTTTTCTTAACATGAAAGCAAAAGAGAACAGTGTCCATAAGCAGATGCATAGGGAGACTCAGAATACTGACAGCAGAGTACATATCCCTAATGCACTCCCAGTCTCTTTACTGTGCTCAGATCAGGGTCTTTCAGAGCTGGATGTGATTTTGATGCATAGGCAGGTGCCAGTAGATTTCTCTTGCATGAACTTGTTCTGTCTCCCCTCACCCATGTAAAACCCTGAGCAGCCACACTGAACAGCAAGAATTTTCGCAGGGTAAGTGTCCGTGTCAGAAAGAGCCACCTTCATTGTGAGTATCTCATGCTTATCTGCCCTGTCTGTGCTATCCTTTTACAGTAGCATCTAAAATCTGCAATTTGCTGAATTCTGAGTGAGTTGTAACCGTTCAAACCAGACAGGTTTGAAGAGAACTCCATGAAAGCCTCCCTTTTAATGCACAATAGCTATTAAGTGTGGCTTGAATGGCTGTCAGCCATTTGCAGGCACATCCACTGATAAAGAGCTTGTCTAAAGCACGTGAGGGATTTTCAGGTTTCACTGATTGCAAAGCTTGGACTCTGTTTTTAGGGGGATGGGCGAGGAAACTTGTTTTTTTGGCATCTTTTCTACGTGAAGGTTTTGAGGTTGAGGGTGAAGCGGCTTTTCAGGTCTAGGCTTTAGCCTAGATAGCTGCTGCCTTTAGATTCAGGATGTGCTACAGGGAAAGGCTGTGATGACTGATCCCACTGGGTTTGCAAAGGGCTCGAAAGGGATGTCTTGTCATACCTTCCGGTCACTTAGTGACCTGGTTGCTAGTTTTATGCAATCATATCTTTTAATTAGGAATTAAATATTTTACAGTTCTTCCTAATGAATGTATTTTTATATCCTTTGATTGTATAAGGTCTGAAAGATTCGCTAAGTTTCTCTCTTCTATAGATGCCAAGTGTAGGTGAATACTTCGGGTAGATTTTAGAGCATCCAGGTGCAGATTTTCTTGCATCTGCAGGAAGACATTGCTCACCTCAGGGCTTTGTAAACAGTGTCTTCCAGGCTGTTATCTGCTGAGACCAGTCTGCAAGTACAGTCATGGTCTCTCCCCTTGTCTTTAGTGCTCATGCCTCTTCTCCCACAGTGCATGTTTTTTCCCTTTGAATGCCCTTCCCACTCATTTTCTCCCAGACTTGGTGTCAGCCAATTTCTAGGGTGGCTTCTGGAGCATTTTATAAGCCACCATGTAACCAATGAAGCCACGTAATCCTTCCACTGCCAGCTGACTGGATAACCACAAAGTGTTGCTTGATCAAGTTGGCAGGAGCGTTGTCTTGGGACTCATGTTGGTCCTTGTCACTGCCAGGCAACAGACAGGACGTCTTAGCTCCCCATTTTGTAGATACTTTGAAAAGTCTGCTCTTCTCAGGGAAAAAAGAGTTAAGCAGACATGCAAATAATCTCTGACAATCTAAATACTGTTGCACTGGTTTTGATTTATTTTTTTAACTTTGAATTTGATTTTTACTTTGGTCATGGTAGGACAAAATATATGCCAAATAAGCTTATTATACAGCATCAGGAATCCCAGAGTGCTCAAACTTTCCACGCTATTACATACAAGAGGTTCTTTCACCACTGCTTGCTTGCTGTTTTCTTTTATTTATTGTGGGATTAAAGAGATTTTAAAAGTATCCAGCCCTCATGTCAGCGTTGTCGGTGAAGCAAAGACAATTCTGCTCATCCCTCTCAGTCCTGTATTCTGGATGTACTGGTTACATCCATACTGGCAAGTAAAATGGATCAGGCAATGTCCTTTAGTCCTGCACCATATTGGCACGTCATAGCTTCTTTTGCACAGCCAGGCTGTCTTCCCACACCAAAACACAGCCCAGACTGTCTCTGGGGAGCAGCATACCCAACTAGGTGGGCCAAAATTGTGCCAGGACTGCACCAACCGCTTAAGAATGTGGCCCTGCTTTTACCTGTGCTTATGACCCCTCTTAGTGTTGTGGTACAGGTGAAGCTGTTTGGTCTGTGCTTTTGTCAGTTCATTGCAGCACAGCTACGTCATTGCAAGAGAGCAAGGCACAGCTTGTTGAGTGAGGCAAAAGGTTTTAAAGACAGGTGCTTGCTTTGATAAACACCTCCTGGGAAATGGTGCCCCACTCTGAAGTTGACCAAAAACTTCTGGTAGGTGTTAGGCGGGCTAAACTTTCCACTTTCTCTTTCTCCTTGTAGGGTTCCCAGCACCAAGGTGACTCTGTTGCTATTTCAACACATCGCCAACCAGTTAGTTACCGTAAGGGAACCAAACCCTTTATACATGTGTTTCGGGGGCCGGGGAAATTGCATGTTTTGTAAGGACATTCATGTGCTTTAGCATATATCTAGAAAGAGAAATTCAGTTGTAGGTAAACAAAATAGGCATGATGGTTATAAGCACTTATTGCCCAGAATTAGGAGGAATTTTAGAAAAATCTGCTGTAGGGTGTCTTGACAGCCTTCTGGTTAAGGCTGGAGGCAATCTGTTTACTACTGTTATTAGGATGGTAGCTATTTGTTGGTATAATAAATGCATAATATTATTTATGGTAGTGCTAGTGTCTTGTAAACTTCAGATATGTCCTCTGATCCCTATTTTATGCAGGCTTGATTTGAAAGGCTATTGAAATTTCAGGAAAAACTTCTAGGAATTAATCTTTCCTGACTGCAGGCAGTAGAGGTGTAGCACGAGGTACGCCTCAGTAGAGCTGCACGAGGCCTGCTCGCTCCAGGCTTCCTTTGTAGATAAAAGTAGAAAAGTCAGCAGGTCTAGGGCGTGATTCATGTGACCTATTTTAGGGAGGAATTATATCCCATTTCCACTGACTGCATGGGCAGCCTAGATGACGAGCTCAGATACAGATGTCTGTGCTGTGGCTGTTAGCATTTAATTAGAGGACAGGCTGGAATTGGGGTGGGATTTGTATGTCATAACTCAGACTGAAACTTGTCAAATGATACATCGTTTACAGAAGTCTGGTTTCTCCCTGTCATCGTGCTCATCAGTATGCTGAAACTCAGCATGGGGCCTCCGCCTGCCCTGGTACCCACTTTTGTGGAACACCTGGCTCCACGCCAGTTACTCACAATAATTTAAATTTCTTGTCGTAAGTAGACGAACAGGAAACGGCATGCATGGTTTTTCTCCAGGAAAAAGACTCCAGACTGTGAAACTTCCTGTTGACAAGACAACTTCCTGCTGCTTTGGAGGAAAGGATTATTCAGAAATGTATGTGACTTCTGCCAGCGACGGGATGGATAAAGAGTGGCTTTCACGGCAGCCACAGGCTGGTGGGATTTTCAAGGTGAATGATACTTTTTCCTGTTGTTTTTGAAGGCCATTTTTTCCCTCCTGCATTTTTGAGGTAGCAAACCAGTTGGAGTGGTGGGAAGCAGGAAAAGGGTGATTGTTAGAACATCAGTCATAGATGTTAAGCTGTTGTTCGTCTTTTTGGTTCCTGTTGCAGGACGAGAAAGTTAAATGTATTTAGACATCTGAAAATACTTTGGGGTTTAGAATTTGTAACAATGCTGATACTGCAGATTTTCAATGCCATCACCTCTTTCTACTTCTCCCCCTCCCAACACAGTTCGAGTTTTCTACTTATTATGGAAAGAATGTATAAATACTTCTGTATCTTAATCAATGGCAAACAAAAGCATCTGCCTTTTATGTACTTTCTAGTTAGTTATAACTAAATAATCTCTTTAAAAATTTGTCACTTTGGGATTTGCTTTAAAGCCCTGCTCTTTCATATGTGTGCATACTGAAGGTTACATTGTGAATTGCAGAATTAAGGCTTAGTAGTATCTGAGAAGAGGCTTTTGGGGAATGGACTCTGGCCTGCGGTTACCGAGTTTTAGAGAAAGAGCATAGGTTGAAGTTCCTGGCTGTGATGAGCTGCCGTGTGCAAAATGTAGTAGGATGCCAAGCTGGAGGACACAGTCCTTTTCTAAATTAAAGCATGTCTAGTTGTGAAAGAAAAGCAGGTGTCTGATCGTGGTGAATTATTGCACTAATCTTTTTTTTTCCCTCTCTGTTTTAATAGATAACAGGGCTAGGGGTAAAAGGAGTCCCACCGTATCCATTTGCAGGCTAAATATACACTCTACAGAATGGATTAGAGAGGACTGACGGCAACAAGACAAGTCGGAAGGTCTTATTGTGGTGTTCAGCGTCTTTTGGTTTGAAACTGTAACACAATTACAACATCTCATCAGGAAAGGGTGAAAAACTACTGAAATACATGGAATATTTTAAAACTGATCTTTTGTTTCCCCTTTAAACTCTATTACTTTAAATACCTGATGGTGCTTTTTCTGTTGTGCTAAAACGATTCTCACCCTAATAAACTACTGAATATTGTAACTCTTTTATGATTAAATAATATTTTAATATCTTTTTTTTTTATTGTTTATTCACCCGTCTCATTTGCAACTTACGCTATACAGACTTATGGATTAAACTACTTGTACTGTCTCTTTTACATATTTTCAAAGTTCCTCATAAAATATTCATTTGTGGTTTTACTGCTGCTTTAACTGGAACTTCATTTGTCCCGTGATGTTCTCAACAACTGAAACATTAATACCTATTACTGTGCAGCTGCACATTTACATTACATTTTCAAGCCCTCAGCTGTGGCTGTGTGTAAATTAACTCTGATCAGCTGAAGCCGATCATTGTCTCTCCCCAGTGCATGTCACTATGTTGCTCATTTTGTTAAACATGAACCCAGACTTTTGGGATCAAGAACCATATCTTGGTCTATCCTCTGAAGATCTTGGCCTGTTCTGGGGACATCTGTGATGACAGGAAAGTATCAGGCATTTTTGGCCATTTGTGTTTTCTTTTAAATACCGCCTGCACATACCTCCTGCTGAACCAAACTCCCCCAGAGCAGCCAGAGGCAGGAGGGGCCCACATGCCCAAATGGCCGCTGCTTCTACAAACGTGCAGGAAAGGGAAGTCCTGTTGTAATTTCTTCACAGCACCTGTTGTAAGTGGCAGGCTTAGTCGCTGGATTGCTTTTTTGTTGGTAACTTCAGGCCTGTATGTGCTGAAACAACTGTGGTGTAGCTCGGTTTTTAAACTGCAGATTTTGCTCTTGGCATGTTACTTGTTCCCATGTTTGTACACCTCCACCTGCAGGTGGAATAGCTGTCCGTCCCGTGCTGCTGTGTGAGGGTAACCCACTGACGGCCAGGAGAGCCTGTGGCTCTGTGTTTTCTCTGCAGGTAGCTCCAAGAATCCAATATATCACGGTTTTCCAGTGTGTCTCTGCAAGCCTCTGGGAGTTAGTTTCTCTCTGCTGGATCTGCTTGTGTCTGCTGTGCCCCCCGAGTGTGCAGTGGGCGACTCGGCTGCTCAGCCCCTGGATCACACCGAGGCCTCGGCGCTGGGTTGAACCAGGGGTTCAAAGGCAACTTTGTGCAAGTCACCATTTTCCCACTTTAAAGAATGCGGGGGTGTGCCTCGGCAGCTGGAAAAACAGGAGGTTTAAGCAGCCCTGCTTCAAGGCAGAAGATGAGCAAGGGCTGGTGAAGGAAGCTGGGGCTTGTTCTTTTTGAGTGACCACCACCCTTCGTTTACTTCACGTGCTACAAGGTAGTCTCAGCACAGTAGAGGGAAAGTTTATGAGTTGAGGGAGATGGTGACTGTGGCAAATTTAGGGCTCTGATCTGAAGTCAGGACCTGGGTGATAACTGCAGCTCAGGAACCATGCTGTAGGGCTGCTGTGGCTCATTGCTAATGGACATTCAGAGATGCAGCAGAAAGTAAGTAGGCATAAACACAAATAAGCTGCCCTCCCTCTACCGTCGCTGTCATGTTGCAGAGGTTCTTGCACCATGAGGTTTTGTACCAGTGCTCACCCTCGCCCCACCACCCTGGCAGTAGGGTGATTCCAGCACAACACAGGGCACCTGCTGATCCTTTTTTGTTGTTGCGCCAGAAAGGTAACAGCAACAGCTTGTACAGGCATGAAAGGTCTGGTCAAAGATTAGTTCATCACCGCTGGCCAAGAGGCACCCAGGAGACACAGGGAGGACATGGCTTCTGGAGCCCCGCATCCTCTGTGCCACGCGTGGGAGGCCCTGGGCAGACGTCCGACGCACACGTGTTTTTGTGCTTGTGAGCGTGGGAGCAGGACCAAGTAAAATAAGCTGCTGCAGACATCTTGCAAATAAATGCCGCCTCCCTCTTCTGCAAGATCACTTGCTGGGCTTTGCTACACTGGTTTCACGGGCATCACGTGAGCAGGAAGAGCCAACTCTGCCAGGAGAGCTGTGTTTTTAACCTTGCCGAGATGCCCCGGGAGCGCGCCTCGCCGCAGCCTCCAGTGCAAAGGCTGTAGCTGCTTCCCGCACCCCAGCCCTGAGGAGCCCAAACAGGCACTGCCAGTGTATCTTGACTAGAGTCCCATGACGGAGCACTGGATCCGGCAAACCGGAGCTGAGCGGTTGCCCGTTCCCTCAATTAGGAAGGCTTCCTGATTTTTGTTTAATCCCTTGCTTATTAATGGCGCTCACCTCTTTGATCAAAGACTTGCACTGATTTCAATTAGGGTTGAGCAAGAACCCAGTGACAGGAAAAGGCTGTATCAGGAGGAGTAGCTGCTGTGACCTGAAGGGTTTCTTCACCCTCGTGACCAAAATCTATAGTCATAGGTGAAGCGTATTTATTCCCAACCAAGCTGGAGAAAACTCAAGTAATCCTTTGCTGGCAAAATAGCTCTGCCGAAATAAAAGCAGGCGGCACTAACTGCCTGGGGAGCTCCAGTTCTTCCCATCTCGAGCACCGGGAAGGGACCAGGCCCTTCCTATCAAAGGGCAAAGCCACGAGAAGGTAAGGCTTGGCTTCAGTTTTGGACAACGCTGTCTAGTGGGATATTGCCAGGGTGAGTAGTGGCACCTGTGCCTGTCTAGGGTTTTTAATAACTGTGTCTTCATTAATTCTAACCATGCCTATTGTCGTCTCCAGGAGGGAGACAGCCACAGAAGATGACTGTCTAGGTAAAGAATGACTGTAAGAGATCGGGACAATCAAATTATATGCAAAGTCAAGTTCCCAGACTAATGAAAGCTGGGGTGGACCCTCAATGGGGAACAAGGGACACAAGTATAATTTGGGGAGTTGTGAAGAAAAGAGGGGAGCGACGGATTTACTAAATATTTGCAGTAACAAACTCAGAGCTATTGTCTGAGCATATGCCTGTAGGTAACAGAAGACAAAATTATTTAAATACCACATTATTATATGTGGTGCGCTCATGCCTTGATACACTCTCCCAACTACACTATGTCGATAAAAACTAGGGACTGTAAGAAAAAGTGGTAGGAGTTGCATCAGAGGAGACCAAAGCAGTGGGAAAGGAGAGAGGAAGCCATCCCAGAAGGAGACGCTGCAGTGGGGCGTCAGCCAGAGGTACAGGGGCACGTGGCCGCCTTTGGCCAACTTTACTATAAACTTCTGCTTTGCAACCCAGCAATGTTAGAAAGAAATGAAGTGCATGGCAGGGGTAGGCTCTTTACATTGTGATAATAATTAAAAGAAGAGCTGGCTGGCTAGCAACAAATACATGCACCTGCTACAGCGGGATCCTCAACAGCACCCAGAAAGCCTTTGAGATGTGTCTCCTCTTAATGTGACTGACCTCTGGAAAGGCAGACATGGGGGGTGTTGAAATGGCGTGCCAAGGGTGGGAGATGAGACACTTGTGCTGGTGTAAAGAGATGGTGCAAAATGCGGTGGGGGCGTCCCCAGGGCATTTGCAGCCACCCGAGTAAATGTGAGAAACGTGCTCTGGTAGTGTTTTCACGGCTGCTGTCCTGCCTAGAGCTGCCAATGATCCAGCATCCAAGCTGCTTGCCAGGAAAGCAGCGTATGCTTTTTTTTTTCAGTTGTGGTGAGGTGAATGCTTCATCCCTCTGCATGACTTGATTTCATTTTGCCACAGCTGGTGGTGGGGAAGTCAGTCAAGTCACCAGAATAAAAGAGCTGAATGGGAAATGTGGTTTTCTCCATCAAAATTCCTTTAGAAAAAATGCTGTGAGGAATATTTTGCAGAAAAAAAGATGGCTTTTTTTTTTCTGCAGCTGAGAACCAGTTGCTTTTCTTTTTAAATGAAAGCAGTTAAAATGATCGTAAACCAGAATTTTCCTTTTGAATATGTCTTCCGGCTGAAAATGCTGTGGAAAAAAAGATGCATATTGTCCTGCATGAACCTCCCTTCAAAGTTATCATTTAGGTTAAAAGAAGAAAAGTGGGGAGTAATGTGAAAAATGTTGTGAGAACAAGCAGAGTCAGAGGGTTCGTGCTGAAATTAGACAGAGCTGGTGGCTCGGGCTGGGAGGCCAAGGAAGGCTGAGAAGGGTCCTTAAGGCACCCACAACCACTCTGCTCATAATGCAGCGAGCCTGGCAGGAGTTTAACTTGGAAATATTACTGGCTTTTTCACTACAAATGTTTGAATTTGTCTCTGGCTTAGGGCTGTAATTTCTTAATCTCCAAATTTGGATCAATGGTGACTACGACAGGATAATACTAGGTCTGTCTCGGCTATCGGCTTATCTGGGAAAAATGTTCATCCAGTGAATCATCTGAACACCAAATTAAAACGTTCATTGAAGTCTTGCATGGGTAAAAAAATGCATTGCTCTTGCATGCCAGTTTGGGGCCAATTCCTCCCAGGTGGCTTCTGCCCTCGGTGAATGCGGTGGGGGCAGTGACTGCCCGCAGCAACCTGCCTCCTGCCTCCCTCCTCCCCACCTCGCTGCAGCAGGCGGGACCCAGACGGCTGCCCTGTCACCAAAACGCCGGTGGTGGCCCTGGCTCGCTGCCCGGCTTCAACTCTCTCCCCACGGCAAGCCTGCCCTTGTCCCCTCCTTGGGGGACCCGCCGTCACCTGCCTCTGCTGAGTGGGGCTGGGTGGGAGAAGGCGCTCGGCATCTTCCACCTTCACCTCCCACAGACAAAAAAATCGCAAATGCCAAACAAGGGAAGAAAATAAAAAGTCTTACAAGCCAAGCAAGATATTGCCATCCTGCAGCATCCGTGGCAATCGCCAAGGCTCCCTGGCCAAAGCCCTTCCCTGGGTGTGCTGCGGGCAGCAGCTTGCAGCTCTCCACCAAGGCGGGGATCGGGCTTTGCGTATTTGAGGTGAGGAGCCCTGCGAGGAGAGGAGGTGACTTCACACATGAGAAGGTTGTGGCATGGCTGGGAAGTCTTAATGATGCTAATATGCCTTAATCACAAGAATATTTTTTTCATTATCATTCAAAATGACTTGTACTTACAAAACCCTCCCCTGCATCTTTCATTAACCTCCCTTTTTTATCACCCGAGACATTCATTTGCCCCTAAATTTGGGAAGTCTGGGCCAGCCGTTGGGGCGACCAAATGGGGCAACATCTCAGTTTCCCTCTCCCGCTCTCATGACATGAGAAAAATACTGAGCAAGGATTTTTCCCTATCACATGTTCTGCTGCTGGCACCGTGAACCAGACCATTCAGAAGGGCTTTGGACCGTGCCTTATCGTTCATGTGACTGCTGACGGAAAACAAAATGTAAAAGGTTACCTGCTCGATGCAGATAACATCAACTATTGCACATTTTTAATCGTCGGCGAGAACAGCAGCCGGTTTCATTGGACCAGCGCTGGAAAAGAGACACCAACCCAGGTCTTGCAGTATTTTCCTCAGCAGGTGTGTCGGTGCGATGAACTGCAGAGTTTCACAGAGGTGTCCTCCAGCTTGGTATAAATATTCAGTTGTCTGACGGAGGGAAAAAGGTTCTTAAAATTCCTTGGTTTACACAGGCGGTTGTTTCACTGCATGCACATTAAAAGCTTCAGCTGTCTGCCTGGTTATTCAAAGCTTCAGCTTGAAATTAAAAATGAAACGATGTGTGCTTGCGCGGGGGAGAGAGGGAGGGAGAGAAACAGCAAAGAAACCTTTTAAGGCCAGTCATTCGTTTGTATTTTACCTGTATCTTAGGGGTACTGAAATGATCAATTTTTTGTCCCGATCATTTGAAAAGGGATGTGGACTGAGGATTAGAAAGGCTATTTTCAAATAGCTACCAGAAAGAGGTTTTAGTTTCTAGAACAGAGTGGATGTTTTTACATTAGTTTTTCATTCCTAACAGGAAATTTTTCTTACAGTCTCCAAATTCTGGTAACTTCAAACAGTTTAACTTGGAAAATATTTCAGTGGCACCCGTCAGCCCCTTGGTCTCTGTAAAGGGTTTAGGCACGAGCCCAGGAGGCTAGAATGCCAACAAAATGTTGCAGAGAGGATACAGGCAGGGTGAACGTGATGTTTTTATCCTCAGGGATTTTGTCAGGGGAGAATACGGCAGGTTTTGGTGCTTTCTGCTTGGAATTGCTCTTTTATTCCCTGCTCGCTCATCCCTGATGGGTCAGTGCTGCGCCAAGCAGGGTGCGAGGTGCCGCACAAGAAGGTGCCAGGTGGCAGGATGCCTGGGGAGTGATGAAGCCCGGATGTTTTGAACGAGGCTTTTTGGGGTCATTTCCTCATTTTTCCTTCTGAGATGCTGTGTTCGGTGAAAGGCTGCTGCTGTGAGCTCCATGGGGTGCCGGTGAGGAGGGTGCGGCAGGAGGTGGACCACCAGGCATGGGGCGGGGGGGACCGGGGGCTGCGTCCTTGCCAGCTTGTGGGAACGCTTTTGGAGGGTGGTGCTGCCTCTTAGGTTTGGATGACCCTTCCTGTTAAAAGCCTCCATTTTCAGCTGCTTGTAAAAATTAGTGAAACGTCAGCCAGCAAGGCACAAATCTTCCCTTCTGGTTGCCCTCTTCTTAAAAACAGGGGAGAGTTGAGCCAAAATATTCAGCTGTTTGAAAAAAACCCCACCCCACAGCTGGAGGGACACACAGGAGCGATTTCTTTGGGGGAGAGGAGAGATGCTGAGGCGGGACGTGCAGCCGGGGAAGGCGGATGCGCGCTGAGGCTCTGTGGGACAGGGCAGGTCTCGGCAGCATCGGGGGCGTTGTGGGGGGGCACGAGAGGGGTAAGCAGGCAGCTGGTGCAGGCAGGTTGGTTTCTCCCCCGCCTGCGCCTTGCGGAGCAGCTGGCAACGGGGTGATTGCGTACTCCTCGTGTGGTGTGCGGGGTGGGTGTGTGAATCAGTATTTCACCATGGCTTAGCTGCCAGGCCCCTGTCCTGTTGCTGCAGAAGGTGGAGAAGGGGCAGTAAATGAAACGGGAGCTGGTGGGAAGAGAAAGGTTTAATAAGGCTCAGCTGGGTCAATGAAACAACTGATGAGACAAATACACACCAGTTGCTGCAGGTCTGGACGTTCTGCCCCTGCGGGAGCTGCGTGGATGCTGGGCTGCTGCCGCCGAACCCCGTTTTCCCATGGGGGCAAGAGCAGCTCTGTGTTTTCCAGGCCATGATACAATAAAGTCAGCGTTGTGTCTCCAAGTCTTGGATCCCAAATACGGCAGCCACATGACACAAAACTTTAACCAAAGAGAAACCCACTCCTCCGGCTCAAGCATGGCTTAACAGGTTTTAGGAGGTTTTACTGGTATCTTGCTGTGTGTCCTCATTTACACTTTAGAGTGATGCCCTTCACCTGCGCGAAGCAACACACTGCCTGGCCTCTTGTGGCCATTTTTCTTGGAAGGGAGAAGGATATATTTGATAAATGGGTTGTTTGGACCTTACCTTGGCTGTGTGACTCCTTGTCATGCATGCCTGGGGCCACGGAGCACGGAAGATCCCGGGTCCTCAGCCCTGGCATTGCCACTCACCTCACGGTGATTACTGTCTCTTCCCATGTACTTTGAAGCGCATAAATGCTAATTAATTATCTGTAAACCTTATCACCAGCTCACCTGCTAGGAAACAATGCCTGCTTGAAGACAGTAATCTGTAGGAATAGTGTTATGTCAGGGACTGGCTGCTTCCCAAGAAGTATCTCTCCGATCTGTGGAAAAAAATGAGCTGAGGCCTGCGGGTGCAGCAGCCTCATGGTCGTCTCCATTAGCGGCGACCGAGGCAGCGAGTGGGCCCCTTGCTTTTGTAAGCGCTGAATGGTGGAGGCTGTTGATTGCATCCCACAGGGAAGTAGAGGCAGGGCAGGGCAGGGCAGGCCCAAGGGCCCAGCAACCTATTTTGGAGGACATCAACAGGCTCTGAACACAAACGTGAGGGACTGGGCACCCTGTCCCTGTGCTAGGGTGGTGGCTGAGTGGCTGGTGTCCCCGCGGGCACCCTGCTGCAACAGGGATGGGGGACAGGGCAGCCGGGGCATGAACACCCCCCGGCAGGAGCCGGCACCCGGGATGGGAGCTTCATCGGTGACTTTGCCCCCGAAGCAGCAACTGGGGTAGTTACACCCTGCAGCCTGGCACAGGATGAAATTCGGAGTCTGCGGCAGGGGTTGGAGCTGTGGCTAGGGCGGTGAGGGGCTGTCGTGGTTTAACCCCAGCCAGCAACTCAGCCCCACGCAGCCGCTCACTCACTTCCCCCCCACCCAGGGGGATGGG
>JAVKLA010000057.1:10576404-10590255 GCA_034782735.1 Sagittarius serpentarius
GTGTCCCCTCCCAACTTCCCTGTGCCCCTCCAGCCTTCTTGCTGGCTGGGCAGGAGAAGCTGAAAAGTCCTGGACTTGGTCTAAACATGACTGAGCAACAACTGAAACCATCAGGGCGTTATCAACATTCTTCTCACACTAAACCCAAAACACAGCGCTGTACCAGCTATTAGGAAGAGAATTAATTCTATCCCAGCTGAAACCAGGACTTTTTCTTGTCAGGGGGATGACAAAGATGAAACACTTGGAGGGAAATCAAAGCAGCAGGATTTCAAAGGCAGGAGCCTTCCCCAGTGTTTGCATATTCACACTGACTGTGTGTGAACAGGCACTTCGTCTGCAGTGGCCTCAGTGGCAAACTGCAGTCAGTATTATGGATGTGTGTATATGTTTTCCTATGGAGCAAGTCAATGCATCTGTGTTAATACGGCAGAGCCTTGTTTTTCCACAAGAACGCTTCTCACTCATCAGTGCTGCTGCCCACTGGTCCCTCCCCATGGTCTGCGGGACCCTTGGGATCACTGATACCCAGCCAACAGCTTGGTCCTGGCTCAGGGCCATGTCCCCAGCACTGCCTTGCCTGGAGGCAGGTGCCTCAGCAGCAGCTCTGGTTTAAAATCTCTTCCCTAGGGAAGGTTTACTAAGGAGAATCCTTGGTGCCTCAAGCTCATGAGGCCATGGAAATGTCACATGAACCTCCTAAATTACTCTGTCATGTGGGGTTTGGAGGCCTTTGCCATTTACAAATTTTGCTTTTAAGCGTTGTAGGCATGAAAAATCCACACGAGAGCTTTTCATTAAATCCATTATCAACTCTCTTCCCCTCAGACCATGTCCTCTTCCATCAAAATCGAATCCATCGTGAAGGAAAAGAACAGGATGGGAGAGTGCCCGGTCTGGGAAGAAAGGGAGAGCGCACTCGTCTACGTAGACATTAACTCACAGAAAGTTTGCCGCTGGAGCCCACTCACCAACGAGGTGCAGAGTGTGTCTGTGGGTAAGAAAGAGCCCATACTTGCCGCTTCATCCTGGGAGTTTTCTCTGTCCGCCCCTGTCCACCTCTCCCGGGAGGAGTCCCGCAGCATGGGGGTCTCCCTGTCTTTCCATGGGGCCACACCCCCTGTTCTCCCCCGGTGTGTTGCTGAGCATGGTGTGGCCAGAGCCAGCCGAGCAGAGGGGACTGTGCTCAGGCGTGGAGGGCCATGTGCCTGTTGCCCTTGCTAAGCCCAAATGGGAAGGCATGTTTCATTTGGGACCTGCAGAGGGAAAGGTACTGGCCTAATGGCTGTGTCTGCCCAGAATGTGGAAAGATCTGGGGAACACAGAGCCAGCAAGATGCGCTAACGATCCCAGTGGAGAAGGGTCTTCGCATCAGCTCAGCCTTTCCCAGGTCAAGGATGTCCCAGTCAAGCCCAGAGGTCCCAAAGCCACCTGCCATCTCTCCCTTCCTCTCCCCCACAGATGCCCGTGTTGGTTCGGTGGCACTGCGGCAGTGTGGGGGCTATGTCATCGCCCTGGGGACCAGGTTTGCCTTTCTGGACTGGGACACCCAAGTGGTCACCACCATCCTCGAGCTTGAGCAGGATAAACCCAACAACAGGTTCAACGATGGGAAAGTGGATCCAAAGGGGAGGTTTTTTGCTGGTAAGTTCCTGGCAGAAATTTCCCCCAGAGTAAAGAGGAACTAATTTCAGTGTATTTTATATAGTGCATTTTATTCCATGTTCTCAACTCCTCTCTTGATTTCCCCGCAAAAACCACCATCGTGAGCATGAGCCATTTTGTGAATGCTCTGCTTGGTTATTGCCAGGTGGAGGAGGACAAGGGACCCCGCGTTCTCTGACCTAAATGAGGACAGAGGCTGTTGACAAGGTCCGTCTGGCAGGAAGGCTCCCCTTCCTCTTGGTGGGTGGCGTTTTTCAAACATCTGCCTCCACGGGAGGTGAAAAGCCGGCAAAGGGCTCACGCAGGTGGGAAGATTTCTGGAGGTGCAGAGGAGAATGCAGCTCCTAGAGCAGAAGATGAGCTACGGCTTGCACACTTTATGTACAGCCTCCTCCGGTTAGCCCGTGGGAAACAGGGATGTAGGGAGAGATCCTCAGCCTCCTGAAGGCAAGAAGGACTTTTGCCACCAGTTGCAATGCAGCCAGGATCCCTCTGTGCTTTTTCTCTGATGAGCCAAGCACGGCAATCCGCGCTGGAAGTAGAAAGCGACTGATGGGAGTGAAAATGGCTCTGTATTTGTTTTGCCAGCCAGCCTTTTCTTCTTATTTCAAATTTGCCAAAAGTCAAGAAATTTGCTTGAGGGCTGATGTGTCACTAGAGTTAAGGGCAAGAATAAGAGAGAAAAATCTGCTTTGCACACCCGTTCCTAGCTATACATGGCGGATCAATGCTTTCAATGGAGATTTTGGCCAAGCATCGTAAAACAAGCTCATGAGCTCTTCTAAAAGGGGAAGCCAGCAGAGACAGTTTGTCACAGTTAAAAGAAGGCATAAATACCTGCCTCGAGTCCTTCCCATCCTGTTGCTGCAGAGCTCTCTCCTTTCTGGAGAAGCAAGAATCAGAAACTAAATAACAAGAGTAACAGTGGGGCATAAATTCATGAAGAAAAAAATCTCACTTCTCTGGTATTGTCCACTTGCTTCTGAGATAACCGTGATATACAGCACCTGTGTTTTAAGGTCACAGCCCATTTAAATGATGAAAGTAGCCTACAAAGAGCAACAACAAAAATAGCACATGATGCTTGCCTGCATCTCGGCTTTTGCTGTGAGCAAAACCTCCGCCCCTGGTGTGTTGTGGTGCTCCTTTGGGTCTTTGGTGTCTACGACTTAAGCCTCATGGCAATGCAGAAACTCATTCTTTCGTTGGCCAGGATTACGTAACCCTGAGGGAGGCAGCTGCTCCTGGCCTGCTCCTTTTCCTCCTTCTCATCAATCTGGCGGGACTTGCTTAGTCCCTTTCTCCCTAGAACCTCTTAGTAACACTTAGAGGAGGTTTTTGATCAAGCATGAGTAACAAGCTTCTACTTTCTAACTGGCACTCCCATTTCCATTTCAGGTACGATGGCTGAAGAGACGGCACCGGGGGTCCGAGCGAGGCGGCAAGGCGCTCTCTATACCCTTTTCCCCGACCATTCAGTAATACAACAGTTAGACCAGGTGGACATCTCCAATGGTCTGGATTGGTCCCTGGACCACAGGACCTTCTTTCACATTGACAGCCTGGCATACGCTGTGCATGCCTTCAGCTACGATGTGCACACTGGAAAGATTGGTACGCGTGCTTTTCTAAATTTGGTGACAAGTAGCTCTATTACTCTTTCTGCAGCAAGACCTGGGCGTGTAAGATGCAATGATTTATGTGACAGATCTCATCTTCTGGTTACAGCTTGTCAGCAGGCTGAGTGTGATTTTTCTCAAATATATTTACACACCAGGTGTATTTGGTGAACTAACTTTTGACAATCCTTCAACTTACTTTCATCTGGATAGACGGCTCATATTTAGACCGGTTCAAGGAGTTGCAGGGAAGAAGCCATTTATCCTGCAGAGTGAGAATTAGCTTATAGGGTGCTATTTATTCTTCAGTGCCATCTACTGGAATGCTTCGATTGTACTAGCTCCATAAATACATATACAGAACGTGCATGCATGTATATCACAGAAATATATTTAAAGAATCAAGTTACCATTGTGACTAAGGTTTCCCAATTCTGAAATTAAAACTGCCTTCAGATGTTCAGCAAATTTAACTTAAGTTCATTTTCTGGACAAACATTTTTTATTATATCTGCAAAAAAGAAAATTTAAGTGCAAGCAAAATGGATGTAACCTCATTTCAAAACTCTGTGAAATATTTTTGTGCGGTATCAACCTGTTATACTCCATGGGAGTTTAAATGGCTGAAATGCCTTTGTACTCTAATGAGTATGGACTTTGTGTAATCATGGGTGAAAATTGTACAAAATAAGTACATTCACTCAGATTTCATTTTGCTGAGAAAATCTGTTTCTACAGATTTTAGGATATAAGATTTCTAAAGAAGATTTAATGCAACTCCCCCCTGCCCCCAAATACAAAACCATAACTAGTTTGAGCTTCCTAGCCTTAGCTTTATGCTGGTGACTGTCTATTTTTGGGTGGAGCAATGGCCAGAAGGCGCTGGGTCAGAGCAGGCAGAGCGCTGCCCGTGGGCACCGCTCCGTGGCCCGCGCATGCCCGCACTGCAGCCTAGGCTGCTCGTGGTTGGTGTCCAGGCTTAATCAAAACTGTTGGCTTGGTCGGCCATTAAAAAGTAAAGTTCTTGATCTTTAGCTGGCAGCGATTGCTTATCACCAACATTTAAACCCAAGTCATTATTTATGTGGTGTGTTGCTCGTAAAAAGACATCCAGGCTGCCATGAGCAATGAAAGTCCAGGAAAAGTTATTGCACTTGCAGCAGTCATGGTATGATGGGCAGCTAGCGGTTAACAAGAGGGACAAGGGCATTTTGTTCTCTTCCCTTGGTAAAATAATGGGAGCCCTTATTCAGTACAATCCCAAACTGCAATGGCTCTACTGGGGGCTTGTTTCTGCCAGGCTAAGTTAGGCTTTTACCACATGTGATACACATTTTGCAGCACAACTTTCTCACAGAAAATGAACTTGTCTGTTTGCAAGAGCGCAGAAGATGTTAGGTTGGGATCTGATACAGAACTGGTACCAGCCCACGTAACACCGGCTTTGTAACTCTCCCTGCAGCCTGCCCCAAACCTTTGTACCGTCTAGAAAAGGAGGAGCAAATGCCCGACGGGATGTGCATAGACGCAGAAGGGAAGCTCTGGGTGGCCTGTATTGATGGTGGGAGAGTCATTCGTATAGACCCAGAGACAGGTAAGGCCTCCACCGCCTACATGCCACGAATGTGAGAGGAAAGGCAGCCAGGAGGAATGGTTTGAAGGTGCCATGAGCATCGTTGGTCCAGGCCCTGATCATGTAGAGAGCCCGTGCTGCCTCCTGATGTCAGGGAACCCTGCTCCTGTGGTCTGCTGGTACAGCACACCCACTTCTTAATAATGCCACTTAAAAAAAAAAAAAAGCACTGTATACCTATTGCAAGAAATATTATAAACTTGCCATTAAAAAAAGAAAAAAATTCTCAGCACTGAAATGTTTAACTGGGAAATGCTGTTAGGGAATGACAGCCATCCCAGGCCAGGTGTCTCTGCCCTTCCTGGTTTCACATACTGTACTGCTCTGTTTTGAAAAAAGGAAACAAAGCCTTGCAGATACAGGGGAGAGGCTGAAAAATAGCAAGAGATGAGGCAGACGAAAGAATTTGGTTTCCCCACAAACCGTCCTTTAGGATACGGCCTTTGTCTGAAGGGGAGATGCCTTCTGAGTAAATGCCACATCTGTGCCATGTGCACTAATAGTGCATTCATATTTACATGCTTTCCAGAAAACGGACATTAGGAAACAATTGCACATTTTTCCCAGGAAAAAGAATCCAGACCGTGAGGCTGCCTACACCGAGGATCACCTCTTGTTGCTTTGGTGGAAAAGACTACTCGGAAATGTACGTGACTTCTGCATACGATGGACTGGATGAGACCACCTTAGCCAAGGAACCTCACGCAGGAGAGATTTTCAAGGTGAGATTTTCTTTCTTTCCATCCGTCAGACCTGCCAAGCCTCGGGCTCTGAGAGTGACGTGCTCCCGGCTGCCCTCACTCATCCTGCTTGCCTGGTGTGCTGGTCCTGATGAGTTGCTTGTCCCCTGGCCGGGCACAGCTGGTTTTGCACAGCTGCTTGTGCTTTTGGAATAAAGATTTGGAGAAATTGCTAGTAATAGTTGATACGTTGGCTAGCTGAAGTTGGTATCCGGTTGGGATCTGAAGGCAGCCAGTGGATCGGGATCTGCCCTGTATAGCATGTTCTGTAATACACTGTAAGGAATTGGGTCTTGCTCCTACCTCTTACTATATTTTCATCAGTTTTGAAAATTTCACTCCCTTAATTCTCAGTTTTTAATTGTGCCAGAAAATCTAAATATTTACAGCACAGATTGCTCCTTTAAAAATTAAATGCTTAAATTCACCAGGGCAAAAATTTGCATCCCAATCCCCAAACATTTGGGATTTTTTTTAGTCTGTTAAATTGGTTGCTACATTTTGAGAAAATAATAATCCACATTTTTGTCCAGGGCTCTTGAATCTGAAACTTGTTTCTTCATTTTTCAGTCCATTCGCAAAAAGTACATCAGGAGAATAAAATACAGTTCTTAATCAGCAATTGCCACCATTCCCTGAAAGCTGACCACAGCATGAAAGGGAAGGGTTGTAAATGAGGGGAAATGAAAAAAAAAAAAACCCAACCAAACTGTATTATCAGTTTGGCAATAGGATGAAAACATGTTCCATGAGGGATGGAGATCTAGCCTGGGATCTGGGACCTTCTAGTTGAAAGCAGTGCTTGGAGCAGATTTCTCATGGCTGAGAACGGATAGATTTCTCAAGCCGTGGAGTTTAGGAACCCACAGGAGAATTAAATGAGCCTTGCCTTTTTTATATCTATTCCTTGGGTCTCCAGTTCTAGAAGGGAATTGGTATTTTCCAGACTCACGCTTGTCTTGCATGGCCAAAGCACATTAAAAGTTACTATGACTTGTTTGGTTAATATGAAGGCAAGGACCACATGTAAGGGCCACAGATAATGTGTAGATTAGCAAAATTATTGAGCGGTGCTTGATAATCTTAAAGATCTTAATCTTAAAGAGTTCTACAGAACTCCATGTAATGACTCTTTTGGGGCTCCTCTTGAAGGAGGGGACCTTCCACGTAGGGGCAGGTTGCGATGGTATTTGTTGTACAACATTTGAATGTTTTCATTGTACTCAGTCAGAGATTTCTCTCTTTATTTTCTTTTAATTTTTTTAAACAGATAACAGGCCTGGGTGTGAAAGGGATCCCACAGAATTTCTATGCTGCTTGAACATTGAGGCTAAATAACAAAGAAGAAATGGCTGCATCTTGTAGTAACTCTGACAAGGAGAAGTCCAATGAACTACAGAATTTATCTGTGTAAGGACTTCTAAACCCACATTTGAGAGCGTGCTTGTTTGGAATTGAAGATATTCCTTCTTCTGTGGGCCTGTGGCTTGATGCAATAGGTTAGAGAGGTAAAGTTAATCTGTGTTACACCTTGATAGCTTTTGTGACTTTCCATAAACCTTTTCAAGCTCAAGCTTAGTTTTGCTGAACTTTCGGATGACCAGCTCCGGATTTTCAAGTCTGTGTGGTTCCCGAAGCAGAATCTGACTCTTGGTTTGTGTTTTCATGTTACAGTGATGTACCAGCAATGATATGGCAGATTTTAATAAACATTTTAAGAGTGATGACTTGAGCTGGACTGCTCCTCTGCTGTGGGACTTCCCCCGAGGTGTTTTCTTGGTGATCAGACCTATTTGGAGTATCCAGACTCCATTTTTACATCCTTGCTAGCCTGTTTCCATTTGCTTTGTCACAAATTCTTCTGTCTTGTGTTTAGGACACGGTTTGTGCTGCTGAAAATAAACTATGCAACCATGTTTAAAATATGCTTATGGATTCTTTTTTCCTGCATTCAGGTATTACCATGACAATGCTGAGTGACCACACATAGTGAGGGTACAAACAGGCTGTGAGCTACCAGGATGGCCTGTGATACCAATAAACAGATGCTCCGTAGAGTCGTCCTGTCAGGCATCATATTTGCACCCATGCACATGGACTTCCCTTTGCTTTACATACCTTCTTATTGCATGCATGGCTTCACCTTCTTATTCCCCTTCTTATAATGTTCTTCCACTCTTTTGTCAAATATTTTCCTCCTTTTTCCCTTTTCCCTTTATATTTTCTTTTTCTTCTCTTCTCTTCCCCCTGAGCTTCTGTCTCGACTTAGAGTAATTTCGCTTTTTGTCAGCTTTCTTCTGTCTCTTTGTGGTCCATATTGCTCAGTATTGAGTTTGAAGTTCTTGTCCCTGCCTTCAACGCTGTATATATCTGCCCAGGTTTCTCGCTGCTTTAGCCTCACCTCTTTCTTCTCTGGGAGGGCAAATCTGGCCTATCGGCATTTCCCCCTTTGCCCCAGCTGTGCAGGGTTTTCTCCCACAGTGATGACTACACCAAAGCTGACTCCTGAATTTGGGTTTTCCCCAAAGGCCTCAGCATACCTGCAGTGAGCCAGGTCCTGTCCAAAAGCTGGCCAGACTGAGCGGGTGAGCAATGGAAGCGGAGAAGTTGCTCACCTCTTCTTATTGCTTCTACTGCATGGTCTACAGCTAGGGCAGAAATAGCATCTTGCACGTAATGAAATGAACTTTGAAAAATGCTGGCAGGTGAGCCTGTGCAAAAACAGAGTGCTGTGGAGGGGGTCTCACTGTTTCCTGGCTTTGTGCAAACCTGGGCCCCTACAAGGCTGTCCTTGACTCCTACAGCTCCACGACCTTCAGTTCCTTTCCCAGTGAGCAGGAGCCGATTATACCACAGTGCTGCAGAAAGCACAGTGTCAAGGTGTATTTTTAGAGGCTATTTAAATAATGACCAAACACTATGTTGGATTCACTGAACCATTGTGATCCTTTCGTTATTTGTGAATGCTTGAGACCTGTAGATGGCCAGTGAAATCTAGCCTTTGCATTGAATTTGCTGTCTTTTTACTGTCTGGAAAGATACACAGCACATAATACATTTTCACATCCTTCATGCTGACGCTTTGGGATGTTACAAAAAGGTCAATAATACTTATCATTTACCAGACCAGATGTTTCAGTGTCTTTCTATGAGCTATTTGGCCTTTCCACCACTGCTATTCAAAGCCTTGAGTTAGCCCTCAGACACTATGAGCAGGGAGTAAGTACTCAATGCCTCATGAGGATAATCTCCCACAACAACCCATGCATGGAGGAGCAGAGAAACTGTAGTTAGCCATGCAGAAATGTTAAACATGGTTTCCATGGGGCTGTACGCAGATTGCCCCTAGAATTACCTGTTTTCACCAGAACCAGCATCCCTCTCCTGGCCACGGGTCTCTCACAGCAGTTTTGAAAGAACAAAGCTGGGTCGATTTGTTCCTTTTAAAATATCCGTAATGCCCATCTCTTGTGTGTGGTAGCCTTCTGGCCTGCTGACAAGCAGGGGATCTGGTTCTGAGCTCTGATCAGGCAGAGGGCGGGTCAAACCACATGTCCCAGGACAATGTCCTACCCATTTTGAGGGAGGATGTGGTGTGGGGAAGGTTAGGTGGTATATTTGGCCCCTCCAGTCGAACTGGGCCACAGTCCAGAAAGAAATTTGAAATCCAGGGGCCCAAGAAGGGATCTTTATTCACTAAGGACTATTGAACTCGGTAGGCACTTGGCCATTCAACAGGGTCTTCCAAAGTGCATTATTTCAATGCAGTTACCTGAAGTCTACTGTAAAACCCACGTTAGGAACTTTTTGGACACTTATTCTAGATTATTACATTAGGTCATTAGCAAGCACTTGGCTGCTGCACTACTTGACCAGATAATTGGTAAAATAGGTATAGGCTCTTGGCCCATCGCTCTGCTTCACTCCTACCTTGCCCTGGAAGGGAGGTGCGTCCATAGAGCTTCACAAAGACAACTTGATTGAGAAATAAATTGTTCAGCTCATTCTAATGTTTGCTCAACAACTGGACAGTTGGTTTTTTTCCCTAGTCTGTAATTCCAGTAGTAATTAAGCTGCTGGGGGTTCTTAAAAGCAAAGGTGTTAAATGCCCTTTGGCACAGTGTCAATGCCAAACTGGTATAAGGAACATCACTGACAATTATGCAAGATTTCCTGTTTACCCAGTCTGGAGAGGAATGTGAAGGCAGGATGTTTGGAGGCAAGTCAAGTGTCCTAAACTGTAATGAAAAAAAAAGTAGGAAGTGTGTGCAGATACCTTATTTAATAAAAAATACCCAGTTATTTGCAAAATTGCCTATCTGCTAGGCTACTTGCTCTTCCAGAAAATGAAAGCAGATGATTTTGAAGCAATTTGCTCTTCAGAAATCCTTAATACCCTCATAATTTTTTTCTAGAGCTCCCCCAGGCATGCAAGCCAGGCTCACTGATTTGTAATTCTCCAGCCACTCCTTCCTCCATCTCTAAAGGGAGACACGGTGCATGCCGCTCTCAGACTCCAAGGTCCGAGTGCTTTGGGATCTCTCTTGTCGTAGCATGGCTTCCTAAACTAAAGAAAGGTTTGAAGAATTTCTCTCTGTTACCCAAAGGTCCACTACTTCACTTCTCTTCAGATTTCAGAAGTTGCTGTTTTGTGATTTCGCTTCCTAAAAAAATGTGTTGATTGAAAACCGTGGTGGGACTATTCTCCAGCCTCGTTAACCAAAGTGAGGCAAAGGCCCTTTGCCTTGAGTAGGACAAAGGGATGAAGAAAGGGGGTATGGGACTGGGTTCATTCCCTTTGTGCGCGTAGGGAACAATACGGTATCTATGGTCCTTGGTGAGGATACGCTCTGAGATGGTTACAGGGTGACTGCGTATGTGGTTGGTGTGGGTCAGCCCGACACGGTGAGAAGCACGGCAGGGAGGATGCTGCCTGCCCAGGGGTAACCTGCTGATGGAGTATGTCCCCAGCATGAATCACAGGCAGAACATAAAACATCTTCTCAACAGGACAGCAGTGACTGATGGGGGCTGGCTTCCCTTGTAAGGGATTGGTCTGTACATCCTGCCTTTTACAAGATTTTCTAAGTATTTGCTATGACGTTTAATGTATTTTTAACCTATAAATCTTCTCTTGCATGCTTTTGTGTGTGTTGGGAGTAGGTTTTCAACTGGCATGTTTTGGTCCTTGTGTTTTCTAGCCCTTGTGGGACAACCTGACTGCCTTTTCTTGCCTTCCTGAAAAGACAGTCTGTGAGAAAACACATGAAGTCTAAACCGAGGGTCTCCAAATGTTCGTAAGTGCAGCTGGGATGTGAATGAAGCTGCTTAAACACCACTGCTGTGCTGGCACTGCTGCTGCACCCACGTGCTGTCACAGGCCCGCAATTGGCAAATACAGGCATGTAGGATTTGCTTCACCAGCTTTTACTGTTGTGCCTAGGACTCCGGGCAGGCAAGAAGGTGTAAAAATATTTCTTAATCCTGGATAAGGAGACATAATCATCTTTCTAGCAATCTTTGTTTATCTATTTCTTGTTCTGATTATCTACTTCATCTTAAAGAGAAACTGTAAAGATGGTCTCTCTGCTAATGAGAGAGGGGATAGGCACAAGGTAGCTGACTTTAAATAAAAAGTTCACAAGCGCTATCTACTGTGGGTAAATAGGTCTCTGGCAGAACAAAGAGGTAGCTGCCCTGATGAAATGACCTGGCTTTGCATAGTTTGCTTATTTTACCTTGACCCTATCATGCTCTGTACTCCCATCAGTGTCAAACTTGCAAACATAACTTTGAATCCAGATCTTTGCTACCTTCTTGCTGTTATCTCTCTGTGTCAATGTGGACTGAGATTTCAGAGGGTAATAACGCACAGCCTACAAAGGAGAGACATTGAATTTTGAACCTCTATTCACATGAAAATACTCTTGGAAAATGAGAAGCCACTTGCCCTATGAACTATTAACAGGACTACTGGATGACCCGCGGGGTGACTTTGTCAGCGCACGGGCCTGACGGGGCAAACGGCTGCAGAAGCAAAAGGGTTCTCCTCGGGACGTGCATGAGCAGAAACTGGGTGTCCGCAAAAGAATGGCTGAAGAGTGGAAATAGCTGTAGATTAATTTATTTTGTTTAAGATTGTAGAATGCTTGAGAGGCTTAAAGTACTCATTTATTGAGTTTGTTTCTGCTGTGCGTTGCAGTATTGACAACCTGAAAGTCAAAGAAACAGTTGGTGTTGATGTCAGGTTCTCCTCCTGCACCAAAATAAGACTCATGTGAGCTGTAAATGCAAGCAGCGATAGCTTCTGAGGAGGTGTAAGACCCTCATCCTCATCAGCTGCTGTCTTTTTAAAGAAAAAAGTGTTCAACTCTGTGTTTAGCAGTACTCAAGTCATGTTAGGGAAGAGAGGATATGGGTGAATTCCCTGTCAAGACTGTCATATCTTCTGGAAAGAGCTGATATGACAGCATTGATACACTGGAAGGATTTTAAGATGAACAGAAAGAGAAAGAGCTATCAGAGGTGAGACTTAACATGGAAGCTGAGGTGATGATGAAGAGAAATGTGAAAGCACAGAGAGGGGAAGGACATGTTGCCGGCAGGTGTGGGAAGAGGCAAGTGACAGGAAGGTGGGCTCCATAATTTGGAAGTAAAGCTTGAACTGGAGAAATGTGCCTGGAGGGACACTTAGGAGTCAGAGGAAACTGAAGATGCTTGCTCCATCCTCTGCAGGGCTTTGCTTCCCTGCTGGTAGTTTCTTGTATCCAAAGGGAGATGGTAGTGGGGGAAAAGCTGAACTGTCCTCTCCCATGCTTCTTGCAAAGCCTTCCCTCTTTTTTAAATCACCTCAGACCCAAACAGCTGGGCTGGTCCACAGGAGACCCATTTGTATCTAACGTGGTGAGGAGTGTCAGTGCAGGGTGTGGAACTATGGAGGACGATTGCATTATCCCCACGTCAACGCCATTGGGGTGACATGGTCGCATTAAGAGTTTGGAGCAGTGACAGGCGCGTCACAAGAAAGTCAAGGAGTGTGAGGTTGGTCTGGAGCTGATAAAGGGAGCATTGCCTGTGTTATAAGGTGCAGGGCTGATTTCTGTTTTGGGATGCTGGGCATCTTGGGAAGCATTCTCTGGTCTGCTCTAGGAAAATGAGGGTGTATACGGACCCAGAAGATTTCCATGTTGCAGGCACTACTAGTTCCTGCTAGAAAGCCTGATCAGTGGCCTTCCTCCTCCTGCTCTTCCCCATCTGTGAAGGCCTATGGGTGGATTTTGAGCTATCTCCTGAATGCCTTGCCAAATGCTCTGTGGTAGGGAAAGGGCAGACTAACTTGGGCCAGTCCTGCCTTATGCCATGCTTCATGCCTGTACCTGGACCCCCTTTCAGTCGTATTTCTACCCTATCCTGCCCCAGCACTTGCACATGCTTCTCTGGAGCATCTTGGACTTGCTATCTGAACTCAGAAAAAGGAACTCAGGAAAGCCAGTACAGCCACAATCACTGGAAATATGACATAGAATCAACTTTTCAATACATGTACAGAAAGGCTCAAGCAGGAGTTTTCTTTCTCTTAGGAGCTACAAACCAAGGATGGAAGCTCCAGATGACCTGCGATATTGCTGTGGAGAAAAGGACTGAAAAACATGAAGACTAGCTCAAGGTGATACTGTAGCATGAATGTTTTCAGGGACAGTGGTGCTGGGAGTTGATTCATCTAGCGTAAATTACTCCTGTCAAAAAAAAAAATAGAGTACTATGGACAAAATTTACTGTGCTATCTTGGCTTGGGGAAGGTTGTACTTTTGCTGGCCTGGAACAATTTAGGATCTGGAATTGTGTCTTCCAGGGTGGGATCACTTAATAGTCTTCAGGCAATGCTCCTGGGATGCCTGGCCACAGCCGGGTGCTCTTGTCCCCTCTGCCAGACTCCTGCCGGGGCCAGGCCTCTCTCCGCTTTTCCAGGCAGCTCGTTTGTGCTCTTTGATGAAAGGTTATTGCTCTGAAACCAACAAATTCTTCACTGTGTGGAGAAGAGAAACAGGCAGCTCTAGGGTGTAACTCAACAGACTGATTTTAGATGTCTACTTGAGGCTCATGAATTCCATCTTTTAATTATTGTCCTGGTTTCGGCTGGGATAGAGTTAATTGTCTTCCTAGCAGCTGGTACAGCGCTGTGTTTTCAGTTCAG
>JAVKLA010000057.1:10617821-10633034 GCA_034782735.1 Sagittarius serpentarius
ATTGTTGTTATTAGTGTCATTGCTAGTTTCTTCCTTTCTGTTCTATTAAACTGTTCTTATCTCAACCCACGAGCTTTTCTTCATTTTCCGATTCTCTCCCCCATCCCACTGGGTCCGGGGGAAGTGAGTGAGCGGCTGCGTGGGGCTGAGTGGCTGCCTGGGGTTCAACCACAACAGTAAGTTGTGGATGAGCAGAGCAACACTGGAGAAGACAGTCAAATTTGCTTTCAGACACATGGCCAGCTCTTCAAAAGAAAAAAAGGTATTAATTGCAAAAGGGGCAAGCTGCTGCTGATGGTTTGTTGAACAAAGGCGATGAACGAATGGTTTGAGATCACCTGACTGAAGAAAGAAGAACATTTCCGAGTTGCGGCTGGGGGGAGGGAGGAAGGGCACTGGAGAAAATAGAAGCCAAGTGCTTCCCTCAAGCAGGAAGACTTTATTTCTATGGGGTCTGTGACCAGCACAATGGATCTCACCATTTTTGCGAGTGATACTGTTGCAGGTTAGGTAGCTGTGGGGTTTTTCAGGATCACAGATTCAGGTTTAACATCAAATAACCAAGTGCTTGCTCACTTATTCTAAAATAATCTGGTATCTACTGTCTTTCAAGACTGCAACTCTGTTGTCGTACAAAAGGAAGCGTCAAAGTATTTATGAAGCAACTGCTAAGTAGAGGTCTGTATGTAGTACTGGCACAGGCCACAGTGTGACAACATCACATTACGTTTAAAATTTTAATTGCCTTAACCATTCAAGGTGTCTTCCTTTGATCTGGATTACTAGGGCTTAAAAATCCCTTGTTAGACATCTACAGTTTCATTTCTGCTTTGTTTGCAAAATAAGCACCTGTGCTTATGTACACATTTCTGGTAGCTTTTTTTTTTTTTGGCTCTTATCCTGCACCCTTTTTTTTTTTTTTTTTTTGAAGAGGTTCCAGCTTTAGAAAGGCAGCTGGAGTTAAGCAAAGGCTTCTGTCAGCCAGAGATTTTTGTAGTTTGAGTAGCTTGTGTCTTAATTTTGCAGTATTTTCTGACCTAATTGGGGCTTGCACTCTCTTTTTCTTGGATGAATTTAAGAGGGATTCCCATGTTCATTCAACCCTTGGCTCTCTTCAAAGATTTACATAAAACATTTTCAACTGCCTTTGGCTTTTATTTTAATTAATAAGTTAATTGGCACATCAAAAAGCCATTTCATTTTCATACGCAGCAGACCACATAAGCTTTTAACCACAACATTCTTAAAAAAACCAATACCTGTTAAATATGTTGATTTTGCCAATGAAACTAGTCAGAGGGCCTCAATTCTGTCCGATGGTAACTTTCGAGGATTGGAAAATGTCACTTTGTATCGAAACACTTAACAGACCCATTTCAGCCTATCTGTCTGTCTCAGAAGGTTTCTGACTCAAGTCTTCCCCTCTCTCAATTCAAAAAGTCTGGAGCATCCCAATTTCAGAAACTTCCCACTTGGAGAAATCAGAATTGATGTATCTCTTGAAGACTTACGTTTAGTCTTACCACGTCTTACGCAGTTCAGTTTTCTTTGATGGCTACAGCAACAAATTTGGACCAATATGGGGCATTTGACAAAATTATTCCTGCTTCTGTTTGTATTCCTACAGCTGGGGGTAGGGCTTTGCCCCCCCTCCTACCTCCTTTCACCAAATGGCCTGTGTCTTCCTCTGCCAACAAATCTTCAACAGCAGTATGTGCACCACGGCTGATGTGGGGGTGGTTTCTTGTTATGTACTTTACCATAGTTGAATTTTTGGGGGAAAGGAGGAATCTGCTGAAGTTTCCAGGCTCCTGTTGCCCCTGCAGCTTGTAACCCTGCCAGCGACCTACTGGGCTGTACGCTTAAAAGCTTTACTTGAACTGAATCTGTGTCTCTCTACCAAGGTGATGTCATGTGTCAGTATTTGAACTTTGGGAACACTGCTGTGTTGTTGACTTCAACCTGGGCATGCTTTCTCTTAGGTGGTGCCGACGCTGCGGACCATGTGGCAGCGTGGCCATCAGGCTATAGTCTCGTACGAAGAAGACGTGAAAGTGGAGAAGCATTGCGAGCTGTGGCCCGCGATCCCATACTGGTGGGGAAACAAAACTGCCACTCGCACTCTTATCCAGTATTTAGAGCACATGAAGCGGATGGGCCGTCCAGGTAAGCACAGGGAGTTGCTCGGGGGAAACAGGGGGCACGTACAGCAACGCAAAACATATAGGAAGTTGGGTGATCATAGCATTACGGCATGTAACCACTTTGTGCGTGCTGTGTGCGCAAGAGGCACCCATGTTGCTCAGTGTTCTGCCCACCCATGGGTGAGCGCAATGTTCATCTGTGGCGGTGCAAATACATGCGTCAGTGTATGTACATGCATATACTATATAAATCATGGCAGCCGCTTCACTTGTGTGCTCCCATGGAAAAGCAGCCCTCGCTGGTGCTGTCGTGCCCGTCTTGCACATAGGAGGCTGCTTCCTCAATCCAGTGCTTGCTGCTTTAGGCAGTGCTGATGATGAGGGAAATGCATTACGCTAGCCTTGTTGTGAAAAGAAACCCCTACAAGAATGGTGCGTGAAGGCTGTAGCTACATGAGGAAATCGCAGCACTCAAGCATGCTGGTTGTCTTAAGCTGAAAGAAATTCAGCTCGTAACCTCTGATGCAGCTCTGTGATGTGGGCGCATGGGCTGACGGAGGGAGAACTGCTTCAAAAGCACACTCGCCCGCCAAAGGAAAACGCTCGTGTAGGTGCACCCTGTGTTCCTGTCTGTCACGGGTGGGGGGAAGGCTAAGCATTTGGAAGCAAGCCTTACAGAAGCAAACATGTTACAAAGGAAGACTAGTTACTGGAGAACCTTTAGTCTGCAATGAGTAATTTAGATAAATTTAGCTAAACTGGAACAGTTCAATAACCAAGCTTGATTCAGTAACTATTTACTACAGCACGCAGTTGCAACAAGGGGAGACAGTCTACTGAAACAGTTCTAGGGATACGAAGTAATACAGAAAGAGTGTGAAGTTACTATTTTAATGATTCCCAGAGGAACGAGATCTGGCATTAATGCAATGCTGAGCAGTTTCTGTTCTCCTCAAAGGAATATTTAATGTGTCACTTTCTGATTTTTGTTTCAGAAAAATTCTTTGTAGCAGGGATTAACCTTACTGAAAATTTAAGGTATATTCTCGTACACCCATTTGGATCACTGAAGAAAATGACACTCCAGAGTCTTCCGTGCTTGAAAATCTGGATAAAGCAGCAGTATCCAGGACCAAAGAAAGAATGTATTAACATCATTGCTGGAGACTTCATAGGAAATGATGATTTTGTCAAAGATGTGATAGAACTTAACACAAAAATTAATCCTTCATTACACTGTCAAAGTAAAGGGGCTGGAACAAATAGCATTTCCTTCTCAGCTTCTTAACCTGTGAAAAGCTGAAAAAGGCTTTTTGTGCATTTATTGTCCACTGGTTTAAACATCCTGGATCCCACAAAGGTCCAGTTAACTTACACCAGGGATGTTTTAATGACTCAGTAAGAAAAGCACGCTCAACATCATCAGGAAAGAGAGCAGGCAGACCTTGCTGAAGTCTCTAGGGAACTATGGTGTAAGTATAGTTTACTTGGAGGTGCTTAGATTCTGTAGCAGTTGGCAATAGTGAAAGTCCCAAGAACCTAATCTTATTTTATTTTACATATGACAAGGAGAAGAAATACATCAGTAGCTGCATGAATTATTTTGTGGTAAGATTTTATCTATCTTGTAATTGTAAAGATACTCTGCACTAATTGCAACCCCAATTCTCAGTCTTTTATATCAGTGTGAAACTGACTTGCCTGTTTTCATAGTTTGTTAAATATACAAAAGGTACAGTTTAAAAATCTTTTTGCTATATCAACGATACTGTATTGACAATCCTGTTTGACATGATTTTTATATATACATTAACACTGGAGCTCTAGAAGTGGCTGTACTGTTGTTGTGTGCTGAATATCAGTTGTGAGCACCTTTACCAACAGGGTAGTTACAAAATTCTTTGATATGCAAGAGATGTATATTTGAATACTTACTCTTTTTATCACTCATGCCAGTTCGGCAGTGGTAAAGATACCAAAACTAGGCTCCTAGACAGTTTGGTCTGTGGTAATGAAATATGTTTTATTAGGTGTTGCCAAAATATGCCTTACGTTGAAAGTAAACGCATATGAAACAAATTCCTTATCTAAACTCCGACTGCTCTATAAACAGAGATTCTTGGCTTCTGTCATGCTCATTTGGGGTTTCACACCTGGTCTTTTATTTAGCTATTTTAGTGGCTCTGTAATTATTTTTCCTCTCAATAAGTAGTTTTTGCTTATGTAAAAACTAAGGGTTTTATGCTGTTTGCCATTGCATATTAATCCTATTTTTCTAATTTTTTTTAAATTAACTGTGCAATAATAGATGATCATGAAGGTAAGAGAAATGGCAAGCACTGGAACTGAAACAAAACCAGGCACTGTGTAAAGTTCACTATGCAACTTCATCAATATACCTCACTTTTCAGATGCACTTTATATGCAAAAGCTGAGTTCAAATGTCTTGGCAAGGTGTTAATGTTTGCAGTAGGTGTTTGCAGAAGTGTTAAATCAACTGCTACTTGACATCAGATCAAACACACCCTAGACTGTTCAGCATGAAAGGCTAAGATGCTACCTCCTCATGCAATCTCTTGCAATTGCAGAACAGGTAGGAGTAAAAACCTAAACATTCCATTTATAAAGATGCCTTTCTAAATGCTTTTTTTTTTACAGTGCTTTTTATCCTTGTTCATACTTCTGTGTACTTCATACTGAGCAGTCATTCAGTTTTGATTTTTTTTACTCGCTACCTGCATGAAGAGTTATGTTATATATACTCAGGGTGTTTTTTCCTGCCTATCTATCTTTTGTACCCTCAAGTGGCTTGTTACTCTAATAAAACTTGATCTCTCTGTGTAATATAGACGGAAATAGTTTTGCTTCTCCTTTCTGTGATACTGATACTGATTGTTTTATTGGTTCCCAGTAGTAATTTGTAACTGGAGTAATGGATTAGGTTTTATTTTTTTTCCTTTGTGAAATAATTTCACACAAAAATCCATGGTTTGCTGTACCTTAAAGGTTTTCTCTTAAGAACTGACACAGTAATAGGTATTGTGGATAAATTACTGTGGGCAAGAAAACTGTATAGGTAACAGATGTTCACAGCTAACTTTTATTGCGTAATTATACAAATCTATGGGTTTTTTTTGCTCCACTGCAGTAAGACACAGCAGTTATTTTACTTAGGTTCATGCATTCTGCTTGAATACATTATTTATCTGTATTATTTATATACAGGCTGTAACATTTTGTTCACTAACTTTCATTTTCCAAGAACCATCTGGGACACGTTAACTATAAAACTATTATGTTATTCTGAAAAATGGGGTAAAAAGCTTTATTTATATGATGTAAGAAAATTGGTACATTTCTGAAGGCTAATTCAGATGCCATCCAGTGATTTCCACGTGTTTGAGATCCACAGCCTATAGCCAACAACTGTTTTAACGTTAAAAATTTAGTGCTGTCCTTGCACTTGCTGACAGAATGAAGCTCAAAGCTCTTATTGTTTCCAAACAGAAGTTTTCTGAAACTGTCCATTTCTGAAATGCATCAAAAACATCAACTGGGGAAAAAATACTCTTTTCAACACCTAGACTAACAGGTCATTAACCTGTTATTCATTTCACATCCTCTTAATGAGATCATTTTCTTTTCCTAGAAAAGGAGGCAGTTTCATGACCTAAAAATCTTACTGTTGGGAAAGAGGTTTTTGTATCTGCCAAAAGCAGAATTGCCGATTATCACCTTCACCCTGGCTGTGCCATCTTCAGGCATGACTTCTACTTCCTGAACTGTTGCTTCTTTGTAGAGCCAACTGTAAAAGGAAAAGCACATTAGCATCTTAAAGGTATGACACACTGCATAAAATGTGATCTTTGTTTTAGGTCAATATGGTCCAGTCTAGGTAATTTAACACTTTAAAAGGTGAAGGGCTTCACTTAACTTTTAATTTGCTACTTGCTGTTCAGAAATAAGAGTATAGCATTTTCATAAATCTTTCAGATTTGTGTTTTTATCAGAAATCCGGCTCCAGGACCAGTAGCATGGTCTTTCAGGAAGCACGTTATTGTATTAACACACAGAACTCTACAAAGGACAGTTTCAGAAGCAGACTCCAGGGTATCTAATGGGGATAATTTTTCTCAACAGGTCAGAAAACTTTGATAATTATCCTTGTAATTCTTAACACAGATTAAAATCAGTATACGATTTGAAATTTTAAGACATGCAAGACTAAGAGTTGCATATTTCTCCAAGTCCTTCTTACAATTCAACATTATTTACCTTAGCTGAGGTCCCTCTAAGTTGATGTTAACTGTCAGAATCTTCTTCCCTGTTGCTGTCAAAATTTTTTTCTCTATTTCTTCTTTCAGCTTTTCTAAACCATGTCCATGTAGAGCGGAAATGGCTAAAGCATTTTCTTCAGTGGGTTTATACCTGAAAGGTAACAATTGCTAGCACATTTGCTCCTGAAGATTAGGCTGTGAAAATATTCCAAGCACAAGCGATTTAACTGTTACTTTATACTGGTACCTTTCTACAGAGGCCACTTCTTGTATGACTCAAGTGATTTCTTTTGTAATTAAAAGATAATTAATTCTTTTTAAGACCACAGCTGCACATGTAAAAGACTGAGAAACACTATTAAATGTATTCAGAAGTGTGGGAGCTCTTTTCTAGGCTAAGAATTAAAAAGCTTCCAGAACATAAGAAATGTTTAAGTACACTTAGCATCTCCTGCTTACCTTTCTATCAAATCCACTTTGTTATGAACTTCTACCATTGAGTCCAATAAATGGCTGGGAAGATTAAGATTCTTCAGAACTGACAGAACGGTTGCTTTTTGGAGGATGGTTTCTGGATGAGTAATATCCCTCACATGAACTATCAGATCCTAGCAAGCATCAATGTACAAGACAGTTATTAACGAAACACACCGGTTACCAGTTTATAGAGATTCTATGCTATTTTTGCACTGATAATTCATATACCTCTCCTATCCATTAGATAATACACTGGCAGGTTAACACTGTAAAATGAACTACTAAAACATTATTAAAGCAATACTGTTTTTTGCACCACGATGGAAGACAATCTGTAGCAGCTTAGTCTTTCACTTCACGGTGAGTACGAATTGCCTCCAACAACCCTGAAACGAACCCTGACAATCAAGCTAGCTGCAGAATTCAGATTTCAATTAATAACTGATCCAATTTTTCAAAGCCAACACTGTGTAACAATAAGGTTTCAAAAATACTAGAGAAGAGTGAACTCTAAAAAGGTTTTAGAAGAGTAATGCCTGAAAAGCTGTTTCAGAAATGGGGGGGAAAAGCCCCATGTAACTTGTAATTCTATTTTTACATTCAAAATGCATACTGGTAGATGCACTGGCAAGATACTATTACTGGTGCTTCACTTTTAGAAAGCTTTATACAAAAGTTATCAAAGTACATACACGTTCATGTTTGCCATGATATTAAAAAAAGCAACCAAATTCAGTATTTGCATTCAAAATATTTTATAATTTTTGCTCAAGATACTGATTCAAACTTCTGAAAATTAGTGAGAAGTAAATTTCTTGCCTTTCATTTAACACTTCAGAATAAGAGACAAACAGGACAGTTGCAGCCAGCTTTTGAAAGTCCTATTACTACATGGTAAAGTCTAATCTTCAGAGGTATTCCAGCATCTAGCTACCACTGAATTTCATTACCTCTGCCGATACAGGCTTTTTGTTTACATATCTGTGTGTATGCAGCTTTACACTTTGCTATAACACAGGAAACTAATGACAAAATGATTGGAAAAGTACATTTATGTTTATTACGTGCTGCCTGCATCACATTACAACCGCCCACTTTTAGTGCTATAGGAAACCTTAAGTTAAAAATAGATCATTCCAGAGGCTTTATTTTATTTCTAACTCTCAAGAAAGCTACCCTCAACTTATTCAGCTGCACTGTTTAGGTTTAGTCAATTACTTACGGAGTAAGCTACTTCTTCTAATGTAGCCGAAAAGGACTCAACCAGATTATGTGGAAGATCAGTCAGAAACCCAATGGTGTCAACATAAATAACTGCCATATGTGAGGGCAGATAGCCAGCATGGGCTGTAATATCAAGAGTGGCAAACAGCTGATCTCTGGGTTGAAGTCCTGCTTCCCCAGTCAAGGCTTTGATCAAGGTAGTTTTTCCTAATTAAGAAAGAAAGGACAAGACTTTAATGGCTCGTTTCCAAGTAAAAATTTTTTGCAAGGCTCAGGTTAGTTGTACAATGTAACGTATCTTTTCATATCTATTTCACTAATTTAAATCTAGCCTATTATTAGTTATCTACATGATGTTAGGAAATTCCAAGACAGTCTTAACTTTTATAACTTGGAATTGGATTTAAGGCCATGTCTGGAAGCTATGCTGCGAAATCACAAGATGATCAAAGACTGAACTGACCTGCAAAACGACCTACCCACATCTCTCACCTCTAAGACTATCTGAAAAGCACCACCATGACAGCATTAGGAAGCATACACTTATGCACTCCTCAGTGCTTCTGTTTTCAAATGAAACAATCCAGTAATTATTTGTTAAATCCGACAATAAACAGAAGCACTAATAGTATGTAGCTTATGAGGTTTATGTTTTTATTGGGCATTTCCTCATGAACTTTATACTAGAGACATTTATTTAACTTAAGGAATATTTCACAGAATTCAGTCATTAAACTGAAGTGCTCAGTGTATACCCTAGTTAAAGTATTTCAATTATGTGTACATAATTGTAACATATTTTGTTGAATCTTCAGCTTTAAAAGTATGGAAGTAGGACATTTAAGAAAAACACACAGTGTAATACAAATCTTTGAGTATATAACTGATAACAAAATTAGTGCAAGGTAAGTTTGTTTTTATAAAGGTGTTGAATAAGAAAATGAAATGATCTTAAGACAGTGTAACCTGAAAGAGTCTAGTCCAAAGTCTGTTATGCCTTGTGTATGAATTCACTTGTATAAGCTATAAAAAAAAGACCAGAAAAAACCTTGAGCTTTATTTAGATTCTCTTATGAACACATCTCAGAACCCTATACATCAATCAATGAAAAGCTACAGTGCTTCTTAAACACATTTTTCAGATCAACTGCCAACTCTCCTGAATTTTCCTCCTATGCCTCAAGCCTTCACAGCGATTTAAACACCCATGTACTTTTCTCTACCCATTCTGATCAAGTAATAGAGATTCATATAAAGGGACACTAACAGCACAGTCTACAGCACGATATATAAAATCTTTTTGGCATGATAGGTGCTAGGCTTTTCTCCAAAACATGTCTTCAAGACTGAAAAAAAATTAAAAAAATCTAACTACAAAAAGCATAATTTGCTTTCCTAACTATATCCTAATTGACATACATTCATTACACAATTTAAAACCTAATTAAAATACGAAGCCTAGTCACACTGAAATGAGATTCCGCCTAGAGTTTCTAATTAAAAATTAGACAATGCAAGCTCTTTCGTCTTACAATTTCACAAATTTCTGCTTACCACAGTTAGTATAGCCCATTACGGAGATAATCGGAAACTCGCGTTTTCTGCGCTGAGTTCTAAGTAAAGACCTTTTTCTTCTTAGTTTCTCCAGGGCATTCCTAATTTTAAGTTCTTTTTCTTTCAAGATACGAATCTGTGTCTCCATGAATGTTTCACCTGAAAAATACAAATGAATAATTGGCAGAACAGTCTACAAGAGAAACAGTAACCCTAGTGATGTTGTGCATTGGGAAATCAAGCGAGTTAGCACTAGGGCATATGAAGTTATAAATAAGCAACTAAAACTATGTATTCTTGCCTAAGAGTCAGAGTGATAAGTAATTATTAAAACATGTGCTAAGCCCTCTAGAATAACCATGTACACTTATGATAAACCCCTGTGGCAGCAAATAGTCTGTCCGTGGCCACTTACTGAGCCAGTACAGACCAGAACTTCATTATTTCTTTCTAACAAATTTTTGTACTTCCACTTAATTAGATGCAGAACACAGTTTTTCCTTCTGGCCTCCTCCGAATAAAACAAGATGCAATTAAATTTGTTTAAAGGCTATGGAGAAAAAAAATCCCCTAATTCATGAGAATATTTAAACCTTACCTGAGCCCATGATGTACCTCGATCCACCTCTCTGCTGATCTAGCTGAGACACCTCATTTTTCAGATTTGACCTAGCAGTGGAGTAACAGTTAATTAGAGGCAATTTTCTTTAATCAAGCTATCCTAAAATGCCTAACAAATGTGAAGCAGTAGTGATATTCTAACAGTTCAAATAAAAACACTAAATAACAGAACTCTAAATAAAACCTGCTCACAGTGAGAAGCCTGGTGAAAGAAAATAAATCCAGATTTTCCTGGCTCTTCCAACCGTGGTTTGAAAAAGCATGCAACTCTCTTAGCAAATTATAATGGCTATTCTGTAATTGCAGAGAACCAAAGATGCCTCTGATACATCCACGCAACTCATGCCAACTGCCATGTACAAATATTTCTATGCCATGTAATGTAGAAATGTGGAAAATTCAGATACAAATTAATGCCTTTAATCCTCCCTGTTTATAGCTTTCCTTATTAAATCCATCAATATTATATATGTGATACACACATCCAGTTCCTACATATTCTTGCAATTAACCTTCTGCATTAGAAAGAACTGGGACCTTTTAATGAGAAATGTATTTTGTAAGATTATCTATTAAGTACTTTCTGGTTTTGCCTGTCAGCACTGCAGAAGCTGAAAACAATAACATTATAGCAAATATTTCTATGCTCTAATCAATCACTGAGCATGCTATGCAAGCACTGAAACAGTGTCGTTTTTTACAGTACAGTATTACCATTTTTGTTACTGTAAAGAAAGAGTCACTAAAACATGTAAATATCAGTATGTGATCTGCACAGCTTGAGGTACCTGAGAAGTGGAATTTCGGCCAATGCTATCTGAAGTTTTGCTTCTTTGGTCCGGGCATTACAACGAAAAATGTGAAGTACAACCATGTATCTGTCAAAGACTTTCACGCCCCAGGCATCTTCTAGTTCTTTCTTTAGCCATGCAAGACAAAATAACCTAGATGTTTTCTGTCCCCCTCAGTATCAGCAGATCAATTCCTACACAGCACTACAGTTTAAGTTAGCTGATGGACACTTGAACTCAGAGGATCTCAGGATTCCATTTCAATAGATGGGCAACCATTATGAGCACTTTCTTGAATCAACCCTGCTAATTTGCTCTTAAGATCTAGGTTTGTGAAAATAATTTCTTTTAACAAATCTAGTACTAAAAGAACTCATACTACAAATTAGGGAATAAAAACTAGGAAATTGAAATGAAACATTTTCAACTTCCGTTTCATCCATAAATTGAAGTGCTCGAGAGAACTATCTATTGGATAGTTCATTTTATAATCAGGGAAAGCATTCAAAACTACCAGCAAAGCATTAATGTCTGCTTGCGGAGTTTGCATGCACTTTACACCCTGCATGATGCTGTACATGCAAAAAATCTAAAAGGTATTTATTTCAGTTTGTCTAAGCATTTCAAAGAGCATCTATAGTTCATGCACCAGTTGTTTTACTGCCAGTGAAGCATGCTCCTCCCCTCAACATAATCCATCCATTTAAAATACAGTTGCTTTTTAAGGGTTAGGAATGAAAGTTCAAATATTTGAAATAAATATAAGCTTGCTCTGAATTTACACCTCATATTCAAAATACAATACAGCATCCACAGAACTACAGGAAAACAAATACACTGTCCACATAGGTATAGAAACCTGTGCATATAGCTCATCCAAAATGTTGACATTCTTCATAACAAAAGCTGGATTATGAAAAACACCTTGAGTAACTTTTCCAACATTTAAGTAGCGCCAGTGGCAAATGTGGGAGCAGAGTCTACACCAAATGGCTATTAGGCTGCTGGAAAACGTCATGTACAACAGCTGGAACCACATATATCAACTGGACAAATGTAATAGGAATTAAGTTTCCTTGCAACAAAACTCAGTCCAGGTGGCTTCATATATTACCATTTGCAAATTCAGAGTCATAACTGACCCTACTTTTCATAACATCAATAGCTTCCGAACAATACTGATGTAAAGAATATGATTCGATATTATATTACCTTTGTTAGTGAAGATATTCTTTCCACATTCAAGAAGACAGCTGTCACATGGGGCAATTTTTTAATCTTTTCTAAAAGATGGATAACCATTGCAAAACACAGTGTTAAATGTCAACTCTTTTTAAAATATACAGACTATAAAACCATTTTGTGCTAGAGCAGAATGCTCATATCAAATGGCACCATATCCTTTGTTCACAGAACAGTTGTAATTGCACTAATTTAGTACCACGTCAAGAACAGCTGCCAGTTTCACTTATGTCAAACACATAAATGTAGGGATTAAGTTGCTTCACACATTTTCAGTAAGCACGGGTTATTTCTATTCTGTGTTGCTTTTGTAACCTTAAAAAAATTATTTGAAGTTTGTTTGCAAACCTGCATGACAGATAAACAAAATTCTCCCTCTCTTCGGCTTTCATACCTATCCTTAAACAGTTCAGCTGCAGAAGTCTTCAATTTAGAATGATGCAGTGCTGAAAAATCTCAGTCCTTACCTGTCAAAACCTGAAAGTTTCCTTTTCCAAAAATAAACTTCTTGTCAGGATTTTTTGTAGAAATAATTATTTTATCTAAAACTGTCCAGTTCTGAAGTGTATTGACAAGAGCAACGGCTTCAGCAATCTGTAATTCAGCTTTAGGAACACACACCCAAAAAAAAAAAAAAGAAAAAAGAAAAAAGATTATGATATACCATCATAACTTTGCTCAGATTTCCAATAACTACAGTATGTGCATGAACAGGGAAAGACTAAGCTACGCTGAAATTCTACTAGGGTATTTATTTTAACCTCTAGCACAAGGAGTAAAATGACTTACCTTTAATCAGAGTAATTAAACTTCTAGTTTAATGCAGTTTTATCACACAAAGCATCTTTCTGCCAGTACATATTATTTCTGTGGTTGTTGATTTAGAAGAATTCTGAATTGTATTGTTAGCAAAGAAATTACCAACCTTTCTGCCTCAACAAGTGAAATGAATGACTAGCTGGAAAACAAATTCTGTTATTTCAGATGAGCACAAATCCACGTGATTAATTCCTTGGTGTTTTGCGGCAATATTTAAAGAATTACTAAGGCAGCATATCTTGCTGCTAACTTTACTGCTACTTATTCATAAAGGACCTACACTGATTTATGACTTGCTAAAACCAGCTGAATCCAATCCTGTATTCTGGTTCACCAGTCACTTTTTTTTTTTTTTTAAACATCTATATGGCAAAGCACTGATTCTTGAGGACTTCGTGAAATCACGAAGACTACACCGGCACATCAGATCAGTAGATCCAGTTTTGATTTGCCAAACTCTTCCTCTTTTCGTAACAGATTTGTCAAGTTTCTCTAGATAGCAAGATGTAATTTATATATTAAATAGGTTACCTTGGTCCAAAAGGCAATATATTTTTAAAGATAACCATGATCCTCTCTCTCATATTGTTAGTGCTCCTTGTAAAATGCACAGATTTCCTGCTGTACCTGGGGTGTTTCAATAATAATTCCAAAACATTTGTTCAGACTTCAGGCTTTTCATCTGGAGGGCCTAAACAGATGGAAAGGTATCACTGCTATTCTTCTGTATGTCTGGACAGAAAGGTGCCTTCATATTTTATTTATTTTTCAGTTGTACAACGGGAGTGCGTATGTAAATTCTGAAAAGTTTACAAACTTTATTCTGCAATGTGACAATTTGTTACAATTAGCAGCACTAAAAAAGCTAAATGAGATTTAGGTTCATGACATAATACATTTGAATACAAGAATAAGTGTCATATATGAATTGTTTATATATAAAAAGCTAACTTACAGGATGCTTAATCCTTTCTATTACAACTTTATAATTAGAGAAATGTTTGGAGAAGCATCAAGTTCATCATGTATCTTAATTGTGCCCGACTGATGCATATCGATTAGCTAGCTACGAGGATTTCCGAAAGAAATCTAAGAATAGCAATCCTAAAGAAGGTCCTTATAGAGCAATTATTGGTGACCGCATCGCTAAGTAACTGCATAAAAGTACTTCTTTAAGTCCGTGAGAGGACATACACAAGACCTCATCTTCACCATACTCTCTTCTATGGACAGGAGAGTACTCCTGCTCTTCGGCCAACTTGTGGGCAAGGCCAAGGCCGAAGGACTCCTGCCTGCCCGCCTGCCCAGGCAGCGTGGCCGAGGGCTGAAGGCTATTAACGTTCTGCTGACATGGGGTAGGAAGCCTGCGTGTTTCCTGAAGCAACCCGAAGGCTCTATGCACCCAGCTCTTTTGCTGGCCAAGACCCAAAGTCAGCGCCATTTACGAGTCGAAGCACTGATCTGCCAACAGTCGCCGAGAGCGCATACTCTTTTAAAAAAGTTACCAGAGAAGGAAACGGCAACCGAGACTTTTGGCCGAGTTTGTACTTCGCTAGCTGACCTGGACAACCTTTCACAGTTTCACCACTGCGGTAACGGGCCTTACTTCACACTACCGGCACCAGCTCCCCACGCCTGTTCCTCCGGGCCGCAGAGGTCTGCAACAGGAGGACAGGGACAAGGACAGGGACAGGCGGAAAGTGGCGCGGCTGCCCCACTCCCCCGCCCCCACGCACCCGTGGTGAGCGGCGCCTTCTTCGGGCCCCACTTGACAGCCGGGTGCACCACGGCCACGCGCTGCGCGCCGGGCTCCACGGCCAGCGGAGAGGGGCCCAGCAGCTCCTCCAGCTCCGCCTCCTCCTCTTCATCCTCCTCCTCCTCTTCCCCTCCTCCTTCTTCTTCTTCATCATCATCCCCGACGGAGCCCGCCGCCCCCTTCCACCGCCCTCCGCCGCCCGCCCGCGGTGGCTCGCCCCTGCCCGGCGGCCGCTGGGGAGCTCGCAGGAGAACGGCGGCGCTGAGCGGGCGGGCGGACAACGGCCCGCCGCCGCAGTGGGCCGCGCC
>JAVKLA010000057.1:10633134-10688862 GCA_034782735.1 Sagittarius serpentarius
GGCCGCCGCCGCCGCCGCCCGCCGGCAGCAGAGTAGGAACGACTGCGAGAGGCGGCCGGGCCCCATGGCTAGGCCGTTGGCAGCGCCTCGCCACCCCCTCCCGCGGGCAAGGCAGCGGGAGGGACCGTTACGGAGCGCGTCCTTCCGCCCTCGCGCTGGCCGCGACGGAAGCCCCACGGCACCGGCCAGCCTGCCCCGCCCACTCGCCGTCGCGGGCCACGTGATAGCGATCCCCGCCTCTGATAGGCCGGGTGGTGCCCAGGGATGGCCGTGATTGACGCTGGGCCGAAGCCGGGGCTCGGGCCGCCGCAGCAGCGAGGGGAGCGGGAGCGGCCGGGAAGGAGCAGCCAAGGGGGGCGGTGTTGGCGCGCGCTCGGGCCTGGGGAGCGCGTCCCCGCGGCAGGTGAGTGGCGGGCCCCGTGCAGCGCGCGCGCAGCGCTGCGCTTTACCTTCCTCTCGCCGCCGCCCGGGCCGCGGCCGCTGCCGCGCCTCGCCCCGCGGCGGCAGCCAGCGCTCCCGCCTCCAGCCCGCAGCTGTACGTCCGTGTACGTGGTTGCGCGGGTGGCTGGCGCTCCTGCGCATCCCGGGGCGGCCCGCCGCCGCCCTTGACGCCCCCTCACGGCGGCGGCGGCGGCGACGCCCCTGAGGCGGCCCGCCTGTGAGGGGCGCGGTGCCGCCGGCGTTGCGGGGGTCTGCCCGAGGGGGAGGAGGGTGAGCGGGGCCGTACGGCCCCGGGCGGCTCTCTGACGGCCGGCGTCTTCGTGCGCCCTGCCTCGGCAGGGCTCCCGCCAGGTGCAGAGGTCCCACCTCCGAATTCTCCTCTTCGAATTAATGTCTGTCTCGAAGTTGCGTCCCCTTCTGCGACTTGGTTTTGCGGGGTGCTTTCTGACTTGGTTTTAGGGGAGCTGCCTAGAATTAACTCTCTCTCTTTTCTTTTCTTCACAGTTTTTGGCTGCTGTTTTCGCCCGCAAGAGCCAAAGCTTTGTTAAGTTTTTAACACTACCGATTGTGGTGAAGTTTCCTCAGAAGCAGTGCTGATCATGTTAGCTTGCTGTCTGTGCTGCTGAAATAATGTAGCGGAAATGATAGCCGAGCCCAACACAGCCAGTAACCTTCCCAGCCAAAAGTAAGACGTGGCACAGGTTGCCTATAAAATAATTAGGGTGCTGTCCCTTGAATTTGTGCCCTGCAGATACTGAGGCAGTCTACAATGTGTCATTTTGGGTGGGAGGGGAAAAAAAGAGGGATTTGCTACGCACTACATCTTCTTACTCATCTCTCCATCTTACTCCCTTTTATGTATTGTTTAGCATCTTTTTAATGGAGTGTTTTATGCTGATTGACAAGGACCTTGGCGTTACAAGCTTTTTCTGTGCCTTAATACAGTGCAAATGAATGTACTTTGAAAAAAAATAACGGGCAGATTCATAGTCAACACGTGTTCACTTCAGTGGTGGATTTGGGGGTGCTGAGGGGGAAGAGTGCTAAGTAATCTATAGTTTCCCTATTGGCATTGAGGGGGACATCGCTTCTCTGTAGCTGTTTTTATCAGGGATACATCAAGTCTTCTCCCTTTCATAGTGTTCGTTTTCAGTCATCAGTCGAAATGATCTATAAACCAAATGTATTCATATTGTTGCTTACAGAATGGTATTTGGAAGTAGAAAGAGCAGATATCAATAAATAAATGTCAAAGTTAAAACATTTGGGTATAATGTTGTCTAGTTTCAAAGAGTGAAGCTTCTTACACGTCCAGTGTTGCATGCTTTGAACTATTGCAGTCCAGGCCTTTGCTGATCCTGTTACCTTCTGAGCAAGTCTGTTCCAGGTCTTTTGCTTCATTAAACTCTAATGAAAGCTGAGAGATGTATTCCTCATAGTCCATGATGACAATTAATATAGCTTCCCATATGTCCTTTCCAGGGTGTTTCATCTGAAGCTAGCCTCTTAGTTTCAGAAGTGCCAGGAAGGCACCTGGTTATTGTTTAGGTGAGCTTCTTACGTAGCTTATCTAGAAGAAGCTTCTTCTTCCTGCAGATGTTTAAATACCTGCCTTATGAATAACCTTACTGGAAACATCAGTATTAAAAGGAAAAAAAAAAAAAGAGAAAGGAGAAACATGAGTATTGATAGTATCTGGATTTAAAAGATCTCTACTTTTCTGTGGGTTGTCTGTTGTAGCGTAGTGCTTCCTATGGCATTGCTATGTGTTGCAGGGCACTAATAATCAAAACAACTGAGAAACTAAATGGCTTTTTAGTATTAGTATTTGGTGCTTAGTTACATTCGTTGAGTGTTTAAGACAGATGTTTAGTGCGTATGTGAAAGTTACTCTAACTGGTTTTATCACAGAGATGTTTTACTTGTTCTGGACAGAGATATTAAAAGCAGTATGTGATCAGACAAGTACTTGACTGAGCTGTCCTACAGCAGTTTTGATTTTTTTGTTATTTAAATGTTTTAATTCAACTTGGACTCAATTATGGCTGCTATAATCAAATGAAATGCATTTATTTTCTCTATGGGATAGGGTAAGTTGCTGAATAGTACATGCAAACAATTCAGGAAAGTTGGGAGTGTGTTGAGCGTTATGTTGAGGTGTAACGCAGAAACAGGTAGCACATGTTAACATGATGTTGGCTGGCATCTGAGTTGTAGTTCTAGTGAAACAGTGCAAGTAAGGACATGTTAGTCCAGCCCCATAATGTTGCAGTCTGCTTTGAAATCAAGAGTGAAAGGACATAATCACATAGGAGAAGCAGCTCCTTGACAAACACGTTTGGATTCTTTTTGTTTATTTGTGGTCTGTAGAAGCATCTGGGAAGAGCTAATTGGCATCAGAAAAGTAGTACATATTGCTGTCTCTTGCTGCTTGTTCTTTTCAACTAGGAAGTCTCTGGTGCTGCTTGAGATACTTAATCTCTGTGGCTTGCAATTACAAATCAAAGAAAACATTTGAGAACTTTTGCAAACTGTTGCTTGTAGCATGCTGACTCAGTTGTGAACTATACTTCATCCCTCTCTTTTCTTTAACATGCAGAAGTCCAGACAGCTGGTGTAAGGACTGGTTCATCCCGAATTATTTTCTTGGCTTCCATCTGTCAAACACTGTGGCACATCTTGAACTTTTCTATGATAAGATGTTCATTGAATTTAACTTCCATGGGACTTTTCTCTGTAGGGAAGTTCAGCATTTGCAAAACTGTATTTAGAAATTTGATATATTTTTATATTTATGTAGAATTTTTATAGGAGTCTTTGGAAGCGTATTTCTACATTGCTTACAGTGAAGTGTCCCAGTAGATTAAAAAAGTAAACAGAGTTGTGTTTAAATAAAAACGTCAGTCTGCTCTCACTAATGAAGTAACATCAGGTCCTTGGTCCTGCGGTTGATGCTATTCAGCCTCAGGATTTGCTTTGCAGAGGCAATGTCTGACTGAAAGAGTCTTGGGAAAAACAACAACAAGAGTGCTTATCTGGCATTGATAAACCTATCTGAGATTGAGCTGGCTCTGCATCTACAGCACAGTTAATTCTCCATCTGGGTTCTCCAACACTGGATATTGGAGGGTAGACTATATCTGACAGTGTAATACACTGTTTTTTCTTTGTAAAGTTGTCACTTGTGTTAGTACACTTTCTTGTTGCAGCAGTCTCACAAAAATGAAAGTAACTGTACACTGTCATATTTATTTTTGTGCCTCCTTATACTGCAAGTCAACTGGCTTCATGTCCTGGCCACTGTAGTTTAAAGGGAGGCCATAGCAGCCAGATACCAGTACTGGACCTGCTGCACAAGTGGGATCCAGCTCGTCTGCTGAAACGTAGCCTTTGGCAAAGCATATTGTTAGCATTGGGAATGATGAAAAGTGGCATGATTTCATTGCAGATAAATGTATGGCTTCAGATCTCCCAGAAGGTGCATCTTTATTTATAAAATTATTCCTCCATCATATTAGCAATGACCTGCAAATGAAATTTCTTATGTTTTTTTTTTTATTCAGCATGTTTTATAGACAATATAAAGAACCGTTTCTTCCTCTCATTTGAAATTGCAGACCAGTCAAATGTTATTACCTTGTTTTGTGTAGAGCACCCACGAAGTGAAGGCATACTTGTGTTATTGATGCGTGGTGCAAAGCTCTTAAGTCAACAAAGGCTGCCTTAAGTCAACATCAGCTTTCTGTTTTGCTTACTTACTTTCTACTTCCTTGATATCTTTGATAGTTTTGCTAGTTTTCTAATTACCTATAGAACTTACAGGAAAGCAAATAGTTTGAAAAAGGCCCCAAATTTCTGTTGTACTTTTAAAGTTAGCTGATGACATAACTTTCAAACGATTCATTAAAAATATTAAAAGACATGTATATGTTTTTATTTTCTTCTGTTGTTTGTACTGAAGTGTGTAGTTCTGTGTTCTCACTGCTAACCCCTTCAATGTGTTTGTTACGCTTCAGAGAGAATGCTGTCCATGATGAGACTGCGCCTGAGTCTGCAGTGCAGAACAGCAGCTGTGTGAGAAATGGCAACCTGAAAACACCAGTAAGTTGAGTTATTTTTTCATTTTTTTAATTATGGAATTTATTTTCTGTTTCATTCAATTGTTATAAAATTGAGTATTACATAAAACAATTGCAATACAGTGCATCTAAAAAGCTAGTCACTGGATACAGCTTGAGCCCCGAATTCCATTGGTATTAGAGCCTCAATGCTGGCTTTTGAACAGTCAGTTCATTTCAGAGTGTGTTCTTCCTTAGCTGTGCCTTGTGTGCAGCTGATGTTAATTTTCAGGTTGTGTGTTTACTCTGTGAGTGAAAAGATGTAGAAGAGCTTCAGTGCTTGCTGTCTATTCTTCAGAAATTACAGCTGCCACTGAAAAATGCCTTCTCAGTAGTATACAACTGTTCAGAAGCTTCTTTCCTGTTATACCTTCCTATGTTTATGACTCATTGAGAAAAAATTCAAACTGGTAAATCCTTTCTTTCATCCCCTTCTGGTATGGTCATGTTTGATAAGGCTTTATCAGTGTCCTTGAAGCTTAAAAGTTAGCACCCTGGGGAAATCATTACAATGAGAGCAAAATAAACTTGTTATTAGAGATAACTCATGTATCTGTGAATGGCTGTTACATATTATGTTTTCTCACGTACTTTCTTTGCTTGACTCGTTTCAGAGAGAGAAACAGAAGGTTCGAGAACAGTGTGAAAACGTAAGGAGAAATTCTTCCAGTAGCAGAAGAGTGAGGCAGCTGCAGAATGGCGAAGTGGTTGAGGCAGTCACGTTGTTTGAAGTGGTTAGCATGGGGAAGCAGGCCATACAGGTATTTCTGGCTCTGAATTCTGAGAGGAGTTGGTGGAGGGAAGACAGATAAACAGTGGTCATTTCAGTGATTTATACTCTGGAGCACTGAGATTTTGTTCTGGTTTGGCATAGCTGCGGAAGGAACATGTTTGATTGGAAAACTGTTACGAGCATGGCTCTTGAGAAGAATGCATCTTCAAGAAATTAGTGAAAAAGTAGCTGTCAGATATTTAAGAAGAGGAAAGAAATATGTACCTAAACCAGTCTTCCTAAAGCAATGTCTGAACATACAAAAAGAGAATTATTTTAAAAAAAATACAGGAAAGGTTCATCAGTAGAAAATTTTGGTTGTTCATGACTCTGAAAATCACACAATTTTTTGTTTTTTTTCTGGGAGCTTGCCTTTTTTGGTATTTTTCTTTTACTTCCATTCCAATGCAGTTTAACAGCAATTTGCATAATAGTCAAGTTTCCTGTGCATCTGTGTAGTTAGCAACTTTCTTCAGTGTGAGGAAGCCTACCTCCCCATACTCTGTGAGCATATGTGTATATTATGTTTGTGTATGTGTATGAAGGATTAAAATCTGGAGCCCCAAATATTTTTATACAGGGTTATACATATGTCTCCAGTATGTAGCGTCTGTAAGTAAAGTATGTGTATGCACGTATGAAATATACATTTATATTTTGAATGTGAGACCTTAGTTTTTCCAAAATGTTTGTGTGGATGGACTTTTGCCATGCTACAGCTGTGTTAACTTCAGTAGAGCTCCCTGAAGAGCTCAGCTTCTGCTGTGCAAAGCGTGATGTGAAGGGCTTGGAGAGGCAGCAGCGTGAGTCCAGGCTGCTGCTGCTGCTAGAGCTTATTAGACCTGGCACTGCAGGTGGGCTGAAGCCTGGATGGCTTGTCCTAGCAGGCCTGTGTCACATACAGGCTGTACCGCCCTAGAAATGAAGTTTGGAGTTGTTTCTTAGCTTAAGTGTAGTATGTGAATGGTTTCAGCCTACTGCACAACCCGGGTGCTAGAGAAGAAGAGAACTCCCAAGGACAATTGCTAATATTAGTTTAATATTAATTATTAGATGGTGCAGAGGTTAAATGTGGGGGTTTGTTGGTTGGTTGGGTTTGATTTTTTTTTTCTTTTTTTTTTAATGAAACTGTTACCTCAGTGCTGACAAGAACTCAGCAGGGCAACATTTTGTGTTTTGTATATTAAATTTATTAAAACTGTGCTTATTTTCCCTGTTATCAGGGAGCAAAGCATCTATGAATGGCAGTGTTGCCTAGAGCAGAACTTGTGAATGAGCAGTTCAAGACTTCATTTTGCCCCAGAAGGAGTCTTTTGCCTGTACTATTAGAAATGGAACACAATGGCGTGGAGTTTATTCTCATTTTTATAATTTAATGGAGATGAAACAATGTTAGTTTGTGTCTTTATTATGGATGTCCTCAGTGGAGTGCAGCATGCTGCGTTCAGCTCCTGACTGAGTTTCTTTAATCTTTTCTAGTCTGTAGTAGATGACTGGGTTGAAGCTTATAAACAAGACAGGAATGTGGCACTTCTAGATCTGATCAACTTCTTCATTCAGTGCTCAGGCTGTCAAGGTAATTTACCCTCTTAGTAGCCCTTTCCATTGTCTATGGGTGAGAGCAGTCTGAAGTGTGCTTTCTAAAATGGAATTTTTCTCTCCAGTAAATCACGTACTTATAATCTGTACTGTTCATTAAGACAAACTCCAGATGGGCAGGACTAATAATAAAGAACGTTACTGGTTAAATTCTCTGACTCTGTGTTTACAGCATACCAACTCTCAGAATTGTATTTGAATATGGTTTGCAAGGTGAGGTTTCTGAAGTGGCATGTCACATTACTTTGCAGAATCCCCATACAGGGAAGATAGTTTTGATGACTGTTCTAATAAAAATGTAGTGTTTCAGTTGCCATTTGTTTTGTAATTTCCTAGTATCTTTTGTTTTGCTAGTATCTTTGAAAATAAACAACTAGCAAATTAAGCTCCCTGCTTTGGTGGCTAGAAAAGCAGTCTCTTACCTCATTGCCGTTACTTTTACGAGAGGGTTGTGCAGCTGTCTATTACGTAACGAACACTGAGACACAGTGACTTCTGGGGACAGTCAGCTAGTGAAATGCTTCAGGATGGCAAGTAAGCATTTTAAGAAGACTACTCTGTTAGTTTGAAACTTCTGAGTGTATTTAAGCAGCGAGAATGTACCTTTACCCTTTTTTCCCAGGTCTTCGACTAATATGCCTTCTTTTATGGGAAATGTTTTGGGGTCTTTGACTAGCAGTGGGTAAAATTTTAGTAAATCCTTGAAGTAAATGAATGGACAGAGAAAATAGCCATGCCAGACAGCACAGGGCAGATTTCTCTAATGTGAATTTCAGTTTTGCTTCATCAGTATTTTCTACTATAAATGAATTTGTGTCTCCCTATTATGTATGTTGCCCATGCCAGTGTAAACGGAGATAAAACAGTCTCTATTTCTTGGTGTTTCTGAATTTAAAATTAAGTTCTTAACGCGGTTTGGACTTTAATGTAATATGGTTGTCGGTAAGTCTTTTCAAAACATTACTTTTCTAGGCATGGTAACAGCAGAGATGTTTCAAAGTTTGCACAAGAAGGATGTCATGCAAAAAATGACAGAGACCTTTGATGAGGTAGGCACAGCTTTGACTTTGCATGCCTTATATATATAAACAATAGGCTTGACCGTAATAGCCAACCTGGACAGAGTTCCTTCTGCTTATCAGCAGCTGTGTCCTATTTCCTTAATTTAGAAAAATAATCCTGTTTTTCACAAGAGAAATTTAGTGTTGTAATGACCCATTTTAGCAGCAGCATTTTTTTGTAAGTCACTTATTTTCAGAGTTTTATTAGGGCTATCTAACTGCAGTCTTCCTGAATCTGGCTTTCTCTGAGGAGTTCTTTTGATAGTGATTTCATAGAGGTAAATATAACCCGGCATTGTAGTAGGTGAACAGTTCCTTTGGTATTTGGTTGATGGGTCCTTTTAAAAATACTGTTGCGAATTACTGATAAGCTAATTCAGAGATTTTTTTTTTTAGCTAATATTTTTATGTGAATCTTTTCCTTCTGTTTTACTGACAATATGAATTGTTATGACTGTATTATGTCATATGAAAGAAGAAAAATGCATTTTTGAGTTTTAGGTAATTGTCAAAACAGTAGTGAATATCTCATTTCTTGAGGATTGTTAAGAAAAATGCATAGCTTTACAATACTTTTTCTCTGTTTAACTGCTTCTTGGCTAATTATGCCAACATCAAATTTTCTGCAGCACTCTCACAGTTGCATCTGTGCCTTTTTTCTGTATTTGCCACCTCTAAATTGATTGGTCAAGCAGCAGCCATCAGCCTTGCTTTAAGTGAGCATCTCTCAAAGACCAGCTGCTATAGAAATTCCCACAGAGAATGAATTTGCCAACATGGTTTTCTTCGTTTTAGAAGTGTAGTAGTACTTGGGCTAATTTTTGACAGAAATGATCTGATACATGTCTGGCCATATGAATTAGTAATCTGCCACTTCTTTCACAGCTAAATTAGCCCTGAATAGCCCTCATGATAGGGTAGGCACAATGGAAGGTATGAAGATGTGATTATTGTTATCAGCAGCCTGATGTGTTACAGCTCTAACATTTTCACCTGTCCTGGTGGGCAAAAAGGAAGGTTCTATACTTGCCTTAGAAGCTGTAGTCTGCATGCTATAAAAACAAAGTAACTTTGTTTTGGGGGCAGTATTTTGACATGCTGTTCTAGGGAAGCATTTTACTGGTGGAAGGAAGTGATAATCCCTGTGTTAGATACTCTGTATTTCTGTTTTTTTTTCTTTTTTCTTTAATTCTAACTCCAGTGAATTCTGAAATTCTTTGTCTGTTTTTAGGTAAACTCCTAAAATGATTTATACAGAACTAAGTATTTTGAAAGACAGTATCTGTCAGCTTGTTTAACTGGTATGTTGTGACTAGTATTAAGTCAGCATTAATATAGGAAAAAAACCATCTGAAGCAACTGTTTCTATGTTAACTGCTGTTATTAGGTGACTGAAAAAATGCCTGAGGATTAAACCAATTTCTTTTAAAGCAGAACTATGATAAAAGCAAGAGCAAAATAGGTTGTTATTTTCAAGTGAGTTGTTTCCTCTTTGTGTTTCTTTTCGCATGTAGTTCTCATCTTTTTCATAAATAAGATGCAAAAGTAACTTAGTGATTAAATAGTGCCATACAGGACTACCGTGATTTTGAAAATATTTTTTGAAAACAAATGATAATAGTAGTGAAAGTAGTAATGAGAGTGGAGAATATTACCAGATATCTGCTTGAGTATATCATCTTGCCTTTTGATGTGTAGTTTGTTTATAGCATTCAGAGGATTGGAAAATTAAAGGTTTTTCTGTAGTTCTTCATTCTTGATCATTTCAGTGATCTAAGCATTGCTTTACTGTTCCAGTAATTAATTGCAACACTATATCCATGTACCAGTGCTTCCTCCTGAAATTCTCATTAGTTTTCCTGGTTTCAGCTGGGATAGAGTTAATTGTCTTCCTAGTAGCTGGTACAGTGCTGTGGTTTGGGTTTAGTATGAGAAGAATGTTGATAACACCCTGATGTTTTCGGTTGTTGCTAAGTCGTGTTTAGTCAAGGACTTTTCAGCTTCTTGTGCCCAGCCAGCAAGAAGGCTGGACGGGCACAAGAAAGCTGGGAGGGGACACAGCCAGGACAGCTGCCCCAAACTGGCAAAGGGGTATTCCATACCGTGGGATGTCATGCCCAGGATATAAACTGGGGGGAGTTGGTCGGAGGAGGCAGATCAGTGCTCAGGAACTAACTGGGCATCGGTCAGCGAGTGGTGAGCTATTGCCTCGTGCATCACTTGTTTTGTGTATTCCAATCCTTTTATTCTTATTGTCACTTTATTGTTGTTACTAGTGTCATTGTTAGTTTCTTCATTTCTTTTCTATTAAGCCATTCTTATCTCAACCCACAAGCTTTACCTTTTTTTCTGATTCTTTCCCCTATCCCACTGGGTGTGGGGGGGAAGTGAGTGAGCAGCTGTGTGGTGCTTGGTTGCTGGCTGGGGTTAAACCACAGTACTACTGTTAGTGGGAAATGTTAGTGGATAGAGTCTGGCAAGAAATGTGAAGGGCAACAAGAAAAGATTGTACAAATAATACCAACAGCAAAAGGAAGACCAAGGAAAACGTGGGCCCACTGCTAAATGGAGCAGGGGCCCTGGTGACAAAGAAGAACCTGAGCTACTCAATGCATTCTTTGCCTCTGTCTTTGCTGGTAAGACTGGTTTTCAGAAATATCAGATCCCTGAGACCAGAGGGAAAGTCTGGAGCAAAGACTACTCTACCCTCTATGGAGGAGGATCAGGTTAGGGAACACTTAAATGGACTGAACATACATAAGACCATGTGGTCTGACAGAGTATATCCAAGAGTGCTGAGGGAGCTGGCTGAGTCATTGTGAGGCCTCTTTTGATTATCTTTGAAAGGCTGTAGTGACTGAGATTTCTGAAGACTCAAAGAAAGCAAATGTTACTCCTATTTTCAAGAAGGGCAAGACGGCGGATCTGAGAAACTCAGGCTGGTTAGCCTCACCTAGATCCCTGGGAAGGTCATGAAGCAACTAGTTCTAGAAATAATTCCAAACACATGAAGGACAAGGTGATCAGGAGTAGTCAGCATGGATTTAGAAAGGGGAAATTGTGCTTAACCAACCTGATAGCCTACTATAACAAAGTGACTAGCTTGGCGGATGAGGAGAGAGCAGCAGATGTTGTTTATCTTGACTTTGGTAAGACTGAACACATTGTCCTGTAACATCCTCATAGACAAGCTGATGAAGTATGAGTTAGTTAAGTGGACAGTTAGGTGGACTGAAAGCTGGCTGAACAACCAGGGCTATGGGGTAGTGATTAGTGGCACAAAGTCCGGTTGGAGGCTAGTCACTAGTGGCGTTCCCCAGGGTTTGATATTTGGGCCAATACGGTTTAACATCTTTTAATAACAACTCAGACAATAGGGCAGAGTGTAGTCATAGCAAGTTTGTAGATGATACAAAACTGGGGGGAGTAGCTGCTAGACCAGGTGGTGGCTCTGCTGTTCAGAGGGACTTCAACAGACTGGAGAGTTGGGCAGAGGGGAACCTCATGAAGTTCTGCAACAGGAAACCCCATGAACCTGGGGAGGAATAACCCCATGCACCACTACACACTGGTGGCTGACTGCCTCGAAGCAGCTCTGCAGAGTAGGATCTCGGTGTCCTTGTGGATGACAAGACGAGCACGAGCTAGCAATGCACCCTCGCAGCGAAGACCACCAACAACCTCCTGGGCTGTATTAGGCAGAGCATTGGCAGCAGGTCATGGGAGGTGATTCTTCCTCTCTACTCATAGTAGTGAGACCACATCTGGAGTGCTGAGTCAAGTTCTGGGTTTTCCAGTACAAGAGAGATGGATTTACTGGAGCAAGGCCAGCGAAGAGCCACAAAGGTGATTAATGATCTTGCATATGAGGAGAGGTTGAGAGAGTTGAGCCTGTTCAGTCTGAAAGAAGGTGGCTCAGAGGGATCTCATCCATGGGTAAAAAATACCCAGTGGGACAGAATGAGGAAGAGGAAGCCACACTCTACTCAGTGGTGCCCAGTGAGACAGTGATCACAAAGGCAAGCCAATATGAGCAATAGGCACAAACTGAAACGTATGAAATTTGCCTGAACGCAGGACAACAGTTTTACTGTGAGGGTGGTCAAACAGTGGAACAGGTTGCCCAGAGAGGTTGTGGAGTCTCCATCTGTGAAGATATTACAAAGTGGACTACACACGGTGTCACCTGACACTGAGGGGACAGACAGGTTCCTTTAGGGATCCTTGGCAGAATGATGATGGCACTAATTGTAGTTATTACTAAAACTTTATTGTCTTAACAGGATATTATGATTAGTTTCATAGAGAATTTATGATTAGAATGGCACAGAATTGCTACGAGCAGAATCAATATAGTAGCATAATATGGAATTTATAATACAACTTACGATTTCTAATCACCTAAGTAATACAGAATTTGTAATACAATTTAACTTATAATTTCTCATCACCTGGACCCTTGATCAGGTCAAATCTTAATATGTGGTTTGCCGTATCAATATAAGAAGCATAATCTAAACTTGAAAATCATATAAAAGAATACAAGTCACTCATTTCTTGGAGGAAGCAGATGACACTGGAGGTGTCCCTGCCACTGAGGGGGTCACAGGTCTCACTGCCCAGCAGCAGCTCTGGTCCAAGTTTCCCACTTAGGCCTTGCAGCCACTTGATTTTATGGACAGTGCTCTGGGTGCTGTGATGCTTCTCTGTTCTGTGATGGGGTCATCACCACTATCTGGCTGGCTGGGTGCCCAGGGCCTTCGAAGCCAGTAAGGAGGGGAGCAGTTGGCCTGGTGCCCAGCAGCCTTGAGGCTGGTAGGGAGGGGAAGAAGAAATCTGTTTGGTTTGTCTGCTTGGTTCACAGGACCTTCAGGGCCTGATACTGAGGGAAAGGGAATGAATATGTGACCCACTTGGTCACAGAGAATGGCTGCTGGCCTCATAAAATGGCATTGGTTATGCTAACCACATTACCAGGGTTGGGAACAGGGGGTACTGGTCACACACAGCACTGGGCAGTCTGCTATGACTGACCCTGCTTGAGCAGGTGGGGTTGAATTAGATGATATCAAAGAGTCCCTCTCAATTTCAGTCTGTCTTTGATTCTGTGAAAACTTGTACTGGCATTGGAAGCAGAGAATGGCTTCAGTATGGTCATTGAGGCATTTATTTTTCTCTCTGTGGGCCGTGGTATTTCTCAGTGGAGAGACAGGCTTCTGTTTAGGACCACTGCTTTTTGTTTTCCCCTCTTTCTTAAACTATTCTGTTTCTCTCTTCTGCTTTTCCTCCTGTGTGTGGCATTTTATTTCTTGCAGTTCTTTGTTCTTTTGTAGGTTTCCTTCCCTCTTCCGCTTTGTTGCTGAAACGTTTAGCAATAAGTTTGATGCATAACTGTGCAGCCAGATAGGGATAGAAATACTTGTTCTTCACTGAGCCTAATAAAGAACTGTAGATTTCATGTCTCTTGTCTTGGAACAATTGCAGAGTTGAGGAAACATCTCTGAATCAAGTCAGACTAGTGCTGAAAACATTTCTCTATAACTTGAAAAGATCAGAGTAGTTTTCCAGAGTTTAGATGTTTTACAGTACCTAGTTACTGTATGTTGGAAAGGTGTATATATACTTAGACTTGCTGAGGAGCCATATGTTAGATTTAATAATGAGAATTATACCTCATATGTGTTTGCTTATAAATTTTAAAAACAAGTTGTCTCTTACTTGTAGCAAGAAAACTCATGTTTATATAAAAGTGTGGTTTTTCTGCTGTCATTGGTTATAAATAAAAATTACCGAGATGAGAAGGAATTAGATTTTGTTTAATGCATTGGATTGTATGAGCCACCTGTAACACAAATTGCCTTGTTTTAATAGCCTTTTAAATATGATACATGGTTTGTGATGCTTTTGTCTTTATGAATTAACTGTGCCGTTTCATCAAAAAGCTTTTAAAATTTTGTCTCGTGCATCACAGGAAACCGGGTTGCAGTACAAGAAATTCATGGCCTATCCTTGGATCCTGACAGTTACTTGGCCCGTGGACACGGTAGGACTCTTGTAGTTCTCTGCAGCTGTAGTATAGTATTTTCTGTGGCTGTATTTCCTGTTTCCAGTGTAGGCGAATTCAGCAGAACTAGCCATCTTAAACTGTGCGTTAGTGAATAGAGATAATCCTGCACTTCTGAGGTCTGCTTCATCAGGTCTGTTTTAGACCTCTGGTTTGGATGAACACACACTTTTTGAAGTGCCCTCTATTAGTGAATCTCACTATTGGTGTCAAAGGGACATCAGCATTCTGAACAGACTGGTGTATGTCAAGTTGCAGTGGTGTTCAAGGGTGTTCCCCGTCCCTTCCAGCAAGCTCTACGCACACACATGTGCATGCATATGTGCACGCACATGCATGCACACAGAGGTTTGTTTTGGCAGACAGATTTGTTCAGAGGCTTGTTTCACCAAAACATTTGCTTGCAAACATACATGTTTGATTGGAAGAATATTTTGAGAACAGAAACAGCTTTTCTGTAATGCCTCGTCCCATAAAACGCTTACAGCATTGTGGGGAGTTCATCTTAACTCCTTGTTGGCACTTCACTTTGACTTTTCTCTCTTTCCGTAGACTCTATATGAAAGAAAGAAACATTTCCAGGATGAGTCAGAGCAGGAGCTTCAGTTGAGTGATTTGAATAGTCCTCTGGAAGAATCTGTGTTAAGTGCCTAATGTGACCTGGTTTCTGGAAGTAGAGTTGCTTCTCTACTGGATATGGAGGGAATCTAAGGGAATCCCAGGTTAGGTGCCTAAATTTAGGTGGTGTCCCCATTGTGCTGTCTATATATTTACAGTATGCATGTTGCCATTAAACAGTATCCCAATATGATAAACATGGACAGCAGAAATGCTCTTAAAAAGTGAGATGTCTTCCTGCATTTGTGCTGCTTTTCACACTGAGGAGTAGGCTACAGTGATAAAGTAGGTATTTCCTGCAGTTGTAGTCTGTCTTTCTACTGTCTGTGTTGTGATCAAGGAGCATTAAGTGGGGCCTGCTGGGGACTTCCCTTTCTGTTTTGGCACTTGCTACTACTGTTAGGCTCTGAACTGACTCTTACAACCTGATCTGGAACACATCCCAGATTCCCAATGTGCTTTGGGTGGCAGGCATTCCTGTGATCAGTCTGTGTTTGCATTTATTTTTCAACAAAGCAGTGGGTCCTGTGCTTTGGAAACAAAGTTGCAAGAGAAAAGCATGAAGTGCACTTTAGAAGCACAGGAGGTTATTCTGGGCCTGAAGCTGTGTGTTAGAATACTCTGAGAAGGTGTTTGACCAAGTAGTGAAGGACCAGCTGAGTAGTGGCCTGCCTTCAGGATGAAGTTTTTCATAGGGAGTGAAGATCTGGAGTTCCGTGGCTCCATTCACACCTGGAAACTATCAAGATGTAAACTGATATTCAGTGCCATTCCTGGGATCTGTGAGGTGCAAATGAAATACGTGTTCACACTGCCTGAGGTTGTCATCTACGAAGTCTTCCTAGTGTGCCCTTCACATGAGATGCACCATTTTGTGTGAGAAGTCATTTGAACTGCCATCTGCCTGTTTTCTTCCTGGCAGTATCAACTGTACTGTGAACATTCTTGTGGTTTTATTGTAACTTGCTTTTTGCATGATGTCAGCGGTATTGCCTACTTACTGTTTCTGTGGAGGTTTTCAGAGACGTAGGTGCTGGTGGGGTAGGTGGGTGACTCAGTATTTGTCATTAAGCTGTAGCCTGATAAACGCCTTAAACTGGCAGTGCTGCTGAGGAAAACAGTCCCATTCTTTTCACACCACAGTTGGTTGTTTTCACTTTTCAGTCACTTCAGTTTCCTCCTGGATTTTACCATGCACTTGCAGGAACAGGAAGAACGGGGAAGAGGGGAAGCACTACTACCTGTGAGGAAGTAGAAGAGGCCAGGAGTGCTCATGGTTTATGCCAGTGAAAGTTATTTATGATACTGTGGCTTCACATGCCCTCTCCCACCCATCTTTTCACAGCTACCTCACATACATTGCTTTCAGATATGAGCTATCATGACAGTGTAGCTCTAATGAAACTAGTTTGTCTCTGTGCTTGCTTGTAACCTAGTTGCATGTCCCTACTTTGGAGTAATAACCATGAAAAAAGTTATGAGGGGCTCAGGTGAAGCTGACTGTCAGCAAAACTCTCTCTGATACTCAGTGGGAGAGATGTTAAATGGTGAGCACAAACAAAACTAATTAGTATGTTTTCTCTTGACTTTTCTTTCTTGTGCAGGACAATGAAGACTACCCGCTGATCAGAACAGGACCATATTGGAAGAAGTTCAAGGCTAATTTCTGTGAATTTATTGCAGTGCTTGTCCAACAGTGCCAGTGTAGCATCCTGTATGATAGCTACTTGATGGACACTATCATCTCGCTGCTTACAGGCTTAGCGGACTCCAGGGTCAGAGCATTTAGACACACGAGCACTTTGGCAGGTAAAATAACTCACAGAGTTGCAGTAGATCATGTTTTGTTGACTTGTGTACAAACAAAACTGCTCAAAATTGAAAAGCTGTCTTTACTGGAGCAGTTGTTCTTTTATGCATTGACAGTGCCTTCCTCCTAATCTATGTTACTGTAATATAAATTATTTGTTCCCATGTGTATCTGAATGGAATTTGGATGCTTTAGATATGATAGATCTAGACCAATTTTTTATTTCTGAAGAAATTTTGTTTAATGCCTCACATGACTAACTTTAGAATTATGCTGTGTTCCGATTCTTTTTTTTTTTTCTTTTAGTAACTGATTTTTCACAGTCAGTTTTCTGTTTTGTTATTTTCCTCCCTCCACTAATTAACGTGATGAAGTTGCATTAAATGTTTCACCTAAAAAAGCTTCCTTTGGAGAGCTGCTATTTTTGTGGTACCTGTGCTAAAAAGAACATTGCGTGTTACACATTCTTGTTTCATGCAGCACGATGATACTAAAGTTACTACTTTTTTTTTTTTCCCCCTTAAAGCCAGTAAATACCCTCTTTGCCATGCAAAGAGCACTTAAAGTATAATTTGTTCTAAAGTACACTGCTCTGAAGGCTCAAGAAACCCACTTGAAATCTATGCAAACCATCTAGTGATTTTTAGAGGAACGTGAATTTTTGTCAATTCAAGTAAAATATTAAGATTCCCAGCCTTTTATGGGCCAGCTTCACTGTTGGGTGGGTTGTTTGTTTGTTGTTTTTTTTTTTGTTCTTGTTACTGAAAATCACGTGTTTCACAAGTCTAGATTCTTTTGCAGAAAAATCAAAATTACATAAACTAAGAAAAGAGTTGCCCAGTAAAGTACTCCTCTGACTAGAACTCTGGCTAAAAGTTGTATATCACCAGTAATGTCACTAAATTTTCCTTTTTTGATCATTGCCTTTAAAATAAACACTGTAATTTTAAAACAAATGACTATAATTTAGTAGTGTTCGTATTTTGGATAATAAACTGGATTTGGCTAACCATATCCTTTTTGTGGTAAAGTGGTGAATATATTTACACTACGTATCTCTAAGCTAAGCTAAGTATGTTGGGTTTGTTTCCTTTTTAGCAATGAAACTTCTGACAGCAGTTGTAAGCGTACATCTGAACCTTGAAGTCAACAAGCACAATGCTCAAAGATTATATGAGGTGGAGAAGCAGAGGATGAGTGGCAAGAGGACCAATTACAGACTTGACCAGCTAGAGAGAAAAAGGAAAGAGGTTAGGCAGGTGTCTTGTATGGGAGATGCGTGAAGATGTAAAAAGAGGGATTGCTGACAGCTTGCTTTTGAGTCACTGCAGTTTGAGGTTTATATATTTATCTAATGCATGGTGCAGAGCAGTTGTGACTGGCTAGATTAAGTGGTACAAAAATGACTAAGGTAATAACTGCCCTATGTACAGTTAACTTGTGGTGTCTGTCGTACTAATTGCTTCTCTAAATTGGCTTCATTAGCCCTTGATTTCTATAGAAATATGGATTTATACACACATGTAATTGCATCAGCAGCTCTGGTGTTGTGGGAGTGCAGTTTTTGCATATGTTTATACAAATTACAAGCCAAAATTTTAGTTCTTGAACTGAATTTCAGTGAATGAAAAAGGACACAGGATAGCTGTGATCTTGGTGTAAGTAATGCAATGTAAAAATGGTCATAACTTCAGGTATGACCTGTATCTTTCTTGCTGTTCAGCTTCTGTCATTTCTTCTGGGCTCAGCCAGGTAGCTCCTTATCAACTCCCAGAGACAGGCCTATAACTGTAAGAAATAATTCTGGCTTGAGGTTGGAGGTGACTTGGTGTATGAACATCAAGCATGGTTCCTTCTCTCCTGACCTTAGAATCGGTTACCTCTGTTCTTAGCTTTGGATGTCCATGGACTTCTCAGTTGTAGAAACAACTCCTTTTTTTTGTGGGAAGAAGTGTTTGGATGAGACAGGGGTTTTTGGTATCATCTTAAGTCTGATCTTTCAGCAAAACCAGAGGAATTGTGTGTCTTGGGGGTAAAACCCAAAGTTGTCACCCTTCCTGATGCTGCTGATGAGAGAATGTTTTTATTAAGTGGCTTAGGTTTCCAGAAGTTCATAACTACATTTTCAGGGCTCGGTTAAAATACACGCTCATTGTGGAATAGGTGCATTTTGAAAATTCCCTTGTCTGCCTTTCTTCCATCTCTGTTTAAGTGCATGAAAAGAGAATTTGGACCTATACATGAAGATTGCTTAATAGTTGTGCTGTATCTTTCTGTGTATTGATAGATCAAGACTCACTATATCAAACAAGTCCCTTGTTATCCAGGCTAGCAGCTGGTATCTTCTAAACCTGGTATCTGATAAATGTAGCCACAGAAAGGCCAATTGCTAATGTAGATACAGACCACTCATTTTATGTTGGTACCATGTGTAAATGCCAGCAGTTTACACCACAGTTGTATTGTAAGTGCACTGATGCAAACTTTTACTGTATAGTGAATTGTGGGACCAATATTAACATTCAGTTCCCTTTGTATTTCAGTATGAGCATAAGCTTCTAGAGGTACAGAACATGATGAATGCTATTTTCAAAGGGATGTTTCTAAACCGTTACCGGTAAGAATAAAAATAAAGCTGTGATGTGTATCTGCATTCCCAAGAAACTCTTGCTGAGATTGTCCAGATACCAGAATCAAGTTAAACATCCTAGAGGCACTGATGATGTCAAGGAAAGTGTAGCAGTTAAATTATTTGGAAGAATTTGAGTTTATGAAAGGACCTCTCTTAAGTATGTTTCTTAAGTTCTTCCCTATAGAGCAGTGTATTTGTGATTAAGAAGGTACCCAGAATTACAAAGTAATTATTGCATGAACCATTTGTAGCTAAAAGTGGCTTGTCGACTGAAGACTAACTTAGAACATTAATATGAAGATACTAGTAATATTTTTGATTATACGTGCTTCTGCAATTCCAGAAAATAAAAATATTGCAAATAATATAATTATTATATATTAGACATTTTTAATGTATTGATATTACAATTTTATAATTTCACAGCGATGTGATCCCCGAGATCCGAGCAACTTGCATTGAAGAAATTGGCAGCTGGATTAAAACATACCCAGATGCTTTTTTAAATGATAGCCACTTGAAATACATTGGGTGGATGCTGTATGATAAGGTAAAGTTTTAATTTTTCTTACTGGGGGCAGTAGATGGGAATTAATTTTTTTTTTTTTTTTTAAAGAATCCTACCATTTAAATTCTTGAGAGCAGGTATTTAAGACTGTGGTGGTACAAAAAAGAATTTCTTCTTCATTTAAGCTTTTATTTTTAAAGCCATTGTAGCATGAAATAAGAGAACATTTTTTCAGTTCTATAGCAGTGTGTGTCCCTGTGCGTGCAGTTATTTTTATATGTTACTGAATCAGGAGCTATTACTGAATTGTAAAATGGCCTATATCATTTGAGCACATGCAGTGTTAAACGTTGACTAAAATTCTGCTTTTAGGTTTGGCTACATTTTAAATTTTGTTTTATTTTATAAAAATGATGAAATAAATATTGCCTACAGTAAAATAGTCTTCAATATTGCTTTTCTTATTTGGAATTAAATGGATATAGAAAATATTGACGGAAAGTCCAGTCATTTCCCAAAGGGTTTTCTCATTTTCCCTATAGTAAGTTTATTTTTCTTTTTTAGTAGAGGCACATTTAAAATACAAACAAACCCCCACCAAAACAACAACAACAACAAAAAAATCCAAAGAGAACAGTAACTAAAAAATATGCTTTTTCTCATCTTTCTAAAATGCATGAGAGATTTTAGGGGGATAGGAATATTTACCGTGAATGGCTTACGGTTACCAGAATTGGTACACTGTACTTCTGCAGGCCACCTTTTAAAATGTATATAGTTTCTGTAAAAATTCTGAAACATCCTCAGTTTTGTCAGTTTTAGGTAATGGTTTGTGTTCTGTGAATGAAATTGTAGTTTACCACAAAGCCAGGAGGGGGAGCACAAAGCCTCTTACTTCTCTGAGTTGTGCCATTACTGTAAAGGTAGCATTTAGGTTTTTAGAACAACAAATTTATCAAGAACGTCTTTTCCTGCATAAATTTTATCTGATCAGAATACCTTTTTAGTATATGTTCAGTTGGGAGAATTCTCAAAAGAAAAAGTGATTTTTGAAGATGATGTGTCTTCATTCCCAGTGCTGTACAGTGAAAATTAACAGCTGGTGTCTCTAATGCACATAGCTCATCCAATGTCATTTACTGGGAACTGCAAATGGTTGTTTTTCTAAAGCTTATTATCTGAAAGCAATGCAGATGCAAGCGGAGTGAGATAAAGTGAGAAGTCTTCCATATTCCACATTTGGCCAAGAGCTGGTAGCATGCCATTACTGGTGGTTGCAGTCCCTGGCTGTGCTTTGTGATTTGCAGCCACTGTTAAATTGCCCGATTCCAAATTAAAAGCAGGGCATTTTTGGCAGCAACAGGGGCAGCAGTGCTTTTATATACATCTGAATGTTATTTCCCACTACTCTTCCTTAATAAGCATTTCTATCCCATCTTGCTGGGGGTAGGCAGCAAGAAATTGATATCTCCCAGAGCCAATTTTCTTTTAGAATATAACGTAGAGAAATTTGCCAAATAATTTAGGCCCCAGGGTGGAACAACCACAGAAGTATTCTAACGGTGGGGGAAAACCTGGCCAGGATCATCTACAGTGCTGTAAACAGAGATTAAGTTCAGTCATTTGGGAGGCTTTAAAGCAGAGAGGGGAGGGGGAAGCAAGTATAAAATTAACATTTTGTCTTCAAAGTCTTTTATTTGAATATAATCATTCTTTCTTTCCCATGAGATACCATTTTGCCATTATACCCTGATATGAAACATTCTGTTTTTCTATGAAAGTTTATTTCCTAGGTGCAAGAAGATGCTCCGAATTCAGTGGTAATATGCTCAAAACTGCATATGATGATCTCTCTTTGGCCCAGTAAGAGTTGTGGGACAGTGCTATAAAGATACATTTTCAAGTAGTTTATGTTCATCTGCCAGAAATAAGTCAACTTTTTATTTTTGAAGACCAAATAACAGTTGATACTAAATGTGACAGCTATGTGCAGTTGAACAATGTTATATGTAAGCGCAGTCACCTATCAGTGCATTTGTGAAATCCAGGCACCTAACTTGTGCTCAAAGGCACTAGTGTTCTTGCAAGGGGAATATACAGCTGCTAAATCAGCATCCAGATCCGATCAAACCACTGCTGATCTGAGCAGCAGGTGTTGAAGGGAAGTGCTGTGTAAAAAGTTCAGAGTTAGACCAGAAAAATCAAGACAATGAAGAATAAGGATGGGGAAAGTAGAAGGCAGAACTAGCAGACAGGAAGGCAAAGACAATGGAGATGCACACTTGGGACCTCCTACTGTGTTAGACTAGCTTTGTTGGGAACTTCAGGGCAAGTTGTTGAGGTTTTCTTATTAGATTATGAAAAACACCCGAAGAAATCCTGTGGAAATAGAAACTTGCTGTTGAAATGAACTTCTGTGTCCTGACCATGCGATCCTCCTGGCAAATTTCAGGAAATTGAAAGTTTTTTGGTTTTTTTTGCTACCCATTCAACATGGCTATAGAAACTGATACCGTGGTTATGGCTAGTTCTGAAATACTTCTTTCTTCAAATGGTCATGTTAACATAGTGGGTTTCTGCTCCAGAGGTCACCTCTGTGCATATGTACTGATTTTTTTTTTGGGGGGGGGGGGGGGGCAGTTTTTTAAATTGTTTTACCTTGACGCGACAGGTAAGCTGGATTGTCTTTGCTATTCAGCAGTAATTCAGAAGTAGACCTAGTTTTCCCAATTTATTATTTGGGGTGTATTGAGGAGAAAAAAATAACCCAATGACCCCATCAAATCATCCAGGTGCCAGCCTGTATTTGTACGGCTTATTGAATGGCCCTATCTTTGTGATAGTGGTGAGGCTGCAATCTCACAACTGAATGTGTCTAAGCAGTGCTGGACCCCGTGCAGAGCTCTCTGAGGTCACTAGAGCTGCCTACCATCTTACTGATGTTTTCTGCCAGTCTGTTTGCAGGTCACGGTCAAAATATGCTGTGGTACAGCTGAGGGACAGCATGTGTTCAGAGTATCCTGAAAGTGTGCTTATATAATTCCCCTTCACCCTGTCACAGCTTTGAAAGACTGAACAGGCAGGTATTTTGTCAAGACTAGAATGGTAGTTCTGGTGAGGGGAGTAGATGGCTGGGTGTTTGTACTTGCCTACATTACTGTTGAAAGGAGCTGAAGATAAGTAGTGAGTCTTAGAAGGATGTGAAGTGATTTTGAATGATTAAGAAGCTATGAGGAGTGATGAGTCTAGAAAAGGAGAGTTAGTTGAGAAGGAGAAAATGCAGCTGAAAACATAAAAACCAGCAGAATGAGTCATAGTAGAAGTAGTTATTTGTTCATAGTTACTACAGCTCATTTTCTCAACTCTTAAAAGAAACATACATATAGGATTATGAATGAGAGCTTTTGGTGGGAATAGGACACCTTAGAAGGCAGGTGGTGTAGTTTAATTTATTAAACTTTATACCTGCAGACCTACGCTTGAATGCCACCTGACTGACAAATGCAAATGACATTACTAGCTGTGTGCCAAGGGCTATATGACCATGCAACATATCATCGCAGACTTTTTTCCTTTTTTCTTTTTCCCTTTTCCCCAAGCACAAATGCAGTCCCTATTCACAAGCAAAGCCTTGTGATAAAATACTGAGGGCAGCTGAAGCCAGAATTGCAGTATGCGGGTGAGCTGAGTTTGTGCTAGTGTGCAGTGACGAGTACTGAGATGGGACTGTGAGTGATTTCTGTGCTGTGGAGTCCCTGTGGCTGTCAGAAGTGGCAGGTCTGAGCAACAGTCTCTTTCTCAGACAAGGCCTTTAATGTTAAGGTACAATATAGAATAGGTACTGCTGGTGTGTCACGGGCAGATTAGAGAGCAGTACTCATTGTTACCTGTTGATCTTTCATTTTATATTTCTAGCAAAAAGTTGTCTTATGCAAAACTGTTGGTCAAAGCCTGCTACTGGGTATCATCCATTGCTTTCCATTTAAGCAGGTGAACAGGAACTTGTAGTAATGGATAGCCTATGTGTAGGTGGCCTCCTTTCTTGGGTTTCCATGATTATTCTTACTGCTATTGTTAGCAAGAGGCATTAAGGAAGAAATATGAAGAGACTGATTCAAAGCCTGCAGTTCATTTAAGTGTCTCTGCTGATATCCTTAGCATTATAACTTTACAAAACACAGTGATTTTTTTCTATGTTAGATCATCATAATGACTTTCCTAATGCCATTTAAAGCTTTGTCATTTGAAAGGTGTAGCAGTATGCATGAGATAATTTAAAAGCTGGATAAGGAAAAGTCATCTTTTTGAGGCATCTATGAAGTAGCAGTACTAATGGTATGAAATAACGCCTTGCGGGGATAAATGTTTTGCCTAAATTAACTAATTAGGCCAAATTCAAAGCAACCCTTTTCTTAGAATGCTTAAAAGACAGCATTCTAGTGTAAAACAGAAATAGGGAGAAGGCATAACATTTAACTCTGTATGTGTAAGAACCCACAAAGATAACCCAGTGCATTTTTAAGGTGTACCTCTTTTGCAAATCTTCCAGAATTTCTTGGAGTCCTTGTCTGTGTTTAACGATTGTCAGAGTCAAACGCTGAAAGGAAGCAAGCAAAGTCTGTTGTATGGAAGAGTGCTGGTTGTATTAAGTGACATACTTCTGTCTTTGTTTCTTTAAAAAGTGAATAGCACAACTCCTGCATCTTTTGCATTCTGTTGCTTTTATTAACTGTAAGGTCTTTGAGAGTTTCTTTGACTTTTAGGGAGCCTAACACAAACTTTGTCACCTTTAAGTATGGCTCACTGCAGGCTTCCTCTGTGTGTGTGTGTGTGTGAGAGCGAGAGAGCGAGAGAGCGGCACATGTGTGCACGCAAACAAAATGGTACTGATATCACTAATAAAGAAGATGAGGCAGTATTTGGGTAGTCTGCTGTAGGCACCCACAAAGAACTCTTATTTGCATAATATAAATGCCAATAAGTGAATAACATCAAAGATACGTGTTTTTTACTGTTAGCTGATTTCTCTGTCTTGTAGCAAGCTGAAGTGCGGTTGAAGTGTCTTCTGGGACTGCAGGGAATTTATAGCAGAAAAGAACTTGTTTCCAGGATGGATCTCTTTACTAGCAAATTCAAGGTAAATAGATCACTGTTTGCTGTTTTTAAAGACTGGGTTGGGTGTATACACAAGGTCTGATGTTTTCATCAGAGCTGATCTCCTCACTCTTGACTGACAGGAGCTTAGAGTACTGCAGAAACAGCCTGCTTGACTGAGTGGATGAAGGAGTTTTGCAGAAATGTTTCCCTCTGTTTCTATGGAATTCTCTGTTTCACTTTAGTTCATGCACAACATGGTATTAGCATGCACTGTGGTCAGTTGTCTCCACCATTCATCTAGAATGGCCTAGATTTTTTTACAGGGTCTTTGGCAGGTGATAAAGAATTTCGTACTCAATAAGTCCCTTTTTTTGCTGCTCCTGACAATGGGTTAACCTTGTAGATACTGGATTGGCTGACTGTATCCCACTGATGTGGGAATGGCTCTCTGTTGATTCACCATGTCAGTATGAATCTTGAAGAAGGATCCCTTATCTCCTTTCTGAACGAGTCAGGTGATAATGCTATAATTTTGAGAGCTTGTTCCGTGGCCGCACTGATCCTGTACACTGCCTTTATATTCCAACATCCTAACTCATTTAGGAAGTAAGCCCTTTACTTTTTTTAATCCTGCCCTTGGTAATGATTTCGTCAGCTACTCTCATCCCAGTGGGACTGCACCTTTTCAGTATTTGAATAAGAAAGCTCCGGATGCTATGAGTGATATCTCAGTCCCTCCGAATCAGTACATAATCAATGCCTGCTTGTGGTGGTAATTCATGTTCTTTTTGCAAAAGGCGCAGGGCTTACCTGTATGTCAAAGCAGTTGCTAATAGTAAAAAATACCGATAGCACATCCTCAAAGAACAAGAAAAAGATTAATATTAATATCTTAAGAATAAATTATGCAGACTGAAACTTGGCTATCTAAGATAAACCCCTGTTTTAAACAGTTATGTGGTAGTCCCTTACCTTTCTGTCTAAAAGAAGGTTGCTGTAAGCTGTGTAACCAACTGCAGGACTGGCATTCGAAGTCTGATGAAATAGCTCCAGTCTGTTTGTACTGTGACCTCCCTCTGTGTGGAGGTTGCTATATAAATGGATTATTGCAAACTCCATCCCCCAATCAAAAAAACCCAACGCAAATGCAACAACTCCTTCCCCTCTAAACAAAAAAAAACCCAAAAACCCAAATAGCTACACACAAAATACAGACTGATCTGGAATCTTTCAAAGTTTAAATCATGCTTTTTCTCAGTGACGGGAAATGTAATCATATAACCATCAATCCATTTCCCACAAGTGGGAGTTTTGCGTGCTCCCTCTGTTGCCCTTACTCTTGAGTGTTCCAACTCGGGATTCATGGAATTCCACACCTTGCAGCTGGGTTGTGAGAAAAAGGAAGGTGCAAAGTAAAATGAATCTAGAGATTTAGAAATGGTATGTTAAGTGAGAAAGCTGTTAGTCCCCAAACAAGCAAGTTGAAAGGTTTAATATACCTTAAAGATGTAGGTCATGCTAGGAGTGCGAGTTCTTGGGTGCATAGGACAGGAAAATTTCTGCTGTTTTCTGAGGTGTTTGCATGTGTCCAAAGTTACAATAGTGTGAATTCTGGAGGTCAGGAATACTGCTGCTGTTCCATGATGTACCTTTATGACTCAAGTTCTAATTGTCTTTCCAGTAAGGCACTGGCTTCTGTAACGTGTAGGTACACACACTTTACTGTTGATGGGAGAAACTGATTACATAATGCTTGTAATTTGAGGCTTACCTTCATTTAACTTACTGAAGTGCCAGTAGTAACAACATCTTAGAAACAAGTTGTCAGTCACTTTTAATTTGTAGACTGTAGTTGATTTCTTGTGAATGCATACATTAAATCTATAAAAAATATCACATTACTGCATGATTAATTCAGTTAAAAAATTAACATGCTGTTAGTTTTCAGGGGCTGGGGAACTACTTGGTAGTAATCAAGTTGCCTTATATCTCTTAGGAAATAGCTGCTGAAATAAAAATAAATCTCTGCTCTACTAGTATAGATGATCTAGCTGTAGCAAAAATATATGTTTATTGAGAACAAACCATGTTACATCTTTTTATTGTCATTTTACATCCATTAGGATCGAATTGTGTCCATGCCTCTGGACAAGGACCATGAAGTAGCAGTTCAAGCCATGAAACTCTTGATGCTTATGTCACAGTAAATAATTTCTTTTTTAATTTACTGTATTGTTTTAATGGCAACAAGATCCAGATACAATCCTGATGAATCTTCCTGTGATCAGTTAGATGCTTGGGAACAGTTGCTTCTGTCAGGATATGAGTTACAGTTAAAGCTGCTCAAGACATGGCATTTTCTTTCTGTGGGAAATAGCGATGTTAAGAAAACCCTTGTGCTGTGTTGCAGCATGAAAACTACATTTTTATATCTTCCCTTTGAAAGGAAATTCCACATTTTTATTTTGGCTTTTCTCAAACAGAGCATCTGCCTGTCTCTGGGGAAGTCCTCACTGAAGATGGGGTCCCCACCCCATCTTCTGTCCCAGGGTTGCCAGGCCTTGACCAGGAGCTGAGGGAACTCTGCCATCTTCCTTGTCTCCCCACCTGATGCAGGAAGCCTTGAGCTTTGAGGCTGTTGCTAGAATTTGGACTTTCAGATCCTTGGCTCCGTGGCAGAGAACTTGGGAGCTATTGAGCTTGAGAGCAGACTGACTGACAGGAAATGAGCAAGTGTATGATACCTTGGTTTTGCTGAAATGGAAAACTAACACAAGAGTTGTTGTCTTGGGAAATTACCTGCCAGCCATAAATTTGGTAGGATAATGGCAAGCTGGAAGTGTGGGGAAAAAGTAATGTTACAGAAGTATATGAATAGTATTCCGATACATCCTTGAGCAGCATGTTTATTTTGGAAACGGCTTTATTTGCAAAATATGTGAGGAATAAATTATCTGCCCCTCTTTTTCAATGCAAAATGAGAACAGAAAAACCACTGCATTTCGTTGTTAGTACAGTTGAGGTGTTAGGACTCAGTGTCTTTTCTGTTTGAGTGTAAGTTGAATTCTGCTGATGCATATGCTTACTTCCATGTACAGCATGGTGCATTGTCCAATAGCCTTGTGGGATTTGCTTTTCCATTTAAGCCAGAAATATTGGTCATTGCTAGATGAAGATGTAGACCTTTATGGACCAAATGATGTAAATACCTACAACACCATATTAAATTTCAAGTATGTTTGTGTACTGAAGTGCTGCTTAATAGTCTGTTCTCCTGTCTCACTTCGCACTCCATTGATTTGAGCGGCATTCCTCTAGGCCTACTTAAACATACACATCAGAACAGCATATGATGCTGTGAATGTAGTATGCTTTTCTGAAGAGAGCACCATTGTTTGGGCCTCACTAGTAGTAGCTAGAGTTATATTGTTTGTGTTTACAATGTCCATTTCTACATCCCTTGGTTCTCCATGGTGTGTACCTATTGGAACAAAGCACAGTGCTGTGTCTATGTGTATAATGTGTCCCTGTGCTAGGAAGAGCAGCACACCATTGTTGAAGTACAAAGATGCTGTACAGCAGCTATGGCTGTCCTTGTTCTGTGTCTGAACTAACAAGTGCGATATTGGCACTGCAGCTGTTTATCATCTCTGGCTTTATTATAAGGGATCATATTCTCATTAATGCAAGCTGCAGCTATAAAAGTTTGATCAATGTTTCTTTTTCCCTGAAGCAGTTTTTTCCTAATTTTTCTTAAATATGATTTCCAATGTGAATAAATGCCTTCTGAAGTTTTCTGAATGACATTTTTCCATCATAAAATGTAGTTTTCATAAGTAAAATGAATACATTTTGAAATTGTTTTTAATTAGTCTGTGTGGAGGCCTAGCAAATACATGCTTCCCTTTCTTTTTGCTCATCTGTGCGTAGCCATCCTCCTTTCTGCCTGCCTCCCCCCCCACAGTTGCTCTGAGCCCTGCTGATTTGGCTTAATTATTGGAGGGATGAAAGTGGGAATTGGGGACTCAATAAGTAAATTCAACGACAGCTTTTCTCTTTGATAAGACTACTACTGACCAGTCTATAAAACTTATGTGAAGAGAATGGAGACAATATAGACAGTTACATGATTAGACTTCTTAAGAGCCTGCATCATGATGCTTTTCTAGCAGGGGAAAAGCTTATGCCTCAGTACCTACAGTAGTGTCAGAAACGACTCGCTGCTGACATTGCAGAAGCAAAGAAATTTCAGGGCTATTGTGTCTCAAACAGGTGTGTCATAGCTCAAAACCAGTATCTGGATATTGACCAGTAATGCTGCTTGATACATGCAGTAAAGCATGAAATGGTGTTGGGGACAGCAACTCCCTTGCCTTTAAAGAATAATAAATGACAGCTTGTATAAATGGCAACTCTACTTGTATACATTGATGTAATCCAATTTTTTGCCACTTTTGTCATGCTGTATTGGCTTCTCTGTGGATGGCTCATTTTTGTCATCTGCAAATTTGGCAACTGAATTCTAGTTGCCCAACTTGCATTTTCAGTGAGATATGAAAGACCTTTCAGATCAAGTTTCTATTTTTAAAGCTACTGGCAAGAACCTCTGTCTCATGAACTCACTATATTTGATTTGGAATCACGGATTATTTTTAACAAATAATATTCTCTCAACTGGTCAGGTACTGACCTTTAGAACATGTCTCCAACCTTGGAATAAATCTGTTGTTGTTTCATGACATGTGTTGGCAAGAAACAAGGTCAGGAGTAACTTTTTTCCTCCAGTTAGTCTTTTGGGTGCTCTGTGACTTTCTTGGTGAAAATTTACTGTATCAGTAACTCTCTTTTACTGGCTTCCATAAGACCTCGTTGCCAATTAATTATTTTTGTGATGTTTTACGGTTGCAGTGCAGCTGTGCTCCGTGTATGTTAGTAACAGGTTTGACCATCTCTAAAATGTCACTGCATTTCAGTCTTGTGAAATATACATTGACTACTGTGTGTACTACTGGCCCATAAAACTGCTATGCTGGTCTTGACAGTCTCTCTCTTGCTAGCTAGAGAGGCAGTGAAAACACTGATCTTTTAAATTCACTTAGATGTGTTGCATTATTAAAAAAAAAAAATTCCAGTGCTGATTCAGAACCTCTTGCTATGCATATACCTGTTTTTTTCAAATCCATATTTGTATTTTCATCTTGTCTATCTCTGTGAGCTGAGATTTTTTTCTTCTTGTTTGTTGCATGTTGTCTCAATTGAATGCCAAGGTCTTTGGGCTAGTAGATTTCTATTTTTACACAGCACAATGCAATCCCGAAACTCAAATGAGCCTATGAGGTTTAGCATAATAGAAATTATTAATGCTACTGAATTATGCATAATTGTTAGCATTAATGTTGCAAAGAATCTGAGAGGGAATAGAACTAGGAAGGAAATAAAGAGGGAGAAAACATGAGTGACAATGAGAGACCAAGGAATCTTACTGAAAACATTGCCTTCTAGGAGACATATTAGTTTAGTGTGCCTACTGTCAGACAATTCTGTTCATTTTTGTGTGCTTGACTGCCTAAAAGAGTAGAGGGATTTTGGAAAAGAGCAGCAAAAGTAATTGGGTAACTGTAGTAGATGAATGAGGAAAGGTTACAAGTGGTGTGGGTAGGGGCACAAATCTACAAATAGCTTGAATATGTAAATAGCAAAGGGGAAAATTACTTTGTGTTACATTAGTTAAATGTAACTAGAAATTAAACTGAGTTTTAAACACAAAACTCTCAAGTTTAAAATCTGGAAGAGCTGCCTTAGTGAGAACTGTGAGTATATTGCACTCATTGAGGACTTCACATGAATAGCTTTAAAAATATTTAATGGAGCTGATAAATACATTAATTCTCACCACAGTGCTCTGACAGTGGTGAGTAGAGTTAATCCATCTTGAAAGTCAAGAAACTGAGGCTTGTAAGTTCCTAGTGTCCTGCTTAGCACAGGAGGCCCAATTCAGGTAGGGATACATCACTGTTGTGCTTAAAAATCTTAGTCTGCCTTTCGATTCCCAAGTAGACTGGGAAGGATGCTTTAGTTTGGAGATGGAGGGGCTATACAGTAGGAGAAATCTGAAAACGGGATTTGGCAAAGGATGCCATAGCAAATAATATATGTTACTAGTTCTAGTGGTAGATGTAGATGTCCCAGGACAAGTAATCCAGTGTCAGCAGAGAGCTGAACTCTGTGCTTCTGTAGTGTTACTTCATAGCTAACCCAGGTGAAACAAAAATTCATCCCTCAAGCCCCCTTGCTTTCTAACCATCTTCACCGAAGTGGGAGGCTAGGTGCGGCTGGGTAAGAGTTCCGATAGAAGAACATAGTGACAACTAAAAGTTGTTATTACGAGGCATTCTTTATTGCAGCACTGGGGATAGCTCCACCGTAAGTGCTCCAACGAGTTGACAAACTGTCAGAGATTATATACTATAGAGTTATACCTATTCACAGGAGTTCCGAGAATTCGTTTACATAAACATGAGATTTCCTGGAACTCATTAATATATGCAAACGTCCTATCTGCATGCGCAGTTGTTTTCTTTTACACGCTTATCTTGAAGAAGGTCCATCAGCAACTTCACTATCTAGTTTTCTTCTTCACTGACGTACTTATTGCTCTGTTCTTGGTTCTTATCTGGTACTAGGCATCTTGAGTTCGTATTATCAGGGCCTAACGAATTTGTTCAAGGTTTGCCTTAATTTTGGCAGGCCAAGGGGTCCTCTGGTGGAATTATCCTCAGAGAAAGAAAACTCAGGAAAAGCAAGAATGTTAGCCTTGGTTAAGTGAAATAAACATGTTGAAGCCTTGGTTAGGAAAAGCATTAAGCCTTGGTTAGGAGAAGGAGGAATATAAGCGAAATAATGCAAACGGAACACAGTGAAGCCTTGGTTAGGCTTTTCAACTCTTTTACAGGAACTTTGGAGGAGAAATTGACATTTGTTAGGCAAATGCACTGTATCTGGCAAGGTTATTCAGACAAGCCATTGTGCTGCTGTGAAAACCAGTGAAGTTCATTGAAGGCTTAAATGCTATTATAAACAGTGTTTTCATGGGATTGTAAAAAATAAGCTGAACAGAGAGACATGCTTTGCATACAAATAAGGAAATTATCCACCTTTGTCTTGTTTAGAGGCTTTTAGGAAAAATAAAGAAATGTTATCTTGAAGCTGATAGAAGTAGCATATGAAGCAGTGAAGCAAATTATACTGCACAGTTCTGATTTCTTGCATCAGTAACTTGCTTGCAGCAGATTAGGTACTATCAAAAGGGAATGGTGTGGAGCTCCTCACAGCTCCTCTGATTCCTTCAGGTCTGCCACACCCCTATTCAGGTGCAGTTATGGTAGTGCTTTGTCAAGCCTATTTGAAACAAAACAAAAGTGAAAGACCAAAATGGAACAAAGGCATGCGCTTTCTCCTCTGTCTTCTCTTCTTTTCCGTCCTCTCAGGTTTATGCTTTCTTGGAAGTTACCTTCAGCAATTTTCTGCCATCATGCACCTTTATTCAAGAACTTTGAGATCTATTCCGAAACCTTATCTTTCCTGTCTGAAGAGTTAACAATAAAAATAAAAATTGCATGTCTCCTAGGGTTATGTTTCTTAACCAAAACAGCATACCATACAGCATCTAATATGCATCTTCCTGCATTCTGTCATAGCATAATCATAGAATCACAGTGTATTGCAACATGCTAATCCTATTTTAAAGTAGGCAGGAAGAGACTGTTGTTATATTGTGGTGGCAACCATGTTATCATCTCTCTGATCACCAAAGTCTCATCTTGAAATACCTGCAAGGACAGCACGGTAGAGAGAGGGAGATAACAGAACAGATTAGCTGATTTTTCTACTTAAAATTTTTATCTTGGACGTTAGAGTACTTTCAACGTATAATTTTTTGTTTGATAGTGCTCAGTGCACTAATAATGTTTTTACAGTGTATTTGCAGATTTGGATGTTTAACTTGAATTAATTTTAAATACAAAATTAACAATTTATTTTTTGACTGAGATGCTATACCTTGGATTATTGATGTCCCCATAACACGTGCCAGATCTTTCCCTGCATGGCTATTAAAAACAAAAAGAATAAGGTGGCAAAACTTTGAAAAGTGCATTAGGTGTATTTTTATTTTACTATTGTGATACTGATGGTTATCCTTGGTGTAAGCAATAGCACAGACCAAGAGAGGCGACTCCAGCAGTCATGTCTCTTGCGTACAGTAAAATAGAACAAAAAGCAAGATAGGAAATCTTTCAGTTAGTGCCATAGGCAGGACAAAATGGGCTTGTGATCTCCCCCTAGAATATCCCAACTTCTTCTTTGTGACATGTTCACACTGAAGTGCAGAGAAAAGGGTATGTCATGACATTGGTATGTGGAAGGCCATGCCTGTTTATTTTTAGGCACCTAAACACCAGCAGGCACTTCAGGCTTAACCTTTATCTGTTGCTTGGCATTCTGAGGGCTGTAAATTCGCAGCAGTATTATTGCTGTATTTGAAGTATTCTTTGAATGTTTGATGATTGGCTTGTGTATGTAAACTGAAAGGCACCCATTTACTGTGGTAGTATTAGTAATAGTGGTAGCAGGTGTAGTCAAGTGCTGCTACTTCCAGAGGCAAGTAAAACCCCTAAGCGCTCATTTGAGTGGGAGTTGTGAGTATAAATCTCATTGTATCACAGAGTAGTGTTTGAGCAGTATGTGAAAAGTAGCAGTAGGAGTACATACAGGTGTTCCCTCTCATTCAAGAAGGAAAAAAAAGATCAGGTGCTCGAGTGGTGTCATGAGTGTCAGTCAGCCTGTGCTGCAAAGAAAATGGATTGTTTCCCCCTCCTTTGCTTCTGTGCTATTAGGGAGTGCTTCATACATGGCTGGAGCTGTTGCATCTGACCTGCCCTTGTCTTGAGAAGGGAGGAAATAACACTACTGTAGATTAATGTAACTGGGCAAATTCCTAGCCTCTTTGAAGACAAAGTTAAAAACAAGGAGGTTGGGATTTCAGAACCACAGGATGGCTGAGGTTAGAAGGGACCTCCGGAGGTGATCTGATCCAACCCCCTGCTCAAGCAGGGCTGCCTAGAGCTGGTTGCCCAGGACTACATCCAGGTGGCTTTTGAATCTGCAGCGATGGAGACTCCACAACCTCTCTGGGCAGCCTGTGACAGTGTTCTGTCACCCTCACAGTAAAAACGTGTTTTCTGATGTTCAGAGGGAATCTCCTGTGTTTCTGTTTGTGCCCATTGCCTCTGATCCTGTCACTGAGCAGAGCCTGGCTCCATCTTCTTTGCATCCTCCCTTCAGGTACTTACACACACTGATAAGTTCCCCTCTAAGCCTTCTCTTCTCCAGGCTGAACAATCCCAGCTCTCTCAGCCTTCCCTCACAGGAGAGATGTTCCAGTCCCTTAATAATCTTTGTGGCCCTTCGCTGGACTCTCTCCAGTATGTCCTTGTCTCATACTGGGGAGCCCAGCACTGGACCCAGCACTCCAGGTGTGGCCTCACCAGTGCTGAGTAGAAGGGAAGGATCACCTCTGTCAGCCTACTGGCAACACTCCTCCTAATGCAGCCCAGGATACCATTAGCCTTCTTTGCTGCAAGGGCACATTGGTGGCTTATGTTCAACTTGGTGCCCACCAGGACCTCCAGGTCCTTTCCTAAGGAAAAGCAGTTTCATTTGTACTGGAAAGGCAGAATTTCTTAATTTCTTCCCAAAGAGAGGGCGGGCATGTTGCTGAGCACATTGAGCTATCTGAACAATTTAGGCAAGGAGGTTTTTTTAGAGTAGACACACACAGGTGTTGCATTCACTATTTGCATAAATGTGGTAACAAGAGAAAACCTGAACTATAAAGAATAAAAAATTAAAATATTAAAAAAATGTATACATTTGACTGGCATGTTCATATAGGAGATTCCATTTAAGCATAAGAAAGTTGTTTACCATGGGGGTGGTCCAGTACTGGAACAGGTTGCCAGAGAAGTTGTGGAATCTCTGACTTTGTAGATATTCAAAACCTGACTGGATACAACCTGCTCTAGCTGATCCTACTCTGAGCAGGGGGTTGGATGAGATGACCTCCAGAGGTGCTGTCCATCCTCAGCTGTTCTGTGATTCTGTGTTGGCCCACTCTAGATCACAGTATGTTTGTATAGAAATGTCTTTTCAAGCTGTCCACAGTTTTTTTTAAATATATGTAAAGAAAATGACAAGGGCAGCTTCATAGAAACTTGTGCTTTTAGAGAACTAAATTATAGATGGACATTAAAAAGAAAAAAAGAAACCTTGTCAGACTGCTAGTTTATTTCAGTAAATTTCCCATAGCCTTTTAATGTAAAGGCTTGCTATATCATGTATTTTTACTCCTGTAAGTGCAATTTGTTGTCCGTCTTTTTTTTACTGTCACTTGTTAAACTTGTAGAAGTTTAATAAATTTGATACTTCATTCATGGCTTCACAGGACACACCAATGCTTATTCATATACTCTAATGCACCATGTTACCTCTTTCAGTTTCTTACTGTTTAACTTCAATAAACACATTTTTACTCTATTTCTCCAGTTCTGTAGAAGGCTGAATAAAAGTCACATAAATATTTTCCTTTGTGCTGATTTCATGATACATATACTCAGAGCACTTTCTGTGTGTCCTATTACTGCAAATATATACTCAAGGGAATTGCATGTTAAAAGAGGCCACCAAAAGCTGCCTGAAGTATGTAAGGCAGATTTTTTTTTTTGTTGTTTTTTGAGGGCAAGCATTATCTTGTGAGATTGACCCATCACTTTTGGCGATGTACTATCAAAACTTCCATTTAAAGACCTGTTTACTGTTCCAGTGACCACTGTAAGCAACCACGGAAAAAATGGGAAAAATTCAAGTGATACATGAGTAAATACATCATAAAGCTAAAGTTTATGGGGTGTCAACTTCTACAAATGTAACACTATTGGCTTTGAGAAATGAGTGCTGTTTTTTTGTTGTTGTTCCCTCACACCTACTGATTTTAAATCTCTGACAGTGCTAAAAAATGTTTGCATGGACACTCCAGTGATACTTTCACTTAACGTGAGCTCACTTTTTTTCAGTCAGGTTGGAGGATATTTTGGGGTTTTGTGACTTGTGAGGATGCTAAGGGATGCGATGGGTTTGGAGACAAATGGGTAAGCGCAGGAAGGGCTGCTAATTTTGTAAGACATTACTCGCAGCAAATGAAAAGCATGTATCCTCAGTTTTAGAGAAGGTACTGGATCACAGCTAATAGATGGTTTTAAACTGTAACTACCTGAGGATTGAGTGCAGTAATAAATAAAACCCCTTTCCCCTCACCTGGCTGTAGTAAGTGTAAGGATCTCGTATGTTGCTCTTTCTTTCTCTGAAGTAGCTTTGTCCAATGACATTGCTATGGCAGTAAGAAGCAGGCACTTGGAAACTGTAATCCTTGCTTTGGCCTTCACTCCTGTGGTATTTCTTCAGTGGGTTATTCAACCTTGATGCTTCAGTTTCCTTTTACAAAAAGTTTGATAATACCATTTCTACCTCTCATAGAGTGTTCTAGGTTTACTGGTTGGCACGTGGTATTCTCAAGATGTGTAGCTGAATGAAAAAAATTGTGACATTGAGTGTTTGCACAGAAAGGCCACAGTCATAAGCATGCTATCAAGAATGTGTTTTGATTTCTTTTTACACGTGACTCTGTATAAGCCTAGTGTAATAGAATACAGGTTTTAAAGTACTTTGTAATAAACAATTAAAAAAAAAATTGTAGTGCAAAATGAAGGCTTCTTGTTTATTATCTTCTATGTTGAACATCTAAGCATAAAGGAGAGGCATGATTTTCCTATTTTATTACTACTACTCTTTTTACTGTGACCACTAATCAATCTTAATTATACTTTAAATTAATGTTCATGTCCGTGCAGTGGGCCTGATTCATCATGGCTTGCACAGACCTCTGTTTCTCTACACAGTGAGTAAAAGAATGCTGCCAGTTTCTTTTGATAGCATTTTTAGAAATGTCCTACAAAAATTTAGCTGTGTAAACAAGTTGTGTGGCTATGGAGAATCAGGTCTAGTAAAAGGTGGACATAGCATTCATAATATTCTTTGCAGATAAACCTGAACTGTAACTTCTGTTGTTATTTTTGCCTAGGAACTGCAAGGATGTGTTATCAACTGAAGACTGTGAAACGTTATACCAGTTTGTTTATACCACACACCGTCCTCTTGCAGTAGCAGCTGGGGAATTCCTTTATAAAAGGTATCTGCCTGCATGCCTACTTCTTACATATTCTCATTTGTTTCAGAATGAAGGTGGATTTATTTAAGAGGGACATTAAGCATTCATTTTTCTGCTGGAAGTATGTACCACGAGGGTAGTGGATGTGCTTTCTTCTGCTGAATCAGAAGAGAAATGCTGTCTGAGGGTAATCATTTGTTCCCCTGCACAGCCCTGCCACAATAGGCATAAGAAAAGTTGCACTAACACAGAGAATATGAAACAACTGACAGATCCACAGATGACATGCTATGTTGAGAGCATACCTCCTTTATTTTTACTTTCTTTTCCTGTTGCTTTGCTTCTTACAGGCTAATTCATCACCTGGCATCTGCTGGATTTCCATAGCTTTGGTGATTAATCACAAAAATGGCCTCTTCTTCTCCCTTTGGAAGTAGCCTTATACATTATAAAGGCTTTGAATAATGAGAGCTGCAGCAGATTAAAAAGCCCTCCCAATTTTCTGCCAGGTTAATGAAGTATAGGGTTTATCTTCCCCAGGAGTAACACTTATAAATTGGCTTCTTATAACAATGGTTGAATGATTGAACAAAGTGAATGGAGTTGGCGTGCTAAAAAGAGAAGAAATAAATATTCTGTCTGTACGACTGAGAGAAATAATTTTGCCTTACAAAGAGGAATGAAAATAAAAATATTTTGGCAAGAATTTTGTGGGGAAAAATTCAGGAACAATAATGATTTGTGTTTCCACGCTTGCAGAATCTTTTCCTAGTTGTCTCTTCCTATCTAGCTGAATAGCTGATACTCTGGGGTTTGTGGAGCCAACTCCAACAGAAAGACAAATGAAGATAAATTTCTGTTTTGATAAGTCTTCTATCACACCTGCTAGTGTTACTTTAGTCTTTTGTGTTGGTCCTAATATTCTATCATAAATCAGGTGTTTTTCCTCTCACAACATTGCTGCTTTTTGCCATTGAAGTGATTGCCCTGATAACTATTTTTTTCTACCCAGCTACCCAGTGCAGTGTGAACACTTTGACCCTGTAAACCTCATCCTTGTTCTTGTTTGCCCAGTTCTTCTCCCTGGCACTTCTGCCAGTATAGAAATGTTCATTCTAGTGTGATAGAGATGTTAGCAACACCCTCCTTTCCCTGGTCATACTGCTAAAAGTTTTAGTATAAATGCTTATGCTTCCCCCCTCCTTCTTCTTGGTTTGCATGAAATCTCCTCAATGTCTGCATTTTTAACTTAGGTTACTTACGTAGCTGGCATAAATCATACCAACAGAAGCACTTCCTGAAAGTATAAGCTTATACTGACATTGAGTAGTGTGCTCTTGCTCTTAAATCAAAGCCATTTGGGCCTTATATTAATCTGCAGTGATGGCCTTCCTGTGTTTATCTTGGGATCAGTGCTTTTTGTGAGCGGTACAGTCACACTCATTTTGGCTAAAGAGTGAAATGGAAACTGAAGCATCGTATTGTGCTTCATACTTTGGACAGAAGAGAAAGAACAGTTTTTCCACTGTATTTGTGAAACTGAGTAAATTGCCTCTTATAAATACAAGATACTGTGCTTTCTTTAAGAAGCTTCAGTTCCAAGATGTACCATGATGTGAATAATGGTTGGGTAGTAATAACTCTACTCTGTTGGTAAGGTTTAAATTCAGCCTAGAGCAAGCCAGTTTTCAAGCAAGAGCAAATGTCTACCTCATTGTATGTTCAACACTGTGGAATCTGCATCTGTTGTCCAGAAAGCTGGCAGGATACCTGTGAAACTGTCAGAAATAGTCTCTGCATCCACAGGGATAGCAGATCTCTCATAATGGAAAACAATCTAATCTCTTTTCCTTTCATCTGATTAAAAAAGTCTAATGTGATTTGGAGTAAGTAAGGAGACATTTAGGAGAAACACAGTCCTTGGGAACTTGACAGAATTAGTGTTACATTGGCAAATGAGTATAAGGAGAATGTGGCAGAACTAGACTGACTTCCTTTTCTGTTGGCAGGCTGCTTAGTCATGAGGGAGATGAAGAAGTTCAGCCCAAAGGAGGGAAGTTTGGGGCAAATACTGACCTGTTGAAAAGATTAATAAGTTTTTTCCTGGAGAGTGAGGTGAGGAGAACAGCCCCTGCAGTAAGCCTTTTAATCCGGTGTTGCATGTTAAATCAAGTATTGACTTAGTTTTGGAAACCATTTCTGGTGGTGAGCTCTGAAATGTTTGGTGTTTGAGATGGTTTCGCTCTCTAGAATGAGTTTTTAATGAAGACATTTCTGTTCTATTGTATTAAAACTAATTTACAACTATGCTAATGAGAGAATCAGTGCTGAAGCAGCTTCTGAAAACAAGCTGAAAGACTAATGCCACCGAGTGAGGGTTTTTTGGTATGTGTCTGTGTCCTTCTGCAGGCAGATATGGGTGGCTATACCATGGCTCTATGCTGACTAAACTGCCTAGTTTTACTGAGAGTTTTACCAGCTTAAGTGCTATAAGGCTTTTGCAGTGGTACAGACCTACGTCTGGCCAAAGTGTCTCAGGCACAGCAGTTTTGAATCTTTCTGCAAAGAATTTCACAGACATTGTTTAAAATGTTGACTTGTTTCTAGTCCCAAGGTTGGATTTTTAGTTGTTATGGTCAGCGATATAAAAGCAATACAGAAGCTAGTTTTAAAGAGATTACTTAAATTACAAAGGAAAGCTATCCTAAAAAGAGAAAAGAAAAGCCTTTTTCCTGCTTTTCCTGCTTTTTTCCCTCACTTTCCTGCTTTGTATCAGATTGAAGACATGGTGTTTAAATGTTGATTAGCCTCTAAATATGTTGGAATACTGTGTGTGGATATATGTGTGAATGACAAAACTTTGAAATTGGAAAAAGGGAGAGGAACATATGAAGCTGTATTTCTTTTAATGATGTGTTTGCTTCTATAAGCTTGTTTTCAATTCCTAGCTACACAAACATGTTGCATACCTCGTAGACAGCTTGTGGGACTGGGCAGGCAAATTCCTGAAGGACTGGGAGTGCATGACTACTCTTCTATTAAAAAATGCTGAAGAAGATGGAGAAGGTGGGTAAGCAAAGAGCTTAGTTTTGTCTGAATGAATCTCTTGATACTGTTTTTTGAACTCTGCCTTCAGCTAGTTTAGGACCATTCCATATTGCAGTACCCTTTGATCCCAAATTGTGGTCACCAAGGGCCACAAAGCAGATGCAACTCAATGCACTGCCAATGTGATGTTTATATCAACATATTTGTTTTATTCAATATTCTGTATTTATGTGATGTTAGTTTAGAAAGTTTGCAAGAATACTTGCATAATTAAGCCATAATGCTTACATAGCATTCACTTTTTCTGTTCATTTGTCCAGAACTTAAGAATCTAAAAGTATTAATTGATTGAAGTGCAGTATTGTCAGGCTATTGTTCACGCCTGAAAAGAAAATGAGTAATGTGTTGAGTTCATTGACATCTAACACTCTAGAGGATTAATTTTTTGAAGAATTATTTTAAAGTGAGCTTAAATAAATCTTTAAGGTCCCTTCCAACCCAAACCATTCTGTGATTCTATGAGTAGCTGTAGTAGAACTGGAGGTGGTTGGGTGATTGAAATCAAAGTTTGTAGACCCAGTCAGTTAAAGCATTTTGGTACTCAAAGAAGCAGGTTTGTCCTAAATGAGACAGTGGTCAGTAGGAGTAGGCCTCATTAAAACTGCCTGTGTTCTGGGGAGCCCAACTGCCCTAAAAAGTTTAGCCAGGAGAGGAGTAATTGGTTTTGTGTTCAGTAAATGTAGAAAATAATTTTCTTCAAATTAAATCAAACACTCTCTAGGTGTTTATTTAGCAATACTGCATCTTTCTTTCTGTAGCGTCTTTCCACAGTTGCTCAGATAAACGAGTAGGCTTTACATAAGCTGTTGCTGCATCTTCATTTTTCTTTTGTGTGATGCTGAAAGGAGACTGATTTACTTACAGCACTGAGTGATGCCCATGAAAGTGCTCTCATTGAAATTATCCTCGCAACGGTTAGAGAAGCAGTTGAAGGTCATCCTCCAGTGGGCAGAGGTGCAGCCAAAAAAGTCAGTACATCTTAAGTCTTATTTATTGTCCTGTAATCACATTCTTTTTGCCTTATGTACTTTGCCAGACAGCATGTTCCTAGTGGTAGGTATATCTTAGGAAGTATAATGGCTTATTTTTATGAAACAACAGTGTCTTTTGACCTCTAGATCTTAGTAGTGGATGTTGAAGGAGATGAGCATTAGAGGAAAGCCAGCTGAAGCATGTTACTGACAAATGGTGAGCATTTTATCCATGAGATATAGCTGTTCAGCCATTTGCATCTAATTTAAGGTTAACAAAAAACCAAAAAAGCATCTGGTTGTGTCCATGAAAAAGTATCTTTATCTTATCTTGATATGCTGTAGACAAAGGCATGTGAGTTCACCTTGGGTTACATGTAAAATTCCACTCAAATCTAACAGATTTTATAATTGAAACAAACTGCTTTATCTGCAGATTCTGTCAGTAAAAGATAAGAAAATACAATTGGAAGATTGTACCAAAATTACTGAACACTTTATTACGGTGCTTCCTCAGCTCTTGGCAAAGGTAACTAACAGCTGCTCTGTGAATGCATGTTAAATATTTCATTAAAATTCTTGCAGTGTACTCATATCCTGTTTTTTCTCTGCAGTATTCAACAGATGCACAAAAAGTGGCAAATCTTCTGCAGATTCCTCAGTATTATGATTTAGATGTTTACAATACGGGATGTCTAAAGAAGGTGAATAGGAATTGGGGTAGTCGGTTCATGTGGAATATACTAAATTTATGTGACAATGTACAGAGTTTAGTGGGACTTCAAAAAAGTAGAAGACTCTTAAAATACAAAGGAGTCTCATACCTTGACGAGATGGTCTTATTCAGGCTTTACTTTTTGATTTGGGGCTGCCAAAGAAAAGTCTCAGTCCTTGTCTGTTCTGATATGCTGCGACTGGTCTTGGTGGGTAGTGATTTGTGGTTTCACGTGGTAGGCCCAGCCCTGGGTTTTTCATTGTTGGGTGGAGTGAGGGTGGGTTATGCCATGTGTCTAAGCTGGTGTCTCCTAGGAGTTTACTACAGAATAGGTTTCGTTCTCCTTGAAGACTGACTCCCAGCTGCTGGGGAATGATACTAACTGAAAGATAAGAATGGAGATAGTATATCTGCTGATGGGAGAGGGATGGTCAGAAATGGATAGATGAAATCCTTGAAATAGCTTAATGTATTCTTAAACAGGGATGTCTTACAGGGAGGTAATGGTAGGCGAACACTCGTAGGTTAATTTCAGCACAAAATGTTAACTGGAAGAGAGAGAGAGTCAGCAGAATGGCAGAAGTTACCTCCTCTCACTAAGGGTGAAGACCCCAGTTGCTGACATGATCTGAAACATTCTTCATCCTCTGCTGCTGAGGAAGACAACTTCCATTGTTTGGAGACACACCTGTCCTTTGGAAAGGCTTTTTTTTTATTCCTCACCTTTATTTTCCTGTAGTGCCAAACGTGTATTGCTAAAGTAGAACTTCAAGCAATTGCTTAATTGCTTCTTTAGGAAGATCCAGAGACAATAATAATGAAAAAGAGCTATAAACCCAGAAAAATGTTGTATCCTCTAATCCTGCCCCTCTGCTCCTTAGACTGGCATTTATTTCGTGTTGGTTATATGACCTATGGAGATATATGGGCCTAGTGAAATGTATCTAAAGCATAAGTGGATTCTTGTACCATTTACTTATAATACCCCTTTTATCACCTGCAGCATTTGGATGCTTTTCTGAGAGAGGTAAAAGACATTGTGGCCAAACACTCTGACATGTCTGTCCTTGAGGCTTCCTCAAGGACTTACTATATCCTCTGCAGTGAAGAAATTGCCATCTATAGCCAGGTGGATCATGCCCGAACTCAACTGATAGATGAGTTGATGGGACAGCTTAACCAGCTACTAGATGGCTTCTGGCAAAAGGTGAGTGTGACTCTGTGGAGATAAACAGACTGTTTCCCTATGAAAAAAGAAGATAAAAGAATTAAGGGGGATATGGAACTATTCTTTACCTGCTGTTTCTGCTTCAGAGGAGCAGAGCTTTCAAGATGTGTTTGTGCCTCTGAAAAGATTGACTCTTTACATGTTAATGAATCAGATGTATTTTGGCAGGAATAGAGTGGGGAAAATAATAAATGAGGTAATCCACACCAGCAAGAGGGCATTTTATGTCTTCTGAATATTCTGGACCTAAGCACAATAGTTGCTCCATTACTGTACCAATAGTACTACGTGCAAGATCAGCTAATAAGTGCTGTGGGTCTATAGGTGATGAGACTGTTCCCCAAATGGTATAGTTCTGTACTTCTACATATTTGACTGTACACAAGATGTCCTTTACACAAGATGTCCTTTGTGCTGCCAGTTTGGCTGTAAAGATAGTACTAGGAAACAACCCCCAAAACCCAGCAGTCTGTAATGCAGATTGTATAGCTTTGGGGTCTTTGAAATGATGACTTTCCCCTCGAAGGAGGACTGCAGAGTCTCCCTCAAAGTTTTTCATTAGTTCTAAAAAGCAGAAACAGCTGGTGGTGATATGAATAGCTTGCTGGCTGAACTGAACAACAGAAGCCCGCAGCTGATCTGATCAACTGTGCCGTCATGAACAGGTGTCGTGCCATGGTATGAGAGTTAACACTGGAAGGTTTTTATTGGACACTGGGATATTGTAAAATGTGTCAAGCCAAAAAATCCCCTAACCTCAGATTGGATTTATTTTGTTGGTCTTAAATAGATATCTATGTCAACGTGGGAGAATGTGTACTTATGAGAAACAAGATAAGTGCTAGACCAGGGATTCTTCAACTCCTTCGTAGTGTGATCCATATCTAAATAAAGAGATTTTCTCCTGGAACCCCTCCCTTCTAATTCCTGGTTGTATATACTGTCTTCCATTATCACGTAGTATACTTGTGGAAACTACAGCAATTGCATCTATGGGAAAGTATTTAATATATTTTTAGCTATCTTTGAATGTGATCTGGCAGCTGGAAGCAAGGAGAGTCAGCACCATGTGAACAGTTAGCTTTCCAGAGATCCTTGACAACTGTGTGAGGGACTATGAATGGCTTGTGAGTTTGGGGGTTAGCACTTCTGTGTTAGCCTAATTGCTAGTTTTTACTCTGTGTTAGCAATATTGTAGTCTAGGGAGGCTGCTGTGACAGGGGCATTTCCTTATACAAAATTTCTGTGCAGTCAACGTGTTATTTTCTTTTTACTGTAGAGGAAGACGTGAGTAGCATGGTTAAAGGTGAAGGGACTGGGGAGAGCTGGAGGAGAGTAATTCAAACTTGTGAGTTGGTTGGGAAGAGAACATAGCAATTGTTTTGCCCCACACTGGCTAATTCCTTTCTCTTTCCAAAACTCATAATTTAGGAAGAAGGATTTTGTACGGATGCAGGAGAAATTTCCCGGATGCACTCTGCTTTGAGAAGAGTAGCAGCTTTTCATAAGTGAGATGTTTGTTTACACAATTTACTTTCCCATATACTTAAGTATCAACCTAACAGGTGCAAAGTCAGAATTGCTCTTGTTTGTTGGGTTTAATAAGATTTTTTACAAGAGGATGAAAGTGATCCTTATGAGAGGTGCAGCAGGTTTAGTTTCTTAACAGAACTGTACTCTTGGATATGCAATTCTTTCTGGACTCATTACTGAGTCTGGAGCATCAGCCCTAATGTGGCCGAGAAGTGTGTGCTACAGAGTTGGGATGTCAGAGTAGACACAGAGATCCTCTCTGTGGTGCCTCCCTCCTAGCTGGATGCTTTTGCACTGCTTTACTGTCAACACTGGTGGTCAATCTGAAAAGGGTATAGTGAATGCAGTCTTTTTTGCTGGCAGATGTAATCTGCTTTGTTTATTTTAGTTTATTTGATCTTCTTTGTTTAAAAAATGGATTTGTCAAAAGCTTGGTTCTCCAGGGGTTGTTCACCAAGTAAATTACCATGCACGATAGTAGAGGGTGGGGGAATTGGGCCTTCTCCTCAATGTGTCTTTTACCTATCCTGCGTGCTAAGGCTGCTCTGTTTTTGCAAAGAGAAGTCTAATGTAGAGTTGCGAACACTCAAGAGTATTAGAAATAGCCTTTTAAAGCGGGGTGGGCAAATTGTTCTTTAGACTTTTTTGGGTCTTAGAGAGTGTGGATAGAGTACAGAAAAAGGTACGGAGCTCAAGCTTCTTTTTGCTCTCCTCAAGACACTGCAGTTTAATGGTAGGAATGCAGACTGTAAAGCTGTGAATTAAAGGTTGCAGCATTAGATCACGAAAAACTTTCATTTGTCCCCCCTTATAATTAATAATTAGTTGTTTAAGTTATTGCTGTACATCAGATGAAGGCAAAACCAGGATACGTTTAGCGTCTTTGGTCAGGTGAGATTTCATTTCTTGCTTAGTGTATAATTATTGTTTCTTTTTCACTTACAGTGCCCATGATCTCACCAAGTGGAATCTGTATGACAAGACTTTAAGGTTGCTGGTGTTTGAAATGGAACATGGGAGTTTACCTGTTCTGGTGAGTTGTTAATATTTAACATTGAAAGAGGTTTCTCTTGTTGAAAGCAGGAAAAATAGGAATTATTAAATAATCTTATATATCAATGTCCTATGAGGCAGGAAGATACTGTTTCCATTTCTCAATCTGGGAAACTGAGTCTGTCTTTGATATAACGTTAGTGGAATTGGTAAATCTATCCCATAGTTTTGTTTATTTTGGAGATTATCCAAAACTATGATAATCATCTGACATCTGGATTGATCCTTTGTCATGCTCAGTACTTCCCATTGATTGCACAGTCTTGATTTCAGTACATATGAAATTGTTGGGACTGTGAGGAACCCCAATAGATTGCGTGTAACCGGAAATTGGAATACTTTGGACCTGTCACTTGCAGATTGACTCTTGGTGAAGATGGTTTGTAAGTACCAGTTGTCTCAACTGCAGCCTTTTGGTTGTCTGGTTGCCTCAGCTCAAACATTGGCTGTGCCAAGATGGAAGTGTATATCCTGGGATTACAAGGTGCAGTACTCTAGCAGTCATGAATGTTAATCAGCCCCCGTTTTCAGGAGAGAACTTGAGGTTATTTGGGAAGGGGTGAAATTTAGTTGAATAGAGAGAGCCTGCAGCCAGTGGGTAGAGGTGGACTCCTTTAGATGGAGAATCGGAGCACCAAGGTTTGGCTTCTGCTCTGAATTGCCCTCTGGAGGAGTCTGCCTTTCATCAAAGACTGCAGAGAAATCCTGAGAAGCTAAGCTAAAGTTAGACTCTGTGAACACCCTTTTTAGTACGTGGTTACTTTCCACTGAGCTCGTCAAGACGTCAAGATTGCTGCAGAAGCAGCACCATAGTGATGAAATTTCTCAGGAGGCAACATTTGCTTGTGTGTAAACCTATTAAGTTTATCTTGAGGGTCTAAATACTTTACAGTGCAGAAATGGTCATGCAAGCAGCATGCAGAATGCGAAGGCTGGACGCTTTGCTTAGTCCTAAGCTTTTTGCTGTTGAGCCTTTCATAAAAATAAAGGACATGTGTTTTTATTTGCAGATGATCCTGCCAGCTCTCCAGTGCATGTATTTTTCTCTCCTGTGGCAACTAGCTGCGGTTTTGGAAAATTCTCCCAAGGTTGGCCACTCCACGTAGTTCTGAAACCCAGAGTTGTACTTCTAGAAGTTTAAGTTGCTTTAAGTTACTTTTCTGTTCTCAGATTGCCAGAAAAAAACAAGCTTTCTAAGAAGATAATTTGTGTGTTTTCTTGAGGAAACCAAATTGAGTTGAGGCATTTTCTCTCTGTCTTGCCCTCTTTTTTTTTTAGAAATGTTTATGCTTTTTCAGTCTGCAAGAGAATAAGTGAACAATGGTTCACCTCTATTTTTACTGCAGAACATGTGCATTGAATTCCTGGGGCTTGATGGAGATAAGGAACTTGTTCCACTGCCAAACAGTTTGTTGTTTTCTTGTTTTAAGCAACAAAGAATATTCAGTGAAAACTCCAGGAAGTCCTGTTGCTTTGTTTCATTTTTATTTTCTTATTTTCCTTACATATTTCTGGCAGAAAGTTTGATGAAAGTGGTAATTTTCTCATCAGCTGACTATTTACTTTCTTGATTGGTTTTATAAAGTGCCAGGCTCTGGCAGGTATTTCGGAAGACAGTCTAGTTTAAGACACTAGAGAGGAAAACTCTTTCATGCTTCGGTTCACGTGTGAATGTGTACCTGTGTGGCTCCTTTTTATGGTGATTTCTGGCTACACTGAGTGCTGCTGCTTCTGTCATTCTGTCCCCTTCCCCTGGTGCTCCTGTGTGTACAGAACGGGACGCTGACACGGTTATTTGTTTTGTGTGAGAAATGCTAGCAGGGAGGTTACCCGTTTGTTGACTGATTCACTATCTATTCTTGTCCCATTCTATTCCTGTGTGGATGTCCGCATCTCTCTCCGCTCTAATACGTTCTGCCTTTCAGTCCAGACACGGTTAGCTTGACTGATAATGGGGCAACACATTTTTTAATTTGGCCTTTCGTATGGGAGCAGATTTTGATTGGAAGCACAATGTTACGGACCACTCTGCAGGGCCAAATCTGGATGTTGGCAGAGAGAGAAGTTCCAAGAGCAAAAAAGAACATTTCCTGGACAGCAGCTCTAGGGCTGTTTCTTTCCCCTTTCCTCCCCCAGTAGTGTTAAGGCAATGTTTTGCCTCCTCCTCTGCTTCTTCTCAGCATGTCCTGGGATAGATCCCCTTTCTTATCAAGACACAGTTGCACAGCATGAAATCCAGCCTCCCTGTGAGGGCATTTCTGTTCCATTGACTGCTCAAAGCTCAGTGCAGTGCAACAGCTAGGACCTGGTAAAGGATCAGAAAGTCTTCTATGTGGCTGTGGGCAAATCAAATAGTCTGTCTTGCTAGATTAATCTTAACAAATAGAGGTGTCTGAGTTTCTGAGTGCCAAAGTTAGCAGCCTAGTTAAACTGCGTTTCCTCTGTAGTCAACAGAGGGAGAGGGAAGAACAACTTCAGAAGGCAATTCACATTGAAAATTAGGTGGGATGGACCAGAGTTTTTATGACTCTACTTCCATCTCTAAAGTGGAAATCAGTATCACTGCTTTATAAGGATAAGCTGAAGTGAATAAGGTAATACATGCTATTGGAGCTGCCCATCCTACAGATGGAGAAACAAAGAGTTTGTGACTTGCTGAATACCAGTAGCCTCAGCAAGTGTGACAGATGCACATGTCCTACTAGTACTTGTCACATTTCTGCACCGGTGGGGGGTGGGGGGAGTATATATTTTTATGGATTGACCTTTCTATCCCAGATATTGTGCCTGAAAACAAGACATGGTTTTAAAGTTGTTCATAGCTAGTAAGCTGTTGCTACTGTGAGATGTCAGCTTCTTTATAATGTCGTCAGCTGTGCTACTGTAAATGAATAATATCAGTGGAAGAAAGATACAACTGTTTTTTGTTCTGTAATGTAGTCCCTAACATTTGTCCTGTCATTTTTCCTAAATACGTTTTTAGAAGACTGTTTTTGCAATAAGAAGAGAGATGAGACGTTTCAGTCAGATTTGCATATGCTTCCTCCACCATAAGGAAAAAGATGTAAGAGAAAAGGTTTGTGTTTCTTTATCACTTAACTGGCGTTCATGCTCAGTCCTCCTTTTAAATGCCTGCCTTTCTTTTCATACTAGTATTTCCTTCTATTGTTTTTTGCTATTTTTTGTCTCTTAGCAGAGAAATAACTCTTTAAAAACAATCTTCAACTATTTATTTTAAAGGAAAATTAAAGTTATGTTAGTTAAAATGCTAAAAAAAGTTAGTGCTTTAATCAGGCATAGATATGTGTCTGCATGGGTCCATCTGCAGAATCAAGGCCCGAATCTGAATGACTCAATTTGTCAATTGGTAATCATTGTGTTTTCTGATTAGACTGATTAGTGTACTGGTTGCTGTCATTGCTTTGTTAATGCCTTGCTATGAATATTACTTAAAAAATTAAAAAATTGGAGAAATTGTCCAGTGAGTCATGTGTTAAAGGAGAGATATTCTAGCATAATAGGGCTCTTCTTCCTTCCCATGGAATTTTGAAAACCTTTACGTGGTGTTTATGCATGATACTTGTATATCCTTTATCCTAAGGTAGAAGTTCTGGAAGGGCTTAGCTGTGGCATTTTACCACACACTGGGGCAGACAGAAATCTTTAGCTTGCAGGGAAGAAGTGGGATAGAAGCTAGATTGTGATTTGTAGTGTTTGACGGAGATGCGAAGTGGAGTTGGCATGAAAAGTAACATGGTCTCTAAATCCTTCTTTGGCTTTGTTTGCTTTATACAGGCCTTCATGATACTCTGTGACTGGTTGCTGATTTTGTGTCATCAGGATTCAAATAATAACGAAGAAGCAGTCGGACTTCTAGATTATCTTCCTAGCACATCAGTTCAGGAAAAACTGCTTTTGTTTATCCAAGAACATGTTTTCAGGGAGGAAGAACAGGAAAGCAAAGGTTAGACATCTTCATCACTGGAGAAACAATTTACCACTTTTTCTGTCATTTGTCATCTGCACTGAACATATAAGGAAAAGGGGCTGGTCTTTTTGGGGAGTGTTTTTTGGTTGGGCCTCTTTACAAACAAAGTGGCTGACCTGTTATTCACTGATCTGTATCCACTGTGGATCAACCACAGGAAATAGCTGCCAATTTACTTGTAGGATGAAAAGGGCTGATGTAATGCAGGGATGGGTGAGAATGTAAAAGTATTTGGTAGACTGAGTTTGGTGGTACAGATGATGGTGTTAGAGGAAGGCCTTGAAGTGTTACAGTGTCACTCCATCAAGGCACGGACACGTCTAAGCCATCAGAGTAAAGGACTAGTGGATTTTGATTTGTGGAGTGCGGGGCAGATTTAGTGGGAAATAGTACTTGTTGCTCTGTTGCCTTTTTCAAACACATTCAGATGCCATATTGAGGCTGTTATTGTGAAGGCTGGTTTCTTTTGGGAGCGTTTGGAAAATAGATTGTTAGTTCATTGTGGTTTTGAGGCCAAGTTCAAGTGTCATGCTTTGAAAAACGAAGTATTGTTCTAGATGACTGTGTCAAACTTTCCGTCAGCTGTTCAGATGGAGTTCTGTGTTCGGTTTTGGGCACCATGCTGCTTCAGGTCACAGTGTATATGCAAGAAGTGATGGGCCTAAATTGCAACAGGGAGATAGAAGAGAATCCTTACTGGTAAAGGCAGAGATACAATAGAAAAGATTGCTCAAGTAGGTTGTAGCATCCTAGTCATAGTCATGGGAGTTTTTGAAGCAGCTTATGTTTCAGGTTGCATACGTTATGTATCTGAAACTGATAAAATCGATCCTGTTTTGGGCTAGATGGCCTGAGATCTGTTTCAAAACCATTTTCTATGATGCTTTCAGTTTCTCAGTCCTCCCCACAAAGGATCCCTGTCATCCCATTGCAGATTCCTTTCTGAATGAGTGTTTGTCATGCTATGGGTATCCTTGTCTGTGTGCACAGGTGGCAGCTTCTCCATTTTAACTCTTATTTGAAGATACTTATGATCAGTCACTTACCTTATTTTTGTTTCCAGACCCACAGTTGTGCTAGAAGCAGAAACGGTTCACATCAAAATTACAGGTCAAAGACTGAAGCCTTTTGGCAGTTGGCAGATAACATTTGCAGCAGAAAAGAGTGTACCTCAGCTCTCCTGCTCCAAGAAGCTCTCCACAAGCACCTTCATAGATGTGTTGGAAGACTCTTAAGAGTATTTGTTTTCCACAAGCTATCCAACTAGTAATTAACCCACGTTCCAGAAACTTAATGTGTTTTTAATGATGTGGAATGACTTTTTTCTTTCACTCTTGTTGATAACCACTTGGAGAGTTTCATCTGAACTCTTCTGTTGTTGACCGTGTATGGCAACTTTTGTAGGGTTTCTGATGAGTTATGTGTTGGTTTTCTAGCATCTGTGTTATTCTAGGGAAAAAAATGTGGTTGCAATTTGGTCTCTTCCGTTTGGTGTGTTTGTGCCTTTTATTCTGCACTCTGGTTCTGTTCTGTAGCTGTGAGCGGTGTTGTACAAGGAGATTCTGACTAGTAGAAATGTGAAAGCCCTATGAAGATCAGAGTAGAGGACTGTGGAAGTAACTCGTTTTCACTGTCATCAGCTGCAAGCTTTGAAATGGAGATAAACCTGTGTTTTCTGATATGCACAGGAATGAGCGCTAGCATCTGTTGCTTAGCGTGTTGACTGAACAGCTAGGTCTGTTCTATTTGGATGAAAGGTGGTCATTAAAATTGAGATATCTTGAATAAAGTAGTAGAACAAAGCTTCAATGCTTTTGTTTCCCTAGACCTGACAGAAGAGGAGGAGAGAAAGGATGAAAGTTGCAAACTTGACAGCTTGCACAAAAAGCGGAGCCTTCTTGCAGCGTATTGCAAGTTAATAGTGTATAATGTGGTAGAGATGACTGCGGCTGCTGAGATCTATAAGTACTATGTGAAGGTAATGTTTTAGGTAAAGTTGCTTTGCCTATCAGTGCATTTTAGTTTTTGAAAGTGACTCTAGCATTTGTGAAATATGTGGGGTTAATAGTTTGACGGCTCAGAATCCTTGTATAATCGCAAAAGGGCTATAAAACCAAGCAAGAGTGGGACAAATTTGTCCTCTTTGGTCTGCAAAGGTACTTCACTGCAGACAAAGTAACTGAAAATTGAGTAGAGGGTATGTCTGTCTGAACATCTGTTCCTCAGCTTCTCCAGAGAGGCCTTTGCAGAGAAGCTGTTTATGGCTGGGAGAGTGTCTTAATGATAGAGATTCTCACACTGAAGCTGTTAGCTTACTTGATAGAGCTGACACAGTCCATATGCAGATGGCCTAGAGTTCACATGAGTCCTGGTGTTTAGACAACTGCTAGAGCTTCAGCTACTCTGAAGTGGGTTTCAGGAGGGCTGAGAACAGCGCAGCGTGGGCAGTTTCCTTGAGTCAACTACCAGGACTTTGGAAATACCTGAATATGGATGTTGTTCTTTACTTCACTGGGCCCAAGGCAAGCACTGGTTAAATAGAGAAAACTCTTTATTTTTCTCCTGAGTAGGCTTTGGTCTTTTGTTATAATAAATACTTAACAATTTCAGTGTAACTTTAATCCGCACATTACTCTTAAAGCAGCATACTATTGCTTTACATATAAAATAATATAAAAAGTCCAGTTTTCATCTTCTAGTTTGGGTGTTCTGGTATTGGGAGTGTTTTATGAACTTCTTGTGTCACATGAACACAGTCATGTGTTTTGTGTACTCCCAGTCCTAAAGAAGGGGAATGATAATTCTTATTTGTTTTGTTGCTGTTAATAGACCTACAATAATTTTGGAGACATAATTAAAGAAACGCTAAGCAGGACAAGGTACAATAACAGAATTCAGAGCACCAAGACACTGATTCTCTGTCTGCAGCAGGTAAGGTTAAGATTAAAGCAAGAGGCTAGGGGCTCTTCTAACAGCTGTAATCATATTGGAGTTTTTTACCTACCTTGTCATAATTATTCAAATTCATTAAAAAGCCTAGTGGAAGAAATCGTTTCCTTGCCTTTACTTTCTATGTGTATGTTGTTTTTGCATGTCACAATTAAAACTCCTTTCAAATCATTACACCTGTTTTAAAACGTAATTTTGTGCACTTTTTTTTGTCTTTTTTAAAATTTTCAAATGCATAGTGTGTTAGGACTGATGTGGGATTAGAATGTTTCTTGGGACATGGTAGGTGTCTCGTAACAAAGGTTAAGGATATTATTCTCTGTTTTATGGACTACCTCAATTCCTATTGAATTTGAGGAACCACAAATGTGTCTGTGGCTGGCCAGCTCTAATTCCCAGTATTTTCAGTATTTGTTTCTGGAAGAAAGTGGGTCACAGCTCTTCTGAAGGGTCTCAGTTGCTGGGGCTTGCAGCTGCTGGCTGATGAGGCCAGTTATCTATTTTAGCAGCTGCTTTTGCCAGCTTTGCCCATGATCAAGGCTGCTTCTAGCTTGGAGTCGTGCTGTAAGCCACAGAGCAGGCTCCTCCCAGGGGGTACTGATACATGAGCTTTCCTTATTTCACACACATTGCCAGGGGCTTAGATCTGTGAACTAGCCCTGAAATCTGAGCTTAGATGAGGCTAAGCAGCATTTGGCTACATATATTCTGCTGACATAGTCAGGACTTTGTGTTTAGGTATCACATAGACAACAGGCCTTTTTTGGCCTTTGCTTGACCTTGAAAGTTAACAGCTTGAAGAGAACAAGCTACTTTCATGTTCTGTTAGGAAACAACCCCAAAATATAGTTAATTGGGCTCAAGATGTGCTTTTCACCCAGTCTCACTCTCAGAAATTGAACTACGCTGCTGCCAGACTTGCTGCTCTATATCTGCATTCTGATATTCTGAAAGCCTCTCGGGCAAATTAGGTCTCTGGTGCTTGATTCAGAAACCCAACAGGAGATGGGGTCAGTGCAGCCATCATCTTCAGGGTTTGGTTCTTCAGTTATGCACATAATTTTTTATTTTAATTTTTCAATTTGTGCCTGTTAAGCACAACAGTGTCCTTTGTGTCAGTTCCTTGTCACTGTTCCACTTGTGTGCTTCTGAAGCATGTGACTTACCTACTCTTTTGTAAGACTTCCATCTGTGTAAGCTAACTGTTGCTTGCTGTGCCTGTCTCTGTGTCCTGCTGGTGCTTTGTTTGCCTGTAGGGTTACATATGGTTGCTTATCTGAGACTTCTTTTGCAGCTGTTTCAGACACATGCAGAAAGCCAACACAGCAGTAGCAGCGTGGACTTCTCCTCTGCTTCCTTCACAAATGTGAAAGAACTTGCTCGTCGCTTTTCACTAACGTTTGGCTGGGACCAAGTGAAATCTAGAGAATCTGTAGCCATGATACACAAGTATGTGCCACGTAACATCACTTTGTCCATGGTCGTTACTTTTGTTAGTTGTCTGTTTTATTACTCTGTTTTTTTTTTTTTCTTCCAATAGGGAAGGGATTGAATTTGCTTTTAAAGGAGCTACTGGAGTAGGTGGAAAATGCTTGCCTCCTAACTTGAGCTTTCTGTTAATCATCAGTGAGTTTTCCAACAAGCTGCTAAAGCCAGACAAAAGACTAATGTAAGTTAAGTTCTTGTACGCTGTCGTACGTGATTTGTGTTTTGTGTATCCCTGTACATGGCACACTTGACCTTCAGCATTGCAGAAGCTGCTCAAGGGCTTTTCAGAGAACCTTTGAAATCAATCTGCCCTGATGTTGTTAGTTTGAGAGACACTTCTTGAATTTGTAGTATTAGTAGTTATTTCAGATTGTATGTGCAGTATGCCTTCTAGATCTTTTTTAGACATAATTGTGGCCACATATGGCAATTCTTCTAAAGGAAAGACAATGCTAATCTGATTGGAAGAGATTTGCAACTTGACTGGCTAGTGGAGAGGCAGGAATGCTTTTCTGAACAGAAAAGTAAAGCAGAAAAGATTAAGGAAGAGGTGGTGCCCAGATCATTATTTTGTAATGATCTAATTCCACAGCTTCAGGACTCAATTACATGAATTCCATGGAATGTATTTGGAATAGAAATATACATGACAGTATTCGTAATGCGGATATTTAAATTCAAGAATTTACTATTTATAAGGGATGTCCTGATCCAGTTGGGTCTGGGTTTTACAGTGGTTTAAATATTTACGTTTAATAAGAATGATAGCCTTATTTTGGCATCATGGGGCATTATGCATCTGAACAGAGAGATGTATGATTGTGTCTCGTATTCCCTTCTTCACCTGCCTCAAGTCCAGTCATTTTTGAGAAGGAAGTAATGTTCTTCCTTTTATTTGACCTTTGTTTGTCATTACTTCCTTAGTCAGTGCTGCTTATTTGGATCTGGATCTCTGCACTTCAGTCTTCTGTTTACAGATACTGTAAAAACTAGTGCAAAATATGTAACAGGTATTTCCATTTTCCTGAGAGTATATTCGAAAACATGGGAATGTAAGATGAAACATGAAGACACATCTGCCTTTTTGAATTTCTGAGCAAATCACTCCAGTACCTGACAAGAAGAGTTCCACTTTGGAGAAGAAGTCAGCAGAAACGGGAAAAAAAAACAACCAGCCATCACATCTTGCTGAGCCCTGTGTAACTTGTTTGCTTCTGTGTCACTTTCTTAAATTTGAGGTTAAGTTCCATGGGGATCATCAACCAGTTTTTATATAACAAGGGTCAAGAGTGGTAAAATGTTTACTTTCCTGTTACTTTACATGACACACAGAGTTTATTAACGATTGCCAGCTACCGAGACAATGTATTTTAAAAAATGAATTGAAACCCAAAATGCAAAATACAGAAGAAAAATATTTGACATATACTGATTACAACCTCTGGTAAATCTAAAGTGGATAATCTATGGGTAGTGATAGCTTCCCTTTCTTTTCTTGCCTTTTTCTCGGAGACAGTCTTTGAGATCTATGACTAGAATTGGGTTTTGTAGAACCACAGAATCACAGAATGGTTTGGGCTGGAAGGGACCTTTAAAGATCATCTAGTCCAATGCCCTAGCCATGGGCAGGGACACCTTCCACTAGACCAGGTTGCTCAAAGCCCCGTCCAGCCTGGCCTTGAACACTGCCAGGGA
>JAVKLA010000057.1:10688962-10857425 GCA_034782735.1 Sagittarius serpentarius
TGTCCCCTCCCAACTTTCTTGTGCCCCTCCAGCCTTCTTGCTGGCTGGGCAGGAGAAGCTGAAAAGTCCTTGACTTATTCTAAACACAACTTAGCAACAACTGAAAACATCAGGTTGTTACCAACATTCTTCTCATACTAAACCCAAAACACAGCGCTGTACCAGCTACTAGGAAGAAAATTAACTCTATCCCAGCTGAAACCAGGACATTATCCTACTCTGATTTGGTTGTTAAGAAATTAAATTTAATTTTCCCGAAGTCGAGTCTGTTTTGCCCATGAAGGTAATTGTGGAGTGATCTCTCCCTGTCCTTATCTTGACCAACGAGGCTTTTGTTATATTTTCTCTCCCTTGTCCAGCTGAGGAGGGGAGTGATAGAGTGGCTTTGATGGGCACCTGGCATCTAGCCAGGGTCAACCCACCACGACCCACTAACTGAGATGCTGCCTCTCAGTTCTGTGTTCCTCCTAGAATTCTTTGAGCCCTTCAACAAAATATTCCAGGAGGTCAGATGATGTTTACTTAAAATTGCTGAAAGCTTTTGTTGAAGAGTCCCTTGCAAGCAGTGCCTGAAGCTCTGTGCTGAGACTGCAGAGGACTGTCATTGACCACACAGTAGCGGTGGAGTCAGGACAGAACAAGAATATATGGCAGGGTCTCAGAGAAATAGACCAAGGCATCTGTGTTTGAAACATTAATTTCTCAGCTGGGTAATTGTGAAAGGAAAGACAGCAAGATTTGGAGATGATTTTAGGACATTAAAGACCAGAGACGGGAAGGCCTTTCAGAAGCACCTATGAGGTAAATGGATAGACAGGACTCTTCCAGGAAAAGTCGTGCTGACTGTTGGATGAGTATCATAGAACCATAGAATCACAGAATGGTTTGGGTTGGAAGGGACCTTTAAAGGTCATCTAGTCCAACCCCCCTGCAATGAGCAGGGACACCTTCAACTCGATCAGGTTGCTCAGAGCCCCATCCAGCCTGGCCTTGGATGTTCCCAGGGATGGGGCTTCTACCTCCTCTCTGGGCAACCTGTACCAGAGTTTCACCACCCTCATCATCAAAAATTTCTTCCTTATATCTAATCTGAATCTACCCTCTCTTAGTTTAAAACCATTACCCCTTGTCCTATCGCAACAGGCCCTACTAAAATTCTGTCCCCATCTTTCTTATAGGCCCCCTTCAAGTATTGAAAGGCCACCATGAGGTCTCCCCAGAGGCTTCTCTTCTCCAGGCTGAACAACCCCAACTCTCTCAGCACGTCCTCACAGGAGAGGTGCTCCAGCCCTCTGATCATTTTTGTGGCCTCCTCTGGGCTCACTCAAGCAGATCCACGTCTTTCCTGTGCTGAGGACCCCAGAGCTGGAGGCAGGACTGCAGGGGGGTCTCACCAGAGCAGAGCAGAGGGGCAGAATCCCCTCCCTCGACCTGCTGGCCACGCTGCTTCTGATGCAGCCCAGGATACGGCTGGCTTTCTGGGCTGTGAGCGCACATTGCTGGCTCACGTCCAGCTTTTCATCCACCGTGTGAGTTCCAAGTACCCACACGGCTGCATTTTGTGGATGTTCTGTAAGAGTGCATAGGGTGTGGTCTACATTACCTAAATTTCTGCAGGTGCAAGGAGGTGGTCCCTGGGATCTGGTATTCATTCCAGTCCTGTGTGTCGAACTGTTGGTATCCTCCAAGCCTGGCCATTACTGCGAAGAGCTCAGATGAAACATCTGCTTAAATGTTGCATTTGCTCTGAAGTTGAAAAGTGTACTGAACTGTTTGAAAACAACACCAAACATGTAATGATGCACGTATGCCCACCCATGGATATACTGTGTTTAATTCAGGTTTTCTATCCCAGCAGGCCAATGCAATGTACATCGTTAGAGATGCAGAAGGTGCCCCTTCTAAAGAGGGACTGGAAGAATAATGTCTGTGAGGCAAAACTGCTCAAATCCCTGAACTTCAAATAAAATTCAAATCGAGTGTTCTTTTATGCCACACCTTACAAACACAAAGGAGAGCTTAAATTTTAAAGACAGCCTTTCTCTTATAAGAAGTCTGGCATTCCCAACTCTATATCATATAACTTCTGCAATTTACTGGCGCAATGTAACAGCAAGAATAAACATTTAGTAGGTGATATAAAACTTGGACGACGAAATTGTGTCTCTGCAGAAGTCAATGGCAAAATTGTAACTTTATCAACGGGGTCACTTGGTGTGTATGACAGTTGTCTCAAGGTGAGCTAACCTATGAGTTCAGAAGAGTAGGCTGAGTACATTAAAGGAATACTCCTAAAGGTCCGATGTATGTATAGTGCATGTAGTATCTGAACTACCCCATCTGAAGACAGTATCATGCCATACTCTGCGGAGAATACTTGCAGTGACCACTTACTGGGTGCAATGAGACAAGTCTGGGTTCAGAGCTGTGCTAGAGGGCATAGAGCAACTCTGGCTAAAGAGGATTAGGAAGTAATTTTCCATGGAGACAGTAATTTTGCATCTACTACTAGCCCTTGTTAGCAGAGAGCTGATCAAGTAGAATACGGGGCCAAATTGTTCCCGTGTGTCTGATGAAGGGGGCTCTGCCTCAGGCCCTGGTGCATGTGCAGGAGGTCTTACATGTATAGATTTCACTGAATCACAGAATGCTTTGCACTGGAAGGGACCTTTAAAGATTACCCAGTCCAACCCCCCTGCCATGGACAGGGACATCTTTCACTAGACCAGGTTGCTCAAAGCCCCGTCCAGCCTGGCCTTGAACACTGCCAGGGATGGGGCACCCACAGCCTCTCTGGGCAGCCTGTGCCAGCGCCTCACCACCCTCACAGTGAAGAACTCCTTCCTTACATCTAATCTAAATCTACCCTCTTTCAGTTTGAAGCCATTACCCCTTGTCCTGTCATTACATGCCCTTGTAAAAAGTCTCTCTCCAGCTTTCCTGTAGCCCCCTTTAGGGACTGGAAGGCCGCAATAAGGTCTCGCCGGAGCCTTCTCTTCTCCAGGCTGAACAACCCCAACTCTCTCAGCCTGTCCTCACAGGGGAGATGCTCCAGCCCATTTCATACAGTTTCTGTACAACTCTGTCCATGTTGTCTGGATTTTAAAGAGCTGTTATCATCTGTGTGGTGACACTTGTGTAGTAAGTAGATTTCTGTTAATCCATCCTTGAAAGACTTTGTAATTTCATTTACCTCCAAGGAGTAATTTTTAATTAAAAACTAGGAAAATATTGCATCATACATGTGGGCAGATTTAAAGCTAAATCCTGACAATTTTTTTTCATAGGGCTATATTTAACTTCTTGACCAGAGGATATATGCCAGAAGTATATTCCTGCATGTATTAGATACATTCAAGTGGGTTTATTCATTGAAAACTCTTGTGGGAAATACAGAACCTAGCAGGGAATGTGCTTTGACTTCGGTTCTCTACTGCACTCGACCTTCCCACTGCTGCTGGGAACAAATGGGAAACAATAAAATTCACAAGGGGGGAAATTGCAATTTTATCCACAACTACATTCAGACTATGTTTCTAGTGTAACAGTTTCTATTCTGGGAGGCCTAAAATGCCTTGCAGGGGCTGGAGATTATATTTCCTCTTAGAAATATTTAGGTTTAGCTCCATCATAAATTACTGAATGGAATGTTTTAGGTCAACATGAACTTTTAGAAATAAACATCTGGTTATTTTCATTTTTATTATTAATCATAGGATTGATGTCCAGATCTGTATGTTAACATATGTGAATGTACCTGTAACACATGAGATACAGAATATGGGCATTTGTTAGAAAGGAGTGTATTTCAACACCATCAAAGTATATGGATTTTAACCTCCTCCCCTGTAATTGCCCAGGCTGTAGCAGTAAAATACCTGACTTGTCAATTGCTCTGTGCCACAAAATGCACACAAGAAATGAATTATTGAATAACAAGCCGCATGAAGGGCCTGATTCCTGAATCAGTAGGAGCCTTTCCATTGACATTGATAGCAGTTGGATTAGACCCTAAACCAGTAGTTACAATACATGCTTGTTTGAAACCAACAAATTCCATTACCAGGGTTTCTTGATCCCCGGGGGCCCCCAGAGTCCAGGACTCTAATTGTTTTGGAGTCGGTGCCTACCCTAACCTCCTCCCAGCACCGGTTTTCTTGTTGGGCAAAGTGAATGAAATGTCTGATATTTTCCAGGCCACACTCCTAATCAAAGAAAGAATAATATACTGTATAGGCTGGTGTTAAAACTGTCACTTCTGGTATTTGCTAAGGTGGGGTCTGTTTTAACGACACTGGGCTTGATTTTGAAGTGATGAGCTGTAGCTGAAATGTAGTGAATATCCAGTTTCTAATCCCAAGTTAGACTTTGGTTTTCTTTTCCTATTGTTATGAAGCAGGAATGGGTCAGAAAGACTTTGTCAGAAACGTCCTGCTTTTCGAAAAGAATGCTTGAAGGAGAGCTCTTTGCTCCAGAAAAGGTGATAGGTTTACCTGGGATTTAGGGAGGCAAAGAGTCAAGACTCTTGATTGAATCAGGCAGAACGGCGATTTGAACCAATGTTTCCCCCATCCTGTGTGTTGTGATGACTGCAGAGCTGTTAACTGCTTCTTGCAGGCACTTGAAATTTTATTGGGAACCTGACATAATTGGATTGAGTTTGAGATAATATTATAGAAAAGTGGTTTTATTGGTTGTTCATGTTTTTAATTTTGACAAAACAGGCACTCATGGTGTGAATACCCTGTTTCCTGACCTGCTGTACTATTGAATCTCAAGGAGCATCTCTCGCTTGGGATCTCCTTTGTGTTGCCGTCCACGAGGCAGAAAAGGGCCAGCAGGAGAAGGGGTGCATCTTTGCAGAGTTCTGCTCTGTTCAGACTGCTCCTGGCAACAGCAATTGGCAGTGACTTCTACTGCACAGGAAATTCTTTCTAGAGACTGATGTAATTCTGTAATTCCTGTGGATCTAGTGTTGTTTCTAATGCTAAAATTCAAGCACTCTTTTAGCTTTGAAGGCATTTACATTTTAAATATTCAGCTATTTCAGAGATGTCAGATATTTCTGAGAAAAGGGATGCCCTTCCTTTTTCTTCGACAGTTCTGTCTGCGCCTTTGGAGTGTAAAGGGAAGATGCCTTTCTGGCAATGCCTTCCCTAGCTGTTGAGGGGAAAGAAACTGAGTTTTCTCATGCTTGCTTTTGCTTTTCTCCAGGTACGCTTATTTACAGAGATACATAGCAGAACCACTGCCTTGCACGGGAGACGAATGGCAGCCGTTGATTTGGTACAGAAAGTCTTTATTGGCAAATGAAGATGAGGAGAGCTCTGTCCTCGGCACTTCAGGAGAGTGGTCCTCTGTGGGCACATCTAAGACATCTTTTAAAAGAAAATTGTCTAATGGTATGAAAACGTCCCTGCTCTGGATCAGCTGTATTTGCTTTGTCCCAGCTAAAATGCACTTTCTGCTTTGTGTTAGCAGTACCACAGTGTGCTGGACTTTCCAGTTTGAACTGTGGTTTTTGCCTTCATCTTTGTTGTTGTTGTTGTTAAAGGTCTCTTCATCACTAAATAGCAGTCAGGTTGGTCTGGAGACTTTGAGTCAAATTCAGATAATCTTGAATTCTGCTCTGTACTGAGCTCTGGCATTTGTCTGTGCCATTGAGGCTTGGTTCATTGCTTTCAATTGTTAAGGGCGTTGTTGCTTTAGGCCCTGTAGATAATTGGGAAAGGAGAGGTATTTCCAGAAGTTGATTCAGATCTTCAGCCCAGATGATCTGGGCCAAATCATTTTCTGGGGTCTTTCTCTCTGTTGAATTTCTAGGAAGCCTGTAAGATTATACTCCTAACTTGAGTTATAGTCAGGTGGCCTGCATCTAGGCTTTAGCAGCTGTCATGGACTTCCAATCCATAATGAGATATTCACTGCACAGATATGGTGGGAATTAGTTAAATGTAGTAAAGCCATTATAAAAACAATAGCCAGTAAAAATGCTAAGTGCTATGGACGAGTGCAGTTGTATGTGGAGGAAAGGGAATTTTGCCAGAGCGTCCTTTAGTTTCTTTCTCATCCTTTCTCAGAAGTTTTCTTTTCCATGACTGGCCTTCAGAAAACTTGTTCCTTTATGTCCCAAAGGCCCTCTTTTCTTGAAGGTTATATAGACTCAGCAGTACTGATAGCACTTAAGGACCGGGGCCAAGATCATAAATCTAGACTGCAAAAATGACCAGTGGGCAAATTGAATGGATTTTCTTTTATGTGGCTTTTAGCTGGCTCCCTCAATAAATGAATGCTTTGCTCCAAATCTCCCTCTGAGCTTGTCCCCATTCCTTCACTGCTGTGGGGAGCATGTTGGAAATGTCCATCTCAAGACCTCTGGGGGTGAGGCTGAAGAACAAGTCTGTTCACTGTCTGTTACAGGGTCTTTGCCTGTAACCAGCCAGACTGAAGCAGCAAGCAAAACTCCAGACCTGGAGTGTGCTTTCCAGCTTGCCTCTGCAGCAGGGAAAAGAAGAAAGAGGCTGAAATCTCAAGAGATGCACTTGCAGGAACATTTGCCATTCCTTTGTCCAGGAAGGCTGCAAAGAAGGTACAGGTGAGAGTTTTATGTCTTACAAGCTCCTTCAATTGTCCTGGTATTGACAATTGGGTCTCTCTATCCACCTCTGCCTCTGTTTTTTGTAATAATTCCATGGGGAAATGGCGTGTGCCCCTCCTGTCTGTCTTATGTGCTGTGTCCCAAGGGCAGGTTGGGTTTTTCTGTTTCCTCAGTCTATCTACATTTGCTGCTTTAGCCTGATTGTCGCCAACTGTCACAGGGCTTCTGTGCCTTCTTGGACTAATATCGAGTGTGCAGAGAAAAAGACAAGGAAGGAGGACGGTTCCTGTCCCACTTCTCTTGTCTTGGGTCCTGATTAGAGGGCTGTTTGCTGCACCCAAATGATGAGTGTTTTCTGCATCTCTGGAAATGAAAGAGGATTCTTGTCTCTCCACATCTGCTATTAACTACTGTGTAACAGGTGACTTTCTTTTAGAGAGCTGCATGTCTGTGTGCGGCATGCACACATGCCTGAGTGAAACCCCACAGAACTTGATGTGAGAGAGGTGTTGAAGAAATAGGGAGTCTGGAATCTACTTTTGAGCTCTGTAAAGCATTCAGAGTGCTCAGCTGGGATATTTTCCTTTAATACAGTTCATTTATTGAGGTGTTAGGTGCCATTTCCCATATTGATAGGTTAAAAGTTGAAACACAAATCCCAGAAAGACCCATGCTTTTCCAGGATTTGGGACGCTTGTTGAATGGACTTGGTGAATACAAGTAAAACAGAACAAAAATTTATTAAACGTGAAGGTAGCCCCTGTTTAAATGAATGTTTTGTTTCTGAACTGCTTTACTGGAAATTCTTCAGAGCATAATCTCTTTCATACCTGGGAAATACTGGGCCAGAAACTTTGGGCTACCTTATGTGGATATCTCAGCGGCAGATCTTAATATGTGAACTACTCTGCCTTAAGCACACTTGTGCAATGTGCAGCCACTGTTATCAAGTTTCTCAAGACTTAGCTTTTTTTTTTTTTTTCCTCCAGCAAAGATGAGATTACGACAGAAGATGTCTCAAAGAAGGGTCAAGCAGAAGACACAATTGAAGATGTTGATGTTGTTAACGCAGACCAGGTAATTCCGGCTCGGGTTTTCCAGCTCTGAGGACAGCTGTATATTGAGGTGGGTGAATGTGAATTTGGAATCTCATGAGTACCCATCTAACAGCAAAGGGGCTGCTCTTTTGTGGCCCCTTTCAGGCTGAGAAAAGGAGTTTTCCCCTCTTCCCTTTCTGGCTGCAGCTGTAGCCTCCTTCTTCAGCTTGATCTGCATTTTTAAGGCAATTCTTTCTGTAGCATCTAGACATCCTTAGGTACACTGAACACAGCTAGGATGCATTAAGAGGAGGATCCAGTTTCCTTTTTTCCCATACTCTGTAGCTTCTTGATTAAGAGCCATTTGCTGCAGTTGCTTCATGTTACTGACACATTGCAGAGACAGCACTGCTGCATGGCCTGCAGGGAATGTCTGCTTCAAAAATGGTGTTTGCATTGTGCTGTTCAGATCGAAAGACTCAGACTGTGTCTGATCACTGGTCAGCCCAGGGCTCGTGCTGGAGTGTCCCTTGTTTCTTGCCCTTTTCCAGCCAAGGCTGTTGAGGAGATTAAATTGTGGAAGCACGCAAACCAAGGTTGTGGGCTTGGAGGGGCAGCCAGCATAGCCTCGGGGCTGCCTTGTGGGCACAGATTGCCTTTGGGATCAGATAAAAGTTTGGCAAAACTGCAGCTGTCTGCCCAGGTCTCAGCTGAGCCCTGGAATGGATACTTGCAGCAGGGAAGGACTTCTAGCCCTTTGGGCCAGCGGGGTGCAAGGACTCAAACAGGGTGTTGTGCACTAGGGGTCTTGCAGCAGTGACTATACTGAAGGGGGGGGGGGGGCGGGAAGAGGCCATGAGGTTTCCTGTGCTGCAGCTCATCACAACCCTCCCGTCCTCTAAGGGTTTGCAGTGTCAGCCATTGCAAGGGGGTGAGCAGTTCCTTCAGGTTTTTCCCCTATGTTTCCCCCTGCTCTCTGAACTTCTAGTACAATGTAAACCCAGTGTTTGGCAGACAGATTTTTGCAGTGATTCAGGCAACCCCTTGATTTCCAGTGGTTCTGGTTATCTGGAACCTAACAACAGCCACATTCAAAGACCTTGTATGATTTTTGACTTTTTAAATGAGTTTTTCCAGTAAAGTTGAGCAAATGGTTTCTTTTCGTATTTGAGTGGTGTGGGGTTTTTTTTGTTTTTTGTTTTTTTAAAGAGGACTAGAAGGAAAAAGGGACTTCTACCTTTTCTTCCAGTCATATGCCTGTTAAAATGTGGACTGTTTGGACCCTGTGCTTGGAGCAGCTCCTCTTGGAGATAGATAATGACAGAATTTAAATCCATGGACCAAGATCGAAGCCATACAGAAAACGCACTGTTGATCTAGCATGTGGCCTTTCACTGTAGTGACTTTTCGGGCCTGCTTCTGGTATAGAAATGCTTCTTTCTTTTTGTGGAAGCTAAATATAGTGCTTTCCAAGAGCCAGCTATGGCCAAGCTGCTAGTTGGTTAGATGCTACACTCTTATTCTGATTCCTTATGTGCTCTTACATGATGTTTTCTTCATAATATGAGACTGACAACCTTTTTTTTTTTTCTTCTGGTATAGGACAGTTAAGATGCTGAGAGGATAAATGGAAGTGATGAACATGCTACCATTTTTTCCTGCAAAATGTGTAACTGAAAACGGGGTTGTGATGGCATCAACCAGGGCAGCAGGAGATATTTATCAAGTCAAATCTCTGCCTGTAGGCACCCACCCAGAACCAGTTACTAGAACTGTGGCTGATTTCTCCACATAGCTGTTTGTGGGCGTTACTGATTCGGCTGTTGCACTTCTATGGTTGTGGGCGTTACAAATGTCATTACTTAACTGCATCCTGGTCCTTGATGCTGCCTTGCAAAAATTCCCAACCAAAGGATTGGAATCAGGACATCATTGACAACTATTGAGTCAAAGACTCTGTAAACTAGATGAGACAAGCTTGCTCAAATCAGCATGGGGGCCAGCGTTCTGCTGGATGTATTCTTTACCATTTGAGATAACCACGATGGAGATCTAGTTGTTTCCTTCTACCTGACCTGGGGAGAAAGGCTTCTGGCCCAGCTGTGACCACTGTGACCTGCTGGGTGATGGCAAGTGACTTGGCAGTGCCATTTCCTGCCTGTAAAACGGAAAACCTGGATCAAATTGTCTGAAAGTATTTCTAAATTCCAGTGCTTACAGAGATGTGCTTAGTGGTCTGTGGGGATCAGGACGTGTCCCCAGAGACTTGCATCAAGGCTTCTAAGTAACAAAGAAAGAAACAGTGGACCAGTTGACTATTTTCCTCTGGAAGAAATCCTTCATACACAGTGATCGTGTGGTATTTATTTGGAAAATACAAAACCTGAAAAGACAATGTGAATAGACTGTAAATATGGCCCTTCAAAAGTAGTTTTTCCATTAAGAATTTGCAAATAATCTTCACTCAAGAGTGTTCCAGAGGCAGTAGGCTGGGGAGTGCTGGCTGCTTTCTCTGACCCTTTGTCAGTGCTCCATGGAATTGTACATTGCATTAATCCTATTGTCAGGGTTTTTTTTGTGTTTTGTTGTTTTTTTATATATATATATATATATATATAGTAACTGTGTAAAATAAACTACAGAACTGTTGCTATCCATTAGTACTGAAAGTGCAAGTGATATTCCTACACCAAGTCTGGAGAAAGAACAGCAGCAGCGCTCCTGGCCTTCAAGACTGAGCACTGAGCTCCCATGAACGTGGACGTGAAAGCCACGAACATCTCCCAGGTATCCGGTGTTCTGAAGCGACAATAGTAAAACCGTCATTATGTTTCATTTTGCATACTTAGGTATGCAGTAGGCTAATGCAAGGGGAGAGGTAGCACTCCACAAGGCACTGCCGATTCTTGCCCTGCTCACCTTCTCAGTTCCCCTGTGACTCAATGATGCTTCCCACACCCTTCTAGATTTGTGGACCTAGGCCTAAACACACACCAGGCAGGCAGAATACAGCTGGAGGAAGCAGTTATACCTGGGACCACATCAAACATGCTGATGCTTTAACTCTTGTGACAAAGGACTAGGGCTGGGAATTACCCTTTTGGGGGAAGGTACAGTAATCGTTATAGTTCATGTCTTGTGAGACAAGGCACTTCCATGATAACACCATGATTTGCAAATCCTTTAGGAAAAAAGGGACTTGGTTATCGCAAGTGTAATAGAAAGCAGGATTTAACAGGCACTTCATTAGACACAATGTGGCTTACCTTGGTAAGGTACACTAACTTCAGATACACAGGTTTGTAAGTCTCTGATGAGTTGAGTGGAACAGATTTCTCTGGGCCACTTACTTCCAGCTGCTCAGCAACACTGGCTTTGGGACGGAAGAAGAACCTGCTAGAGCTCAACTGCCTTGCATATGCAGCTTGGTCTAGTTACCCAGCCAGACTGCAGACATGCATAACCTATCATATCTTAAACGGTTCTGTAATAGTAAGAAGTTAATTGTATGTAGTACTAACACAGTAATTAGAACTGTTCATAATTAGAACTGTTAAATTACATATATGAAAATCTTTATTTGAAAATACAAACATGATTTTTAAACATTTTAACAGATCTACACTGCAACCAGAAAATAACTTACATCTTTTTGTACATTTTTTTTTTTTCCTCAACAAAATCTGTTTAACAGTAAGAGTGAGGCAACAATTTCAAGCTGCTGTGACACTGATGAAGATCCATGGAATGTGTCAATAGCAAACAACTGAAGGGGGGGACAGACCACAGCACTGAATGCCCACAACGAGTTAGTGCACATCACTGATCAAGTAACATTTATACAAAGGATTTAAAAAAATTGGTTCCTTCTACATGAATTAACACACTCATTTTGGATCAAGTATGAACACTAAAACAGACTTCATTATTAAATAATCTTTTTATAATGAACATCAATGAAAAGACTGAAGTTTAAAAGGGCAAGCAAAATTAAAGTTGGGGCAAACAAGGCCTGCACAGGGAAGCGAAGCACCTTCTCTCAGGTGGTTGCTTTCCTTGTGCGCCAATATGCTCAGCTTGTCAAATGCGACTCCACAAGTGAGTGCTGGATCATGCACTCACAGTCACGTCTCTCCCTTGCCAAAGCACAAAACCCCCCAGGGCCGTCTAGGACCATATACAAGCATTGCAGGGCAGGTATGAATTGTCTCCTTACCTCCCACAGCAGGGCAGGAATACCTGTTCACATATGGGACGGAGATGGTCAGTGCACCACACATCAACTTCAAGAGAATTACACAGTTCTCTTAAAAACAGTAGATTACTTTTCTCTAAAGTCAAATATTGTTATTCTTCCAAAAAGGAATTATGCAACATCTGTAAATAAATATTTTAATCTATTTTACAAACTATAGACTATTGAATAAATACAAAAAGTTTCATCATTCCATACAAATGCGCTTCTTTTATTTAAAAGGTAGTGTAGTGATTAAATATTTTTAGCACAAAACTAAGCTGACTTCCTGGAAACAAAACCCACTGAAACGTACAGGTGTTTAGCAGACCTGCTGCAGACTGTCCCTTCTCTTCTGCAAGTGTTTACCATAAGTAACCGCTACTCAAAGTCCTCTTCATAGTCACATTCATCCAAGTCTACATCAGCCAGATGGGAAGGCATTTCAAAAAATGGTCTTTTTTCCATTTGGTACTTTAGGACATTTGCCTTCTGATGGTCTACAGGATTCAGTTCTGCTTCATACCTAGGAGAGGGTAAGAAAAGAAAATGAGAGAGTCTGGCTCTGTGTTAGAACACTAACAAGGCACCTGCAGGAAGAACATGATTTCCAGTATTGTATGTTTACAATATAAACAAACATGTAAGGAAACATGTGACCAGAAGCAGCATGAGGTTTCTGTAATAATTACTTAAATTTAAGCTAGCTTACTCTCCCATCACATGCAGAACTTCTTAGTGAGATACTCGGCTTTACTGAAAGGATTTGAGGCACATGCTGCTCTAGTGGACTACTCACAAGTTAGAAATGGTCAAATGCAAGACTTAAGTAGAAACCCCTCAAGTTCTTTTTAAGAGAGCTGAAATTAGGCTCAATTAGGAAGGACAAATGACACCTGCAGTAGAGACGACAAAAGAGAAAGAATGCCGAATTGAAAGTCTTGCTAAAATGTGCACGAGCACAAGGAAGTGATAGCAAGCGTGTATTTAAAGCAGATGCTAGAAAGCAAAAGCCAGTTGTTTAATCAGAAATTACTGATAACCATCTGCCGCTAATGAATGAGCAGATGGATAATGAAATGGAATGTTTAACTAATTCGAGTCAGTGAAGGCTGATATTTAAAAAAATACCAGCTTCAGCACTGTTTAGGTGGGATCAATCTATAATGACAGCTGTTTAAAAAATTAAATCTCTGTGGAGATTATGATGGCAGATTAGAGAGCTGGCCATTTCCTGGGCTAGGCCAACTCGGGTTCATGCACATCTTCCCAAGCGCTACCGAATCTCATCTCAGCACGTGATTAGTTCCATCTATTTAACAAGCCTAGGCAAAGAATAAGCTTTAGAGAGTGCAGTATCTGTTCTTCAAATACGACTTCATAATGGCATTGCGTGGTGATTAGGAGAAGCATTCTTTCAGAAAGAAATACAGGGCAAAGAAGAGTTACATACTAAGAATCCACTATGAACACTAAAACAGAGTAGCCTTAATAGCAGAGGGGGGAGGAAGAACAACATTTTCAATTGTGAATGCAATTCTGGTGAAACGCTTCATAGATAAACTATTAAGCCAGCTTCACCACCGTTTTCAGTAAAAGAAATCTAACAAAATAAAGATGCTTTGGTAACATCAGGTAAAGATTAAGCAGTGAGTTAAAACAGTTCCTGATTTTCTTTCCTTTTTTTTTTTTTGTTATTTCATCCTTCCTGTGGATAATTAAACCCTCAATTATGTGAACATCAGCTGGTGCTTAGGCAGTGAACAGAATACCTTGGGTTTCTCCCACAGGTTCACCACCGATTGGAACAGGAAACAAGAGTCATCCTAAGAGTTGCTTTACTGAGTTACACACTTGAAAACAAGGATTTGGAAGAAAGATGCATGTTCTACTGTAACAACAGTTCTGTCTCACACACCTGTAATTTATAGTCTTCTACACTATTAATTCCATCTTTTTAAGGGATTTTTTTTTTCTTTTTTTTTAAACAGAAACGTCTTGAATGCACCTTTTGGATTTGTTTATTGCATAGTGATACAGGGAGCTGACCACAGCTTTTCCAGTCATTAAAAATGGCAGCATGAGGGTATCTCAGATACTATTTGTAGGTTCCATCCATCTTATACTCAGAAGATTGTTATTCAAACATTATTGGGCCAAATTAAAATCCCACTCTCTTCCAAAGCTTTGGTGGCCTCATGGAATATCACTTCTACTCCTTTCCAAGATATTTCAGGAAATGCAGAAACGCTGTGTATATGATACTTGAAACACTTTGACAAATTACAAAGTGGTAGTTAATGGAGACAACGAGCATTACAATCTGTACTCCAAGGAAACAACGCAGTAAACTTCAGGAACGCTTGGACAAAAGCTGTGCGGAGGACCAACAGTTAAGCTACGGCCTATGCATCAAACCCAGCTAAGGTTACAGGAAGTAATTAAATAAAATGCATAATATTTTGGGCTGTGATTCCATAGGATGCAGTATTTTTCTCTAATTGTCAGGTGTTTTTCCTACAAGATCTGTGGCTAATCTGCTAATGCCAGAAGCAGAGGCAACCTACAACCGAAGAGTCACTTGAGTTTACAGACACCAGGCTCAAAAGAAATGAAAAACTGGATGTTTTTAGCATCATGCATCTTCTCTCCTCCATATCCCAGTGTACTCCACTACATTATTCTTACAATAACACACTGGTTTTCCTTAAGGGGTGTATTTACACAGTGAAGGTGCATTTTTTCAAGTTTTAGGGTTATTAGGATTCTGTTTTACATACCATAAGTTCCACAATACTGTCTGTATTACTTAAGCTGTAATTGCATGGACACATAAAGAGGACTGTGCCTATAGCATGAAGAGAACAAACTTCATGGAAATACCTAAAAAACTAAGTGTGCAAGACCTGTTAGAAGTTTACTGAAGAGTGAAAATTTAAGGTAAATTTTTAAATATAACACAGAAGTTTAACTTGAGAAACATTTTGTATTTTAGTTTCTATTTTGCCTGCTTTCCATGTAGAGCCATCGAACCATGGTTTCAGGTACACCTTGAATAAACTTTTTGTAGAAAAGAACAGAAGTGATCTGACCCCAAGAATACTGGCTGTGAATTTTGCAGCTTTTATCTTCACCAAGAGCAGACATCTTGGGGGGTGGTGGTGGGTAGAAGTGGGAAATACATAAAAACACAAGTAATTTAGTGTAAACAGAGATGCTCCTAGCTCAGAGAAACAGCTGCAGTCAACAAGCTCGTAACTGAATTGGAATAAAAGCACCTTGAGGCTCTTTACTCTATATCCCGTTTGCACTTGTGGGTGAAATTGTGCCTAAACATTATCTTAGAACTTTGTAAAGTTACACTTGCCTACAACAGCCCAGCAATTTCAAACCCTTAATCAGAGGTGCAGAGTAACCTGACTTCCTGACATGCAGGTCCCTTACTACTAAGGTCAAAAGGATATTTTGCCTCCAGTGAGTCTCAGTTGCCAGTGACACTGCACGTAGTCTCAGGACAGAATGCTAGAGGTGCTTCTACTGTGGGAGAAGTAAACAAACAGCCCAGCAGAGGAAAGAGAAAATAAGGCTAAACCAACAAAGGTGTAAAAACATTTGAGGAAGTGGTTCTAGTTCAGATTTAAGATGTTCAGATTTAACAGTACCTTGTCTCCTAAACACCATTCATTCCTGTCAAGCCTGGGCTCTCAGGTTGACCTGCTGATGCACTGATGTACTGCGTTATATCAAGGGGGCCCCTCTGACAGACACTGAGATGATGGCAGACACTGCAGGGGCGGGTCTGATCCTGTCAGGAACACACTAAAGTCCACCAGTAACTTTTAAAAATTTTAACTCCTGATGGTTTAAACATGTTAATTTTATAAGGGTATTTTAAAACAGAGGGCAAAAAATCTGAATCTCTCACCAGTTTTAAGAATCCCACTAGTTTTGTCAGCTGAGCTATAAAAAAAAAAAACAAAAACATTTCACAGCCAGTAAGACTGTAGAAACTGTTCTGTCCTCTGATCCATCAAATTTAAGCTATTATACTTGGCCTTACAGTGTCTCAAACAACTGTCAAACACGTACATACCTATTCTATACCTTCCCCAAACTTAGCCTAAGAGATTAAATAAGATAAAAAAAACATTGAAGGTTTAATATTGCCTAACTCACAGCACGACAAAGCTTCAGTTATTTTTTGGTTTCTTAATCCTGTAATATTAATTCTATCAGAGGATTCCATGAATAGTTAAGAGTATGATCCCCCTAAATGCTGAAGAGGCTGGGTGATGATAACAATTCTCTCCCTCCCCTCTCTTTTCTTGTACGCTTTCTTTAATGAAGTTTCTTGAAATCAATGTGTTAAAAGGATTTTACTTTCTCAGGTTTTAAAGCACTCTCTTAAACATCAAGCTACTCATTCTCTAAACACTTGGCAAGAATCGGAGATATTTTAAAATGGAATATTGATGCAGGAAATGCAGGAAAATGTGTTTTCTCTACACAGGTCCATCAAGTTAAGGCCCAAACCAAGTTAAATTTGCACTTGTTTTCCTTATCTTTTTAAATAAGGAAAATAGCAAATGGCAAATTCAGGACTTTGGATTCCAAGACATTGTAGAAGCTACATAGCAAAAGTAAAGGAGTGATTTTGAAACAGCAAGATTTATTATCTGTCTTACTCTTAGAGAACTGAGAGAAAATATGTCTGAGCTGATATAACCGAGTTCAGAAGTGAGATCCACCCCCCCCCCCCAAGCTCTTCATTCATTTAACAAGCTACAAAAATTAATGTTGTAGTTTGTTTAGAGTCAAAGCTTTTTCAAATCAAATTTGGGGAGAAAATAAGAAGTAGGACCTTTTCTTTCACAAAACCAATGTGATCACAAACTGTCAAGGAATGTTTGAGATACAAGAAAGGTTCTTCCTCCCTCACTGAGCACATGGTTAAACATGACAAACAGCAGCATTCCGCAAAAACAGCATCAAGGATGATAGCAACAGTGAGGCTTTACATGAGTAGAGAGGATTTGTACCAACCCTCCTGCTCCGTTCTTACCCATCATTCCACTGGTCACTTGCTGCCTCTTCTGCTACCAAGATATCGTACTCTTCAGCAGCATACTTCTCCCAGTCAGACACCTCTTGGCTTTCACCTTCACCATCCTAAACAATCACATTTTGAGTTACATAAACCTGTATTAATTGTTAAGCACATAGCGAAAAAGACTTTTAAAGCTTCATACTCACCCGCAACATGGAAAACTGATCCTTCTGCTCATGGTCAAGGTATTTTTCAATGTTGAAAAAAGTATCAAAAAACACATTTGTCAACTTACATCGCTTTAAATCATGCAGAGTAATTTTTCCTGTAAAGAAGATTACGAGATAAGATATTTAGAGCTGAAATTATCCTTTCTCCAAAGAGGAGGAATGTTACTCAAAAGTTAAGTCATCATTATGCTCAAGAACATTTGTCACACATGCTCAATGCGATGGGAGACGAGAGCACAGATGAAATACACACCTAGAGGTGGGTCCTTCAAAGTGGACAAAACTTCTAAATGTTTCAGATTTGTTACTTGCTTTAGCTGCCATCCTACTGTCCTTTAATATGTCGAGGTGAGAGGCAGTCTACCTTGCTTAGCTATTAAAAATCATTTAAGATAATTGTCTAAGCTTCCTCAAGAGACAGAAGTCTCCAGTGAGCTAGCCATTCCTTCCCAAGCAGTGCTTGGGTAGCAGGTAGGAATCTCCTCTGGCAGTGGCCATATCTCTCCCCTGACTCGAAAAGAAGAAAATGCATGACAGATGACAGTGTGTGACTATGCTTCATACAGATGAATTTTTCATAGAGACTGGTTTGCCACACTTGTCCAGCCTGATCGATATTTACTGCTCGAGAGGAAAGCGAAATGCTCAGGCATTTTGTTTGTTTGGGTTGTTTGTAAGTGATACTTTAAAGACTCAAATCAATGGATCTGTTAAGTGTTAGAAGTATTTGTCAGGTTGCTCAGAAATGTTACCTTATTTCAAAGCTGAATATTAAGCTTCTGCAGAAAGACCAAAAAATACCAGATATACAGAGAAAGACAGACAGCAATCCTTAAAACTCTGCTTTATTGATTCACCTGAAATATGTCCAATCTTCTGTTGTCAATCAAAGAGGGGCTAACTGCAGATGTTACAGAAGAGTTCAATAAAAGCCAGATTTAGAACAGTATTTTCTAAGGATACTGCCCCAGCCTCTAACAAAGTATAACTCAAGGACATCAGAGGGAAGCAAAATCTGAATCCCATCTGGAAATGGTTGCCACACTTGTGTCTGTTGCCATGAGTAGTGCCTTAGTGTTTTCAGCCCAGCTTACAGCTGATGCTCCAGAACGACACAAATCCCTCACGGCACCTGTGTCATATCTGTCAGACCCACACAGATGTCTGATGTATTGGGCCATCTCAAGTGGCAGCAACTCTCCACAACCAAGCAAATGATTTGAGTCCCAGTTATATAAGCTCCCAATTTAAGTTAGACACCTATATTTGGTTCATTGATTTGCTCTCCAGTTTCCATTTATTGCAACAGGAGCTTAGACACCTAACACTCATAAAGATGCCTACCATTGTCGCTCAAAGACCAACAAAAAAAATGAAATTGAGAAAATTAATTCAGGTCTCCACAAATTAAAGAATTTGCTTCTTGGTACACAGAGCATCCTGTAGCAAACTGTATCACAGTTTAGCCACAACTGTATGAAAGTACCTTCTTTTGTTTCAAATCTACCAAGTGAAATGTCATTTTACGCTGCTAGTTTTTGTGTTAGGAAAACAGAAGAGTTTTTTCTTAATCCACATTTTAAACATCACTCAGTTTTTATAAAATAAAAATCTACCCTTCTCAATTGGCTTTCATTTTTGTTGCCCTAAACTCTCATTTTGGTTGTATTTCACAGCCTCCTTTTATCATCATCATCATGATATAGAACAGATACATCAATCTTGTTTCATTTGAAATGCAGAACAGAAACATTACTGAAAATGCCTGCCTTTCAGAAGCAACATGTACAAGGCTGGAAGGGAACCCCTCAGTTGAGGAGGCTATTGTAGGCAACGACATAACAAATGTGTTCCTCAGAGCTTGCTTCACTTCATCTCAAATGCATCCCACCCCTATGCATTATACAATGTTGGTCTAAGATTTCATTCCACCGATATCTAGGATTGAGCTTCCAGCCGAAACAAACTTATTACTCCTTTTTCATTTACAATTTTTTTATCTGCCTTTAGAAATGTGTTTTCACCTAGGAAATCCATTTTAACTCAGTTTAAATAAGAATATGAAGCTTTAAGTTCTAGTTTTGAGCTATTTCAATTCCCTTAGCATGCAAAAAATCATGTCTCAGTAAAAGCCAACTGCCTTTTTAAAATAAAACTAAGTTTCTTGTAATTTAAATATTCTTAATAATAGAAAGAAGGTGGGCAGTAAGTCTATTTTAATAAATTCTCTAACCATAATTGTATGTACAGTAAACAGAACCACCCTCTTACACACTTAAAGTGACACTTGACATTCAAGTAGGAAACACTCAGTGCTTCATCTAGAAGTGTCTAAATGTGAAACACTAGCACATTACATTTGCTAAACAAAAGCATTAAATAAGATTGTCAAGAATTTTCTTTTAACATAAAAAATAGCAAACATTAGTATACGCAACAGAGGTTGCTACTGCTATCAAACACTTCAACAGCAAATAGGCAAGTTCTAAATTTATTGCAACGCAGAGTTTGCACAATAATAGCAACCAGACTGTATTCCGAGTCCTTTTTCACACTAAAATTCAAGTTGAAAAGTATAGTCATAATAAGGGTTATTAGCGCTATGGTCAAGTGTTGAGACATTAAGTTTAGATACAGGTTGACCTTAGCTGTGTTGAGTTCAACAAATCCCTGAAGACTAATCCATCATGGCTACAACAGTTTTATCAACTTGAGACAAATATCAGAAACAGTACAGAGGCAGAGGCCGTGAACATGCAAGATACCGCTCTTGAACACCACAGTAATATGTTTGCCAAGGCACACAATAATATTTTTAGTATTGAACAGCACAGAAGGTCAAATATGAAGTGAGCATCATGCTCACTTCATAAGTTTCTTCAGGTGTAAAATGTAAACTGAAGTTTCATCAGCTAAAGATCATGTATGTCAAATGCAGGAGAGTAGAATGCAGGTCTATGAAAGTTCAAATGAATGTAGAAAATAGCCAAAAAATAAGAACAATTTAGTATTCAGTTATTTTTAAGCCCCTTGACATGAATTTCCTAAGGCAGCTTAGGCTTCTGACCTAAAATAAGTCATGACTGATATACAGGCACAAACACTGTTTAGAAACTGTTCTCTCTGAAGAAGTCTCAATTAAATGAGTACTGGAACAAGTGAACCGAACAGTCAAGAGCTTTTCTTGAAAGCATCACCTCAACCAGATATTGACAAGATTTCATTTAAGACTACACATGGCTGCAAGCCCAAAATAAAAGCCTAACAGGAATTTTAAAGCAGCATATTAAATTTTAGTATGAAAGTGAATGCCTGCCTGCCATTGGCAGACCATTCAGTCAATAAGCTCTAACAGACTTCAGAGAAAAGACAACCTACAGGCATATTCTTTGTATGACCAACTGAGTGCTCTTAAGGGTACATTAACTCCTAATTCAGAGAAACAGAAGTTACAGATGGAAAAGGATTTTATTACCTTCATATTGTGGCTTCACGAGATCTAGCATCTGGCACAAACAGTCTTCAAATGGCAAAGGTTCTATGGCCATGTTATCTAATTTTTGGCACTGTTCTTCATAAAAATACTCCAATTCATACATAGACAAAGCACCATCCCCATCAAGATCCATGCAGCGAAACCAGTATTCAATGCTGAAATTCAGTAATTAATAGCAAAGAACTGTTTACACAAACTTATTACAGAATTTCAAGAATTTATATTGCCTGTTTTAAAGGCTACACTACTTACAGATGCAAAACTAGACTTAAGACTACATTCCATAATGCGATAGAAAGTCATTAAACACCACCTATTGCGGTAAGAGTATCTGGTATTTGCCATGCCATCCATTATTGCATTTGAAAACACACTTGTTAATTGAGTGGGTGAAGGAGGAGAGGACTAAAACATGTGGTTTTACATAAAAACTCAAGGGAGGCAATGAAAAATTGAACTGTGCATCAAAACCCAAGTTCTTTTTTTCGTACTGAACAAGCCAGTGACAGGTCACACAACAGATTTCTTATCAGTATCCTACAGCTAATGCTAGCTGTATAGTTTCTCAAAGGCACTGGCATCATGAAACAAATGCAATTTGCTTTATCTATGACTACATCTGTAAGTAGGCCACACACAGCATACGGAACAACTACATTTAATTAGCCTCTTAAAAGTCATTAAAATAGACTTGTACAGCAGCAGCAACAGGAGACACTGATAAATAAGAATGATGCAACAAATTGGGCCAGTTTCGCACTCCTGTTTTTATAGCTTAGCTTCTTCCATCAGAGTTTCAGCTGAGCACTAGTGGTCCCCATTTAAGGACCGGAAAACCAATAAAGTGGAGTCTTTATTTGTATAAAAACATAAATTCATTCTTACCTAGTTGGTGTCTTCTTGTCCTCTTCAGATATCAAAAACCAGACAAAATCAGCATAGCTAATTTTCCCGTCTTTTTGTGCTTTTCTACCTCTGGAAGGCCAATGAGAAAAAAGATAGAAAATTTATTTTAAACCACCTAGCTTTTACTAACCAAAATTAAGGATTATTTTCCCTAGTGCTATTAACTGTTTATTTACTCCTAAATGATGCAGTGTTCGTAAGGTGACTTGTCACAGACTGCTTGGATCATTCAGGATAAGGAGCCTGTGTGCTCTGTTCTATTTCGACTGCAGCGGGTAAAGAGAAAGGGAGCAGCTGCAAGAGGAAGGGAACACGCTGCCCAGAAGGACTTAAGGCTTTCCTTCCTGGCAGCGATACCACTGCTTAATTGTTAACAGAACAGGTATCCCAATTTTAAAAAAATCTGTTATATACAAATACACATGCTTTTTAAACTTTCTATTCAGGTAGCAGTGATGAGAACTTAAAGCTATGCAGAACTCCACTAGCTAAAAGTGTTGGAATGGAAATAGGAAGATAAAAAGGAAATAAAAACATTCAGGAAGTAAATGTTTGTGGCAAGAACATAATTGTCCGTTTCTACTCTCATACCACAGAACACAGCATTCAAATAGCTTCTGAAGATGCATGGTCACCCTGTCTAGCAAAAAGTCAGGTAGGCAGTTCCTAGACATACTACACTTCATTCCTAAAATCCATTTTTTGCTGTTTTTTCTGCAAGATGTCTAGAAAAATATGGTATATGTTTTGTCTTGTCCAAAAAACTCGCATAAAGGAGTAAGCTCTAGACATATGCCCGCCAAGTGTCATTTCATTCATTTCAACTTTTGTTTTTTCTGTTTATCAGTTGCTCCCTAGCTTTAGATATTGTGCCTGCAAAATGTTTCAAAAATGAGTGAAATGACATAAATACACTAGAGGAAGTAAATCCCAGTGGGAAAAATGAAGAATGACTGTCAAAAATACGAATTAGCACAACTGAAGGCATTTTTGTAAATTTGTTAATGCTATAAGCATTGATTTTGCAAGTAGTACTGAAAAGCCCAATTCCCTTTGAAAATTTTACAGGTTTGAGGGATGGAAAAACAACAAACACTTCTTCCCTTCCTCATTCCTCCCTGCTAAACCACGCAATATCCAATGGCAAGCGTTCATATGGGTAAAGAAAGGAGAGTAAAGAACTTGGACTGAGCCGAAGGTTCCAAGAGAACTCTAGTACCACTAGAGTTTAAATTACAATACTAAGTCTTGACATTCACTGCTCCATTTCAAGGGGAAGGCATTTTTTCTGGGACTGTCACACAATTTAACAAGCAAATATTAAATTGGATTTAGATCAGCATACAAAGTAAGTACCTTGTTACTGCTCCTGAGAAGATCCGTTCTATCATCCTATTTGAAATTGCTGCAAAAAAAGGTTTAAAATAGTGTCAGTTAGATACAAGTTATTTTTACTTTGTATTATCTAGTCGAAGAGTTTACTGGAACCCTCTTATATACACACATCTGTGAGAAAGATCAAGTGTAGTGCTCATTAATCCCTTTGAGTTCTCTTGGAGAGGATCACTTAACACAAAGTCTCCAAAGCAAAGCTAGAACCAACCAGCTTTGAATTCAGACTTGATACAGAAATAGTAGTGTAATAAAAGTAATAAAATAGGCTGATTAATAAGACAGCATTTACCAGTTCTTTGACAAGTAAACCATGTTTTCAAGTGCCATTACATTTTATATGACCTTGGCAAAAAGCCAAAATAGAATTGGCACATTCAGACATAATGAGCATACCTAACTGATTCTGACATGGGTCTATTTCTAGACATGGTTCTGATCCATGCTTCTATTTTGAAACCATTTCAGGGGTTTTAAAGACATGTCTTAACTGAGCACTACCTCTGTAAAGGATATTCAGTTTATCCTGAAGAATTTGTGGATGGTACTCAAAGCAGCGCATGATACTGTTCCCACAGGAGAACTACTTCTCATTATTCTAGCTCTGAAATATTTTTTCAGCATTGTGGAAATACTGATAATTAAAGCAGGTGGTTAGCCATTCAAATAGTTCATCTGTTTTATGTACTTATGGCAATGCTATCACTGTATTATTTTATTAAGGACACTAGTCCCTACTTAATATTTATCCCCAGAACTGTAGGACAGCCAATTTGTTTCAGACATACATGCTACTGCTTGTTCTTACCTACTTTTGAAACACCACAGTCGTTCAACCTTCTCATATTTTTACTACATATAAGTGTTTGATCTAGCCTAATTTTAGACCAGTGACAGTATGAAAGGAAGGGACTGATGAAACCAGATTATCTAATTCTGACATGCAAAAAATATTAGTTGAAGACTAAAGGTGGGTTATCATATCCATTTTATGCTCTTATTTAGTCTAGTTCTCATTAAGCAGCAGCCGTTAAGCTTTAACCAATATTCCATAGCTTAAAGGATGCAAAACTAAATTGCAAGTGGCATAGTATCAGTTCTGCTTCCTTGCTATAGTGTACTAACTCAGTAGAGCAACCACTGAAATGAAAGCAGCTTTCCTTCCTCAGCGTCCTAAAGTGTAGTCAGCCTTCAGCAGTCAAGTTTTCAGAAGCAATCAACTGGAATTGTGTTTATTCTTTTTAACGTGGGATAGTATTCCATAATCACTTTGTGCTTAAGTAAGCTTTCCAGTCCTGAAGAGAATACTTTTAAGATGACAATGGACACAGAGCATCCAAAAAACCCAACAGTTCCATACAAGCTACAAGAATATTTAAAACAGGTACAAGTGTGCAAGACTACAGAATCACAGTCGTATATTGTGAATGCAGAAAATGTAAAGCTGCTAAATAGTATTAAAACAAAAAGTACTGCAGCTGAGTTAGCAAAACTTTTAAATAAGCAAAGTACTTGAATGTATGTTTGCCTTTTTCTGCTCTTTCCATACCTCGCCATAAAAGCCATGCTACTTGAATAATATCAGTAAAATGGATTGTTTCCAAAATAATAACCCAAAACTGCCAAAGGCAGCCATTTCTAATATACCAAGACTAATATGCCAAGATCAGAATTCAAATTCAGAATTTTCCTCAAATTTGGTATTGCTAGAAACAAAGCAGCATCACAGATGACTTGTCCTTCTTTATTTCACTGAGTCAGCAGGATCAGCTATACCAGACTCGTGAACGCTGGCCTTGGCAGTTAACCACTTCCTCAGTTGAAAGTTTACAGGTCATTTAATACATGTAAACAAAGGTGCTTCGTTTGTCATACCATGATCATTATGTCGAGCTAAATCCTTCCGATCAATATAGAGGTCATGGTCTGTATCCAGCTCCCAAAATTTGCAATAGATAACATAAAAATGTTCATATGAGAAGTACTCTGTCAGCTGGTTAATATCAGCTTCCTCTTCCAATAATGCCACATTCTATTATCAGAAGGATAAATAGAACACATTAAAGAATTTGTAAGACATTTTTTGAATGATCTAAGTTGTCATAACCAAGTTAATATCTAATGCTATTTCAGTGGAACAATTTTTATCTTCAGGGACAGTGCACACCATGCAGCCTGACAGCAAAGACTGAACACGCAAGGTAGAAAACTAATGCATCCACAGAAGAATGAGGAGATCAGCTAGACTTCTGTTAAACATGTATGCATATATATAGCACTAGATGAACAATGACATTTAAACATATTCTAGTGTATGAGAATTAATGCAACAAAGCCTTCACTAGTTTTTGGAAATGGAAGAAATGCTACTTATGTTACTCCCTTAAGCATTAAGTTAATGCAGTTTTTAAACTTGCAGAAACATCTGTCTTGCAAAATTTTAGATATTACGTACCTGCAAAAAGTTGCTTTTCCTGAGCTCATTACAAGTTATTTTCCCAGACCAGGACCTATTTACTGTATAAAATATTCTCTGTATAACCTGCAAGAAACAGAAAATGGAGAGGTGATCTTGGGTATACTAACTAAATACCCTCCCAAACATTTGTCAAAGATCAGTCTTAGCTCACCTGCATTACAGAACTCCATCTTCCCCTATTTCTATTCTTCTCATTACTTAGCAGGCTGATGCTTCTCTTATATGTCACATTACCAAACCATTTCTAAATCTACATCTAAACTCATCTTGATAAGTCTTATTTCAATGCTGCAGTACCCACATCTCACACAGTAAAGTTGCAAAATACTTGTATGCAATCCAGAATATGTCTATTGGCAACTGCACTACCTCCCAGTCTTCCAGATCTACAGGGTATCATCTAATAAACCTATTAATATATCTCATTACTTCAGATTTAAAGACCTATATTTACTATAAGAATATTTTACTTCATAAATGAAGTTACAGAAATAGAATTGGGACTGTTTAAGGATCAGAGTACAGGAGGATGTTGCTATTTCTAAAGTCCACAAATACAACAAATCAACATTTGACAGAAATACTTCCTGCAGGTGCAGAAAGAATACATTTTTTCCCCCATTTAAATTTTATTCTATTTAAAGTTACTTGAAAAAAAACACTGTTAGCAGTATTAAAAGTAGTACATAAATGTTTTCTAACTGAAAAATAAAACAATTTATGCAAGAAAGAGGACTAGTTCTTGTGCCATGACTGCTGTTGGAACCAGAAACAAATCCATTCAGTTGAGTATCCAACACTTTTTTTAAAATCGGTTTTACACATACATTATTTTGGTAAACCCATGCATTCAGGATAATTTGCATAGTTTTAGTTTACAAACATAAGACTTCAAAATATGATTTTTCTGTTTCTTAACTGAATTCAGTATTCACCTGAATTAGTTTGACTTAAGTCAACCAGATATACATTTCAAGCCATTCACTACTAACAAAAGCAGACGAAAAAATCTAAACATATTATGAATTATAACTGCTTAATTGGAGATTGATTATACTTGCTAGTTAGCAAGACTAAATATTGCAAGTGTAGTGTTTCATTTGCAACACAGTAGTTACTAGCTAAAACCCCCCATCTCTTTAGAAACCCTTTTCCCCCAAATAAAACCTCTTCCCAGCTAAAGACTTCATTATTTACGTTTGTATCAATTCAGACTTTAATTTCAGTAAATCAATAGTTTAAGCCAATCATTTCTAAATTACAAACAGAAGAGTAATTTAGTCATAAAGTTTTAAAATTAAGCTTAAACTGTAGCATGCAGCAAGCTCTACAGCTCTTTGAACAACAGCTGGTTCGATAAATCCAGAAGGGAGAACAGACTAGCCTACTTCTGAAACTTAATTAGCTTAATTCTAATTGAGAGTTTAGGGAAGGCCCATTTTTGGCTTATACTACAAAGCAATTTTTTCTAAAAAGGTTTTGCCTTAGCTTTGCAACTGAATCCATCTGCATGTCATTATCTCATCTGTTATACATTTAACTGGTCTAAAAATAAAAACAAAATTGAATGTTTGCTAAAGACAACTGGGAACAGACTTAAAAATGGTTTTCTAAAGTGAATCGAAGCACAGTATAAGCAAATTGTCAGAGAATTGCCTCCTTTGCTATGCTGCACAGTGGTTTGTCAGAAGGGAGAGGAAATGGGGTAATACAGAGATTATTACAATTTCAAGAATTCATAGTTCAGATATATACATAACATACTTGCAGATTAAATGTAGTATCTCATTTGTCAGGGCAAAAGTTTTTAAAGTATTTCAGGTTTATCTTGGACATATGTACCTGACCTTACCACTAGTCTGACCAACCAACCTATACTATAGCCTAGCAGACAGAACTGATTGCTTCCATGGTTGAACACTACTTACAAGGTACTTGCTTCACTAAAGAGAAGCGTGTAACATATGTATGCATACACATATATACGTACATATATACAAACACAGGAGAAGAATGGATCATTTAATTTGTAACTGGAAGTTAGCATGAACAGACATTAAATCTTAACTGCAGTGCTTACAAAATCCTTTAGTTAAAGCTTCCTGTAGCAAGATAAAGCTAATTGAATACAGGTACGAAATGCCTTCTTTCATCTCAGAGAAAGTCATCTATAATTATTAGTAATAACTTGCAGGACAGAATTTTAGAAGACTATTGGGCAACAGTTACTCCATCCTAAAATATGACAAGAAAGAGCAAAGTCTCCTCCTGCCATTTTTTGATCTGCAGAACAGTATTCTGCAGAACATAATGTTATATTCTTAGCAATACTGGTTTACTTTGGGGATTTTTGATTGAACAATGATTTCTGTTGAAGACTACACTAAATTTTATGTCCTGGTTTTGGCTGGGATAGAGTTAATTGTCTTCCTGGTAGCTGGTACAGGGCTGTGTTTTGGGTTTAGCATGAGAAGAATGTTGATAATACCCTGATGGTCTCAGTTGTTGCCGAGTCATGTTTAGACCAAGTCCAGGACTTCTCAGCTTCTCCTGCCCAGCCAGCAAGAAGGCTGGAGGGGCACAGGAAAGTTGGGAGGGGACACAGCCGGGACAGCAGACCCAAACTGGCCAAAGGCGTATTCCATACTGTGGGACGTCATGCCCAGTATATAAACTGGGGGAAGAAGGAAGAGGGGGATGTTCAGAGTGATGGCACTTGTCTTCCAAAGTCACCGTTGGGCGTGATGGAGTCCGGCTGTCCTGGAGATGGCTGAGCACCTGCCTGCCCGTGGGAAGGGGTGGATGAATTCCTTGGTTTGCTCTGCTTGCGTGCGCAGCTTTTGCTTTCCCTGTTAAACTGCCTTTCTCTCAACCTACGAGTTTCCTCGCTTTTACCCTTCTGATTCTCCCCGCCATTCCACTCCAGGGGGAACGAGCGAGCGGCTGCGTGGGGCTTAGTTGCCAGCTGGGGTTAAACCACAACATTTTGTTAGTAAAGTACTGCCATCACTAATTTATTCGATATTGCTAGACTCAGGCCTACTCAGATAAGCTGTTCCTCCAAAGAAAAGTAACTGGAAGTGGCAGGACCTTTTCCTTCCTACAGTCCTTGAGGACAGGCAGCAAGCTTTCACAATTTTACGCAGAGCAGGCTTTGATACAACCCAGAATCCATAAAGAAAGAAAACTACTCAGAGGCAGAACATTTTCTTCAGTCACATCTGACAAGAGAGTTCTGGGAGCTCACGTAATCATTATAACAAAGAGCAAAACCTAATGCACCAGGACAGAAGTGATAGGTCAGCAAGTCTTCATAAGAAGGATATGAGGAACCAAACCCAAACGCTTTCAAAAAAAGCTTCCATAGTTTTGGTCTGGGTCAAACTATAAGCTGGGTAAAAGATGATCAACTCTATGGTTTTTTTGTTGGAGAATATTCATTAAGCTATTTTTCACATGTACAAAGGAAGTGAACTGAATGTTCTTTTGAAGAATTTTAATCTTTTGAGACTTCAGTGGAATCAGCTGTCTAGTCTACAGTTGAGAAAATTTAATGTCACTGATTTTTCCCTTGGGTACAGAAAAAATACTTCAGTCACATAACCCTAGGAAGACAGAAATGGAACTTTTCATGTATAAAACCTTAGAAAGAAAAATCCCCAGAGAAGAAAGTAGCAAGCAGCTTCAATATTATCATTATTTTACTTAATACTGAACATAATCATGTTAATATAGAGCTTTCATTCAGAATACCATTTAATTAATCCCAGAGTAAGGTCAGGATTCTAGTGAGTACAATCTATAGCCACAATCAAGTGTTTACGATAACAGTCTGCTTTTCATTTGAAGTTCATTAACTTATCCTACACTATTACAATTCGGTGTTTCTCTTAATACTAGTATGAAGTTCAGCAGTTTCTTATAAATGTTAAGAAAAACTATGATGCTTAAGTAATTGAGTTTTTCTTCACAAGATCTCCAGTTATGTAGAAATGAAGACTGACAGCATACTCAACTTTTCTCAAGGGACAAAGATGCTTATACGTATTGACTAATCTTAATCATTTTGATTTTCCTACTTAGTTAACAAAAAATAGCTTTTCCAAATACAAATCACTTACTGTGGTAATGTACCGAGAATGAAATTCAGATGCTTCTTTTAAAAATGACAGGCCAGGATGACTATTCACCACATCCTACCAAAAAAAAAAAAAAAAAAAAAAAGGAGTAACAATATCCCAAACGGTAATCATTAGTGACTACATAAAACAATTAGCACAGAATAGCACATCTGCTTTCTTAACCAAAACAGTTCAAATTAACTACCACAATCCTTAATGATAACTTCATTTACAACATGCTTCATGTAAATAACACCGTTGATTTTTTAAAACTAGAATTATCTTTTAAAGAAGCCAGATAAACAAAAGCTTTCCTATACTTTAGATGGGCTGAAGATTTTGAACACTGCTGATAGCTTGTAATTCTGTGGCTGACTATGATTCAGTAAAAGCCAATTTAGGTTTTATTCATTCGCTAGTAATGGCACTGTTTGCTGCTCTTTGAGAGAAGCTATTAGATCTTGAATTCATACACCACTTTTTCTTTGGAGGGCAAAGACCCTCCCTGAATTAAATAACTTCAACTGCCTTTCTAAACTGTAAGGATTCTCTGATACATGTGCTATTCCTGCAAGCAATTTTAAGAGCTACAGTAAGATGTATGGATTTCAAAAAAGACCTCACCATATACAAAGTGACTAACTGTAAAAGAAGTCCCTCACTAGCATCTCATTGGACGATACAAAGTGAGTTACACTAAATATTATTAATAAACTTTAATGAAGACCATGAAAAAGTACGTTTAGCTCAAAAAATTCAGGGCTTTGCCAGCTCATCATTCTGTTGTGTTTCCAGAACTATTTTCAGTTGCAATTTACTTGTAAAAAAGGAATGAAGTCTTCTTGCACCAAGTAGTTGCATCCAGGGTTCATTAGAAGATGAACAAACTTTGCAGCATCATCATAGCAGGTCTGAAGTATTCTGAAATGTAAATATTTCCATTTAATACTCTACACAGAAAATTGCTTATGGTACCTTGTACAAGTATCCTAGAGCAAGGCCTATGAAACTGCAACCACATTTAATTCAAAAGCTAATTAGAAATGTCAAAGTCCACTCCAAGTGAACGTATCAAAGCAGTACTGTCTCATACATTTACATTACAGGAGGTGGGTACACCATGTAATTGATTACATGAAAGGACATTTAAGTTAGAACTGGAAGGAGAACTAGAAAGAATAAAAAGCATTTTGTCCAGAACTGGCATCTGCAAGTTAGGGCTGTGGTTTTCACTTTTCCCATAAACAGCCAGTCATTTACCAAACATTTTAAAATCTATAAACCCTGTAAATAAAGATTTGTTTGTTTGTTTATGTTAAAGTGATGATTTAGTTACATTTTACCAGGTACAGGTTTGCTGTCAATGGCTGATTATAGGAAAGTGTTTTATTCCCCTTTACAGATGGGATCTCATTCAGAGCTTAAAATATCACATTTCAACTTAAAAAAGAGCAGCACTTCTAAAAAAGTAATCTACTTACTTCCGCCACATTGCAACAAATTTATGAACTGACACGTATCCTGTTCGTTCACCACCAGCACAATAAAACAAAGGACCTTTCCAGTAAAGTGGGCATTCACAAGCCTAGAATTAAAGTATACATCAAGTCAGTTTATTGATTGCTTATCTGAGGGTTACTCTCTCATTTATAAATCTTTCAAAAATTAAATTTTACAAGGGTTAAGAAGAAAACATTAATGCACAGGGTTTTTAAAGTTTCTGAAACCAACTGCACCTCCCAAAATAATTAATTTTAAGCAATTGCTTTAGGCTGAAATCCAAAAGTGGAAAGCAAAACACAGGGCAACTTGCAGCATTCCTACTAGATGAATGCAGTCACATGTCCGCTCTGTCCACACTCCAAGCAGCTGAACAAAGTCCATGCTAATAAGCTCCGCTAAAGGGCTGGGTATCTTTAAGTTGAGCTCAAGACAGCACAAACAGTTACGCAACTTCTGAACTGGAACAAGTTTACATTTGTCTGGCTCGGAGGATGGCTCAACTTGTCTGCATCCTTGCACAAGCAGGGCACATCGTCCATCCACTTTTAAGCAGTAGGCCAGCCTGCCCTGAGCAGCAGGATCTTCCTTCAGGATACCCAACAGTTACGCCATCACATCTTCAATGCTCCGCATATATACCTACAGTGATGCTTCTGTCTCTGCTCCAAGCTTCCTCAGTCGTAACAGCCAAGTACCTATCTCTTGCCTAAAACTGACTACGACTTGGAGTAGTCAAGTCACACAGGCATCTCTGAAAAATCTCATGTGGATCTCAAATAAGATTGTGAATACTGCAAGATGTACAAGGTCACTGGAGCAAAAGGACAGTTACTTCTCATGCAATAGTTTAACCAGTACTTCCCCCAGTCCTGCTCTTGTGAAAAGTCTTTGTTTCTGCTTTCTAGACCCTGGACTTTAAATGCAAAGTGACATGCACAGGGATGAGAACCTGAGACTCATTACCAAGACCATAACTTGCAGTGATTATTTCAAGCGTTGATTCAATATAACAAAATGGAAATTTAAGTTTAATTTCATTAGCTTATCGTCTGTCACACAGCAGTTTAAAAATATTTGCAGCTTTCAAGCTCAGTATTTTGTCACTCTGCTGTAACTCTAAATTAGCTCTTCAGTAGTAACTAGAGGGCTATAATCTCAAGTTACCAAACCATTCTGTCTTTCAATGTCTTTACAGTGCAGGTTCATGACACTACTGAATGAGGAAAAAAACCAGTGTGGACACCTGAAAACAAAATGCATATTTAACAGTGCTTTTGCCTTAAGTCTGTTGGTCAATACAAAATACAGAACAGCATACAATGTGCCCTTCAGTATTTGGTTGTTTATGCAACTAAAAAAAACACTTCAAGTTTTGTTTTAATGTTTGTTTCTTTTTGTAAGTAAAATGTAGGGCCATTAGAGACATAAATGCAAAGATTTCCACGTGTAACCCTGCTATCAACAATGTTGAATACGATGTCTTACTGGTACTACCTTGTAGGAGGTGAAAATGCAAGGAAACAACGCACACAGAACTTAATGTTTCCTTTCCATACGTGTACGGTACTAAAAGCAAACAGCCAGCAAGTTCTCACCTTTGCAACCTTGCCCATGTCTTCTAACGTTGCCCTCTCATTTGGAAACTCAGAGAAAGTTCTTTCAATTTTGGCAATCACAGCATCTATATTCACTTTTTCCTTAGGACATCCTCGAGGAAAATAGAAAGTTGGAATGTTTTGACTAAGTGATGGTGGCAAAGTTTCCTCCTTCTTTGTCTGAACCTAAATAGATAAATACACATTTGCCAGTCAAGTACAATGCAATCATGTATAATAGTCATCCTCAGATGACTTGAATCTCCTGGTATTATATGTTACAACACACCTTCAAAAAGATTTCTGATGATAGGTTGAATAAGATATTTAGAAATGAGAGCACACTGGAAAAATTCATGAGTACTTCCAAAACCTGTCATTTAGAAAGATTTCTAGGCTGTTAAAAATCTAATAAAAACAACTTCAGTCTTCAACATATCAAGTTTCAAAATTGATACACTAGACAGCTTCTTGGAGACATCTGAAGTAACTCAGATTATATCATCAGAAGAAAAAACTTCAACTTCTAGCTTAACAGACAGGTCATGAAAGAATTTGCTTTTGAAATATTTCTAGTTTTATACCTTCAAACTTTTGAAATAAGTATGACAATTTTGTTACAAGCCACCAACCTGTTTAATTTAGTTACAGTGAAGTTGTGTTTGTTTTTTTTTTTTTTAATTAGGTTTTGGTTTTTGTTTTTTTGTTTTGTTTTGTTTTTTAATCCTAAAAAATGCTTGATTTTATAAAGGTAGTAAGTGATTCCTACAAAGGGATTTTTGGTAAACTATACACAATTATGGCATGAGAGCTTAGAAATCTGTTTCTCAAGAATTTGTGACATACCCTACTACTAAAAAAAAAAATACACAAAACCAAAGGTTAATGCTATATGGTGGCTCGTCCTAGTGTTAAATATGTTCAAGATCCTGAATTCCATCTCTCATTTCCAAACAGAATTTGGGGGGAAAAAAAACAAACAAAAGACCAAAACCCCAAAAAACTCCAACCCTCATGTAACTCCTTATCACCTTTGTCAAAGTGCCTGTAAAGATACCCAGCTTTCCTACCACAATCAAGTCTGTCCTTAAGTCAGTGAAAGAATTAGGTGCTTACGGACAGCAGATTTTAATTTGCAGGGTTCCAACCCAGGAGCCTTAACTGGAATGCTACACATGCTAAAAAAACAATAATCCTGAATTAACCTTTCTTTCCGCTCCTCTACATTTGAGCCAGCATTCCTGTTCACAGCTGCAGAACTACCTCAATTGAGTTAACAAGTTTTATTTCGTAGAGCAAAAAGTTACCTTGAATCTGTGACACCTAGAGTCAATGTCTGTCATTTTCTAAGAATCCTGTAAATTACACTTTTTGATACTTTGTCATTAGTTCAGTGGTCCAGCTAATGAGGCATCAGCTTAAAACAAGAGTACCACAGGGCATCAAAAATCCCTTCCAACCATAGACTTCCACACTTCTGGGAAGTAGAGAATAAAATGTTGCTATCTTTATAAGTAAGATTACCACCAGCACTACAAATAAGGCATGAAATTGGATTAACACCTTGTTTCATCCTAGAAACCCAGCTCTGCACACCAGCGCTTTAGTAGAGCCCTAGCAGTTACCCTATGCAAAACCAGACTAACCACACAGCCAGATAGCTTGCATGCTTTTCAGTGCCAGCAATCAAACTTTTAACAGAATCAAACCATTATGTTCATTCTAAACAGCAAGGTTATTTTATTTTATTTCCCCCTTTCCCTATTTACAAGATCTGCCTGGATAGCCGCTCCCACATGAGCTGCTCAAATTGCCAGCAAAGCAGCAGGCGCTCCAGTTCTTCAGAGATGACCCATGAGGTGTGTGTGCCTCATCTGAGAAAAGGGTAGACTGTCAATCATAGACTACTAACATCCCCTGAATGTTTCAGGTAACATGAGGTAAAGCAGTATTTCTCGAAAATCTACTACAGACAGATAAGGCATTTTTAAAATCCACAGCTAGGAAAATTTAGAACTTTCAGATTAAAAAAAAAAGTTTCTTTTAAAAGGAAAGGTAGGGGCAGAGGGAAAACTACATTGGAAAAGGTCCCCAGAGAAGACGACAGACTATCAGCAGAACTATTTGTTCACCAGAAGCTTTGTATTTTTTCAGAAACTACTAATTTACTTCAGATACCTCAGAGAACACAATAAATGATTTCCATTAGTCCAGGCTAAAAGCTGTTCTTAAATGCATGTGGAGATCTTGGTTCAGGATTTGCAATAAGACCTGTCCTAGTACATGTAACTTCCTTGGGTGTTATTTAAGAGAGTTATACAATAAAGGCTATTTATTTATTTTTCATCTTTTTGTCTGCTGTAAACATGTTGCAGACCATAATTATGAGGAAGAAATTCAGCAACAGATTCAGAACCACAGACAGACATACAGGTGAAGAAAACTGATTTTTCTAAAATGAAAATGTTATGTTTAAGCATGACTTTGAATTCAGCCTGCTTATTGTAAAAATACATAATATTTGATCTGTAAGACAGTATATTTATTCAACTCTAAAACCACATACAGAATACAAACCTCTCACTGCAAGACAAAATAACTCTCCCTATACTGAAAGTTGGTGCCTATTTCTACATGCTGGTTTCTCAAAGTCAGTGAAAGAAGAAACTACAAAAATGCTTCATTTGCATTAGAAAGTGTATGATCACCTCAGAATCATTTCTGATAAGATTTATTTGGTGCCTACATATAGGCATCTAGTGAGAATACCATCTAGGGCACAAACCAAAATGCCCTTGAATATTCCACGCAGTATCCAGCAGCCAGCTCAGAGCACAGCTCTCGCTGTGCATCTGCCATGCCGGTGTTCCGAGCACACTAATGCTTCTTAAATGCCACTAGCAGCTTGCAATTGGACAACGGAACTGTACTGTTAATGTCAGTCAACACAGGGATAAGAGCCTGTACCAAAGAAAGAAACAGGTCGTCCAAAACTATCAGCTTCACCTAATGCACTATGAAGTTAGTATTGCATCTCCTTTCTCTCTCCTCACCTTCCCAAGAAGGGCCAGGGATTCTTCTCTTCTCTCAGGCCGAACCCCATCCAACAACCGAAAGGCTCCGTGTACAACTGACGCTGCCCTGCTGTACGCGCTCTAATGAAGGAACAGGCGAAACTGAAAGGGCTCTAAAAGCTTCACTACTTTATGATTTCAGCTAGTTACTTCTGTAGATGCACGTACTGTATAGCGGATGAAAAGAGTCAGTTCTGTTATTTCAGGGCAATTAAAATGCACAGTTGTGAAATTAAGCTGGTTAAAGTTCTAATTAATTCTAGAACAGCTTAATTTCACTAACAAGAACTGCTAGAAGCCTGCTAACACCGAATCTTTGACTGGAAAATTGACAGCAACAGTCCATTATTCTTTTTACACAACTATTCCATTTCAGTGGTCAATTCAACATCTAGAAAGTGATCTACATTTTCTTATGGCTTTAAGTTAAAACTTTTAATACTGGTACCAGTAAGCTAAACTGACAAAAGAGACTGGTTTGGTAAATGAAGATTTTCCCTGCAACTTGCTGAGAAATGGAACAAACAATAACATGCTTGGAGTTGAGGATAGCAGCTGTATAAACCTGTAAATAACTCATACAAGCAGACATGTGCTCCAGTGTCAGGACTGAATGGTGCATTAACCTTTGCAGTAAGTATACGTAAAGTCCAGAATTTGTAATTGCATTGTGAAGTTGCCACTGCAGTTTTATGTAAGAGATGGGAAGTGAGGATTCCTTGAAAATTCCTTGTTTGTAATAATGTAAACAAACTTATGTAAGATTTGTCTATAAGAGAAATCCAGAAAACCTTTAATACATCACCAGTCTTCATTCCTGACATATAGAACCATAAGGACTGCCCACAGCTATCCAACACTTACTTGCCTTGACTTTTACAAAGGAGGAAGTGGAAGTTATGTCCTACTGGGATCACTGTTCAAAGGGCAAACTTCCCATTTTATTTTGCAGCTCTCCAGATCCTTTTCCAACTGTTTTCCAGTTACAATATAGTAATATATTAGTAAATACCAGAAAACACGGATACACCTCATTCCAAAGAGAGAAGTTCAGTCTTCTTGCTAGATAGTCTTATATCTACCAACAGATGAGTTGCACTTGGCAGTTAACTCTGTTCTAAGCAAAAATTAAGACAGTGGGGATTTTAAGATGAGGTACACTTTTCCCTCTCTCTCAACTGAAAGAAAGAGCTGATGCTATGATGGAGTTGTTCAATGACAGGATGTATTTCTGAAGTAAAAAGGAAGGGAGTGCTTGTTCCCAGATATTTTAAGACTGTACACTCAGTAAAAGTCTAGATCTATACCTGCGCATAGAGACTATCAACCAGAAGTACTGAACCTCACAAAGGTGTTGAATGTGTGGATTCAAATGTAAGTGAGTGCAACCTCACTTGCAAAGGACTTGCTGGAAAAGGAAACAAGGTAAATACGTTTATAAATTTAATATTTCGACAGCTTACTGATTAAGACACTACTTCACTGAACAGGTCTGATATTTGCATTGTTTTGACATGACTACAGAAAAAGATAACTTCATTCAGAAACACTGATGTTTTCTAGTATCTGACAGACACCAACATTTGTTATGCCTGTTTCTCTGAAAAAAAACATTTTAAACATATTTACAGAGTTAGTGTTCAGCTCTTGCTGTATTATTTGACATGAATTTCCATAAGGATGCCCATATTAGAAAAAAAGGTCAATGGAATACATACAACAGGGTCAAGACAATAGGATCCCAAAAAAGTCTACCTCACATTTACACCCAACTTCACATTAAGTTTTTACTAAGAAGTGGTACACCACAATCCCAAACAAAAATTGGCATTAAATACTGAAAATAATATAAAGAGATTTTTACCTACCAAATAGGTAAAAGTTTGGTTCAAATCCTTAGTATTTTTAACTAGGGAATTAAAAAAAAAAAAGGAATGTTGCAATACTTTTCAAGTGTGCAAAGCATAAGTTAATCTAGTTCTTCAATAGACTAGGTCTTCTATTCTTATGCATCACACTTTGTGCAAATCTTACTTGGGTAAAACAAAGTGCATAATAGGCTAAGAGGATTTTCTGCAGAGGTATGCTATTCAGTCTTTTAAATACTAACCATCCCTGCAGGTACCACCCATGTACAATGCTTATAAACCACCCAACAACAAAAGCAGATACTGCATGAAGTTTCCTGATAGACAATAGAAAATGGAAGTCAACACAGAGACCCAAAGGGCAACAGGATGTTAGTGATGAGACCCAAATGCTGTTTAGCACATGAACTTGAAAATTCTAAGCTTATGCTACACTTTTTTTAAAAATGATAAGTCTCTCCTTTATTAAATTCAGTAAGTTCTTACAGAATACAAGGTGTCCTACAGTCTATCAAAGTTAAGTGGTAACTGTGAATGTAAGAAAATGTTATCAGTAAGCAGGCTCAAAAGGAATAAGTACCTGACCAGCCTTCCCATCTCTCTGTTCTTTTATAGCTGTCAGTTCAAGTTTGACCAATGAAGTCACAGGAATATTTGTTAACTATTTGATTGCACAGTGAAACTCAACATTTCCCCCTAGATAAGCAAGTGACTTGAATGAATTTTTTGGAATTTAAATCCTGAAAGCACCAGGTGAAAGATTTAGGCTACTATTGCCTAGAAAAGGGTTCAGTCTCATTTGGAAGGAAAAGACATTAATTTAGAAGAATCTGTTCCAACACCTCAAATATTTTGGCATGTTAAAGTGCCTTAAAAAATCTGCTTCAGAATAGGTAAAGTAAGCTTACTACCAGAACTTCCCGCAGGAAAAGCCCAGAGGAACATCTCTTCTGTAACACCAGCTCTCTTGACCTTTTGATAGATAGTCAGATTTCCAATTATCTAACTTAAAAAAAGTGATGATTTTCCCTTGTTCTCTGCATGCTCATTAGCCTCTTTCTAGCCAAACTAAAAAGACAGACTTATTACTGCAAGAGTTCACTGACTGTACCACTTCCCATTCAGCTTGATATGCTTAACAGTATTTTTTCCTCTGTGAAATATCATCCTCTGACAACCTAAAGCTTTCAAAATTTGTTGTTTTTTTTCCAAGCTGGATTTCTCTAAAATCTAGCTATTGCCCCAAAAAATAGCTTGAAAACAGTAAGTTAACCTGAAAGCTTAATGATGAAGTTTCACAGCACAGCATAAGGCAAGTTACACTTGCATCTTCCTCCACTTCCACATACAGAGTTTACCGACCCATGTGTCAGTACTAGTGATAGCAAAGCAGTATGGTGAATTGCCTCAAGTCACCAAGACAGCTAAAAAGCAAAGTTAAAAAAAAAAAAACCAACAAAAAACCACCACCCTATTTGTCCTCATCCCATCTCACACAGTTGATTCCACTCAGAAGGATATGATTCCTATGCTACCACAAGGAAGCTTAGAGTATTGTGGCCTAACACAAGGAAGCTTAGAGTATTGTGGCAGGACTGTTTAAAATAAGCTTACATTAGGCTTAAAACCATGCTAAAATCATGATTCATCTTGCCTAACTTAGTCAGAAAGTTAAGACATACGCAAATGATCAAGCTCAGGGAGATACCTACAGGGAATGAACCTATGCTAAAAACAGGTGTCAGGGTATACACACAAGTTTTTCCTCTGGCAACAAACATTTTAGTCCCAGTTGCTTCTTCCTATCCCAGACTTCAGTTTGCTATCCTTCAGTCACTGTCTGGCAGCTGGTTTTGGATGTGCCATAGAGACTAATTTTATCATACATGCTCCTCTTTCCACAGTAAGAGACAAACATCTATTAATTTTAACCCTGATGCAGTTTTACACTAGCTTACTTTTGCTGTTAGCCTTAACTCGGATAATTTCTCTGATCCAGTTTGGTCTGTAGTCACTTAAAATTTGTGCTACAATGAGGGGAAGAAAATGGAAAAATTAATACACTTTTGCATAAAGTTCTAGCTATATACCATTAGAAGAAAAAAAGTACTTCAAACTACACTGTTTCTGATTTTATAGATACTGGTCACCTGAATTAACACAAGGGAGCAGAGTTCAGCAGCTCTCCCAATGCAGTCTGTGTTCCATTTAGCAATTTGTGTTCACCTTCAAATTCCAACCAGACAAGTGTGTTGGGAGTCTCCTGCCTGCATGCCAGGTTGTGCACTCATGTCACAACATTTTTTTTTTTTTTTTTTTTTTTTTTTTTTTACAGACTGACTGCTATCATTCTCATCTCATTTATGCACGTTCTTGGCAGTTTACTCTCCAGCCTATTTCTGTACAAGAGTCTATGGTCACTTGGTCTTAGGATGCAATGCCAACAATAATCCTCAACACTAAACCAACTTTACTCTAGAGACAGAGCCATACACTGCTCTGTTCCATTTTGGCAGAATTGAGGTGCCCTGAGTTTCTGGGATTGACATGTTCCAGCAAGTAGCAATTCCATAAACAAATCGGAAGAGATTCAGTGAGGTTTAGAGCAGTCAGGAGTCCAGGATCCTTCTTATATTACATCAGTAAAAATGAAGTCTAAGGAAGACCCTAAACTTGCACTACAACTTGCAAAAAGGAGGAATATGATGGAGTTATAACTATAGTTTCATGGCCTAAAAATATACTCAATTTCTTATTTGCTATAAGCATATGAGAACAGCTCTAACAATGGATAACCTTTTGTGTATCTGGTTTAACTGTAGGTCAAGGTCATTGTGTTCAGAAGTTCATAGTGCAGACACTGTTACTCTAAGTCGAGATAAAACAAATGGTGAATCTAACTGATCCGTTCCCTTTTCTGTCTACTGACAACCTGAGTCAGGCAAAACCCTTCCTGGTTTGGCAGCTGGCAGCCAAACTACAAATAGAAAGCTCAGAAGAGTTAGTTGATTTGCTTGGGTTTTGGTGGTTTTTTTTTTTGTTTTGTTTTTGTTTTTTAACCACTCAGTATCAAATTCTACCATACCTTTAGTGCAGTAACTCACCGCTAATGTGGTCCATGTTGAGAGCAAACATTAACTTCAAATATTAATCTTTCTAGAGCATCCCTGGCTACCAAGTGGCAGGGATAAGAATCTACATTCGTTTTACAACTTAATGTTGGAAAAATCAGCTTATTAGCAAACTAGAATTCAGATCTATTTTGTCACTGAAATACTGTTTGTATGGTAACCTCTGATTTTGAGGTAGAAATAAAGATTGTTAGTTGTTTGCTACCTGAAGCTAATTTCTCCCCTTATTATAAGTCTCAAGACAGCAGAGTAAGTAGTAGTTCAGCTAGTTACTCTTGATTGCATGATAGCTAGGGAAAGGAGCACCCCATCCAGCTGGAGTGAAATTGCTGTGCTAAGGGCCATCACTGGATAATCTTGAAAGTCTTACTAAAGCTTAAAGAATTCTTTCAAAAATTTTTGATAGTGGCACAACTATCAGTAACTCTCTTCCCCTCTAACTTAACCAAGCCATACTGAAACAGCCAAAATGAGCCTCAAGAGAAAGCCGCTGAAGCCTCAGTATTTCAGCAGAGCACGCAAACTTTGGACTATCTACACAAACCTGTTTGGGTTAGTGTGTTAATTCTCATGTAGGAGGAGACGGTAGGTAGTGGCATCCAAGAAAAGCTTCCACCCAAAACTATGAAATACATTCCATACACACCATCTTGCTTATTAAAATTAAACCCACATTCAACTAAAAGCACGTGTAAACAGTCACCACAGACAAGTCATATTACATGCACACATCCAAAAGTAGCATGCAATAAAAAAGCAAATATCGGAAAAGTTTCAAATGGTCAAAAACTGATTTCCACTAGTTCAGTGAAGACTGAACTCTCCTTCTGAGATAAATTAGCATCACTTTTCTGCATGATACCTAACCATTATAGCACGCACTTCCCAATCTCCTCACTTTCAGTAATATATATGCTGCACTAACAGATCTCTTACCCAAGTTCTAGAGCTCTGATTTTGGACATAGTAGGATTCTCCTGATTTGCAGTTTGATATAGCTGACAGACAACTCATGCAGTCCTGCTGGGAACTGGAGGATGCTATTGCAAATGCATTACTGCTATAGAAACACCTCCAAACATGGGTGCATGTTTGGTTTTTTGTACAGTCACATAGAGCTGCAGCATCAAAAAAGTTCCAGTTACGCAGTTAGAAAGAATTTAATGATTTATTCAGAAATGCCCTTGCGTAGGGATGGAACGGAAAAAGGAAGAGGGTAGTTACCTCCCCCCACAAAGCCATGAGCTCAAGAGATCTTTGCATATTACATGCATGTCCATCAGTAACTTGCTTTATTTGCTGACAAAATTTTAACCAAAGGCTTTAGAGGTAGGATCCTCTAACAGTTTGCTGCAGCTGACCAGTGAAAATACTTTGTCTCCTCCACATGCCCTGCTAATTTACAAAAGGAAAAAGGTACAGATTATAAAATGGAAAAAAAGCAAGATTCTTCAGAAAAATCTACCCTGTGGAAGGCAACTTCTTCTACATATTGTGGTAAGACAGAAGTGGTGCAAAAATATTAGTCACTGGCTACGAGTTTTTGTCAAACAGCCTCCATTTTATGAATTATGTCAAATCAAGCATCCCAGTCAGCAATATGTCCTGTTTGTCATATAGCTGCAGCTTTCTCAGAAAATACTCCGATCGTAGGTTAAATGAGTACTCCTATTCTTTACCAGTATATTCTGTTACCCTGACTGTTTTCAGGAGACAAGCTGGTAAGATCCTTCTAGTACATAATTCATTTTGGTTGTACTCAGCCAATGGACCACACTGGGCCTCACTACCTGCAAAGGAGTCATGACTAGACATCATTTTATTGGGGAAAAACTGACAGACAGTTACACCTGAGGCAATTCTAACATTTGTCTACAGAAAACAGCCCTTGTCAGGACAGACCAGCCGTTCAGAATCAAAAGTAACCAATAGGGCTAAGACAGACATCCACTTAATTCTTAAACTCTGCAATAGCTTCTCATCCTTCCATGTTTACAACAGAACAAGTTTCAATCACTCAATGCAACTGAGCTTAGGAAAAATCCACTCAAACATGAAAAACATCAAAAAGAAAGATCAGCCTTGTTACTGAGCTGCAGAGTCAACAGTTGGAACAAGTATTCCATTAACTTCTTGTCTGGCAATGCCCCAACAAATTCTGATTTGGACAATTGCAAAAACAATCTCATATCCCTCCGGTCCTGTAAAAGTTGAAGGATATTTTATATATGAAGATATGCCAAACTGTTTCAGGCTTTCTAGCATACAAAGTACTAGTGCCAGTCATCACAGAACATCTGCTATTAGTAGAGTTAGTGATTATACAGGTACAGGAAGTATGTTAAAGTGGAGAAAAGGCTAGTGAAACTTTCATTCCAAGGGAAAAAATAAATAAATCTGAACTCTTCAATGTCTGAATTGTTGGGTCAAAAAACTTAGCTGCAGAGGGAACTGACATCTAGACTCTCAAATCATGCATTCAAGTAAAGCAAGCTTTTACAAACTTGCACCATAATGGCTTTTCTACAGAAACAGTACACATTTGCATAGATTTATTACCAGCCATGAGCAGGTAGAGAAGCTGCACCACAGGGCAGCCAATACATTTCAAGCTTGAACCAGGAGTCTCCATTGCAGAAGTGGTAAAAAAACCTACCAGTTTGCTTACAGCTTCTTTTAAGAGGCTAGAGCTTAAGACCTGGCAATTCATTAGCAAGGGACCATTTATGGTTAACTAGCCAGTCTCAGTGGGCAGTTCAGATATTTTCATTCTATCTTAAATGTTGCCATCTACTCCAGAAAGTTTGCATTATATCAGCAAACTAGCATCAAGTGTGACTATTAGCTTCAGCTGGAATGAGACTTCCATTCCCCTCCACAAACACTTGGGGTTTGTTCTTAAAAAAAAAAAAAAAAAGCATTTGCGTGCCTAATGTAAAACTTGTGTAAAAATGGATATCAGGTCCTCCCTCTGTGGTGTTAAAAGGTCTCCAAATCATGTTAAATTAGAAAATTGATGCTAACAGAGAAGCTGGCCTGCCAGAGACCTCCAGTTGTTACACAGCCTACTTCTGTGACTATAGTTGTAAAACCAACTGCCTCATTTAAAACTTTTTAAAATTAATTTTACCTCACAAATGGTAAGGTTATCTTCATGACTGGAAGAATCAGCATGCTACAGCACAACTACACACCAGCCCAGCACACATTAACACCTGCAGGCTCTGTATTCGTTGTTGTCTTGAACACGCCACAAGCATTTATGAAGCATTTCGGTAACAGAGGAGTGCAAAAACCATCAAGAGGCACTAATCTCTAGACTTCACTCAGAAGAAAAGCCAATCTTGCAAGGCACTGCAGAAGCTGAAGAAATATTTCTCATACAGCTGACATAAATAGCATGCATAAGCAGCATTTAGTTAGTATCATTAACAGCTGGTTTTGGAACTAGTAGCTCTCTATTTCCACACTGAGGTGTGACACATGCAACTGCAGGAATCACCAAGTAGTAACAGCAGATAAAGGCATGATGCAGTTCAAGTATCAGAAAATACACCAGCACTTAGTTTTGGCACTGACATTCAGAGGATTAATTCAAGATTTAGGCCAACTTTTTTTTTTTTCCTTTTTTTTTTTTAAAAAAAGGATCACATTCAGCACAAATTTATTTGACTTTAAGGAAGTCTAGTTCTAAAGTTAGAACTGTTTTGCAACATGGTGTGGCCTCTAAGTAGCAAAAAATATCTATTTTCCTAGTTTAGCTAACATTGAGTTACAGGGGTATAAAGTGTGTCACTGTATACAGATGTATTCTATTCTGTTACCATTTTGTTTCCAACTCCAGACATACTTTCCTCACAGAGCTTGGGTAATGATGCTGCTTATATTCCAGCTCTGACAGGTAGGGATGTCACCAGCTGTTGGCTAAAACACTCTGCTCAGCTATCAGCGGGTAATAAGCCTTTCAGTTCAAATCTTTAAGTTGCCAGTACATTTGACATGGTGATAGTTTCTTCTCCCTCCGAAGTTTCAGAGAAATTGATGAGCAAGATGGACACAGTGCCTCTCCAAGTGCTGCATTTCCAGTTCACTACATTCTGTAGGTGCTAAATTACCTAAGAAAGGTCTTTCTTACAACCAACATCAGGAGAAGATGGACTGAAGTTCTACTGAGTTTTATGCAGTTATCTACTCAAAAATTCAGTTCCCCAAAGTAATAGAGAACATTTCAGCAGTTGTGTGGTGTTTTATCTTCCTTTTGAGAAACCAATCTTACCAGAAAGCCCTATTTTGCTCAGTTTTATCAATTTTCATTAATAAATGCAACCACTGAGAAACAGCCTGTTCTACCACTTTCCAGAGCCACACACCTCACTACTGGTTGTCTGTTTAAAGATTTTCACAAAACTTGATTTGCTACACTCCAATGACTGCCCCTTCCACAACACAGGGGATTACACCCACAGATTACTTACACGGCTCTATGCAGAAAGCCACTGCCTTAGCATTCCTAGAAGCTGTGGAAGACCCAGTCTCTCCAACCCACCTCAGAGCAGATGTTGAGCCACATGTTATCTCACCATCCACCACCATTACTCATTTATTTTAAGAGGCTAGCTTTAATAGCACTAAACCTCTTAAGGAGAATCTGGCAATTGTTTAACAAGTTATAATTTTTCATATCCATGCAGTTTCTATAAGAGTGTAGAAGTACAGAAAAACAGATTGGCTCCTGTATCTGCTTGATTTTTGCATTCTAATTTTACATCATATTCTTGAACTGTTCTGTCTGAAAGCCAGTATTACAGTGGTATAGGAGGTTGTAAACTCCAATGGCAATGAAGCTTAGCAACTGAAATGAGAAAAATTTTTCAAGTTATTCTACAAAAGCTTTAAGCAGTCTTTCACTTCCACATGAAATTTCTTCAATGATTATGTAGATGATGAATAGTTACTCTTTGAAATGCACCTAACCTACAAGGACAAGTTGAAATTAATATTAACATAAAGTGTCAGGATACAGATGATGGACATTCTTTACAACAGTTATCACCACTCATATTTTGGTTTTTTAAGGTACTTTCAAAAAGGTCTCCTTAAAGTCATAAAGTTGAAGCGAAGTACCATTTGAAAAAGGAACCTCGGGTAAAATACTTTACATCAAATTGAGCAAAGATAGACATCAGGTTTTAGTTTTATGCTCCTGTTAAGTCTGTTTTGCCTACAGAATTTTGTCTGTAATATAATTAAGTGGTTTAACATACATTATTCTACAGTCGCCATTTACCCAAGAAGTGCAAGTCTGGTTAAAAATGAAAAATTTGTTCATTGTCTGCATTGTAAGTTTATAGCCACCAGCACGCTAAAACAGAAAAAACCCTACAGATTAGACAAGCAGTTTTCTAAAGTACTTTGTTGCTTGTAGGTATGCATTACCATATTACCCTGAGATGTTTTCTAGCTCAACATAAAAAAGCCCTGTAAAAGTGCAAGTGATCCAACTACTATTCGATGAAAGACAGATCAAGTTGAGAGGCACCACACAAGGTAATAGTGTGTTTGTTTACAACAGGATGCCATGACTAAACTTGCCTCATGCTCTGAGGTGCCTAAATATTAACTGATACCACTACTTTGGGGTAATTAAGATAGCATTTTCTTTTTCCACTGTCTCTAGTCAACAAGTTTCCTTCTCTGTCTCCAATTCAGCACAAAAGATTCAAGTTGTAAAATCCTTTCATTCACAAGTTTATGCTGAATGGCATTAAACAGCAGGGTCAGCACTTGGATTCTGGTTTGCACAAAGGAATAAACATTGTTTATATAGCTCAGCTGAAACAAATTTGAAATAATAACATAGAAGACAGAAGGCTAACACATTTTTAGGGTGATAGGGCTCTATGGCACTCTCTTGAAGGTCACCTGAATGGGACACTAGTGCACTGAATTAAAAGTTAAGTAGCTGGGTATACTTAGAATTAGTTTAAAAGCCAGAAATACTAAGATAATGTAACTTTTATTCAGCTGCTAAACTTTACTTAAAAAAGGGTAAAAAAAGTCACACTTACCATCACTGATACACCTTTAGTACATGAATTAGAAGTGACATGAATTAGAAGTGAGGGTGAGGTAAGGACAAAGTGAATACTTTCACATACCACTAAAAGCATTAAAGTTAGTGTGTTTGAGGAAATACCAAATTTCAGTTTCTCTAACAAAACAGTTGTACACTTTTTTCCTCTCCCAAAAAGATAATCTCTTTGAATATTTACTATACATGTAGTTTTCCTTCCAACTATATGTTTCAAATGCTTCTATTCTCAATTACGAGCTCATTTAAAATGGTGGATTTAACTCGATGCTGCAAAACAGCAGAGGCACATGTGTGAACCACGTAGCAACAACTGATCTCATCCAAATACAAAGTCCAAAATAAACATAATCTAAAGGAATTCAGGAAAGCACCTTTTCACATATTATGTTTGAGTTAGTAAAGTTACAGCCTATTTCAGTGTATTTTATATGCCCAGTTTCAGTAAAAGGTAAATTATACCCCCTGGGGAAATGCATGCAGATTATGATTATGCAGCTGAAGGAAAACAGTCCTTGAAAGTCTAATAGCATTAAGCACACCAGCTTTCTACTCTGTATGCCTCTCTGTAAAGATTATACTTTATCTCTGCTTCCTGCTTCACTAAACTCATTTTTTGTTCGCAGAAAACTACTTGCACAGTCTTCTAAAACACAGAAGAAATCATCATATATGGAACAGACAAGCAAAATCCTGCTAGTTTAGGAAGAACTTCCATGTATTTCCTGCAGTTTGCTTGGTTGTGAAGGTACAACTGACAACAATAACTTAATTGTATAAGAACGGAAAGACAAACCTGGACCTGCTGAAAAGCTTTCAGCCTCTTCTTGAATCTAGAAGGTAAAACAAAATCACATCCTCGAGCTAGCAATGCCAACTCCTTTCTTAGATCAGGATCTTGCCGCAAAGAAATCTCCTTTATCCTCATGCTTTCGGATTTCATATAATGTCTCTGTGTGCCAGTCCAGGCACTTGAGTCCCAGTAAATACCAGAGCTGTTCTATTATCACACAGTGCCACTTAAAGCAGCAGCTGTGCCCGAGTTCTGTGATATTATGAGCGTCAGCTCAACTTCGCCTGCTCCATACATTAAAGGGAACTTGGCTGGAATCGCAAAAACAGATTGGAAAGTCACTTCAGGGGCCTGCCCTTTCGTACATGCATTCCAAAGTCTAAATGGGACAGTATGGAAAAAAACAAACCGGTTTGCTGGAGCATCTATAAAAGCAGCTTCCAATTTTAAACAGGCAAGCCTTACAGGAATGCAGAGCAGCCAGCCCTGGTCATTTTGTAGCTTCCTCCTCCCATCCCCCTCAGCTTTTCCTTCTGTCACAAAACACTCACTGTCTAGCGTCAATGAAGTACCTCACGGAAGGATAAGGCTTATTACACAGCAATTAAATTCCTTTTAAACTCTTCAGGCCTTTAGCAGGAACCCTATTACACTAGGAAAATGAAGACGACGACAGAAAAAGCTGCAGACTTTCATAGTGGCTCACACAGTTTAATTAAACAGATTTTTTTACATTCATCTCGATCTAAATTACTGTATTCAAAGAATCTCATCATTCAAATGTTAAGGCAGAAAGCACTAGTAGAAATGAGGCAAATGTTACCACAATGAAATGCTGCTTTAAATCATGTTTCACAGAAAAGCTACATTAGAAATATCAATGATGTACCAAAATCTGAAAAAAGGTGACAGGATAATGTTTATAAACTCCTATTTAAGGAAAAAAAAAGTAACATCCACATACTAGATTGCATACCTGTCACATTTCAGTAGCACTAAAGTTAGAGTCAGCTACCACTCTACTCTATTTTCAGTTTGTTGAATCTCAACTACATTTTAGGGGGAGGTGAGGCCATGTTTTAATCCATAGCAATATTCTTCACAGAAATCTGATAAGCTTTTGTGGACATTAAAGCGAGACCTTCTGTCCTTCCTCCTTTACAGGAGGTTTTAGGTACATTAATTGATAACTGGTGAAGTTTTCACATTTTAAATGTGAAGCAATGTAAAACAATCTTTAGGAAATGCTGCTATTTCAATGAAGTTTTTTTTTTTTTTTTCAAATATCACCATTACAGCTATAAGTACAGCAACTCTTGCTATTCCAATTCAAACTGTGAACACTCTTAGCACCCCCAAATTCTCCAAGATATTGGTATGTTGCCCATCGATTATCTGTACCTTGTCATGTACAAGTTTAGTTACTAACAGCATAAAAGGAAAGATCTGGCCAGTCTTACTCTTGTTTTTATCCCTCATGCTTTAAATAAGGCCACTTTCTTGAAAACACAAAGACGTACACAGCCCAAGAAACACAAACAACTCTTTCACCACTAATTTCGAGATGTCTCTTACTGAACAGCATTATTTTACCCCCACACAGTGTTATCTATAATCTTTATTCCTATTCATCCATTCATAGCCATTCAGTCATGTAACAATATATTAAAACCCCCACAGTAAATATCCTCATAAGATGAAAAGGAAACTATGAAAAAGTACTAGTGAAACATGATTTGTCTTAATTGGATCCTTTTTAGTGTATCACACACAGTTAGAAAGCAAATGATGACAAAAAGCCTGTTTTCTTGTTTTTAATTTAGTATCCAGCTTTCCCCCTCTGCTTCTTTATTGCAACTCATTATGAAGATATTTCTTTTAGAACTGGGAGAACGAGAAAAGAATTGACAAGGCAAGAGTCAGACATGTTGTGGTTGGCATGACCAGATTATCAAACTGCATTGAGCAAAACTGTCACACACTGTCTTTTAGGAAGATCAAATCAACTAACCTGTGATAACCCTTGGGCCACAGGGAAGCCAGCGGGGAGCTGGGCATGCAGCACACAACAGCAGCATGCCTGGAACTTGAGATGAAGGACTGAGGTGTTAGAGTAGGAGAAGAATCCTACTCTGGCAACAGATACCCATTCCAGACCAAGATGTTTGGGGAAGGTCAGGAAGGTTGTATTGCAAGGCAGATTGCATTTCAGGTTAGGCAAAATAGGCTTTAAAGTAAGGAAAGGTATCTTCTCACCTAAATTGCTTTCTATTTTCACCCCTTTTCACCAGGTGGTGCACTCCCATTCACTACTATATTCACAGTGGTGGTTGAGGTGGCTGTAGTATGTCATTAAGATGACTGACTGCCACATGGAGAGCTAACCTAAAAGACTGGATCTCTCCAGTTCACCTGAACCTGCTGAAGGAGCCTCAGTAAGAAATCAGTGTTCTAAGCTCCATTTTGGAAAGAGCTGCTGATTTCCCTCCTTTTTTCAAATGGAGCTCAGAGTCCATCATCACTTAACCAGCATATTATGTTCAGTATTTTGAATATTCTGTATTTTTGTTGTCTTAATATCACTTCACTTCCTGAGGCAGATGTTAAGTCAATCCCATTGTTAGCCTAATACTGTTTTAGCACTATTGTCACTGGTCTGGTTTCAAACCTAGTGGTCATTTACATACCTGTATGCAGCATAGTTGTCAAAAGTTCACAGGTTGCCATATATGAAGAATCTACATGCAACTGAGCATTTAGTTGCAATACAGTGTGAGAGGTAAGTATACTGGCAGCTATTAATCACCTCCTTTTCACCATCTGAATGGAAAAGGGTTTTGTACTGCCACATTTCAGGAGACTGAGCATTAGTAAAGCAATGTGTTCAAGAACCCCCCAAGATCTGTTTTAACCTTTCCAGTCACTAATTACCCACACGAGGAAGGGAAAGTCAGCTTCCATCCAGACTGAACTAGGAGTGTTCACGTATAGTGTTACATTTATTCCAAATCTGAATTCTCTCCAGTGAAAGCTAAGGCAAAAATCCTTTCCTGGGTGAAGGGCTGGATGCCAGCCATGAGGCTGTTCAAGTATCCTGGCAGCTTATAATTAGCTAGATAAACAGAGGGGAAGATGCATGCTCAGAGCTTCCTTCCAAAGCTAAAGATACACACTATGAATGGATCTGACTCAAGGGACTGTGGCTAAAGAGTTTACCGCTTCAGTAGAGATCTGAACACACACAATAGCAGCGTAATATTTATGTGGCTTTAACACAAAAGTATTCAAGTGAGACAAAGATGAGGATCACTGATATTTTGGGTAATGTGGAAGAAATAGAAAACCTTAAGCTTTTGCCTACAAAAATGCAGTTTCTTGTCAGAAGCATATACTGACAGTAGATTTAAACTCTTAAGAGATTATGGGGAACTGACCTCAACCCTTTGAAAAAAAGCATCCCAGCATTACAGGAAGCTTCCAAGAAAATCAGTTAAATATGTAGTAAGATGTATTCAGCCATACAAAACCTTTAGTTGCTGGGGTCCATTCTTCAACCCAGCAACATGTGAACCAAGATGACAAGAAGGCCTGTTTGGCCTTTAAAGACAGTTTAAATAAAGCTGAATGAGCAAGCCCAATGGCAACAGCGCACAACCTAACAGAATCCCTCAGCCTGTGATGCTGCAGAAATTACAGTGGCTCCTGGGTTAACTGTGGAAAGAGAACTGTCATATCTCCACAACAGCCAATGTAAAGGGTTATGCAACTAGGGTAACCCTTTCCAAAAGTAACTGATTAGTGAAGGGCAGAACAGAGCAGTTAAGAGAAGATAACTAAGGCAAGGTAGCATCTTTCTCAATATAGAAAAAAAATGAAACAGCACAACTAAATACTAAAGATATATTTTTAGATGTTTAAAGTGGGAAAAAAGGCACTACTAGTACAAGCAAATAGTTCAGGAAGATATACGTAAAAGAATTCAAGCAGCTAATGATGCTTGATAAAACACAGCTATTATGAGGCAGGAAAGACAAAGAAGTTACATAAATATACTAGAAGACAGACAAATGAAAGCAGCAATTCTTTGCTAGACTAAGAAAACAAGCCAACAATACAAAAAGACCCTGAAATGCTGGGTTCTTTTTCCCTCAGTCTTCACCAAGGATTGTGACTGGACTATTACCATTATTCAATATTATCAAGAGTTATTTCTAGACCAGATAGTCCATACCTGGTCTTTGATATACTGAAAGATGCTGGAATTAGATATGCCCCATTATTTGCATAAATATTAGGCATTTGATAACTAATTGGTTCCTAACTCCTTAAATCAAAGCCCCACAGTCAGACTGCACTTCTAACAAACCTAGCCCAGTTTCTACAAAACGCGTTTGCATAATAGTATATGCAAGTGACATTGCAGTTCAGTAAACAAAATGCTTCTTGAGTAGATGCATTATTTACATTAGTCTGAAGATGTTTAACTTACTACTGCAGACCAGTGGTAGCCTGTGGATCACTGTTATAATGGCAGTTCTCAAGGTACTGAGTAAAAACTAAAGGGAAAGATTAAAAGGTGATGTCCATCTCAGTCAGATTTGATTTTATGACCTACAAAGTGAGAAAACACAACTTAGGCAGGCTTGGTAGCACCTGTAGTACCTTTCTGCTTAACACTATATATAGCAATGCCCAGTGTTGACTTAGTCTAAATAAATGAAGAATGATTGTGCTTCTCGTTGGAAAGAATTCTAAAACTCCCTCATTCTTCAAAAAGGTCCTTGCAGGGGAAAACCTCTTTATAGCAACGGACTAAAGTCTCAGTCGTCCAAGTGTGTTATTTTACATTATTATAAGAAATAAACAAAACATTCCCTTCTCAGGAGACTATAGTACATAACAAGATTTACTGACCTTGAATTTTAGTAGAGCAGGTACTGCAAAACATGAAATGTCTAGAGAATGGGAACATAAAAGAATAAATGGGAAGTAGCAAAGAAAATTCTGCTTTTTAGCCATATAACTGCCTAAGCAATCAAGAATATTAACATCTATTGACAAGGTGACCCACTCAGGGGAGGGGACGGGACATCCACTGATACTGATTTTTCAATATTGAATTCACAAATACTGATTTTTATTTATTTCCCCAAACCCCTGACCCTATCCTGAAATAAGGATGCACAACCTATCTGTCCTTATACTGATGGATAAGGAAAGGGATTTAATGGGATCCCAAATAACCAGTTTTCCCAGTTCTTCAAACACTTATCTAACTTGCTTCTTGCTAGTAACTTCCTATTTCTGACTGCTCTGTATGGGAAGAGAACAACAGGACAATGCACTTGTGAGCTGAACAGAGTAACAAAGTACTACTATCCATCCCTAACTCTCCTTTGGATAAGAGTCATCCCTTTTCACCAGTTGACAAAACCCAAGGGAGATAGAAGTCCACAATATCTAGATCACAGAAGGAATGAAGTTGTTCTGCTCATAGCCAGCTACCTAAAATGATTGCTTTAAAGATATTGACAGTGTTTTGAGTATGGTGTGCTACACTAATAAATTGCTAGGTGTTGTCACTGTGTAGTTAAATCTGCCTTCGCAGGGAGAAACTGGCCCTTTGGCCTTGGAAGGAAGTTCGTGTGAATCTGGGTCTAAATGCATTTTTTTTCTTGGAGGATGCAATGCCTCTCCCATAGAACAGGCAGATGATTAAAAAACATCGAAGTCTCGCACATGCATGCCTTCTCCAATGATTATTTAAATTTTCCTGTACTCTTGAATTACAGCAATGCCTGGAGGTTCCTGCCACAGTTGCTGGGAGAACCTAGAATTTTTAGAAGGCAAGACAGTGAATGAGAAGACACCAGTTAGACACGAGATATATGGTCATGTTGGTAGCCCAGGAAGGATGAGCTGATCAGATTCTCTGCGCATTACCCAAAGAATGCCATGTATGTACACCACGCTATGGGCTGTTATCAGATTATAAGCAAGATAAGATACATGTCACCTTGCTATGATTACACTGCCTGGACTCCAAAGACATAGCATGGGCCTTTTTAGATTGCAAACTGCATCTGGCAGACTTACTTCAGCAAGCGTCAACATTAGATACTATAAAACCAAAGCCTGATAGCTAATGGATAGTTTATATTCCTTTCAGAACAACTGTCATGTTCTCTGCCATCTTAGGAAAACATTATCAGTTTACATTTTATTTATTTGTGTATAGCATAAACAGCGTTTTAATGGAAACAGGTTGTTGGAATGGTGTTCTACAGATGGAGCCTATTTACTATTCATGATCTTTGGATGACCCTGTTCATCAAATCATGAAAACCAGGTACACCTGAACTGATGCTGCTGAGGCAGCTATTAAACAGAGAAAGACATAAGCAATATATCTAGCATGGATTATACAAATTAAAGTCACACTTGCTCTAATAAGATGCTGAGGTTTTACATTTTAGATGAACCATGATGCTATAGAGACTAGCCATAGAGGAAGCTATAGTCCACAACATACACATTTGTAACTTTACCAAGGTAAGCCTCTGAATAGCAGGATAGGTTGAAATGAAGAATCAGTTCAGGCTGATTTGGAATGCCACTGAGGTATTCATACAGGAGACAGCAGCTTTTATAATGGAGTCTTATGTTATGCATTATGCAACTTTTCAAAGTCACGCAGGCCATTTTGGATATTTAGTCATTTCTAGATTGCTATTATTTACCTTGTGTCACCTTAGCTTAGAAATTGACAGAGTAATCTGGTACAAAGAACATGAATGACAGTGTTTTATAACTGTCCAGCAACTTACTTAAACATTGCACCAGCTGTTCAGTACTTGATCATTTTGACATGAACTGAATTTTCAATTAATCCTTTCAAAACCACATTTATATCTTGGAATTTCATCATTGCCAAAACTAGAATGATTGGTGTATGAAGTACAGCCGCTACTTTAATTCCAGCATCACAGGCTAACACAACATGTAATTTAGTCACTGAAATCACAAGACAATAATTTTGAGTCAGTGACAGCTGCAGGACAGCTTCTTGCTTATGCTTTTGCTTGAGACTTCCCTCCCCGAAGATCTTAAAGCAGAACCGACAAATCAGGAAGTTTAAGATACACAACTTGTAGAACAAGTCAGTCAGTAAGATCGCAAATTGTAATTTACCAACCAACAATGGGATTTCTGGCAGAACTTCTGTAGAGATTTACTCTTGATCTATCACTACTGTGTTGATCATGTATCAGTATGAAATAATTGCTGATACGGGAAATGAAGAGGCAACAGAAAGTATACTGGTTCCTACAGAGCTAGATGAAAAGTCACGTGCTTCCAAACTTGCAAGCAGGGTACAGTGGTAAAGGACAAAACAAAGAAAGAAGACAGAGCAAAGAAGCTGGTCACTGGTAACCAGCTTTAACTTTAGATTCCAGTATAACTAAAGGGGAAACCATTACACATGAAGAAACAAGACTTAAGTAATAAGACAACTTACAGAGGTGTAACACCACAAATACATTGCCAGAACAGAACAGTATTCCTGACTAGCAATTTCCTTCATTCTCCATCACTGGAAGTCTTGATGTGAAGTCTAAATATCTTTTCAAACATTCTAGAAGATCTTTCTAAAATACTAAGCTTAAATTTATTACTTGATAAATAAGCAAGTAGTCAAAATTTTAGAAGGTATTCTTTAGTGTGTTAACAGCAAGTAAGACAACAAAATTGGTGATTTCTGTTTAAAATCTTAAGTTACAACAGAAGATTTTTAAAAAGTATTTGCTGTAAATGATGACTATTTATGAAGACTATTAGTAAACAGAAGTAAGAATAATCTAGCCCATTAAGTGTTTTCAACATTAATTTCAAATAGTTTGCTTTATTTCTTAGTCAATGAACTATGCCACAAGGATGATTATTCATGGTATATCAGTGATGATCATATCTAGTAGAAATTGTTACAAGGTCTAGAGTGTTAACTGTTTATCAATACAAATCTAGCTTCTAAAGGAATAAAACGGCTGAGAAACTGTTTTGGTTCTGCTGAATTCTAAAAACAGATCAAGTCAAGCCATTTCATAAGCTCTACAAGCCTAGTTTTGTCAAGATAATGTCAAGAAGGTCCAATTGAACCTTGTTCATGATGGGCACATTTACAACATTTTATAGGTATTTTGCAATGTTTCTCTTGTCACCCACTCATAAGGTCTTTCCCTGCATTCTCCTTGCATATAGATTTCTACAAATGTTGTGAAAGTCTCCTTGTAGTCTTCCAACTCATCTCATTTGTTGTCTGAAATCAGCCAAAGTTCCTAGGAAGGTCTGCATAGAAAAAATATGTAAGGCTAGATCTGTATGAAATGAAACTAAGCAGTATGCACAAGGTTATTTAAGAACATATCCTAACAGCCCTAAGAGCCCATTATCCCTGCAAGAACCTGTGGTCAAGAAATGGTACATGGGTGGCTCTACAGTTTCTAGCTTTTTTTTAATATAGAATAGTGATTGCTATGCAAAAAGGGGCACATCTAAAATGAAGTACCAGAACACACTTTTAAAAACATCTCTTGATCACTAGTTAGCTTTCTTTGGACACATTTTAAGCAGTAGCTGTTTTTCACAGAATACAAACTAATCTTATCTACCAAGACATTAGTACCATCTGGTTAACCTGAAGACAAGAACACCACACTAATCCAACCCAACACAAAGGAGTTATTTACACAGTTAGAACACTAACTTTAATAACCATTTGTTGTGGACTGCAGAAACGATGACAGCATATAACTGGTATGTTCTTGAATCAATGCAACTACTTAAGTTGCCTAACTTTCATTGAATTTTTCGAGACAGTTGTGTGTGCAAAGCCTCCAAATTTGTAAGACTCAGCCATATGTTATTACCATTGGTATTCTGTAGATTTTTCTCATAACATTGCTTGCTGAGAAGTTCTGTGCAGTCATTGACTAGGTCTATCAGAGGACAAACTAGTTCACTGGATGAACTGCATTAATTGTTTTGTATTGAAGTAAGCCCATACATATTTTTGTCCTCAAGCTTATTTCTTGCTGACGGAGTTAAGTGTAGGGCATACGGAGAGTTTCTCAAAAATATAAGACAGGCTCTTAAGCTTTCTTTTTTTTTCCTGCAGTGATGCTATCTCCTCTATATCGATATCTAATTTCCTCCCAGGCTGACCATCTGTTAAAAGAATGAACTGTTTAAATGACTGATGTAAAGCTATAGTTAAGCTTAAACATTTTGAAAGACTGGGCAGAAAGAAGCAACTAGAAGTAAGTAATGATCTCATACAGCTACGAACTTTCTTTGCTTTTAAGTGACAGACTGGACACAGCATGTAAGAAATATTTATGTGTTTCCAGTATGACAGAAATACCTTCTCTTTCAAGTGCAACTGCCACTTTGAAAGAGGACAAAAGATCACTATTTCTTCTCACAAAGTACAATTTATAAACAGAACTAATACCACTGCTAAGAAAAGTGTAACATTTATATCCCAGGGTACAAGATGCAGTTAGAATAAGGAGCACTACCAAAAAGCTACAACAATGAATAACTTTCATTTTCTCATTTATATGGAAAATGAATAGCTGGTTTTCTAATCGGGATAACGATTCTTCTATTCCAATCTATTCAGTACAGCAAAGATTAAGAATAACACAACATACTACCAGTGCTGCTTATAGGGACTACTATTATTTCACTACACTTGAAACTAATGATGATTTTCTAGGAACACCTACAGCTGCACTCTTCCAGACCTTAATATGAACTTCTGGCTGCCCTTCCTTTGTTGGCACCATAGAAGGAGCTTTATTTTGAACACATTAGTGCTGACATCTGTCATAGTACCCTGTTATCATCATAAAAGTACATCAGTTTGATACCAGGTTATTTACAGTCTGCCTTTAAGTCACGGGCTTGAGTTGGAAGCCAAGTCCACCATCCTCCCCACTTAGTGGTGGGACATGGCACTATTAACATCAGCTTTGCATAATACAGAGTTAGGGACTGTATGTGTGAGACTACGCTCAGTCCTGAACAGTGTAATCTGCTGTGCAGTGCAGTGCTAATACAGCTTACGAAACCCAGAATTAGTAGTTAACATTGCTTCTAGTATTAAGGTATAGTAGGTAGCAATTCAGATGCAGACAACATACAAGACTAGACACTTGAAATGTCAAGGCCACCATTAAAGCTTAATAACTACTTAAGTGAAAAGCTGCCAGGATTCAAACACTGTAATTCCTCTTACTTTTCTGATGTTTTATGAATATCTTTTCTCTCCTTGGTAGTAGAAGGCGGTCCCCCAAAAAACTTAGAGCGTACCTGCAGAACATGGAGATAGTCCACCTCTGGTCTAACGGATGCAGGTATAAGCCTAGCTACCCTTTAACTAAAGTCCCCAGAACAACTCATTTGTTCCAAAAAGGAACTGTTAAGTGTTACTATGCTCAAACTGTCAACGTTAAAAGGTTTCATTCTAGTCTCCCTTTAAACTAAAATAGATTCTAGTAGTACCACTCCATTTGAATCAACTAACTGGTAGCAAAAATTTGCCAGGAATGGTAGTGATGAAAACAGCTATGCAGCAATATAGTAAAGTAGTAAAAACATTACAAATTACAGAAATACAGAACAACGAGCTTTAATAATTGTCATGGGATAACAAGCAGGAACAGTATGCTTATCAAACAAAGGACATACAGAAACCAACCCAAGAAGTACCTCTATATCAAAAGTTGACTCTGCAGAGAAACGGAAAATAACTTTGAAGTACTTCAGGTCATATCACATTCCCTCTGCACCACCACCCCTCAAAATGCCCATAGGGAATTCTGTGAATTGTTTCCCCAGATGCCTTGCACACCAGCTGGTTAGGATTAAACATCTTGCCTGCGGCATCTTTTAAGCCTTGAGGCCTGGCATTTTTGACAATGTGATGAACAGTGTACAATTGTGTATACCCCATGTGTTTAAGGTAATCTATAGTGCCAGAAACATTATTAAATCCATGTACAGTAGTGATAAGGGTTAGAAGAAAGCTACAACAGCTATCCCTTCAAGTTTGAAAGTCACAGCTCTAGAACTTCCTTTCTTTACAACAACATACTCATAAAATATTCAAGACTTCAATGTTGAGATTTTTCTGTCTCTGATTTTCTGTTACTTTAGTATATACAAATCACAAACCTACTTTCAGAATACTAAGTGCTAGCAAGCACTTCACATCACATAACAAAGATGACCAGAACTCTGCAATTACAGTGTTCGTACAAAGGACACAGTCAGACACCAGGCTCACTGTGAATGACACCATGCAAGCGAAAGGAAGTGCCTCCCCTAAAGGGAACCCCCCCCCACACACCCTAAACAAACACTGATTTGTTTTCACTTGCACCAAAACACACTTTAAGATGAATTTTCATGGTAGATTTCAAAATGTGTGTGTGGATTAAGCCAGTTTATTCAGAATTAGTGTTTTTTTCCAGAACCTGGCTTTAAGTGCCCTGTCTAGATGAACAAATTCCTGTTCGAAGCATGTCAGGTTTCTGTTCATCTTTAACATAAAGACCATGTAGGTCCTTTCATTATCTGAGAGTACTTTGGACTTGCTAATCAGTAGAGGGCTTCAACTGTCTTGAAAGACAGCAAATTCTCCACTGACGAGACATTAGCGTTTCAGCAAAAACACGTGGCAACATCTGGATTTCGGATTAAAAAAAAATAACCCTCAAACTTCAATTACAAGCTAATCTCTGAAAAAGAGAAAACATCTCCTGGAATACAATAGCTGTCAGCTTCAGTACTTTTAATGCTGTTTTAACAGTTGCCATCAGAACACCAGCTTGTTTTGCTACTGTTTAAGGTGTTAAAGATTAAATATCTGATTAGTTTCAAGACTGGTCTTCCAAGAATGCTTCCCATTCTGCAAAACATGTTTTTCTAACAAGTACAGAAACTTGTGGCATGAAAATGCTGTTTCCTACACATTCATACTTACTACTTGGTAATAACCTGAGGATGGCAGTTTTCTGTTACCAGCTTTATTGTTTGGTGTCCTTCAAAAAAGTTGCATGAACATTTTAAGCAGGAAAAGGTGTATAGCAACCTTACCCATAATCAAATGTAGTGATTCAGCTCAGTAATACTGTATACGTATCCTGCCAAAATTAGTTTACTGCTTGTACACTGCATTTTGAGAATTCCTGTATACAGTAAGAAAAACTTTAATAAGAAGATGCCTGAAGTTGACTTATATAGTCCTAAAAGAAATAATTCTCCAGGTCTTTATGGCTGGATGTAAAAGTCCTTTTCTAATATCACCCTCAGGCACACAGAGTTAAGCACGTCAACTTATACTATTTTCTAGGACTTCTATTTAGACTTTAAATCTGTATTGCTGGACTTACAGTACAAGCTTTCTCTTTTAAAAAGCTATATGAAACATTTTATTCCATCTCTAGAAACAAGATGAGGACCTCAAACTTAATTAAACTCAAATGAGGTAAGTAAAACCATTGTGGCTCAGTTTGTGAACCATAATTGAGTGCACAAAACCAGATCCATTACTTTTGACACTGCAGCGGGTAGTTTATGGATGTACGAGATGGAAAAGGTCTATATTTTGCCTTCTATGAGAAAATACACTGTCATGGCAGAACATGCAATTATGCAGCTCTTGTTGGTATTTTAAGAGCTGATGCCTGCTCCAAATGTAATTTACACTTCCTAAAGATTAGGAAACTTTTGGATGAAGCTTCAGTTCATCTGAATAACAAAGCCATAAAAAAGTTTCTTATTGCTTGGAAAATTCCCCTTGCCCAATTCCTTGGGGAAAAAAAACAAAACAAAACACAACCAACAACCTAACCCTCTAGGTTCTCTTTCAGCACTATACAAACAATTCCAATCAAGTAAAGAATGTTACTCTTCATTAATCTATTCTAGTTGTTCTTTATGGGATCTACTTAAAGCGATCAACCAAGACACATGAAGAGAAATTACAGTACACGAGTTAGTGATCAAGTACATCAAACAACAGTGGCTTTTAATGGAAACTCTCCCTTTGCTTGCTTTTATCCAATAAAAGAAAAAGCTGAGCATCTGCCAACTTTCTACATTTCACTAGAACAGGAAACAATGATGCAAACATAAAGAAAAAAAGTAAATAAATTGTCATGTCCTGCTGTCTGGCTAGTGATTACGCATAAAATACAAGTCCCTGTTATAATAAAGTCAGTCTAGACAAACTCTAGACTGGAAGTGTGATGTCTTGAAACTAAGAAGTGGGGACTTCAAGTTGTCAAGCTAGATTTTAAAATTAATATTTAGGAAATCAAGACAACACTTCAGATTAAATGTTTTAGTGCAAAACAGTAGTCATGTTGTTACTCTTGTGGGTCAAAAAGTAAGTAAATACATTCAATACACACCAATAACAGACCAGAAGTAACTGATACTCTTGAACATCCTCAGCTCTAACCTCTCTACACTTACCAACCTGAGCAGGCTTTCCTGGCCACCAAGAGGTTTGGCCAGTGTATTGGGTTAGATACCAAAGTATGCAGAGTGATTGGGAGTGACGACCACCTACAACTTACAAGTATTATTAAAAGATACTAATTTATAATCCTATAACAGAAACAGAATGGCTCTTAACAACTCCTTTGATATAAGGGAGATCATATATGCAATGCTTAGTTTTGTCAGTCACCACATCATTTTCTATCCAGTTTTGTTTTCACAATTTATGAAAACGGCTAGTAATTAGATTGAACTGAACTGCAAGTTTAAAAAAAAATATCTCAGGTTGGGGGCAGGGGTGTCATTCTTGCATAGAGGGCATTGTCTATTATAAATCAAGACCTCCTTAGAAAGGAAGCACTGAGTGTACCATGCAGTACCAAAAACAATTACTTTGTTAATATGCAGATTCAGTGGAGCCAAATTTGAGTCTTGTACTAACAATAGTGCCTGGTATCATTAGACAAAGGAATATTTGCAGTCAAGGCAGTACGTTATAAAATAACACAGCAAACAAACACAGGGACTTAAACTTATCCACAATTAGATTGCATTTAACAGTAGAAGGGCCCGTTATTGAAAGCATGGCATCTGAAGCACCAACACTTGGTTTGGGTTACCTCTGGCAAAAGTAAGTTAAACAAGAAGTATCCAGCAACTGTGACCCATCTGGTAAACTAAAGAGCCTTTGTAAACTACCACATCTGACAGAATGCTAGATTTTTCTTTTAATATAAAGTGTGAGATGTATTTCATGAATGACACCTGGTTAGTCATGGCTATCTGACCTATCTATCCAAGCTTTGGCTTTTACAATTATTTCTCTTTCATTCTCCAACTCTAAATATGGGTCCTCCCCCACACTGGATACTGCTCAGTGGACATAAAGACATTATTGAAAACTACTTTTTTATTATAAGGCTGTTTGTAGCTTTTCCACCACTTTAGTTCATTTATGCCTGTTAAAAAAATGCAAGAATACAGATACTAGCCCTAACCTTAATGCACAGGAGAGGCAATACTTCAGAAAGCAAGAATCACTTGTTTTGACTTTTCCTTACCTACGCTGCACACACTGAAGCAAACATAACACATAAATTAGCTGCAATACAGATCAGTATTGCATGATGTTTGAAGTTATAGCTCAAAACCAGAGCAGATATACCAAATCTAATCAGCTGTACTGGATATGGAATTTTTAAGATGCCTTCCACTCTGCAGTTTTAAAGAACAAGGGCAATATTGCTCTTGACAGAAAAATTATTGGAAACAGAAAATAATTAATTTTTCATTTTGTGTCAGGCATCTGCGGCTTATAAAAAGCAACAGAACTGCAAGGAGCCAAGGCAGTCTTTTGGAAGCTTAGGCCTCCAAGCCATCAGCGGTAATGACACACAAACATTGACATTTTACATTCAGTGCTGCTGTTTCACTCCACTCCCAACACCTCCTGTGGGGAAACTAAATTACTTGCATAATTTGCCAATACCACAAACACAAAATTCACTTCCATGTAAAGAAGAAGGTCTAATAAGTAAGAAACAAACTTACTACTCTGGTTCCTGAGGATCGACGTGTTGCTCTAACATTAGAAATGTTCCTTGGGCCGGCTGGAGTTGCCAATGGAAGAGTAGTAGAAAGCTGAGGAGGACTGAAAGACATCAAAGGCAATCTGGTGTCTCCTAACATGCATTGCTTGGAATTGGAATTTTTATTAGCGAACCTCTCATTTTTAGCATTTCCTGAATCTGCAATACCAGTCTCTGTTTCCTCCTCATTCTTGATTCTTCTCAAGCAGTCCTTTAGTGTCAGCTGAGTTGCAGGCTGACTCAACCAGCACAAAAAGAGTTCATCCACCTTCATTTTCAGCACAGGTTGCAGAACTTTCCCAGGTGACATTTTCTACCAGTTTCCCTTTTTGTTGGATTAAATTCAAAATAAAGGTTTGACAATCATCTACTTATTCCACTTGACTTTCAGTATCTCACAGACTCCAGGGTTCCTATTTAGAAAAATAGTGTTATTTAATCTTACAGTTTTAACAAAGTGTTGGTATTTATTCCCTCAAGATACCAACAGGTGTTGCAAGATACACACTAACATGTGACTACAACAACATTGTGTAAGTGCAAGCCATTAATCAAAAGTCAAATCCAGATAATAATTTCTTTTAAAAGCATACCCTGTAAATGATGGACACTGGATAGAAACTGCACTCAGACTTTCTCAAAGAGCTATCTAACAAATGTTCTCCAAGAACTTGTGTTAAAAAACACATTTATTATGACAAATAGCCTTGAAAAGACTTATAATTGAACCTGCTAAGTAGTAAATGTCTAAGCAGTTTATGAAAAGCCTTGGTGACTGTACAGCTAAGATGTAAGAAGCAAGCCTTTCGGTCAAGAGATTTAGAGCTAAGATTGAAGTCTGTGCTTCCAATTTAAAATCTTGCATTGCATATTGCAGCACAAGATGCATTCCCATATGAGTGATGCCCAGATGAAGTCCCAAAGATACTTCCTCAGGATTCGATTAGCCTGCCCATTTGGTATTTTAAGAACTGATCTATTTGACATTCACTTTTACATTTTTTTAAAGCCGAAGTGAAACTCAACGTGACTCAAGAATTGGGGTAGCATAATTTCAGATTCAGTTGCTCACCTGCAACAAAGAATACGTATTTTTTTTAGAGAGTCAGAAGACTGGAGCTAAATACTGAGAACAGAACCCAAGTTACTATTGTCATCTCCACCATCAAACTACTTAGTGATCTGGTACAGTTTAACTAAACCCTGTGCTTCCTCCCGTCTTGTTTTTTTTTCTTTTTAAAGCCTCTATCAATACTTGACCCATACACAGAAGTCAGCAAAGATACGAAAATACTTTGCTGAAGAAGCCTTAAAATAAGCACTTGAATTTGGAAATGGGTAACACCTAGCAAACAAATGCACTATTAAAATAAAATCTCAGTCTTCACCCCATGGCAGAACTATAATGCTGCACCCGTTAAGTTTTTTAAACCTTTATGCTTAGTAACAGCGAAGTTACTCCGTCGCTGAAATGGAAGGTCACGTTGTCTCACTAGCTTTGCAGACCGGCGCTTTTACATCGCCCACGCCCGTGGCAGCGCCCGCCTGGGCTGGAAGCAAAGCGCCGCCGCCCAGCACCAGCGGGCACCTCCCCGGGCGCCCAGCCGGCCCCGCCGGCAGGCCCAAGGGGCCGCACGGGAAAGGCGGGCGGCCCCACCGCCTGCCGCGGCGGCCCGACGCCGAAAGGCCTCCCGCGGGCCGCTTAAAAGCGGCGAGCACAGAGCCGGGCGCGGCCGCTAAGGAGCGGGGGAGGAGAGGCCAGCCCGGAGCAGCCGCGCCGCCAGTGCCGGGAGCGGGGAGGGGAACCGCCGCCGCCGCCACACCCCTGCCCGCCCCCCCCCCCCGGAGACGGCTGGCGAGCGCGCGGGCAAAGGAGCAACGGCCACTCCCCACCAGCAGCAGCTCCTCAGAGACGACGTGGCTTCGCGCCGCCTGAGCGACCCCAAGGCAGGACGCGGGTGGGACCCGCACGGCAACGAGCCCGCAAAAAAAGAACGAAAACAGCCGCGACCACTCACCTGCCCCACGCCGCCCCTCCCGCCGCTGCCTTCAAATCCGCGCCGCCTTCCGGCCCGCCGACATCTCGCGAGAGAGCATCGCTTCCTCCCCGCCCGAGACGCGGCGGGCGGTCACCACGGTAACGGGGGGGCGGGGCGCGGGAGGGGCACGCGGCGTTTTCTGCCTGCGTCATCACGCCCCCAGCGGAGGGTTCGGGTGTTTTTTTTCTTCGCCAGCCTCGCCTTCTGCCTTCCCAGCAGCCCCTGCGGCGGGAGCCCTGTCACGCCGCCGCCGCCGCGGCCGGTAGAGGTGCGGGGCGGTCGGTAGTGAGAGCGGTGGCCGGCTCTCCGGGTTGGGGTGTGCGGGGTTGGCGAGTTGCCGCGGTGCTGCCTGCCGCTGTCACTGTCGTCCCAGGGCCGCCCCATGTGCCGCCGCCGCCGGTGTTGAATTTCCAGGGAGGCTGTGACAGGAGCTCGGTTCCGGCCCTGTGGCTCACAGGCTGCTCCTCGCTGGCTGGGTTTCTGCGAGGAACTGGTGAAGTACGTGAGCGTACCTTTGCTGGTTCCAGCTGCTAAATGCTGTTAAAGGAGAACACAAAATGCTATTTTCTACAACTGCTGTGGTTGCCACTAGTGTTACGGAATTACAAATGACAGAATGAGAGGGGAAATGGAGGCAGGAGCAAATAAAAAGATAATCCCCTTATTAAGAGAAGGATGTGTGCCAGTCTGTTTGCAGCCCCTTTTTGCCCTGGAAACTTGCGGTTGCCAGCCTTCACGGGCACTCCTGCGAGGCTCTGTAGGTGTACTTGCCAAAGGGGTGTTACGTCGCTGAGCCTTGCCCTGTATAATTCTTTCCCTTGGTATTTTGTACATCAGCGACTCATCTGTGTTTTTACATCAGATCCCTGCTTCCGCTACGCTGTATTTAACTCGTGTGGCTACACTTCACTTCTGTTTATTCATTTCACATTCTTCCTTTACCGTGAGAGACACGCCGGATTTATGACAGGCTATCGTCACAAATCCTTGGAATGTTACCACTGTGGAAATGAGGCTGTACCAGAGATAATACCATTTGCACGTTACAGTGGTTTGAAGGGAAGGCCTAAAAATGCAGACAAGATTAAAATAGGGTAAGTGAAGGAATGGGCTTGCTTTCTCATTTCTGGGGGCTTGGAGAGAGGACATGGAGATAAGAAGGGGCTGAGGAGAAGCAAAAGACTACATGCTGTGAGAAAGATCTGGTACAGTTCAACACAATTGTATTATGATAATATTCAAAATACTATAATAATCTGGCAAAAAACAGTGTTACTCTTGTAAGTATATCAGAAGGCTTTGACTTACTGCTGTAGACACTGAAATATTTTTTCACAAGTCTTAAAATGAGATTCTGCATTCAAGAAAACGTGTAGAGTGTTGAAAGTTCTTGAGGGAATCTCCACTTTTCAAAGCAGATTAGTACTCTGTTTCCTGCCCATTGGCTGGTGAAGTTTAGAAGGTATGTTTTTGGAAAACCAAAGTGGACAAAATGGCATTGTTTTAAACTGGAGTAGAGCATTCAGCGTAACACAGAGGAAGCAGATGTCAAAGTATGGATAAATCTGTAACTATTATGGAAGTAGCTTTAAAGCAGGGGAAAAGAAAATGAAAACCCTGTGTTACAGATAGCAGCAAGATTTTGGCTGAGAATGGAAGGGCTGAATTAAGAAGACTGATAGCAGAGCCACAGACGTGGAACAAAGAGGACTTTTAAAACATTTTGAATGCCTTTGAAGCATTCCTTACTGATGCTGTAGCCATCTGTTGATTGACATATTGAAGACAGGTGGCAAGGAGGGGATCAGAAAGTGAGTTGACAGAGTTGTAGAGCTGGATGTCATCTGCATAGAGATGATGCCCTTTGTTGAAACTGGCAATGAGATCTCCCAGAGGAACGTGAGAAATAAGAAAAAAGAAATGAAAAAAACCACCAGCCTCTGCGAAATACACACAGTTGCAGTACTCTCTCGTGTATGCTAGTGTATATTCAAAGCAATTCTAATTCTGACTTTATTAGAGTTTGTCATGATTAACATTGGTATGAGAAAGGAATCAATTCCATGTGTCTTCCGTTAGACAGAAAGTGCTTTGGGCATCATCACCAGGTTGTACTGGTACTTGCAATTGACAGGGATATTTTGAACATGTCTCTGGATGGATCAGGTCTACACAGCAGTGTATCTACTCCTAGGGATATATGTTCATACAGGAGCCCAAACTTGTCCAAAAGTGGAAAAATACCTAAACTGAACGTCTTTGTTCAGATCTTCCACCAAGAATTGAAACTTGAAATTACTTTTTGACCACTATTTCCATGTTCTTGGTGGCATGGTAAGTACAGAAGCTGTACCTTTCCTGTGTTGCTTTCAGTGCACAGAAAACAGAAATCTGTTCTAGTGTGTTACAATTTATGTGAACGATATCTGTCTGGTTTAAGGATGGGCTCCTTTAAAAGTCCATTGAATAATTATTAAATATAATAGTAGCGGGTGTGCAATATCCAACTGATATCTGAAAGTTAAAGTGATGGGGCCACACTTAGCCTTGTTGTAAAAGATGCAGACTACGCTTTAGATAAGGCAGGAGTCTGTTTAACAAGTGCAAGAGAGTAGTGTATTGGTATAATTCATATAAATTAATAATAGGAGTGCTTGGGCCTAACTAAACGGTGCAGTGGATTTAGTACACCCATGCTAGTACGTCCATGTAGCACGGTACCTCCCTCCATGTAGTGTGTGGAGGTACTAACGCTGGTGCAGAAACTGAAGAGCCGCACTAGCTTCCAGTTCTTGTTGGCTCTGTTGCATACAGCTCGTTTCTGGCCTTGTTTTACTGGTCTTGACACACAAGGTGATACTAGCAGTACTGCCAATATACACTAATGGCTAAATATTGAAGTCCTCCTTTGCCTTTATTTGTCACTGTTACGGTGACACAGGGCAGCAGTGTTCATTGGGAATGTTCCCGTTCCCAATCAGCATTTCGCAACAAGGGCTGGTGTTCTTCCCAAATAGCCTTGGGTGTGTACAACTTAGGCGTATGGGTATGAAAGAGGTGTCTCCACTCCCTCTGTACTTTGTGGGAGGAAAGCAGCATTTCTAAGGCCTGATCAATGTTATCCTGAGGTAGACATCTAACCTACGTCAGATGTATCATGATTTAAAAGTGCCTGTTCCTCTCCACTAATTAATAAGGCTCTCAACTTGTATCTGAGGTATACACAACCACATTTTAGAAGTCTAAAGTTAGGTAGGATAAATGTGTTTTCAGTATTACGTTTACCTGGTTGCACAGGGCTGTGTTAGATGTCGTCTCATCTGGTCTCAAAAGTAGGGTCATCATCGTTCCACAGGGTGTGAGGTTGAGGGGGAACACACGCCTGAGATCAAAATGCAGTTCACTGCAGAATCTTTATGAGTCCTTGTTCTAGAGCTTTTCATATGCCTGTAATACAGGGAAGAGAACTGCAGTACCTCCTTAGGATGTTGCTTTAAGGAGAATATTGCATTTTGGTCAGGCTTCTTATAGTGCTTTTGCTGACACATTTCACAAATTTCAAATTTAGGCATCTGAAGTTCGGTTCTAACCTATATATAAGCACTAAAGTAACTGTGTCCTGATTTCCTAAGGTGCTAACTTAGTTGGACGCAAGTGTGCTGAATATCTCTAACAAGCTGGTCACTTTTAAGTCACTGTAATTGAAAATTTCAGCCAGAAGGGCTCACTGAGGTTGTGCTGCCAAGGTGATGTTCCTTGTAAACTGGCTTATGTTGCGCAGTCAGAGAGGCTTCAGGAGAGTATAAATGTTGCTTTCCACTTAGTGAAAGATAAAGTCTAGCATTCTGTCACTCAAAAATTGCTAGTCCTGGTACTATTTTGAGGGGGAATGGAGAGGGCTTTGGGTGCCTTATGCAGCCTCACTTAAACTGAAGGGAAAGGTTAAGAAAATGGTAATAACTGGAAATCCCTTAAACTATGCACCCATACCAGCTAACCATGCCACTTCATCCTTTCTTGCAGCGGCTTACAAAAATAGAGCTAGGATGGTGAACTACGGGTCATATGGCCTCCAGAAGTAGCATCATATGCAGACAAAAAAATGTCAGCAATGCTGACTTGGTGCACGTGTTCGGCAGCCAGCAATGCTCTCAGAAGAACCTGATATTGAGACTTGAGGCTTGAATTTTATCTGTCTCCTGCCACTTTGAGGTGGAATACTGCAGTCATATAGGATCTGGTTAATAGCTTGCTGATGCACAACTCCTTAAGAGCAAGTCGGAGGTATAATTACAAATTGCTTCGTAACTTGCTGGCTTGTGTCATGAGTACAGGCGTTTAAACATTATGTACTTGCAGACACATTTTATTTCCTCCTTATCACACCGTGTGGTTAGACTGAGGCCTTGTCACTGGCTATCTCTTGACACGAGCAGTTGGTTTAATGTCGGAATATTTGCATTTGTGCAAGGAAAAAAGAGAGTATAAAATGTAGATACTGTAAGAGCAGGTGCGCTAAAAGCCAAAGAAGAAAATTGGTTCAGCAGTTGTTTGCCATCATGGTTTTAGATTAATTCCTCTGCATATCACTGCAGGGCTAGCAATGAACATTTCTTGTACGTTTTACTGAATTACTATGAGTGTGTTGTTTTTTCCCACAGGGGCCTTGGATTGGGCAATGTTTACAGCAGTCCAGATGTGAAGGCTGGTTCCTCATTAAGTCACCCTGATCTTCTAATCCCAGGTTCATGTATTTCTAGTGCTGTATTTTGTCCGATGGTTTTATCTAGCATTGTGTCCAGGTCACATGGAGTTTATGGAAAACTGCTTGAAATGCAGTCTCTAGGGCAGTGTTTAACAAGGTGTGCATGAGGATGTTTATGGGGTGTGAGAATGGGAGTCTATTCATTCTCCACATTGAGGGTTACCGAGCCCAGTTCTCTTCTAACCTTGTCCTGGTGCAACCATTAAAGGGGAGAGGAGACTCTAAGCTGTTGTATTCAGCAGCCTGCAATGTCTGCCAGCTACTTGTCTGCTACCATACTGTAAAGCATGCCCGGGTGCTTGGCTCTTGCTTCTCCACCAGTCTGAAGAACTGAGACCTAAACTTTTTGTTTTGGGATAGAACACGCATTTCTCTGTGTTTCATCAGAGCAGTCTTCATCAGATTATCAAGGGGGCAATGTAAAACAGATAGTGCCTGTACTCTTTTTCTACTTTGACAGTTCTAAAGAAATGTAAATCATGTAATGGGCAAGTATATTTTTATCACTTGGCACCCAGAACTGGAAACTGCAGTAAAACACAGAATTATGCTAGCTACCAGTGCTCTAATTAGCTCACTGAACTAAAAAAAATTAACATAGTTAATTGCTGGATTACAACACAATGAGTAGCACACACCTAATAAATCACATTTTTTTATTATTATCTTATTAAGTATCTGGCTGCTTGAGTAATATTTTACAACTTTCGTTAAATTCACCTTGTGCTCTTCAAAGCCAGTAGCAAAATTTCCAGTTTTCATAATGCTATAGGATCAGACACCTATGCTCAGGGGGTTTTAATTCACCACTGCATTACTCCAGTTCCAAGATCGGATCTGTGATTTGACCGCTATTTTCATTCAGCAAAACTAAAAGATTAACTATTTCTAAATTTATGAGCTAATTAGTACACTAATACAAACCACATTTATCATTTCCCTGAGTTTGCTTAATCCTTCTTCATTACAAAAGTCAGTTCAGATGTCCATAAAAGCTTACAGGAAAAAAAAAAAGTATTTGTTTTCATTTTCATTAGGGAAAAGTGAAAATTCCAAAAGATTCTGGGCAGACAGAGCCACATTCTTTTGCTCTCATTAAAGTCCTTTTAGTTACAGTAGTTAGAGGAGGAAAACACTGTGCAGCTCTAGGCGTATGTCTGCAAGGTTGCCAACACCAATAATTTTATCACAAGTTTAATAAGATTTAGTGTTTTTCTTATAAAGCTCCAGCTCCAGAGTCCCATGATTATGAAATAATATTATCTTCCATTAAATGTATGTTAAAAAGAGCCCTTGTTGTTGCAAACAAAGTCTTGGAAATATAAAATTAATAGCTCAAAAATTCTAATTAAAAAAAGTACAACGGCCCCAGAGTAATTTCTTTAAAAATCAAGATTTTAGAAGCAATCTTAGATTTTGAGAAGTGTTTATTAATCTAAGTATTGTGTCAGTAGCAGCACTAATTCCAGCAGTATTGCTCTTTAGGTATTTCTGTATAGGACCTGGTGCTACATTCTTGATATTCTTTTCCTGCTCTAGAAACTTGGTTTAAGACACAAAAAACCTACACGTTTTTGTGATTTAAATGCATCAGAGCGCTGAGACTTAGGGTTAAGAGTTGGTTACATACTTTAGATACTGGAGCCAGACAGCAATTCAGTCTAATAATGTGCATGTCTACTATTTCCTGAAAATTTGCTGGTACATGACCCCTTATATGCATATATGTGACCCTACAACAAACTCTCTTATGTGGTGCCAAAAAATGGCATTAGCTTCAGCTGCTTCATTAAATTGCTACCCAAGCTGGCTTATATTCACAGTGAACAAGACACAGCATATCAGCAGCTAACGCGTGGTGTGCCAGCTAACATGGGAACCCCTGCTCCCCTCCACATTTGCTGGGATTAGCGTACAGAGGAAGAACAGAAGCCCTTTGAATGCTGGGCCAGAGTATTTTGCGCACTGCCGCAACGATGTTGGTCCTTCTTTCTGAAGAAGGCACTTGAGGCGCACTACCAAATGGCTACCTTGAGCCAAGTTACTCCTTTTAAGAGCCCCAACTCCCCCAGTCGTCAGCGAGATGGCGTACCAAGCAGACAAGTAGTCTGGCTTTTAAGAAGCACTTATCAAATAGACTGCAGCTGTGATGGACTATACTGTTCCCAACTAAATATTCTGTCCCAGAGACAAGGTTAGAGAAATAGTCCCTGTAATTAATGTTTAGCTTTTAATATTATCAGCTGAAAAGAGAAGTGAATGTGACAGCAGTCTGCAACTGCCAAGATATAGATCCAATACTGGACTATTATGGAAATGAGAAAAGTGCAAGCTGAAAGAAGATAAAGCTTGCATAATGTCCCACATGATCCTGGGGAAAATAATTGAGGCAAAAGAATATAATTTGAATGTACGGGGAGCATTCGCAGGGCCTAAATTTATCTGGGTGATGCAGATTTCTCTGGGCTTGAGCTGGGTTCCTGATCTGAACTGCCCTCCAGAAGAGCCGGGCAGTATCCCTTGGCTGTGAAAGTTCCCCTGTGGGGCTTAGTGTCCACAGGCTAATACAGCCTTTGGGAATAGTCCCCATGGTAACGTGAAACCAGATTGTATTAGTATTTTAATGCTGGCGTTTCCTGACTTTTAAGTGCCTCCTCACGTAGCCTTACTGTCCTGACTCCATGCCTAGCCCTTCTACAAGGAACGGTACTAACAGCTCTTCTGGAAGGATCAAGTTCCAACTTTTCAACAAAATTAAAACATTTTTCTAATTTCCTTTTGTACTATGTTGTACAAATTTTTGTCACGTGTGTCTTACACTTTTTATATTCCCACAGAGGTGTTCACAGAAGAGGTTCCAAGTAAATGTCAGCGGAAATAAGTGCATGCGGCAAATGTCCTTAGTGTTCTGGACCTTGAAATGCAGCTAACAGGTTAGTCAGAAGTATGCGCTTTTTTCCCAACCTCTGCAGGACAAATACAAGCTCCTACTTGAATTACTTCAAAATCACATTCTTAAATCCTGTTCTATGACATCTTAAGTTCATTTTTGTGTTTCTGATTATGTAAAACACCCCACATTTTATTCCTTTGTGTATCTGTTGGGTATTGATTCACTTTAACCTATAAAATAATGCATTTTAATGACTTCTATTCCTGCTAGTCCTGAAGAGGTAAGGGATCTGGGAACAGTAATTGGGGTCTCTTTTCTTATTCATCAGTGTACCTGTTAGTGGCTTCCGTTGCAGAACCGCTTTTACACCAATACCGTGATGCCACATAATGTTTGGTTCCTAAATTGCTCTTGCAGGGCTAGGCTGGGAAAATGCAATCTTTTTTTTTTTTGTCTGAGGCTTGACTGAAACGAATGTATTTGTGTGTCTCTCTGGGTTCAGCTCTTCTCCCATGACTGTGCTGGTGGATCACAAGTTACTGTTCTTGCTAGCATTCACCGTTTCCTGCTGATGTTTCTTAATTTGGGAGAGTTAGTTCAATATTAAGAGCTTCTGCTTGTGAGTGTTTCTAATGTAGCCATTATCCTTGATAGTCTGAGCACTTAGCCTGCTCCTGAGAGTGCTTCTGTGCATGTTTTTTCCACATGCCTCGGAACCCGTCTTTACCCTGTGGCTGTGGAACTGCACAAGCTGTTAAGGTAAACTCCATCGACAGGTTACTTATGGAAAATAAATGCCCAGTGAGCATGCCTGGCATTGTGCAGAGCTGTGTGTTTCCACATAGGAAGCTCGAGTCTGAGCGCTGTCCCTGTGAGCTGCTTGTCATGGGGAGGAGGGAGAAATGTTCTCCCCTGGTTGTGAAGCCCACCTCACGTCTGCCAGGTGTGGGGAAGTGACTCTGAAGGGGAATTCCCCTCACCAGCCTGGCCGGGGTAATGGCTGTGCACCAGGAGCGTGTGTGTGCGGTGACAGCATAAACATGGAGGAGGCTTCCCCTTTTGCACAAGTTGTAGTACAGTCAGTAAAGGCAGCCTAGGACTACATTTAGGGTGCTGCTTTGCAATTTTAATTGAATGCTAATGGTGCCTGCAGTTAAGCATTCCTTGTAGCTTAAATACTCCAGACAAATAGAAAACAAATAACTTGAATACAGTATTTAAAAACCGAACAGGGTAATTCCGTGCCTCTCTAGAAGGGAAGAAAGGAACTGTGGATGGAGTTTTTAAACTGATGCAGCATCATTATCCTCTTGTTTTCCTGGAGACATTTTGTCCGAGTGCAAGCGTCCAAGCATGCTGCATCAGTGTGGTGGTGCCAAGCCGAAGTTGTTCAAATCAATTGCTGTTTTGGGGCTGAACGTCAAAAGCAGCAAGACAGTTTTCCAAAAGGAAACCAGTAGTCCTTTCGAAATAGTGAGATACCTGATAATGTTACTTGGCAAAACTTTTGGGGTTGGAAATGAAGCATTACAGTAGTTTAGTATATCCGATTACTTGAAGTGATTGAAAAGACTGTGTTTCTTTCTCTAAAAGCATTTAAAAACACATTAAAAGGTTTCAGTAAGCCAGCATTGAACATTGCAGGTACATACTGGGAACAGATGTGTTTTCCCCCAGGTTTGTAGTCATTCATTTGAGCACTCTTAGGAAGATACCTGTGTTTTTCCGCAACGGTGGCTGCTTTTCACATGTTCTAACCTACATAAATTCTTAATGCTTTACTGTACTTTTTGCAATGGAGATGTTATTGGTCAGGTAATAAGAAAAAGCCCCAGTTCTACTGTGTAATGTGCATTTTTTGCACCTTACGAGAATATTGAATAGACTTCATTATTTTTTTCAATACAAGTCTGAATTCCACCATTTGATTACCTGAACCAAAAGCATTTCAATTTGCCATCCATCACCCTGACCAGTGTAAAATGCTGAATATTCAGATTAAATTGGAACTTTTTTTCTATGAATAAGGAATTTGATTCAATTCTATAATATACAGTGTCTCTGGGGAGAGGAAATTGAGCTGAAGGTCGCTGAAGGCAAGTGAGAAAATTGTATTATCCAAATACAAAATTCTTTTTCTTATCATCAAAACCTGAAATACAGCCATGGGGAATAAGGGGGTCAAGAGAGAATTCAATTAGAGATGAAAATGGAAGAGGTGCATTTTTCAACTTACCTTTCATTTTTCCAAACAAGTGGCAGCAGGGAGCTATATGAGGACAATGAAATATTTGTCAAGCATTTTAAACTTTTTTCTAAAATATAAATCGGGAAACATTCTCAATCGGTTACAAAGAGATAGTAAAAGTCCATATGAACATGGAGTGTCCAATTCTTCGTAGCCTTAACCATTGCAGTTTTATCTTATTAATCAGTGGTGCAGGAGAAGTAATGAACACCTAATTGCAACAATTTATGTGGATAAAATTGTGATGTTAAGAAAGAACAATTCTGAAATATTTATAATCAGTTTCCCTTCTAAGACAGTTTGTGATAACAGTTTCTGCACTTTTCCCTCCTTAACTCATGATGTTAAATGACAAAAGTTCAAAATAATTGTAGAAGCATGGTGGTGTTATGCCATCAAAATGCTTGCTTTTCTCTTTATTTACTTTAGTGAAGATACCAAGAACTCATAAAATAAACCAGACCCTGTCCAATGTGGCCACCTCTGAAACGTTAACAATTACAGACGACACAGGCCGTGATTTAGCAAAGACCTGCTACGCTTGCTCACTTCTCAGCTGCATGACTAGTGTTGCTGCTGCCAGTACACCTGCATCTGCAGGCTCGGTTTCCTCTTGTTAAAGGCCTTTGAGCTAATGCTGAGGCTAGTGTTAGAGGAAAGAAGATTTCCTGTGAGACCCTAGAATGCTAATTTAGCAACTTCCTAAACTTACTATGTAAATTACACAGTGATTTACAAAATTAGCTTGAGATAGCTCAGGAGTTCTTATTCTGTGTCTGTACTTGTCAGTTTTGTTTGCAGTCATTTCCTAAACACTTGTTCTTTCCAAGACAAAATCACTGTGGTATTTACAGAAACCTTTCTATATTTGGTAGGCGATTGTTTTTAATAGTTTATTGTTGATTAACCATTTATAGTCTGTCCAGTTAGAATAGATGGTACCATATATAACCAAACTTTCAAATATATTTTAATTCTAAGGAGCACTTCATTCATACCGCAAGTACCAGTTCTGAGTTTGGGTTGGATCTAATATCAGCTAGAATTTAGTGAAACTTTTCTCATATTCTAGAAAAAATAATTTGAAAATATTGTTACTCTTGAAGCCAAATGCAGTCATCCCTGAGATATAACCTGGAAAGCAAATCTTCAAACTCAGTGTAATAACTTGAATCTGAACATTGCCTTTTCGGTGTATTTGTAACAGTGTATAATTGTTAAAAGTATGTTATATTGACTATGAAGCTATTCTGCCTTTCAACAAAATAGTCTCTTTTCAAAAAACTGAAATTAGCAATCACAACCTTCATTCTCTATTGGTGCAGGGATTGTATGTGCAGATGTGAAATTAGGCCTTTTGCCTCTTTGTGAGCACATGCACTCGGTATTGTTAGGAAGCAGAAACAATGGTGCGGTACTCAGCACGTCTCTGAACATGTGACAGAGTTCATAGAGATGAATCATTTTACCCAAAATTCAGAGGTTCTTTAGAACGCATGGCCTGAACCTTCCCCAAAGCGGCCTTTTCTTGTTCCATGGGACAGAAATCTCAATTCTTAGAGATTTTTTTTTTTTTAAAACAAAATTCTGTTTCAGTTTTGTTCGCTTGTTTCATTTAAAGTATAATGGGTTGTATTATAGACACTGAAATGAGCTGGAATGAAATTATTTCAGTGGGAATTCACTCTCTGTACATTTTTTAAGATCTCACTGTGCGCTTGTCTGTATTTTTAAGTTCTGTAAGCCTAGTGCCTAATAGATTCGCTAGCTTTCAGTGGAAGTGAAAGGGCTCTTCTGTTCAGATTGGATTGCAAGACTGGGGTCTTTGTAAAATAAAATTTCTACTAGATGGATCAGGAGTGTCTGCATGTTCCTCATATAGAGATTTGAATAATTTTTATTTTTTTGAAAAGTGACAAAGAGTTTTATATATCAGATCTAATGAAATAAGACTTACTTTAAGTTCCTTTTCAGCCTATCACAGGAACAAGAATTTCATCCACAGTTGCTGAATTTTTCAATGTGAAGGAAAAAGGACATTACATAGGTAAGATTATTCAGTCTGGTTCTATTTGAATCTACTGAACTTCCTTCTGTTTGACAAAATGTAAAATTAATGTTTTTGGAATCTGGGGACTTCAATAACCTAGGAAAATTAAAAAATAAAGGGAGTTTTACTGAATTGAAATGAAATAGGTTGTTAGAAGAAAATCAGCCTCTGGTAAAGGAAAGGGAAGAAAAATGATAAAGAGAAATCACATTGACAGAAACCTCAAACATTATGGAAACAAGTAGGTCAAAAGAGTTGTTCAAAACAATATACCTTTGGAGTATATATTATCAAAACCACCATTAATTCTTTAAGCAGAAAGACACCTAAGATCAAACAAATGCAAATTTATAGCTAACCATTAAACAGCTACTTGGGTGATAGAAACAAAAGAAAATATATACAGTGCAGAGAATTAAACCAAGTGATTATTAGAATTAAAAGAATTTATGCCAAAATAATAGCAAAATAAACATAACGTAAGATAAAATAAATGCACTTGATGTTTCAAAGCACACTTAAGCCTCAGTGTTTGTGAATAAAGTTCTATGGGGTAGACTCTTCTGTAGAAATTCAGTGATTAAATCCTAAGATCTGGGAAAAGGAATTAAAACCAATGTCAACCACCTGGACTGTAGAGAAGAACTTCATTTTTTTAACTAACTTTGATGGACTGTGGACTGCTGAAGAATGCAGCAAAATACAGGTTATGCAGTAAAGCAACGGTCAGGCAGGGACAAGCATCAAGTAGAACTACATATACGTTGTGAATGTGTCAAGATATAACAGAAAACTTTCACTTCCCTTCAGAAGTGTCACTTCAAGAACAGAGGGGCCAGATGTAGGGAACAAAGAAAGAAAAGGCTTGTACAAAGGGCCTAAGGATGATTTGTGCTGTGTGTCTCTTGTAAGATGCTGGAGATCCTCAGCTCAGATGAACTCAACAGGAGTTGAGGCCGGGTACCAGCTTGCACTTGCAAGGCCAAACCAATGACGAAGAAGGTCAGAGATAAACAGTTAAAGGCCACAGGTGTATTTGTTAGCTTAACGCAGGCAAATTGTTTAAATGGTAAAACACTGCTTGAAAGTGCAGCCTAATGACAGCTCTGTAGTAAAGTGAAGGAAGTATGTCGTCTAGGTAAGAGACTGACCTACTTACTCAAATACTTTTGGGAAGACTTTTTAAATATCAAAAACTTTTTCCACATAGTGTTAGGTTTATGACATCAAACATTCAATAGTCAGGAGTTCCCAAGGCAGTAAGCTCAGCCCTACTTGTATTTCACCGTGGGGAAAATATTACACAGATGGATCGGTAGACAAGGTACTTTGCTAGAGCAACACGGCCGTGAGGAATTGCACGTCCCCGAGGTCCTGGATTGGCATCATTAAAGCCAAATTGCAGCAAGGCTTGTACGCTGGTGAAGGGACAGTATACGTTTTACCACTCTGCATCACGGATGGCAGGCCAGGAGATGAGCCAGGCTCCTTGGAGCTATTCCCACTCCCACCTTGTCCCTCTGTGGCTGTGCCAACCTTGGAGAAGTGAGGGAATGAAGGGAAAAAGGTATCAAAAAAGTCACTGTCCCTCATATGACCCCTGCTGGACTCATCGAAAATAAGCATCAGATGCTTAACAGTATGGGACTGCCTTTTCTAATGCTGTTCTTAAATTTGCTGCTGTTTTACCAAGATATTTAGAAAAGTCCACAAAGAGTAGAAGAGAGATTTTTGGAGAGCGACACCTGGAGGGAACTCATTTGAGTAGGCGAAAATTTTTTATGGCTGTGCCAGCACATGTAATACGTATCTTTTTTTCCCTCTGAAGTTTCCAACTTTAGCAGCTTACAAAAACTGTTGGTTTTGTGGGCCATGGTATGCTGATCGAAGCATCCGTTCCAGCTCCCGTCGATATTGCTGGAAGAGTCATCTCTGACTTTAAGGGAGCATGGCCTTAGCCAGCAATGTGCAGTTGTGTACACCTTGAGTATAAGGGAATTTCCTACCCACACGTCAACAACATGATTTCTGAAGAGCCAAGTGTGCAAATGGTGCACTGTGTAACAGACCACCTGGTGGAAAAAGGGCCTGCCCAGGAAACTGTGATGTGAAATGTCCTCTGCTAAGAGGAATACATTGATTATCTCAGTACATTTTGGATCAGAATCTAAGTGAGATGCTGAATACCTTGAGCTATCAATGACCTCAGCAAAACTTAATGTTGCAACCAGGAGGATACTGCTTTGGTAGGACAAACAGGGATGCAGGTGTAGTGAAAGACAGTTTTATTCAGTAAAATGTAAGTGGAATAAAAGCAGGCAGAAACTACCAGGACTTAGTAGCCATAATCCATGGGATTGTGTCTTCCATTTAATAGAAATTTGCGGAGTGGCAACCCCTTCTCTCCAACAGTTTCCTTCTGCATTTTTATGACTCTACAATATGGGAGAAATATCTTAAATGAATATGACTGTGTTCCTTTTATTTATAAGAATAATACCCTTTTCTTTCAGCTGCAGAGCCGTTATTGCAACAGTAAACAAGAAAAGAGTGATCAATTTTAAACTGATAAACAGTGAAAATTTTCAGTGGGTAGAATAAGTTATGCTGAGGTTATTTGGTGAGAGCAGATTAGGAGAAAGCCAGCACTTGTGTTTATTGAGCTTTTCTAATGAAAAGTAAACTCACAAAGCATTGTTTATTAGTTGTTTTTATGAACAACAAATTACGTACTGTGGTACGCACATATGCATATTGACAGTTAAATCTGAACTTGTCCTCTCCCATCCATGAATGTGTACACATTTACTAATCGTTTTACTTACAGAAACAGCTGAAAAGCCCAGAGAGAGTCTGGCTCCAGCAGAGCTTTTCCTCTTTACTTTGTTGTCTGTTGGGTCATGGGCTTATTAAAATACAGCTATCATTTGGTAAAAATTTGGTAAAATTCACAAGCAAGATTTGTCCAGGAGGTTGCTTTGCATAAGTGCAGAGCACAATGATTAGCTTGCCATCAGGAAGAAAGAAATACACATAAAAAGATAAACCCAATCATAAAATTGGGTTACATGAATGTATTACAGAATAGTCTTTCTTAGAAAAGATATCAGATTGGTAGATACAGGGTTTCCACATGTAATTATTTCTTTTGGTACCTGGGTCTTACAAAGAGAGAAGAAACCTCCCTTTCCTTCTTCTCTGCTTCACAAGCAAATAAGACCCAAAGCTAAATCCTCTTGAGGCCATACCTTTTATTTACCACAGTCTGATTGCCAAAGACACAACTCAGCTGAGAATAATTCATCTGCTTGATGATGGACTTACCAGCCTTGCCTGATGGGAAGGGAGATTCCTGTTGGAGAAAGTGAAAGGGAAAAATTAAGCACCAGGTGAAAACTCTTGAGTTTTGAACTCCAGATAATGTTGTACAGGGTAGGACTTTCAAAGCATCCCCTTGGGACATAAAAAGTACAGCTAGTGTGAAAAACTAGCAAATCTAAACTAAGTAGACCAAACCTGTACTGGCGGGTCCATAGTCAAGTATAAAGGCTTACTGCGGGCAAGTTACTGCTAGGTATAGAAAGGAGAAGCCTATTAAGCTTTGGGAAACTCTTTCTTGCATTCTCTAATGACCATGCTGCTGTCTGCTGAAGAAAGAACATGAAAATTATATTGCTAGAGATGCGTGCAGGGATTCCTCAGTGGTAACTCTGTGCAGTTCATCAACTAAAGCCTCCCTTCCTACCGTCCCCAAAGGCTGAAACACAGTTAGCTGAACGGGCTTTTATATGAACAGGGCATAAAACACCCATCAGCTGGTATGCTACTGATATAATTTTAAGTGTTTTGCTTAAAAATACATAACTGTGAATATTGAACTCCTTAGACAACTCCTCTGAGGATGTATAAGGAAGCTTCAAATTCATCTGTTCTAAATAACTTAACATGTAAAGGATGTGTGCGTGTTACTGTGATACCCATTCCTCTTCATGCTGTAGAAACAAGATGGGATACTTCTAGCCATATTAAAGGAGTGAAGCACTAGTTAGTCCTTGTCTAGAGTCTCTGAAGGCCTCCCAGGTGAATTTTATTTTGGAAGAGAAGAAAAAAATTCTTTTCCATTTCCCATTTCACTTCTTAACACAGGTGGAAACTTGTATTAACCTTACTTACAACCTAGAGCAAGACAGCTCTTCCAAAATGTTTCTCTTAAGAAAAATATAAGGAATCTCCCATTACTGCCAAAGCTAAAGGATCCTTTTATTTTCCCTACACTGTAGCAGCTGCTGTAACTGGCACATGCCTAATCCGGTCTTTTAGGAAATGGGAACAATGTGAACCTGTGAAAGGGAAAGGATTTTTGTGCTTCTGCTCCTCTTTGGCACCTGCACATGCCGGAGGCTGTGTACATACTGTACGTCCCACACTGCATCTCCCAGACTGCCACTGCAGTGACTCTAGCTCATATTTGTAGTAATGTGTTATGTCGTCAGCACTACAAAATTCCTAAACGTTTACTGGGAATATTAGACTTGCTGTTTCTGAAGTGAAGCTTATGAATTGCATCACGAACTATGAGGAAAAGACATGCAAGTATATTTGTAGCTGTAAATTAGGCAAAATGTGTGTAGATCCATGTTATCTATTCACTGAAGGAAGTCACCTCTCTCCTCCTTACCAAAACCAATGCATCAGATAGATCTTTCTCTTTCTCAAGTGATGATGACATGATATAAATACTCTCCTATCATGTAAAAAGGCATGTGCCTGCCTCTCTCTCCTTGTAATGTTTCATCACGTTTTTTATTCACTTAAAATGTGTAGTAATTTCTAAATGACAAGAGATTTTTTGTATTATTTAGGATGGGCTAGGCAGAGTTAAAATTAGCAATTCCAATCTATTGCTTTAATTATTTTCTCTTCTAACAGAAACTTCAGCCTTCCAGCTACTTGTGAGGCAGTAATGTATGTGTACCCTCATGACTGACTGATGGTGCCTCTGTTTTTTGTTGCTGTTTTTGAGGTGGTTGAAGAAGGAATATATTTATGGCAAATCAGGTAAATGATATGTCGGAGGCGCATAAAGCTGTCTTATACAAGCATTTGTAAAAGACTTTTCTTCCAGTAACAAATGGCATCTATGTCTCTTACTGCAGAATATTCCTTACTCTGAATATCTAAATAAAACCCACAATTGTGCAGAGGAAAGATTTTTGAATGCTACAGAGGTCTGGACTATTTTTTTTATGCTGAAGTGCAATGCTGTTTCAGTGTTTTCCTTTCATTTCGCACTATTTCATAATATAACTCTAAAAGGGAGTGTAACAACATTCTTGCGTCATAAATGCTTCCTGTAGCGTAACGCATATGTAGTGTAGTCTATAAAAATACCGTGAAACAAGAAGTCTAGATTTCAGCAAAAATAAAATCAGTATTTATGTGGAAGGATTGTTATCATTCTGTGTCCTTTATTGTTGCTGGTGGCAGCTCAGAAGTTGACTATATTCATTCTCACTGGTGTGCAGTACTGACAAATCTGCCCGGTCCTGTACCCTTACGGTAAGTGCAGATTTAGGGAGCCAGAGCTGAAAACACAAACCAGTGTTTTAACACATCTTTAAAATGACATTTCTGTTATCTATGTGTTAGTAACTATGAAACAATGATCTTGATGTTTTTAATTAGTTTTGCATAAACAACGTAGATGAACAAATAAATGCAGTTTAATGGAATAGGTCAGTAAACAGCATATACAACAGGGGGTTGCTGTTGGGAGTAGCAGGTGTTCTGGGTCGGCGGTTCCTGGTATAAGCTAGTTTCATTTACACAAACGTTTGTGGTAGGAGAAGTGTGTCCATACTTCTAAATGTTAAAAAATGTTGCTTGTGAAATATTATTATGTGAAACTCAAGTGGCATACCTTCTTTGATTTTTGCCTTCTCAGTGCATCTGTTTTATCGTGAGAAAGTAACAGTCGTGTCCCCCCCCGCTTCTAACTGCATTGTGCTGTAAGACAGAATAAAATACTGTAAATGCAACTGTAAGTAGTTTCTGAGCATTTTTGTTGGCTTCTTCCAGGGCTAGGAGAAAGAACTGACACTCACTGGGAAACTAGCAATCTTCCGTCTTCCGTGTGGCAAAACTGTCATTGTCACGGTGGTTTTAGTTGTTGAATTTTTGAGCAGGATTGTTATTACATATGTATCTGTCTCACAAACCAGGGAGCAAGGTTCATCTTTCCTAGACCTTGTACACCTGAGTGTGATATTTAGCAAAGGTGATTTTATATTTGTAGGAACAGAAAACTTTTTCCTGACCACTTGATCTGAGTAAAACAAAGATGTGCATGATTATAGCCTTTCAGCACTGTGCAGTCTTAGCATGAGGCCCTGGAAGGTAGGTAAGAGGTCAAAGGGGAAAAGAGACGGTCAAGAATGTATGATAAATTAATAAACTGCATGTCTATGTTTCCAGAAGTTCTTGCAAGGCTAACACCCCCGCCCGTGTAATGCTATTAGTAGCTATTGATTCTTGTGACAGTGAGAATAACAGAGGAATAGTGCACTGAAAATGAAGACAGCCAGAATATAACACATTTAAAAGCAGCATTGGGCTGATGGAGGAGGAAAATTCAGATGCCCAAGTCTATATCCTCAAATGCAGCAGAAATTGACTCTTTTCTTTCTCACACGTACGTTGTACAACATAGCAAATACTGTATCAAGCCTCTTTTTTCCCTCATTTGAACCCCAAATGAGAGTTCTTGCTGGTAGACTGAATGCTTTGCTGAAGTTAAGAGACAGAAGCTGTAACACTGGCCCGCTGTGATGCAAGAAAACAGCTCTGTCGATACCTTGGTTTCCTGTGGTCTGCATTCACTGAAGAAGGGGGTGGGATACGTGTGATCGGTGTTTGAAATGCAAACATGGCACAACAGTGTCTTGGATTCCTATGACGTCCACCTGGGACTGAAAGGTTTGGGAAGCTTGGCTGGCACGTCTGTCCCGTTGTGTACTCCCAAGAGCCTGGCTCGGGACTTCTCACACACTGAAGCGGTCCATGAGGTGTCCTCTCCCTGGAATTGTTCTGATCAAAAGTCCGGTTTCGTGTGTCCCATGAGGATGAGGAGTTTCTCATTGAATTATTTTCACGTGATACCCACATGGTCGTCTGATCTATAGGAGCAAGTATAAAACAGGGCTCGAAGGCTGGCCTCACTCTAATGCCTGAGAAGCTGGGAAATGCAGAGTGACCCTGGGCTTAGGGTGATCTGGTGCAACAGCAATGTAGGAAAGGGGACAGCATATTGAATAAATTAAAGTAACTTCTCTTTGTAACTTTAGCACTGTGCGCATGAAGGAGAAGCAAGTATTTTACCAGGTGCTGAAGAACTAGAAAGGAATTTGGTGTAGAGTTACCACGGTTACTACTGTACGCAGAGCTGGAGCTGTATGGGCTGGCAGGAGTTTGGCTACAGGTAGCTGATGGCCAGAAGGACTGTCTATGGTGTCAGTTTTTCCATTGGTTTTTTCCAGTACGCCCAGTTGAAACCCAAAACTGGTTTTCAGCAATATTGCCAGCCTGTAAAGGGAACGCTATTCCAGAGCTGGTAGCCACTAGTTCAGCAAAAATAGTTCCCAGTTAGTCCCAAAATGCGGAATTCCCAGAACTGGGTACCGCTGCATGTAATGCAGCTGATTTCTCTACCCTTCACATCACTTACTGTCCTTGTTTGCTGTTGCTTATTATTCCCCCGCAATGTCAGACCATAGTCCTATTGTTCGTCAGGCTTCTACGTTTCTGTCCTATTTACCTGCTCCTTCTCGTATGAGCAGCGATCTGTTTGGTTTGTGTCTCCAAGGGCTGTGGGTAATGGTGCTTGTGCATCATTCGGTCAGTCTTCCTCATTTGCATCCTCAAACACTTCTCACTTCTGTTTCTGTTCATAGAAATGTACATATATTTCATAGATAGTTGAGTACAATTAATCCTGAGTCGTATATGGGGCTTCATTTCTCTTGTTCTCTTTTTTTTAGAAATATCTTTAGCAGGGATTATTTGATGCTTTTGTTTTTACATATTTTTCTGCTCAGTTGTATACCCCCATGTTCCTCTTTCAAACACTCATTTAAACTTTTAAAAAATGGAATAACATGCAAGAGATGACCAGATAACGTGCATTTCTGTAGTGCAGCTGTGCATACCTGGTAGTCTTGATATTAAATTCTAGTTAATAGATGTTCTGTTGGAAACTGGACCCAGGGGATGCTTCAGTGAAAGGAATTCTCTTGCAACGGCTGCAAACCAAAAAAAAAAGTCCCAATAACAAATAATTGGGGTGACCTTGAGAAGTATTCTCACGTGTTCGTTAAATGTTTTATCTTTTTTTTCCCCACTTAGACTGTCATGAAGCAGAGGAATAAGAACTTAATAGATTATAGAACATTCCACAGAGGACAATGTGTACGAGCAGTTTAGTTGCCCCTCTTTCTGCTGCACTTCCATGAGCGTAGTTTGGTCTCAAGCAGAGAAAAAGTGATTTCACCAGCTCCTGTGGGCCAAATTCCAGCTCAAGCCAACTTGTGCGTCTTCGCTGGAGCTCACGTGGTCTGAATCAGGGATGGCAGAAGCAGCAGCCTCCTCTTCCTTTGTCTGAGCAAAAGATGAGTGAGTGTGGTACCAGACGAAAGGCACCGGTGAGTCTAATGGAATTCGTTTATGGGGAAACCTCCACCCAAATGAATTTTGTCTCCCAGCTACAAATGAAATTAACTTGTTTTGGACTTCCTGACAGATTCAAATGTGTCAAAACATTAGGGTCATGAAGGTGGTCATTTTGCATTGACAGCTGTGTCTTTAGTGGCACACTGGCTTAAATCAGCAGATTTCAAACAGATTTTGTATTGAAGTCTGGGACTGAGTTGAACCCAATTTTCATGAAGAGAGTTCTGGTGTGTGAACAGATTTATGTGGCTGGTCAGTAGCTGGAAGCAAAGCCATTAATGTTTGGACATCTCTGGATGTTATCTGGGAAACTGAAAAAGCAGTTAAGTGTTTGGAGAGACATTTAAGGGAAGAAAATAAAATCAAATAGAAAACAAAGGCTTTGGGACTTCAGTGATACGAGAGGAGAAGACTGGAGAGATGTTTGAGGAGGAAGCTGCAGTAGAACGCAATAATACTGGTTAGAGAACAGGAGAATTAAACTGAATAAAGTTAAAATCAGCCAGAGAACCCCAAACAGTGCATCTTTAAAGCAGTTTCTTTAACTAGGTCATAGGGTGCAAGTGCTAGGCCCTTTTCCTGCATTACCAAGAAATGCATTCATTTAAATTTGGCTGATATAAAGATGTGCTAATTAAATGAAAGCCTTGAGTCAGCTGAGAAGTGTAAGGCTTGGTCTTAGAGGTTTTTGTGATTTTTCAGATGAGAATCTTACATTATTTTGCAAAGGCCAGCTGCCAGAATGATGGTGCTTCTCAGGGAAAACCTTAGGACATTTAAATAGGTTATCTGTGAAAATATTAACATAATTTATAAGGACAAGAAGTAAAGCTGGGTATATGGTTGGTGTGTGCACATCAAATGCAAACTGGACATTGGTATCACATAAAATTTCTAGCATGTATCAATTAACTACAAGCTGAAAGAGAAACACAGGACTGGCAGTTGAGTTGGATACACCTATTCACAAGTGGTGTTTGTGTAATGGTTAGTGGGAAGAAATTCATCTATCTTTATTTTGCTTATTGGTGTTTGAACGTATGTGTAACTACAGCTTGTTTCATAGGTGAATACTGCTAAAAGCTGTGGTATTTTACCTGTGCACTTTAGGTTCCAATAAGGTACGAAAGCTAGAACTCTAAGGGCAACTTAAAATACATTTGTCTTTGGGGATATTAATTATCCATATTTGCAATGTAAATTATTTATAAAAGTACATATGTTCAAAGTGCTTTAACTACACTGTTCATGGAAATTTGTATTTATAGCATAGAATTAGTACCTGAAGTCTTGAATACCGTCCTCCCATTTTTCACTTTGAAAGCATTTTGTTTAAGGAAAGCTTCGCTTAAAATGTAATACAACTGATGAACTCATTGCAGCAACTTTACTTAGTCTCCATAATGTATATAAATGCTTTTACAGTTAGGCTTTTTTTATGTTGGGATGTTATGAGACATTACATTCAGCTATCTAGGTCAAATCATATTAGTTAGTTATATTTAATAGGTTTAAAAAGAGTCTGAGCATTTGGTGCGTACATTTTTCCCCAGGTAACAAGCAGAATGGCTATGCAGATACCTGATGGGTCTGTTGGTTGTCATGGCACTCGGTGCAAAGGAGCGGAGCTATCCCAGCCCCATGCTGGGGGAATAAAAAAGAAAATGAGAAAGATTAGGTAATGTAATGTTGATTTTTCTTATGACTGCTACTTCCTCTGAGAAAAACAAATGCAATATTTTTAATGAGAAAAAAAGATCTCTTGGATACTCTTGGTATTTAGAGATGTCAGCATTTTGTGTGACAGCTTATAGAAATAAGCTTGACCGCATTTCTGTTTATAAGCCATCATTAGAGGTTTATAATGGAAGGAGATGATGCTCCAGGTGATATGTGCATACTGCCTATAGTGATACTCCTTAGAAACTAGCCAAATTTAACTCAGATACGTAAATAAGATTACTTCAATACACTATGGTGTATTACTCTGTCTGCCTGACCCCCTTCTGTGATTTCCCTCACCCCTGCACGACTGTCCAAAGCATCTCCAGGAGCTGCTGCTCCCCTGCAGCTGGTGCCACATGGCACGTGCAGTACCTGGGGGGCTCCAGCCCCCCTGACCTGCCAGCCGCTTGGCCACGGGTGCAGCTCAAACCAGACACCACACTCTGCACACCGTTATTTTCCCACACCTTATTTATAAAGTGCAGTTCAAGGAACCTCAGCCGATATTCACTGATTTTTAGTGGTCTCTCAAGAGCTGCTCATGAGGTAGTGTTCAGGGAAGGAGAGTGGTGGGCTTATTTCCCCCGTGGTCTGGGGTGGGGCATTGTGGAGATCTGGCTGTTTGCAAATCACACACCCTGTAGAAGCTGTTGTCACCGTCGAAGCCTTTTTTTTTTTTTTTCCCCTTTAATTTGGGACCAGCTGCCAAAGAATAAGTACAACCTAAGCATAGATGCCATGCTGGGGGGCTCCCAGCTGGCAATCAGATACCAGTCTAGAAGGACCTCCATCTTCTGTAAGTTCTCTGTTGTGTCTGCTGGCCCTGGACTCATTTATTGGATACCTGCTGTCCAAAACAGCAGCTCTCACGTACGTGTAGGAACTGGATTGCTGTCTTGATGTTAGATCCTAGAACAAATAGAGAAGAAATGGGCTAGTCCAGGAGTGATCAAACTTTTTGACCTCTTCATATGGCTGAGCCACCTGCACTTTTCCCCCTCTGTGCCCACCACATCTTGCCCCGACGGTATGCCTGCTGGTACTTCTTGTCTCCCGGCATACACCTACCTTTTAGGACTCCCCAAACCATACCTCTTTCCTTGCAGCATCACTGCAGATACCTTGGGCCTCCTTCTCCATCCCAGCTTCCCTGGGCACTGGGAATTTTCTGTTCCTTCTCCGTCATCTCCATAGGTCCCTGTGCCACAGAATCTGCATCCTACGAGACTGCCTGCACCATGGAGGCTCCAAACCTGCTGATACCACAGTTAAGGTCGTCTTACAGATCTGCCATGCCTTTCCCCCCTCCTCCTTTGGGAAATACATGCAGAGGTTTGGGCCTTACCCAAACACTCTGTGCTGGCACCAGGTGCTTGCAGTCCCGTGCTGGGAGAAAGCTGGCCATGCTGAGCAGGAAATGTAAAGCTCCCACAGGATCCTGAGAGCAGATGAGTGCTCCACAGCTTTCCAGGGGTGACAGCTGCTTTAAGTGATAATTCTGATATTCTGCCCCACGTAGTAAGAAGGTTCAGAATCATTCTGCCATAGATCCTCGGGCAGAAGATGGTGGAGTAGGTGGATTTAAGGCCTCACGCACTGATGGAAGTCTTACATTCTTACATCCTGGTCGCTAGACTTCAGATATTGGAGATATGTGTTCCTGTGAACAGCAAATTAGGGTCAAAGAATATGGAAACAAGAATATTAGCGGTTTGACTACAATACTCTTATAGCCTCAATCTGCTCTGCAGTACAAGAACATAAAAATGTGAAGTGATAACAAATGTTCCATGTTAATTTGACTCATCTCCAAATTACCGGCAGCATGGTTGTACAGGATTTCCTTTTCCCCAGATGCATTTGCAAATATGTATTTACGTTTACTGGATAGAATTCAGTGACAAGAATGATCTGAAATGAAATTACGAAATGCGCTGCTTGGAACAGTTGGCTGCAGCAAGGAAACAGAGTAAGCAGAGAACAATCTATCCGGGATGCTGCCAGGCTGGGCTGCAGAAAAATGATGATCTATATTCATTAAAGATATTTAATAATTTTCTAAAAAAATAAATGTAAAAAATATCTCAAGTCAGGAAATATGAACCTTATTATTGATTAAGCATTTGAAAGGGATTTTTCTCAATAAAGGAAACCATATTTTCTACTCACTCTTTTTCTCTTGTGTTTTCATTAAGCAGTTTAATATGTCTGAATCTTACTTTATGTTGTATTTGCTCTTTATTACTTTATATTACATCTCTGTGTTCATAGATTGAATGATATAATGCCTAGCTAGGAAGAAAATATGCTTTCTGTTCAAACAGGTATAATAATTTCAGACCAACTTTACTCTTTTTATTGGGGAAAAAGTTATTAAAAAGCCTGTAAGATGTGTTTGTTTTCTTTTTGATCAAAGACTTTGGTACTCAGGTTTTTCTTTTTCATATTCAGTAGGAAATACAAAGGTGCCCTGTCTGTTTTGTAAAGACCCTGTGTTGCGCTTTTAAAGTCAATGGGAAATTTGCCTCTAACTTTGATGGGAATGCGACCAGACCTTGCATTTATAGCAGAGAGCAGTATTCACCTTGGTGTAATGGAAATGATGCGCAAGCATTCCGGGTACTTGGCAGTAATTCTTGCTACTAGGAAGAAAATTAACTCTATCCCAGCCGAAACCAAGCACTTGGTTTTGCTAACCAGCCAAAATGTGTGTAGCAGTGCTTCCTCAAGGCCAGTAAGAAAATCAGCATCGGTGCTGAAGAACACAATTTCTGAAGAAAACAAATTTTCAGGTGTCTTTTTTTTTCTTCTTACATCTTTTTCTTGCAGAGGTACTGCTGTGGTAATGACCATTTTTAAAAAAAATGCATGTGCTCTGAGAAAATGTTCTTTAAGCCATTCTGAGGCAAATAAAATGTCCAAAGAAAAATCCCTCTTGCTTAAGAATCTTCTCTGCTGGGTTGTGTGGTGCACAGCAGTGGCAGCATGGGTGTTGATGTGTCTTGCTTTTGCCATTCTGCAGCAGCAGCTGTGTGTATGTTTCCTTAGACGTCTCCAATAATTCGATCATCTGCATTGCCAAGTCAGTGGAGGACAAACCTTCGAGTCAATGAAGATGAGCTTCCACTGAATTCTTTGGAATTCGGCCTGGCACAGACCGTAAACAATGATGGAAGATTTGCTTCTGGGAGATGTCCCTTCGTAGGAGATGGAGTCTCTGAAGATCTGGGCTACTTCATGCTTCAAATTAACAAGCTTTGTCTATACCTACTTCTTTGAAAGTACAATACAAGACTCGGTGTTTTGATCAAAATTATTTCCTCTAATCTATTTAAAATGAAGGTCTTTTTATGTTAAAAATACACCTGGATATCTTAATAGCAGGCAGAACCCAGCAAGCATACGTGCAGACCTGGTGGTACCTAGCAGTGACAAACAAGAACCCTGCAAATACCCTGTACAGCTATAGGGATCCAAAAAAAAGCTGTAGCACATAACCTAATTCTTAGTTTTCTGTGGTATCTTCAGAAAAAATATGGGAAGTTATAAACACAGTTTAAGTATTTGAATGAAAGGTTGTCCATGCTGGCATGCAGTGAAAGGAGGCAGGTGCTGAACATTTAGCAGAGAATACAACCACAATTGTGTTGTAGATTTCAACAGGAACCAAATACTCAGCTTTAAAACTAAGCTCATATGACTGTTGCAGAGGGTATCACCTTAGAAAACAAAGCCCTTATAAAAAACATACAATGCCCTGTTAAAAAGATGTATTACTAGTTGGCAACCTGGGCATATTCCCTCTTCCAGAAACAGGTTCCCATACTGAAAGAGATATTAACAAATGTAACAACGGCTAGTCAAATTTACAGATTTTCATGCTAAACTTACCTTTTATGGAGTTAAGCATACTTTTTATTTCTGTAAGAGGATGAGATGATAGAAGACATTCTGTGAATGTTTCAGCAAGGAACAGAAAAATCTGGAACTAGTCCTAATAGAAAAACGAATAAAATAGAAATATGGATTAGGACTGAGAAGGAAGTTCACAATTTTTCTGGCCCCTTTTCTGGGAGGAATTCAAGGAACGAAGCATTTGCTTATCTTTGGATGGATGACGAAACCCTCTCTGTTCAGCAAAGCAGCTGAGCCTGTACTGGAGTCCTGTTGAGAATTTGTGAGGTATCATTGCTGGATTTGAATAAACCCCATGAAGCTACATATAACATTACCCTCAGCCAAAGTTATTTAAAGTATTTAACATATAACATTCCAAAAACCATACATGTGCTTCTGCTTGGAAAAAGTTTTTTCTGTTTGTTGCTTGCTATCACAAACTGGAAAGCTGTGAAACAGATGGTCCTTGAGCTATGAAATCAGCTATTAAAACGGTCTGTAGTAGCCACTGTGCTTTTCATGGAGAGAAGGTAGGTCCCACAGGTGACCTGAGCTTCCCCTTGGTTTCTGCTTTGAGTGTGTTTGTGTTTGTGCGTGTGGTCATACCCTCTCCTGGTACTCATTGTCATAGCTTAATTGCATTCACAGCAGCTGAAGATTTGCCCCTCCATGCTTTTGAAGTCTCTCTGTGATCATTTGTAGCCTAGAGAGGCTGTAGGATGCGTACTGAGGCTCTTCATTTTCAGAAGACAGCTTTGTGATACAAGCGCTGGGGTGTCCAGGCAGTGCCCTGGCCCTCTGCCCGCCCCTCCCGCAGGCAACTGCTGCAGCCTTGGGCGCGTCATTTAGCTCTGCTAGAGCCAGCATCCCATCCTTGAGATGGTACCAGCGTTATTCTGCCTTTCCCTCCCAGATCGATTCATTGGTGGCCCCACCCAAGATGCTCCAGTAGCGGTGTGGGGGCTGGAGCCTCAGCGAGGGGCCGGATGCGGGTTTTGGCCAGGGCAGCCAGGTGCTTTGCTGGGCAGCCCAGCGCCTGCCTGGGACTGTTCCCATAAGGTGATCTGGACTTGGCCACACTGCCTGCGGGGAGTTTAATGGTGGGGATGTGAGAGAAAATTGTCCTGGGGCTGTTTTGTTTAGGAGTTGAGGCAGAGACCGGCAGGGCAGAGCCAGAGGGCTTTCCTGGTCCTAGGAACAGTGCGAATGTGGCCAAAGGTCATTTGCAATGTGGAAAATAATCCACGCGTAAACTAGATAAACATATTTGTCCAGGTTCTTATAGTTTAGGAGCAAAATGCTTCCATTTGCTACAAAATGAAACTCATGGGTAGTGGGAGTTGTCCAATATTTTTGCGCCTTTCTTGTTGCTGGAAGAAGGACAATTTTGGTCAGCAAATGTTTGAGAAACCACACTACTTGGGGCTGCTGCTGCGCCCTGCCGCAACGCCACATCCCACATGGGTCCCTTGGGAGCAGAGGCCTCACGTTGTCCCTGTGCAGGTGCCACCCAGCAGCCCACGGGCCGCTGGCGGCCACCGGGTGGGACGCAAAGAGAAAGGGAATTTAGTAACTTGCAGCACGCAAATACCTTCCCGGCAGCTTAGTCCCAGTAATTGATACTGCAAGACTTCTGAGAGGTCCCAGAGCACACATTAGGCACAAGTGCCTGCTTCTGTGTGAGCCGCCTCGCCATGCTGGTAATGGCCTGTGCCAGCGGGTTGGTATTTTACTGGTGGTTAAACCTTCGTTGTGGAAACTCATTTAATTTCCTTGTGAGGAAATCAAAAAGCATGAGCATGCAGTAGGTTTCATGAGAAACCTTCTCCCATCAGGGAAGGAATCGCGTGCTGCGCCATGCGTGCAATGACGCTTCTCTTTATTATTTTCCACAATTCAGTGTAATTATTTTTGAAGGAAGCACTACCAAGGGGCAAATGTGAGCTGGAACAGTTTAGGGATGCATGCAAACACACTAGAAAAATCACTTGATTACTTAGTGGAATGGAAATAACTGCACCAACCAAACTCCTATAATCCACAGTGGGATAAAAATACACCTAAAGCTCTACTTTCCCAGTTAATAAGATGACAATGACATTACAGGACAGCCTTGTCACAGATAAACTGATAAGTAAATGACAATCCATACTGGTAAATGAATATTCTTGACATGAGATGATTTCGATACAATCCTGGTAAAATCCAGGTAGATAGATGAGGAAGCTGAAGCACAGAATGTTGAGTGATGTACTCAAGGCCATTGAGGAAACGTTGTCAAAACTGGCAGTCAAATTCAGGAAGACGAGTCCTTCCTAAGTATCTCAAACTACTAAGCCATCTCCTCACAGCTAAGAAGTTATCTGTTTCCTCACAACTAGTTACAATGGATTTGAAGATTTTGGTTTTAAAAAACAATGCCGAGACCAGCTGGCTTGAGGCAATTCCTTGTGTTTAATCATCAGGTTATTTAACCCTTTCTAACACTTCCTTTCTGAAGCTCACTTCAATTTGTAAGCAAAAAGTGCCTTTCCAAATAGAAAATTTCAGTCTCTTATTTGGAAAATGAGGATACAATGTGTCGATGTTTCTGAAATAAAACATTTCTCTCAAAAAAACATTGAGAAGTGTTTTGACATTTTTGACATTTCTTCTTTTTTTTTTTGGCTAAAACAGTCTGTAAGAGTTGATTTGACTTGGCAAATATTCTCACTCCTTAGAAAACCCATTTTTGCCAAATTTACTGTTCAGTGATAATGTTTTGCCCAGAACTATGGCTCAGCCTTATTTAGCATAGTTAGCACAAGTTAACCACAAGTCAACACAAGCTAAACCTTGTGCTTTCATTAAATATGTCTCTCTTAAAGCCTTAGATCCTTGGAGCAAGTGTCTATGCAAGAGACCCTGTTTTCAATAACAAAAGCAAAATTAATTTCTAAGTCTTAGGGATGTAGGAACAACTTAAAAATGGGATGTAAGTACATTTGGATCTATAGGCTCTAAAAACCAGAAGGCAAACACCCCATGCTGTGACTATTTGAAGATCTTACCATTTTTAGCTAGAAAATTAGTTTCTGGAAGTCATGAACAAGTTTGTGGAGCTAGGGTTTGCCATCATACAGTTGAATGGCTGAGCTGGACTTCAGCTAAGGCATGAACTTAGCAGAAAAATGCAAGGCAATGCAGCACTCATCAAAGGAAATGGACATTTCCACTGTTTCAATGGACTCTGGATCAGGACCCCGAAAGTGTTTATGTGTCAGTTTAAATTATGCATAACAAAAGTCCTAATAAGTTTCCCTGTTAGAGGCTTTTAATTAGGTCCACAGGAATGTGAAGGTCCCTTTGTGTGGTGCCTTTGTACCAGCAAGTATCTCCCCAGAAGCCCATCATACCCTAGGCGTTCAGTCCGGCGAGCAGTTGCCATCAGATACGCATGACGTGAGAGAGAGTATACCTGATGCATGAAATTATTACTGACAACTATTAATATTTGTATGTTCTGTATGGTCCCTATTGTGTCTTCTAGAAATAATTTTCTTGGATGCTTTACTGACTTACATTGTGTAATACACCTTTCCAAGAGAGGCTGTAAATATAAACACAAACACACACGTGCACCCCCCCCCCACATTCTTATATACATATGTGAGCATTACTGTTGTTATTATTTTACAGTGGTTTCTTATATGCTCCCCCAGGCACACTAGCTTATTAATTTGATTTCTGTAGTCCTAAGTTCTTAATTTTATGATCTTTGGCCCTTATTCAAAAAGGTACTTAAGGAAAATCTTAAGTAAAGTTTCTGCAGAAATGTACTGAATGAGTGTAATTTTTAGGTGGAAGGAAAAGAGGTAGGAAAAAAGACTCTTACAATTTTGTGTCCCTGTGGCTTATAAAAAACTCAATTGTGTATACAAATAACACTATTTTTTTAGAAACACCGCAGCAGTATAGGCTGGAGCTGGCTCGATGCTGCAATGTAAGGACCTGGAAAAAATTTGGTTATACGCAGCTTGCATTTGACAATGTCTGTGTGCCTGTTAAACTGTTTGTGGCTTGTCAGTGACATTGGATTTGTTAATGTCTGGGTTTGGGGGTAAGTAACATGTAATGCAATATTAATGTAAACAGTTGTTATTCTTTATTATCTATTTGTACCTTTTTTCCTCTCGTTAAATTTTATCATCTAATCAAGAAGGAGAAATCTCTTAGTATTGATCTAAGGTAAGGATCAACCAGTGTAAATTACAAATGTCAGATATTCAAAGTAAATGATCCAGGCAAACCACCTCCTGTTTGTCCAAGCTATTTGCAGTAACTTACGAAGAACAAAGACACCAGTAGGAATAAGAGTTGGTTCGTAATCAATGAAATATGCTTAATGTACCAGACACTTTATTTGTAATGAAAATCATAGAATCATAGAATCCCTCAAGTTGGAAGGGACCCATAAGGATCATCAAGTTCAACACCCCACTCCTTGCAGGACTATCTAAAACTAGAGCACATGATCTGTTCTGCAGGAGATGTGGTTTTTGTGACTATTAAAAGATATGTAGCTGAGGAACAAGTTATTTGACTAGAAGGGGCTGGCTCAAATCTTCTCCATGCCTCAGAGAGACCAGATCAAGCTGTGAGCTCTGAAGTAAGAACAAATCCCTGCGAAGATCCTGAACAGCAAATTCAGCCGCAGGAAAGCTGACATCCTTCTCAGGCAGCATCAATCTCCAGTTAGTAAAAAACTGCCAAGATCCATCCTTTATATATACTTAGCTAAAGTCTGGAGATTTATTAGAACAAAACTTCCATGAGGACGTCACTTCATGTCTCTCTCTGGTGGATGTGTTCTCTAGAGAGAATTAGTGCTCTTCTGCTCAGCACTAACCATGAGGATCTAAATCTACTCCAGGCGCTCACTTTAAAGATACATAGCTTGTTAATACAATAGGAAACTTCTTGCAATCAGAGTGGGGAAAGAATTGAAGCAGTGTTTTGAGAGTCATGGCCACATCTGTCTGTGACTCCTAAACGTGATATATCACATCAGGTAGAAAGTGCTTTCTGTGTTTCTTTCATTAGCAGAGTGACACCACATAGCAGAGAAAGGGAAAGTCCATCAGCAATGCAAGACGCCTACCCTGCACCCTCAATGTGGGATGTGGCAGCCAACAAGGTCTTGCTCTGTGGAAGAATATAGGCTCCTAAAGAGCATTTAAAGGAGAATTCATGTATTTAGGCAATGTGCAGATCTCAAATTCTATGCTTGATCTTAGGGTGTCCAATATCAACTGTGAAGTTCCACTGACTCAGGGGAAGGCATAGGTAGGCTCAGCTCAGTTGCCTACACCCAGGCATTGAATACCGTTTGAATCATTTCAGTGGGTAATGGAAATGTCTGCAGAAGCCTGGCAATCATGTCTCAGGTGCTATGGCAGACATGCAGTCTCTGGAGAGACAGCTGGAGGCTGGGCCAGATACCCTGGGACATCTCGAGTAGCGCTATGTATTTACAGGTGGACAATGAACACCTGAACTTCTGCTCCTGTGAATGCCAAGGACTGAAACCGCTCTGGCATGTATTTGTATCTCTGTGTCTCTCTCAGGACTAGGACTTTGGGATTTTTAGTGATGGGAGCACTTGCCCAGGGTGCTTAGCATGAAATGCAGAAGCAGCATTTGGAAGAGGGTCTGGAGTGCTCTCTCCCCAACCTCGGGTGGGAATGCCCAGAGCAGCTGCCGGCATTACCAGATGTCTATTTTTTGGAGTTCCTCCTGCCACAGTGCCTGGGCATTGACTGAATGAGTGGAGAGCACCTCGCCACCAAAATCATCTGCTGCTGGGTGGCTGGAGCACTCTCCTGGGAGACAAGAGACATGGAAGGTTAAGGCAGAATATGAATATTTCCTTCGTCCTGGACTAGCATCCCACCTCCAGGGATATTGCCAAATTGCTCCTCCTCTTGTACTGCAGCAAGCGAAACTGATGCCTATTGCAGCTTGGAAAGGAATGACGGAGGTGATGAGAGAGCAGAAGTGTGAGGGCTATGGATCCTCATCCAACATATATGTTTCCCTGGGGCCTTAGCGCCCTTAGCCTGAAAAGTCAGTATTTTTATTAAACACCCTTCCTTCCAGCTTTTCCTATCAGTTAGTTTCGATAACACTGTGGGCCAGATGGCTGCTGAGAATCCCATTTGGAGCAGCCAGCTCTTTTCCGCACGTTTCATGGTAAAATTAGGTATAAGCTGCAGATTTTATCTCACAAACGAAATGTCTGTGCAAGAATATAAGTGCAGCTGTACTGGGTCAGATTACGAGTCCACGTAGCTCCATAGCCAGGTTCAAAACAAACAGAAGGAGCTTGTTCTTCATGCAATGGTTAGTAGACTTAGTGGGAACCAAAATTTTACATGAGTTTCAGGGAAGACTGAATAAGCACTCAGGAGAGAAATCCATTGGGGTTACCAGACTGAGAACCCACATCAAGCTGAAGTTCCCTGAACTGAAAACAGTTGGAAGTTGGAAGAGCTTGGGGTAAGGCATCACGTATGCTTGGCCCGCTCTTACTGTCCTTTAAAGATCTGCTTATGGCCACTGCTGAAAAAAGGAGCTCAGATAAGCCCGAGGCAGGTCCTTGGGCAGAAGTGTGAGAGGAGCATCCATACACGGGGATTTGCTCTCCCAGCCTCCAGCAACAGAGAATGCAGCTCAGACAATTCTTGACCTGGGGTGTCTGTGTGACATGTGGTACTGGAGGGAGGGCAGCTCTGTACGGATGTAGCCTTATGATCTGAATGCAGTCCATGCAAGTGCAGACTCAGGTTATAAAGGCAGAAAGAGCCAAGCTACAAGCAACAACTTGACGTGTGTAATTCACAAGGTGAACTGGTCTTTGTTTCTGCATTTCCTGAAAGTAATGAAACTTGAAAAGACTTGATCACATCTTGTTTTGAGACTCCTAATACAAATGATTGTTCACATAAGCTAAAGAAGTACATTTTAAATATGTATGGCTAGTATTAATGTTACCTGTGGTTCTGCTTCACCTCTGCTGCTACTAATTTTCTCATAACTAAGATATTTCTGTTCAAGATCATTCATTCTTGTAAGAGAGGTGGTCCAAATGAGGACAACTCTTCATATACTGGCACACGGTTGTGGTCACGTTAGTTTTGTACCAGCCGCAGCCAGCTGAGTGCTATTTAGTCTCCCTTGGCTGGCTGTAGGCCATCACTGGTACCTAGTCAAGAGGAACTCCTGTGCTGGTGAACTTCAGCAGGAGTTAGGCTGTAGGAACCTGCACTGGACACAGGACTACATTGCTTGTTCTCCTATTTCATGCTTTAAACTGTGTCAGTTTTTACTTTCAGTTGTCAATTTTAATAACCTTTGTAAAGGAGGCAAATTATAAAGTAAATTGGCACAATTAAAAGACATATTTGTAGGTAAGGCATTAAATCAAGTTCAGGAATGTAAATTGAATGTTGAGCTCTATCATGGGCTTTCAGTGTAATTTGAGGCTTCGGTTTCACATTTGTAAAACTGGAATGCATTTGTTCTATCCATTTTGATTGTAAATTCTTCGAGATTTTATCCAGCACCAGGCACATTTCCAGTTTTCCTCTGAAGCTCTTTGCAGCAGTGCAAATAAATAAAACTGATTCTTCAGGAATGCCCCAAACCTCTTGAAATAAACAAGTTTTTTTGTCAGAAACTAGAAGGAGCTCTTGAATTAAGTTTTTGTGTTGCAGCAGAAGCCTCCAACTCTAAAATCTTCCAGACTCACTGGTCCCATGGCACCTTTTCCCTGCACTTCCCAGTCAGTATTGAAAACAGGCACTATGTTATTAAGTCATTTCTTCATTGGCCTTGTTTTCTGGGAATGGCCTTGGGGACCAGGGTTTGGATGGGACATAATGTCTTTTTACGATGGGAGAGTCTCAGAGCAGCTTTCAAAACGTTATAAAATCTCCACGGCTTTTCTGATTTTCTTGCTTTTACTTCTTTATTAGAACAAAACTCGGAGCACAAAAACCTGTCTGTGGCTGCACTGGTAGGTCAGAGGAACGGATACCTGTAGTGTGAAGAGATGGAGCAAAGTTTCCTGTTTGCTGTGACAGGAGAATTAAAGATTTTTTTTTCTCCTTAAGAAGTTCTGAGGGATTAAACCACATCTTGATTTTGTAGATGTGCACCAAAAATGGCTGCTTAGCCAGGCTGGAATTTGCCTCAGTCCAGCAATCAATGAAGATGCTTTGAAGAAAGTGCAGCATGCACGTGGAGCCCAGGAGCTGCTTTCCATTAGTTTTCACCTCCAGAGGTCTGTGGTCGGCTAGAAATCTATGGCCTGCAAAGCATTAGGTACCAGTCATGATTTCTACCTTCACAAATTACAATTTGAGAACCTCTATATCCATGAGAGACTAGTTGTCCCTCACCAAGACAGATAAGATTTTTTCCCCTAGTTGCTATAGTCCCAGGCCTACACAAGCCAGGGTCTGGAATTTTTGGTCAGAAGAGCAGCAGTGGGGCTTACTGCAGGTGTAAACATGGGCAATCAACTTTTGATTAGCTGTGTGAGGATTATTTGAGTTGCGGATTAACCACTTCCCCCTGCCACCTCATTTTCATTATGTTTACTGCCTCATTCTTCATATCAATTTTTTCAAAGTTAAATATATTTACTCTTTTCTTACAGCCTAATTTACATCTGTTTTGTATTACCCATGTTCTTGTTTTATCTGGGTTATTCTGTCTCCAGCCTCCCCCATTGCTCTGGCTAATTGAGAGTTCACTACACAAAAAATAATGAAAAAGTGCAATGTATAATCAATACAAGATTATAAGAGCATACAAAATGAACATTAGGTTGGTCCACAGAAATATAATGCTTGTACTGTTGCAGCAGTTAAAATTGAAGTTATCTAGTAATGTGTTTTAAACTATAAACTAACAGCAGAGGGGTATGTGTTGCAGAGCTACCATCTTCACCAGTTAAAGCAGGAGGCTGAGAACGGGCGGACTCAAGCCAGTCCTCTGCTCTGTCATGAGCTGGGCAGAGTGCGGTATGTGGAAGAGATGTATGTGTGCACAAGCACGTGCTTATGCTGAAGGGCTTTTGGTTTCTGAACATTATATCTGGACAGTGAGGCAACTTTGTGAGGTGCCACAGGCTTCCCTGACATGGGTGCCCAAAAGCAGTACAGTAATCATCTTCTGTATATACAAAATGTGTGCTTACCCAGGGAATGTTTTTGCTGAGATTGTCTTACCATCTATGAAGTGGAGACAAGCCATCCAATTATCTTGTTATGGAGGGTTTTAGGATCCTCGATTAAGTGCTGTTCTCAAAGCAGAGAGGTGCTGGGCTGCCCGCGCTCCAGGACTGCAGTCCCTCCTGCCTCCTCATTATGTCCTTGCAATCAGTGGTCTGTCTCCGTCCATCTGTTGTCTCCTGAACAGCGTCTCTTCCTGCGCAGTGCTTAGCACAGGAGTTTCTTGTTCAAGACTGCTGCTCTTGTGGCAGCGAACAATGGCAGCAGTAACCATATGATAATACAGTTTTAGAAACAACAGGATAAAAAAATTGCCTCTTATTTTGCCCTCACTTTTCTTTTCTGTAAACCTGAGCTACAGCCACAGTTAGATGAATGGTCATCCCTTGGTGTTTGATTTTTCGGCCCCGCCTCTCTACCTAAAAGATAAGAGATAAATCGTTAAGTGGAAGTGCTGTCAAACTTCAGAACATGTGCTAATTCTGAATATTTTGGTCACTTGTTTGTAATTCCCTGCGTTTCAGATCTCAATTAACTGTCTTTCAGAGCCATCATTGTTAATCCACACCAAGATATTGCTTCTCTTATTTCTTCACTGATTAGCTAATGTAGCTTAATTTCAGTGAGGGGTATGCGTATTAAATGGCCTGCTGCAATCAAAATGCTTTTTAGTTTTGAAGTTTCTTTAATGCTGTTACAAATGTGTTTCTTTGTGATAACACGTATTTATACTACTAAGAATCCCTTCCTGTAGATCATTTCATTTGTGCAAATTACAAAAATATAAGTATAAATAAATTAGGGAACACTGTCTTTCCTCATGAATTAAGAAAGCCAGAAAATTTACTTATTGCAGCCATTAAAAGAAAATTCACTGGAGAACTGGATGGCTTGGGAGATGGATAAGGGAGTACGCAGGATTTCACAACCAGGACATCTGCACAAGTCCAACCCAAAGGTCTAGTCCAGCAAATATTAGTATCTCTCCCACAGCAATCCACAAAAGCGAACAAAATATCAGGTTAAAAAGAAGAGGAATATAAAATAGTTTGGAAAAACAGTGTAACCATCTGCCTTAAAAAACCCCAACCAACAACATCAGCATTTCTGAAAGACTGCCTTCTTGGTGCAGGCTAGAAATAACTTTTTCGTGTCTGCTTTCTCTTACACAGACGCTTTATATGTGAGCTAGGGTTACACTGGCACAGTGCTGCAGGCAGAACATGACTGTAAGAGCCATGACCCTTTTCTGGGCCAAAAGGGTTGGTTAAGTCTGTGGTATTGTAGGCATAGGAACAGCTGCTTCTTGGGTGCAAATCTGGATGTACAAATGGCTGTGTGCCTGGGCAGGCAGAGCTATATCCATGGGAGAAGGATGAAGGGGGTCTGTGTCGCAGGACAAGGTCACAGCCACAGGACTATGCACCCTCCCTCCCCCCAGGTCTTACGCATCCCTGTCTCTGGACACCAGAATGAACCAAAGAGTAATACGCAGTATCTGTGTCCACACTCCTACCTTTCAGTCAGCATCTGGCCCTGGAGGTCTTGTCCTTTTTTCCCTTGGGCCCATCCTTCAGTGTTTGCTCTGGCTCAGCCTCCTGTTTCTTTGCTGTTTTCTGTCTCCTTCTTCTTGGACTTCTTTTCTGGCTCTCTTTCATATCTGTAACATCCTTCAGAAAAAATGAGAGATAGCAGAATACTCCAGCCTATATGCGTTGGTTGGTGACATAAGAAAAATGAAAACCACTGTTTCCTCCACCTACCTTAAAGGCATTCATTAGTTTCTTACAATGATCTTAAATCCAATCCAGAATGTGGTGTGGTTTTGGGGGGCAGGGCGGGGGGGGGCGCGAAGTTTGTGCTTTGATGTTTAAATCTGTTGTTTCTCTGAGCAGACTGGTCAGTACTTTAGCCTGATAAACTGTTCAGTGCCACTGCACTCTTTCTGGCTGGCTCTGTCAATAGTGGATTGACTCTAACAATCCTTTAATCAAATATTTTATGGGCAGTTTTATGTTAGAATGGGGTGAACACTTAGAGTTGTGGCTCTTAAACGGGCCTGTGGGTTCTTAATCATGCTTAAACCACTTCTCATATTCATCTGGTGATGAATTTGTCCTTTTCCTTCCATTAACTTCTGTTCTCTGAACATCTGGAAGTTCCTTTGACTTTATTGCTAAACCTATTTCCAAGTTAATATTTGGCTTTATGCATTCTTACGTCGGTTGAATCGGTGACATCCCAGTAAAATGCATTCCTATAAAAAAGAGTAAAATATCACCAGCTAGTCCCTAATGCGATATGTTAGGGACTTGCATGTTTTCCCTTGCATCATAGTAGAGGGCTCTGGCTTTTCTCTAACTTTCAGCTCGTTTTTACCTTCCACAATTCGGGAAGTAGGATAAGTTTAGGTGGGCTAAGCTTTTTACTTTCAAAGTATGCAGGAGGATCAAGTCCACAATGTGTGTCTGTGTCTTCCATTATTATGGTGATATCCCTTGAAAGTGTCCTTGATCATTTGGCTGTTTTAGAAAGCGGGTCAAGAGAAAATTTCTTGGTAGACATCTGCAGTCTGTAGGCTGGTCTCCAGTATTTTGGGATGCAAGTGAAGTAGTTGCCACTAGATGACAGTATAATCTACTGATACGGTACCTAAATCAGCATTTCAATACATTATAACATTGAACTTGTTCTTTGCATTAGCAGTTTGTTAAACTTACTTCGCTGGATCCAGTCAGAGCCCACTGCACTTCAGGAAAAAGTAAAATTATCTGCTTTACGTTTTTCCACCCTAAACCCTGTTACCTGGAAGGGCAAAAATATTGTCCACAAGTCCTGGGCAAGTGCTAGAGGAAAAAGCTTGCAAGAAATAAAGATTCCTAATTACTTCGATGTAACTCATATCTGAATCTCTCCCTGAGCTCCTGTTAATGCTTCCTGGCATCTCTAGTAGTTATTTGCACTGTATGTTGTCCTTCTGGCTTGATGTGGCTTTTCTCAGATACCAGTGTCTGCAGGAGAGGAAGAAGTGGTGAATCAGGTCCCTTTTTACTAACTGCATTACACATAAGCATCATGCCAAGGAAACACTGGCAAACTGGTGTAAAAAGGGACTGAAAGTATTCTCTTTAACCTAACCTGAGTCATGAGTATTTTTTCTCTCTTGTGCTCATTTCATGACTTATTTCTCAAAGAGTTAAAGAGAAAACGTGTTTAGCGTGAACTTTGGGCTTCTTGGATAAATAGAAGCAATGATGTTCCTTGTATTCACCTCGCTCCTTCCTCTGCCTTGTGCATTGCAAAAATATTGAATAACTGTAGTATAAAAAAGCAGGCAATTACAGAAGACTTTTTTCCCTCTTAAGATTTATGTTTACCCTTCTCAATTGCAGCTTTGAAATTGCATTGTTTTATCCAAAAGATGTTGAGAAGAGAGAACGAATAGAAGGGAACTTGAATGGCAGGAGGAGCCTTGCTGTTACAGCTCTGGTTGGGACAGTCACCTGTGGGTTAGTTTACCTTCTGCTGCACACCTTTTGTAGAAAACATTATTTCAAAGGCCAATGGCTTTTAGGACTGACTTAATTACTGCACCTTTGTTTGTAGCTGACATTTGTTTCTAGGCTGCTCAGCTCTGTGAAAAAATGAAGCTCGCTGTCACAGGAGTCACCCATCACACAGATTTTCACTGTGTCATAAAAAGTAACAAAGAATGTAAACCCCAAAATACTACAAAATAAACCCAAGATTTTTTTTTCGCTGTATAATTTCAGGTTTGTACAGAAATTGTGGAATGAAGAGCGGTAAACAGCTGAGACGTGTCAAATGAAAATCCTCTGAGGGGGATGAGAGTTAGCCATAAAATAAACCAGGCTAGGCAGCCTCCAGGAAAAGCTTCAATTTCCTAACACGGTCTTTCGGAAGTCTGCCTTTGCCTTCTAAAGGTCACCTTTAAAATTTGCCAGATCATATGATACTGACAAAGGCAGCCTCCTGTAAGGCAATTTTCTGATCAAAGTCCTATCATAGCAATGACACTGAACACTGACACCAATATCCACTGCTAAGTAAGTTTTTGTGAGACTTAAATGTTTTTAACCTGACAGTCATGTGGATTTCTTTTTCCTTGTACTATTGTTCTGACAGAAGTTGCAGCTCTGAAAATATTCATGCTACAAATGTATGTAATTAGAACTATGGGAAATAATCAATATGTGGCCATAGAGCTGAATAGAAATGGAAAAATGAATACATTGGGCAAGACTAAGCTGTGATAACAGCGAACCCGCTGACTCTCTATTATTATAGGCTGAGTTTGCTTTCTTCTGGGGATCTGTGTTTGGCTGTACTGAGAGATCCTTCAAATAAATCACTTGAAATAAAAGTGATCAGAACGGGCACAAAGCAGTGTTTCAGAATCTGTGTCAGAGAAGATGCAACAGTGATTTTTTTTACCTCTTTTCAACAGGGAAATGCCTTCCTGCTAATTCTGTCTTCAACAACAAGCTGTTAATGCGGACAGCGACCATAGCCTGTGTTCTGCTGTTTGTCTGCATGTTGATTTTAAACCAGGTTCAGCAGGAGGGATTTGGAAAATGTCTTGTGGCATGTCTGTATGTGCAGATCAGGGGGAGGAAGCACTCTGCACATTCTTATGCTTAAAATCAAGTTACCATTACTGAAAGAACTTTGACCATGTATGAGATTGAGGCAAAGTAAAATGCAAGTTTTTTCATTTTAGAAGTTTTCTTTCAGAATGGGAAAAAAAAAATGTCTGTATTTCTTCTCTTTGCGTGATTCCCGGGCTTTCTTGTTGTCTTCTGCTGAGATGCCACCAGCAGTTCTGTGTGTAGTGTCGGCAAATGGCTGAAACAGGGCAGAGATGATTTCTGTAGCATTGTGTGCAGTGAATCTGCCTCACCTTGGGTGCTTAAACAATACTTAGAAGAACATTTTTCTTTGCAAATGTCTAGCATAAAATTCTGGCTTAAAACATATAGTGACTATGGCAAAAGGAAAGCATTTTTAAGCCTGAAGGCCACACACAGCAGTGGTAGGAAGGGGTGGGCCTTGGTCTCTGAAGGTCTACTTGTCACAGTGCTGGGGGTGCTGGGCTTTTCTTCTGTGTGAGCTGCCGTAAAATACAGTTGCTCAGGCAGAAGAAGAAAGATGTTGACTGCACTAGAAGAGGGGTCTGAGCATGGCTTGTGCTTTCTGGAATGCCACAGTACTAAGGATTTTTTTTAACTATTAAAAAGGACTAGTATTCAGTAAGAAGCAACAGGGACTTAGGGCAAGAACCGAGACAAGAACTAGTAAATGGTTTGACATGTTTCACAATATGTCCCCTTGTGCATTCATGGGGAGAGCGGAAGTGCTACTATTATTTATTTTCATGAACAGTGATTTTCTTGATAGCACTCCTGTAGGTATTTCACATACCTGTCCACACAACTCACCCGCTATTCCCACAGGAAAATGCGACAAGCGTAGCAACATTACAAGAAAGATGGGTGAGAGCAGGATGGGAATCAGGCCAGCTGAATGTTTTTCTGTGTGCATTCAAGTATGTTTGTTTGCATGTGTGCATGCCACCAGCCTTTTGAAGCTATCTGCCCAGCTCTAGTGCATGTGCCTATGGAACATTTTCCTCAGCTTCGTCTTAAACCTACACACTAAAGTCTAAGGGGAAAAAAGCAAGCTCTTGCTCCAAGTGCTCTTTGCGGCGATGTTAGAAGCTGGTGGAGAACACAATCACATGGCCTTGACAAGCCAAGTGTGCAGGCAGGTCAGAAATGATTGAACATCCCATAGTGCTGGGTGTCACGTCCCATTTTCTTAGTGAATTCAGAATCAAGCTTATGGATCTCAGGTGCACATACGCACCACTCTGGCTCATGTTGACAGGCACATAAACCCCATTTGAAGAAAGCACTTGAAGAAAAGGTTTGTTTTAATGATAAACTGTACCAACTGTATGTTGGTGTCTGTAATGATGCTATGGGTCAGGATTAGAAATCCAACAGAAAAAGAAGCACCTTCCACAATCTCCACTGCTTCTGGATTGAACTGACAAGGCAGAAGTAATTCTTCTTGAAACAAACAAGCCAAAGTCAGGCAAAGGAAGTAGTCACCCAAGTTAAAAAAAAAGAGACAGAAAAAAATAAACAAGTGGGTTCCTGAAATCATCAAACTCTCCTGTTGATAGGGGTTCCCTTGAAATCCTGCCTTTGTGGATAAGATATATTGCCTGAGGAACTTGGGTTTTCTGTGCTTTGTACGTGGTACATGTCTTCACATTCAGGTAGCGGGGACATACCACAGATTTTTCTGATCCGGAAATATTTTCTGCCTCTGCTTTGCCTTCACTTGTATACATGTAAATCCTTACAATGACAGAGAGCTGGGGAGACACCCCACTATTTCCAGGTGCCCATCTTGTTAACCTTGAACTTACTCTTCCAGCTAGTTGAATCGGAGTATATGTTGCCACCCAGAAGAAAACATGGCACCTTCCAAAGACTAGTAAAGTACAGACTGAAATGCTGCCTACTTTTAAATGGATGGGTAACACATCTTTACCTGCTCCTCATTGCAGAGCCTGGAGACTCCCTCATGCATTCCTCATTCTGGAGGTACAGCACAGAAGTGCCAAATTGCACTTATTTTTACCATATTGCTCTAAGACTTCCGCTCTTAGGGTCCAAGCCCTACTGGACCAACCAAATGCATGCGGGCTGTAAACCTTGGATTTAAAAGCCACACACAGGCTCACAGGAAAGGCACAAGATCTCTCTGTTTCTGACATCTGATGAGAAGAAAGGTAGAAGTTACAGCATTGCAGAATGAATGAAAAGCCACAGGGTGTTATTACTGGTCAATGTAATAGGAGCAATTGGGGATGGCGGAGACTGCTGTGGGAAGTGAGAATTTCCCTAGTTTCAGATTATAAAAAACCCATAAAACAGCATTGCTGTTTCAGTAAGGCTGCACTGCATTAAGGTCTTCCTATTTATAGCCTCAGTTTAATCATAACAAAGTCCCCACTTTCTCCCCCAAAAATATTCCCTGGAGAATTGTCTAATCTAGCTTTAAATAACTCAAGTAACAGTGCTTCCATCATTTACCTTTGGAGATGATTACTTGGCCTAATAGTAATAATTGTGAGAACTCTGTAGGGTTTGGTTCATGATGATGTTTGCAGACTGAATTCTGCAACGCTGTTTATAAGGGGTTGGCCATAAATTAAAGCATTCAGTGTTTTCCTGAGGTTTGAATGCATCAATTCAGGTGCCTCACAGCTTATTTCTAATGGGACGTTAGGTGCTTAAATAGGTTTAATAACCTGTCCCTAAATGAATATTCACAGCTAGCTAGCCCTTCCTCTAATACCCTGCCCTGGTACAATACCATGTGGGATTGCCCAATGGCCTTCTCTCAGTCTTTTTTGCAGATGATCGATGATAGCGTAGATTACACTTACTATTTATGTCCTGGTACGGGAAGAGTCCACCAGAAGGATAGAGCCTTTTTCCTCTTTTGTAGCTCTGTTGCTTTCTTTGATGTTAAACGAGCAGGAGTTAGATTCATGCTCAGTATTATGGTGGTAAAACACTAATGGCTGGGCCTCCTGGTCAGTTGTTGTGTTCTTCAGAAGAGGTGCTAAATGGACACCCCCTTCTCTTTGTAGTAATGGTGGCTGATTTAACCAGTGATTCCAAGCTTTTTGGACAATGATTTACTGTGAGTCCTAAAACAGCACACAGACCACCTGCATTCCTTGCAGCTAAATGTCTGCGCACAGGCTTTTCATTGAAAACACCAACTTGCTGATAAAATCCCATCAGCTGGCTAAACGTCAGCTACCACAGTCTTTCTTCTCAGTCTGCAGCTGAGGAACAACACGCCCCTATTACAGGCAGAATTTTTCTGCTTTAAAACCAAAAGAGGTTAAGATGTCTCCTTTACTAAGGCCAAAATTCACTCTTAATCAAATAGGGTTTTCTTCTGTCCCAACGAGTGAGATTTGGGATGCTCAGAAGGATGAGGGTCGTGACTGATTTTAGGAAAGGTCTTACTTAAGTAGCAAGGGTAGCACAATTTGCCTGTCACCCCAACAGGATGGTTTCCTCCCGTTGGAGCTGCAGTTCTTTAGGAGTTTCATGGCAGAGTTCATGAAAAAGTAGAGACTTTTGAATTCAGCCCAAACTGAGAAACAGATGAGTTCTGGCCAAGGGCCAGTGTTTTCAGAACTGTTGATCAAAGATAAGTTTTATCATAGTTGGTCTTTAAAAAATACTGACATCTCAGAGAAAAAAATGAGCTAAACCAGATGGAATTAGAGCCCTTACAGTTTGAGCTGAGCCGGCTTTTTCTTTCTTCTTCCTTTTTTTTTTCCTTTTTGCCCTGTGATCACAAACATAAAAAGGTGGAGGTAATACAGGTGTAAAATTTATTATAACTTCCGAATTCTTGAGGGTCTTTAAAGAGAAAAGCACATACAAAACCTGCATTTGACCTTAACCATTACTTGTTCCTGCGGTGATTGGGAATGATTAAGCCATTTTTAATGTAGTGGAAGCTGGGGTCATGCTCCACTTCTCCTAAAGCTCTTTAAAGGACAAGCTGCTACAATTACTGTAATAAATGTAATAAACTATAGAAAAGTGCAACCCACAGTAGACTTGCTACTGACAAAAACACCCAAGTTCTGCTCTGGGCATGCGTTCTGGGATGTCACCGGCTTAAATGTTGTAATGAGTGTGGCAGCTATTAGGAGAGCAAAGAGAATATGTGGGAAAATGTAGATATTGCTGTTAACTACATCGGGCTTTTGGCCCAGTCAATTTTTGGCAATTCTTTTTCCATTAATATTGAGTCCATAGAGTCACAGATTAGAGCCATGGATAGCTTTAGGTCAGGAGGTACCTCTGGAGGACCTTTGGTCCAACCCTGTGTTCCAAGCAGACCTAACTTCCAAGTGAGATCAGGCTGCTCAGGGCCTTTCCAGTCACGTTTTGAAAGTCTCCAAGGATAGACAGATTGCATGGCCTCTCTGTGCAGCCTGTTCCCATTCATAACCACTCTCACTGTGGAATATTTTCCCCTTATGTGCAATCAGAATTTTTGTAATCCTACTTATCACTTTCTCCCTAAAGCCCCCTCTCGTTTTTGAAAAATGCAGTCAACTTCAGACTTCTCAAGCTACCATTCTTTTTATAAAAGGGATGTCATCCGATGAGGAGAGAATCAGCATACCAAGTGACATATATAACCACTCACACAATCTGGGGTTTGAATTCTAAATGGTGAAAGCCCTGTGGAACACTCATTATGAATATTGGTGGAAAATCCCTAAACCGAAATATATTCATAAAAGCAATCAGTCAAACAATTATAAAGAGCATACAAGCTCAGAAAAAAAAAATCTTGCTCCATGTGTGGAGAATTTGTGAAGGAGAAAAGAAAAGGCCCCAGCAGAGGAGTCCATTGTTTGCAGCCTGTTCTGATTAGGAGTGAGCACACTGGAGTCAGTGGGAGCCACATACAGGTTCTAGAAGGGATAGATTTAACTTTGAAAAACAAGACTTTACATTGAAAACTTTTGGATTTCTGCTTTTTATTTTGTGATTTATTTGTAATTAAAATTTAACTCTTGGAAGAATCAACTCTTTCTTTAGTCAGCCGTTTCTGCAGTAGTCATGCTAGCCTACGTTCTTTTTTGCTGTGGCGCTTTCAGAAATATGTTGCTTGCACCGGCACAAGGAAAAGAATGAGGTTCTGGCAAACCAGTGACAAATAAAGAGATGGCATCTTGCAAGAGGAATTGTACAAGGACAAAGTGATCTTATAGATGGATGACTGCAGAATAAAAGCTACATAGATGACGTATTGTATTTAATGCTGAAAAAAAGTCAATGGATTTACTGTCAAAACCAAGAGAGACAAGAGTGTGAAATTTTATCCATTTCTAGTTCACCTGGTAGAAAAAAAGAATATCCTTTTCCAGTGCAGGAATTGTGAATGATGATAAGCAAAATTAATTTGAAAAGTATTTTAAAATACGTAAGCCTGACTAGCATCATAGTTTAAATCACCTCTTTATTTCCACTGTAACTTAACTCAAATTCTGACGTGCTTTTTTTTGAAATTCATTATGTCAACATAAGTAGGTGCAGCTTATCATCACTTGGATGGTTGTTATTTTTTAGCTGTTTAATTCATTGACTCACATCCGGCAATAATTCATGCAAAATGGGCTCTGAACTCCTTTGCAATATGCAGATTTGTGTGCAAATGAGCGTTACCTATGGTGTTCACACTGAAGCGTTTTTCTTTGATGTACATTTCTGACATTCTGAGATTGTAAAGAAGAAAATAACTTTAAAAATTTTAAGAAACCTTAATTGAAGTTAACATAAAAGAAGATACATGGTGTTAATTGGTCTGTTTCAGGCATAATTTGGGCCTTTGAGACCATGTCCCTTACCCCCCGCCAAAGTGTCAAGACTCACATCTTTAATTCAACAATCTTTGTATTAATTACCTCTGGATAAGGTAAGCTTTGATTGGGAGTCCTTTATTGTAAAATTACAGTACATTGCCTGATTTAAGATAAATAAATTAGGGTTGAACTTGAAAAAAAAATCTCCATCCAACTGTGAATGAGGAAGTGCATTTGAGTATCGAATGCTAGATGAAAGAACAGTTTTTATCAGACTTCCCTAATAGAGGAAAAGTGTTTTCTTTCAGTTCCTCTTTTTTCATTGTTTTTGCACACTGAAAAATAGTATCTTCATCAAGAGATGGAAACACTTATGTTCTAAGGTTGCCAACATTTCCCTCCCCAAAGGCCACTTTCTGCCTCATGGGAACTCAGCATTCTCTTCTGAGAGTAATTCCCCAGTATCTGGTCCATTTGTCACAGAGTCATCAGTGAGCTAGGAATGTCCTTCCCTCCTTTCCCCTGCTTCCTAATTGCCTCTAGTTGACTGTCCAATAAGACCAAACTTGATTTTGTGTTCAGGGATGGAAAGACTGAAGAGGGTTTTGTACCATCTCCATGTCACCTGGATGTGTTTGGGGGGGTTAAGTGTTTGTTACAAATTCTGGGAGGTACAAAACCAGCTGCATGGCCAAACAAGCTGCAGGCAATTCGGGCAGAATAAAGACAGCTTGTATCCTTTATTCATCCCAGAGGAAGACTGGCCATTCCTGGCCTTGCTTTAACAGAGCTGCAGAGGTTGGGACTTGGGTGCTCTGCAGATGGTATGCTTTTCGTACAAATTATGCTGACCACAATATGCTGCCTGCACGTATGTTACCAATGCAACCAAGTGGTTTGAACAGCATATCGGTGAATGCTGACGGAGCTTTACAGTCTGTAGGCTCAGTTCCGACCTGAGAGATGCTGGTGTGACTCTTCTGAATCAGTAAGACATGCTTGTGCTTTGTGTACCTTTCAGGGCTAACACATTGTTCCATGAGCACTCATCTGAGGTAAGTAAAGACTGCTAGATAAAAACCTAGGTGTAGCTACTTGAAGTTTGACCCACGAAGCTGGTAATGTTAATAGAGCTGGTGTTAAGGATGCTTATACTAAAGCTTCAGAGCTGACGCCTGAGTGATTTCAGCTCTACTGTCTCTCAGGAGAGAGACACACCTGACCGCTCTTCAAAAGATTTTCAGCATGTACAAAAGACCTGAAGATACAGGTCCAGTATTTTGTTCTTAGCATCGTTCTGAGCATAGTCTTTCACCTCCTCTTCACTGCCTGGACATCTTGCTCAGCACAGAGCTGCCACATTTGCCCAGTTAGCACATAAGGTGTGCCAGTGATAAAGGGATGCTTGAGGCTTCAGTTTTGCCACCTGAGCTATTGACTGCCTCAGTAAGCCAGGTTTTACCCTATGTTTTTGGAACAGGGGACGTGTATAGTAACTACTGCTTCAGCCCTTTATTTACATTGACATCAGCTGAAATGAAAGATAACCAGCAGGAAAAAGGCCAGAACTCCTTTTGGTTTATTAGAAACCCTAGAAATGCTGACACAGCAAGACACAGAGCACCTATTCAACCCTCTCCTGCTCTGGATGGGGAATGGTGCCAACAATATCTTGAAACCGCTGTGGGAGCTTGACCCAAGAACTGGTTGTATACTACTCTTTTTCATTGTACTAGGCCACCGTGATTTTCATCCTGCTACGTTTTCCCATCCCCTAGAGGCAGACTTGTCAAGAAGCCTTTTGTCTGGCACAGTGTTTTCAAATCCAAACTCTGATAATTATCTGTGATTCTGCCGACTTGAAAGGCAATTGCTAGGCATTGAATCCACATTCCCTTCAGTATAAAAATTAAGAGTAAGGAGAAGAGGCATTTCTGTGCCTGCTTCTCTCTCCAACACTTGACACCAAATGCACATGTAAGGCTGACCGTCACAGATAAATGAGTTCAATAGAAAAGAGCAGACACATACTTGGATCTCGGTGTAATACAGTACAAATCAGTAGAAAGTGCAACACAAAGGCAGACTCTGCTAATCAGAAGAGGTGAGTGTTTTAGCATATTTAAACGAGGACAGGGCATCCACTAATCAAACAACAGAATCCAGAGGTACTGAAAGAGCAAGGGAAAGACTGTTGCTTAAAACTTTTCAACACGGATGGAGGATTTTTGAAATACCATTAAATGTGATGATCTAGGTTTATAGGAAGATAATGAGGTAAGTAACAAATATGTCAAAACTAAACTATTAAACATTGTAATTATGCTGGATACAGATTAGTTGCTGAAAAAGTTTCCTGTTACTGCACTGTAGCTGTCAGAAATGTGTAGTAGAATAATGGGTTTTCTTTTAATTTGATTTATTTAGCAAAAGGTACTATGTGGTAACTTTCTAACAGCTTTCATGGGATGAATAAAAATTGCATCATGAGCCTGCTAGGATTCTTCAATATAAATTGGTGCAAAGTACACATAAGTGATAAAAACTCATTTTTCACATGCAAGATTTTAAAAGCTTTCACACCATCTATGTAGATTGTTTTAAAAGTACTACCTTTATATATTTCTCTTACAGTCTTCCAACTTTCTTCTGCTGTTTTTCAAATCAAGCCCAGGTTGCTGTCACACTCATTGACATTTCTTCTCCACAGTAGCAATATTTTTTCTTAATCAGTCAGGAAAGAGAATTAGTTTTACATCAACATTTTAAAGGGATATTTTCTTAAAACCTCACAGGGAAAAAATTACCTTTTACTGAGAATTATACAAAATGTACATGCTTCCTAGGCCAATAGATCATTGCCATATGAGTATAACAAAGGTTACTTAGCAGTCACGGGTTTTCTTTGGGAATATTGCCTTCACAGAAGCAGATCTCTAAGGAGATGAGCTTATTTTAAGCTGATATTCATTAGAAAGCTGCTAAGCCGCTAGAGACATTCTGGATACAAAATAGGATATCTGGCTTATATTTTCTTTTGCAGGTAATAAGAGACAATATCTGTAATCATGGTCAGAATCTTTGATTTATTGCTGTGATAGGTTATATTGTGTCACATGATATTCTGAGCTTTTTATCTCTATTTCTTTAAAGGAGTATTTTTAATGGATTTTAAACACATGAGAGCATCAGACTGATAGCTTCAAGACTGGTGTCTTCCTCCATTTGTGAAAATGATGCCTCCTTCTGGATATGCCCTAGATTTGCTGTAGTTGCTTGTCAAGGGCTTGAATTATCTGCTTTAAAGACAGATTTTGTATTTTCATTGTCTTCAGTAGAAACTGGATGAAGGCTGCCTACCTCACCAAATTAAGAGGGGGTTAAGTATGATCTTTTGAAGGTAGGAGGGGGTGTGTGTTTAATGTGTTATTGGATCTTTTGATGAAATATGTATCTTCCTCAAGGTACAAACAGTTGAAAAAAACCCTAAGTATTGGACAGAAGAAAGAAATGACTACATGTATTAAACAGTAAGACTCTTCATGCTAAATACTGGATAAAGATGATAATTTAATTGGATTGAATACTTGAGCTCAGAAAAGAAACAAGGAGAAAAACAGGAAGATCTTTGTTAAGAGTAAAAAGAAGTTATCGAAAAATTGGGAAATGGTTGTTTTAATAAAAAATAAAGAATCTAGAATGAAGAGTGCTTGCATATATATATATATACACATTAATCTCATCTGTGATAAAAAAGGTACAATCAAATCTGAAAGGAGACTTGGGAAATATATCTTTTCCACTGTATAAAAGGAACCTTTTGGCTTATCACTTTTGACAGTATGGATACAGTGGGAAAAGAGCAGAATGGTACCTGCAGGGTCAAGGCAGCGGTAGGGATTGACTAAAGGGTAAATTCTGCTCTTTCTGCATTGTGTTTTGGGTGGCAGGATTTCTCTCTCTGTACCCTGAATCCACAGTACTTTCAGGCATGCAGAAAGGCTAGTGGCAAAACAAAGGGAGACATTACACGGAAGTTCAGTGCCAAAGCTCTGGAGATTTCTGTTGTATGCACAGACTGACAACACTTCTGCATCAGGGCACGAGCATTATGAAGAAGGAAAAAAAAAGGAAGCACAAACTGAACAGCTGCACTACCAAAGAAAGAATGTATTATTCCTCAGTGGCTTTGGGTTACTGGCAACCACATATTTCTGCCAAGGTTTTTCCCTTTTCTTTAATTTTCTTTTGTAGACAGGGAGGTGCCATTGATCAGGTACTCCCTGTGATCTGAGCACTGCTATCAACAGATAAAACACAAGTCTGATATCTCAGATTTCCAGCTCAATTCTCATCCTGGTCTTGCCACAAGGTCTCTCTGAAGGTCTCAGAAGCCATTTTCCCTCTCATTTCCTTGGTTTGTCTTTTGCCACTCTTAGAAGACAGTTGTGTGTTCCTACAGCTCTGGGTACAGAATCTGCATGGGCAATGCCAGAAAGAGCACCAGGCAATGACTTTTCCCAGGAGCTGTGTATTCTAAGGATGGGTGAGAGAAGCACTGTGAAGTTATTGTCTGCTTTTGTATTTGAAATAGGGTACTAAACAGGTTTGTGGTTTTGTTTTTTTTTCCTTCACATCAGCAGTCACATTCTGTAATATAATAATTCACCTCACCAATCCTCCGGCAGAGATGGGAGAGGTGAAAGCAAAAATCTTTGGTATTTTGGAACATTTTGCTTTGCTAGATGATACAGCTTGTCCAGAAAAGTGCAGTATAACTGGTGGAGCTGACTATAAAAGGTGGAGAAAGTGAAGAACCTCAAGTAGGTTATGTTGTGGTACATAACAACCAAAAGTTGCTACATTTGCATATAATCATTCATATACATGTACACACACATGATTTTTCTTTTTATCTGTTTACCTCAACAGGTTTGTCTTATGCCTGGACCTCCATAAATATAAGGGCATATGGGTATATGAGTGAAACGCAATTCCTCTGCTAGCGTTAACAAGTGCCCATCCTCATTAGAGTGAAGATGAATGAGTAACAAGTAACAACCTTCCACAATGCACATACATGCCTTCAGTGCGGAAACAGGGATATACTTGGAGGCTGTCCCTGTGTTGCTTGCTGTGAAATGTGCTGTCTATCAAAGGGAAGAGGCCTAAAGGTGTAAGCAAGTTTCTGGGTGGGGATGTAGTGAGATCCGGCAGTTTCCTGGTCTGACGGCAACATTCCAGTTAGATTTTCCCTGCACAAAACTGGAAATTTGGGGTTTCCTGACGACGGAACTTCCTCTCATGTTACTGACAGATATCCATTTGCACAGTTACTCTCCCGTGACTTAACTATTGAGAAACTTCTCCAACACCACAGGGTAACAACTTTAAGGAAATTACCACCAGTATAAAGAATTCTGTCTGGCAAGTTACTACATATATTATGACCAGGTGACTCAAGGTGAGTATTTTCTGCAGCAGATTTACAATGAAATAAATTGAAGGATGAAAGATGCTGAAATTAATGGGGAAAGAGATTGTTTTTCTATAAGTTGAGCATTCAAACATTGCATGAATTTGGAAACAATGTCTGAAGGCCATCTTTTGAAAATATTTTCTAAAATGCTGTAATAACATTTCCTGTCGAAAGCAATAAAACATAATAGTACCAAACTATGACTGAATAAAGAAGCATGGGAACACTGAGCCTGAGTGAGCATATCTTTAAAGGTTCACTTAAAAATCCACTGATCTGTCTGTAACTTAATTAGACTGCAGCACTGTAGGACTTGGTCTATGGTGCAGTGAAGTAAGTGGAAAAACTCACTTAGGCAACCATCTGCATGTAACAAAGCTCTTCAAGCAGTCACCAAGATAAGCAGCCATTCCTACCATTCACAAAATCAGCAGAATTCGTAGAACATTTTCAACATTGATTATCAAGTCCAGATCTTTCTCATTGCTATCTACAACACAGCATAAAAGATGAGTGATTCATTTTCATGACACACTCTTGGTCCACCTCCAGCCCAGAAACTTCAGTGATTTCAATGTTATTTAAGCACCTGCTTACTGAGCCCTGAATGATGCAATACAAGGATACCATCAAGATGTATCTTAAACACCATTTGCTCCCCCTCACAGTGGTATTCTCATTTCTTTATGGAATATTTAAGGGGTGCATGTTGTTCTGACAGCATATTAAAGCAATGTCTTCTTTGATGACGTAATAACTGTTAACAGCTTAACGCTCCCATAACCAGCTAGTAATGGGAAGGGTATGTTGGATTCTACTAGTTTTGAAATGATGTCAGCCAAAGATTTGTGGGATCATCGTTTTCCTTAGCTTTTTAAAACAGCTACATCTGGCATACTTTATATTTTATTCTACTCTGCTTTGGATTGTAGCTGTGCAGTTTGTGACTTGCCTTGCAAGATCTATGCTTTTTCACCTTGACTTGACCTTTGTCTTGATAACCTTGGACTGGTCGTCAAGGATTCAAGTTTCAAGCACAAGACCTGTTGTCATCCTTCATTAAAATATGAATTGCTCAAGAGCTTCATGACTAATACTGTGTAAAATCATGCTTGCTGAGCATCTGATTTGTTTCCATTGCTGGGACATGGAAAGTTTTTATGCTTACTACATATTTTAAAGGTTGTCAGTGATGTGTTGAGCTAACTTGCAACCTGGTTCTGTAAAGTTTTAATGCTCGAGTCCCAATCTGGAATTGATGTATTTTGTGGTTAAAATTGCTTAACTCTTTCACCCCTCATGAATTCCACCATATTTAAAAAGTCCATAATGATATTTGGTCTTACAGAGAAGTGTGGAGCTTTGTTAATATTCTTGCAGCTCTTTGAAGAACACAACATGGGAAGCAGGCTCAGGAGAGAGTAACGCTACACACTGCCAGTGGTGTTGGTTTTGTTTTGACTTTGAAGGCTGAAGCTGAGTTCCATTTGGGCTTAAAAAATGCTATATTTTGAAACATTCAAACATTTCAGGTATTTACCAGACTACTCACATGCTGATGAACTAGATGGGTAGAAAGTGGTTGATTATTAATCATTCAGAGAAGCTTTTTTTTAGGAATGAAACAGCAGCTATTCTAAAGCTTCCTTGAAACCTGGAATCCTTCACAAATACATGTAACATTTTACCACATGTAAAAAGGAAGACCTTAGAAACGGTAGATGAACTTTTCAAAGAGGCCAGCTTTCAAGAGTTTCTCAAATTTAGCATGCTCTCCACAGGACGAGTTAGAAAAGTGGTATTTTTTTGTCTTCTGGTATAATAAAGAACTACCATATGGGATGTGAATCTTTCTGGCAAAAGTTATTGCTGATGCGCAAACAGATCTGTTTCTCCTCATACGTGGCTCTTGCACTGTTGATAACAAAGTATTCAAGGGATTGAACTCACATCTTTCTATCTCCAGTCCTGTGCAGTATATTTTTAGAGGAACTTTAGAGTACAGGTAGTACCAAAGTTGCCGTAACACCCTGTTCTTTTATGACTTAATGAACTCTAAAGCACTGTGTACAATTCCAAAACACCTCTTGAAAAAAAACAAACCAACACTGAAGTATAGTGGATACACAGTTCAGGAATACTGTTAATATTAAAGCAGTTATGATAAGAAATAGTTGATGTGTTATGGTACCTGTGTGGATATAAGATTACAAGTCAGTTAAAGTTTGTAAGGGGGACTAATACCTTTGACTGGACAAGCTGATATGACAGTTTCTCAGAGCCATTTACAGCTGCAACTGAGTGGGAAAGCTGTGTAGTTGTAGCATCATGTGACTAGGAGTATGTCTATGCTCCAATGGCCTTGACTGTGAGAGCTACTGTCCTTGTCTGTCCTCTAGTGAATCTGCACCTGTGTCTTGTGACTAGTAGGTTGAATTAAATTGTCCTCAAAGTTGACTTTTGCTGCTACAGTCTTTGCAAATGCACCCCCCTCTGCTAGAAGAAATGGACAGCTGACAAGATTTAGGGCCAGTGTTGTCTAGGATTTCATATATCAAAAGATTCAACCCCACCTCCTTAAAGTCTACCTGAGCACCAGACAGCTCTAAGGATAAATTATCAAGCTGTGGGACTATATGCCTGACAAGTGAATGACCTTGTTGGCAGGAGCACTTTCCATCAGATGTACTTGCTGGTTCCACTGAAATAAGCAGGTGTTTAAATGTTGACGTTACTAGGTGTTATACCTCACTGATTGCTCTTAAATAGTTTGAAAAATAGTAATGAATGCTTACTATGTTTTATGGTTGAATTGAGAGGCTTCACAGAGTGTGTACCTCCTTTGTATTACTGAAGTCTGGCCTATTAACACTGAGAATTGCATTGGATATATAAGCTACAGGAAAATCGTATGAGAAAAACCTGGAAGAAAGGCATGCGTTGATGAAGATGACCAACAATGTTAATGTATTAGATTCTGTAAAACATGCTTGATCAAGAAAATCTAATTCTAGCTTAACAGCTGATTGCTGACTGATAGAAAAGTTTTTGTTCTGGTGAACAGATAAGGAGGAGCAGCCAAAGCAGACAGACACTGCATTTGTTTGCTTCAGCTTGTAGTAGCTAATTAAAGATACTGTGGATCTTTTCCAGAAATAATCCAGTCAGATCCAGGCACTTGTAGTTAAATTAATTTCTTACTTTTGGACAATAGACAATGAGGAAAAAAACCAGTTACATTTCTGCTTGGGAGGGAAAAAAAAAAAAAAAGAACATCCCCTTCCGTAAACTCTGCAACCCAGGAAATATCAGGAGGTACTTAAAAGAACAAGAACTGTTCCAGAGTGCCAGGCAGAAAAGTGCTGGTCAAGACACAAGGAAAGTACAGGGCCCCTTAACTTCTAGAAATGGGATAACTCCACTAACATCCTAGAGGACAAGCAATATGGATTTTTATGTATTGCCTGGGTGGTAGCAAAACAACTCTGTTGCCTTCTGTTTCAGACTGAAGGTCAAGTGTATTGAGGTCCTTCAACTGGCAGGTGCATGTTTTTCCTAAATAGTTACAGCTGACAAATACACCTCTTGTTCTGCTGACCATTATGGGTACATCGTGATGTCCTGTTTAGTTCAATTTCAGTTAGCAAGATATGAACACAGCAGGGATAAGAGAGGGGAGGAGGTTGGGGAGGAGGTTGGAGAGGAGGTGGAAAAGTACAGAAGTAAGAACTAGATGTCGAACAGCTCGCCCACGGGATGGCTTTCCGTTGTTTGATGCATTTCTATGGAAGATGTGGTAGGTTCAGATTCTGTAGAGTTTAGGCTTTTATTTAAAGGGGAAAAACCTGAAATATTTCTGTTCTATCCAGAAGGCTAGAAACTTTCAAATGGAAGCAGATGTAGCCAGCACTCTTCCTGAGTGAACAACCCCTCAAAAGACAGAAATCTCTCCTTTCCCAGCTCACCAAACATTGAATGCTAAAACCAGAGGACTAGAACACCTCTGCATGCAGCAGGGACAAATGGAGGGGGAAAGAGATGGGGACTGAGGATCAGAGGCAGAAAATACCCTTGGAGAAGAACAAGAAATCTGAATGGACAGAGTGCTAAACGACAGCTAATACATGTGGCTGCTTGTCATGTCAGTCATTTCTCTTACTTATGTCAGGTAATCATGTGCTATGCTATCATCTCTTGCTAGGTAAAAGTCAAACCCTCCCAAATCTTAAAAGTATGGGTAGGAGCATACAGTCAAGTGGAGAGGTAAACCTGCTGAGTGCCCTTGTGCTTTCCCTTTTCATTCTGCCCCCATGCAAATCAGCAGGGATGGCTAATTTTTCCTCCCAGAAGCTTCTTCCTATGTTTATGGACTCGAGGACCAGCATAGAAGATACCACTAACACATGGCAAATTCAGGGCATGTTAAACAGCCTGAGCAAGGCATGACCAGCAACAACCTGGTAACTGGGGGGTTTCTTGGGCGGGAAGCAGGGCCAGTCACTGTGTACTGTGCTCGAAGATGAGTACAAATTGTTTGGCAGGCAGCACTTTCAGCACGATCTCTATGCAGCCTGCATGCAGTCCTAAGTTTTAAGTGTTGCAATTCAACATCTACTCCAAAGAGGAGGTTTTCTTAAATCACATAGTTAACACAAGTCAATGAACATTAGACTTTTTTATTAGCACTCTCTTTTGGAGCCATTAGTGTTCACACGGTCATATTTACAAACTTTTGCCCACACCCACAAGGGTTAGAAAATTGCTTACTAAGTAAAATGAAAGCTGAGATCCTAATTATACGATTCCAGGAGCTGAGGCTTCAATAAAAACACAGATACTATGGAGCTTGTGTGAATCAAGTATCTGTAAGTGCAGGGAGGAACAGATAATGCCTCTTCAATCTTCAGTTTGGGGTATTCTCACTCCATGCTGCCCCACAGTCACAGCTTTAGATGCTTCATCCATCCCTAAGCCTGATTGCTTTTCTGATGTTGACCTCTTGCACTAGACCAGAAAAGCAAGTTTACTGCATAAACAGCTCATTCAGAAGCCTGATTATGTTACATTTACTCTTGTGATTATTCCTTTATTGCCGGGATTAGGCCTCAGAAATTAGGAGAAAGTCAAGGTAATATCAGGAGCAATTTTCACTGAGGTCAGAGTATCCTCTCAGTGGGGCAGGACCAGCACTGGACGTTACAGAAGGGAGAAGGCTTGTCAAACTGACCACCACCATGTTTAAAAATATCTTGTGTGTTCCTTCTGGAGGGTATTTTTTCCATTAGATATATCAGGGAAGGTCTATGTGTCATACTCTGATCTCTTTTCCCATGATGTCTTCCCACTGGCAAGTTATATTATCTGCACAATTGTTATGGAACAAGACCTGTCCTACTAAAATTCCTTTCCCCTCCGTAGGTAATGCTTTGCCCATCTTGAGGGAGAAATAAGAGCAGAAAAGCAAACTCAGCCACCAAGTTGATGCAAATGATCCCCTGTGCCTGCCAAGGAAACCAAAACTGAGCTGGACCTGAGCTGGCCTGTATGGGGGACAGAAAATGGATGTCAGGCATAAGGGGGTGAGGGAGGAAATAGGTGCAAACAGGGCTGCATGTGACATATGGTTCCTTTTGCTCTTTGTCTAGCAGAAGTTTCTTAGTGGATATGAAGTCCTGTGCCTGGTTGTGTAAAGCCCATTAGCATATGTCTCTGCAGTGGGTTTCTGTGGCAGAGTTCCAGTAATTACTGTTCATTAGTATTCATTAGTACCAGGTCTTGCCTGATCTTGAGTTCATGTTGAATCAGCTGTGCTGTAACATTTTTGATATGGGCTGGATGTAGAGGTCAGTGTGGAGGCATTAATTAGGCCTGGTAGTCAGAAGTTATTTTCATGGCTCTTCAGATAGGGTTTGCTTCAGAGGCACCATGGCTTTTCCTTCTGAAGTGGAAAGCATATATGTAAAGTGAAGCAGTGGCGAGTCTGACACTCAGTGGCTTGAGAATATAAAAATATGAATTTAAAGAAAGCCCTAAACTTGCTTTCTGGAGTGACCTGTCAAAAAATCTGCAGGGGTTTCAGGGACTTTTCTTTACTGTTGCTGCCACTTAGGAACGTTGATGCTGAAAAGAATCTGAAGATGCAAAATATGGATGATGGATGATAATATGATTTGTATTTCTGACTGTTCATTCCTGTCTTCATCAGCTACTGCTGATAATAATGTAGCCATGAGCTTTTAGGGTATACCCTCTGACCTCTACAAAAAGAAGAATACTGAACAGCAAAACTACCTGTCTCTTATTAAAAACAAAAAGCGGAAAAGTCATGTTAGACTAGTTACTACATTAAGCAGACAAGTTCAAGGTACTCTTGGAACTCAGAGATACTTTTGAGAGGCTACAAGAACTTTTCTGTGAGGAAGAGCTGAGTAAAATCTGAACATGGGCTGGTATTTTGTCTTGGACAGTTAAAGAAATTGAAATTATTTCAATCCTAATGACTAGCATTAGAGAAAAGTGCATTTTCTATGGAAATTTTAAACTATACCTTTACCTAAAAGCACAGCTGTATTTACCTTTCCTATACTTCAACAGTCTGGAAAATCGTGATTCTCAACATGCAAATCCTTAATTCTAGTAATAACCAGCCTCAGTAGAATGTTAATCAGCTGAGAAAGAGAAGGTGTACAAAGATTTGTACACTGAAGCATCCAGCCAAGATATTTTCTTTCTCATAGCCAATGCCTCCTTTAGCAGAATTTAAGCCTGCAATGCAGAGATACAATTGGTGAGATCACAGTAATTTACTTTTCAGTAGCACAGAGCATTGCCATAAATTGGGGATTACCCTGAAGAAATCTGGATGAAGGATGATGGGAAAAAAGCTTTTTTTCAGGCTTTCTCATCTTCAGTAATGAATAAAATATTTAAGAGGGAACAGGAAAAATTCTCCTAGTAAGGAGATGCACAGATTGGGACTGCTCTCCTCATAAAACCTGTCTTTCTACACAACACCGCTAATAGAGTTGTATATCTAGATGGACTTCAAAGCACAAAGCACAAAGTGCTCTCCTACTTGGAATAATCAAAAGATTCCAGATGATGTCAACAAGACAAGGCAGACCCTAATGCTTCCTGGCTCCCTTTAAGGCAGGTGCTTTTTAGCGTTCCTCTGCTCTTTTTCCATTTTATGGATCTTGGGTAAACTGTTCAAAAGTGTGAAGTGAGGCTTTTCTTGACACAGTGTGTAGTTAGGCTGTGGGACTTCTGCTGTGGATGCATAAATTTAAACAGTGATACAGTGAGTGGACACATTCATGGAAGAAATGTCCGTTGACTTCTCTTAAATATGAAGTCATGATGTTCGGCTCAGGAAGTTGTTAAACGACAAATTGCTGGGGGCTGTGAGCAGTTTGGTGGAAGTATCACTACTTGACTTGTTTCTGTGCTCTTTGGCTGGCCAAAGATGGAGACAGGATACTGGGCAAATGGGTCTCTGATCTGACCCAGCATTGTCACTCTTACGTTCTTGTATTATGGCTCTTGAGAGATCATGTTGAGGTCTTGATGGCAAAGCATTCCTGCATCATTTTCAAATTCAAAGAGGATGAAACAGATGCTATCATGCAGAAACACCTTTGTTTTAAATGAAAACAAGACAAGAGATATAGATTAGGAAAGTGCAAAAGTAACACCTCATGTAGCAAAGATGTCTCTGTTAGTAGCGTGGACTACAGAGAAAGTCACTGCCCATACCTGAAGGCTTTTGAAATATTGCATGATGTATACAGAAATAAAGATGAATGATTTTATAGCTTCAAGAGATCCAAGTACCTCCATGAACCTGGGCATACCGTAGGTGTATTTGGTGAAGTTGCTGCAGAGATTTGCAGCCAGCACTAGGAGAAGGAATGAAAAAACTAGTATCACATCCTGTTCGAGCTGGTTCCCCAGCCTAAAAAATCTGGCACCCTCTGGGGTGACCTTTGGCACCAGCTGGTTTATAGCTCAGACTCACACATCTGTCTCCAGAGCTGAACACCTCTTGGGCCTCCCCTTGCCCTCCACCAGAAAGCGCATACACTCTGGATCCCAGCTGAACTGGATACTTTTCACTTACAAATGATTTAAAAGGAGAGACAATCCTCTTTTAGGGCTTCTATGGGTGAGATTCTTTCAAAGTTATGCTAGTGCTCTTTGCAGATTAATGATGTAAACTTGTCAGACTTGTTTGGGATGCAGTATGGAATACATAGATTAAAGACCTCTAAATACAGTATGATTCACAGGTACCCTTAATTAAACGTCATATGCAAACTGGCCTCAAAATAGATATGCTTTGAGCCAGAACATTTAAAGTCAAGAAAGTCTGAATTGCAGGACCAGTTTTGTAGGATGTTTTGCTAGGAGTTACCTGATTACAAGGCAACGTGGTTGTTGCAAATGCAAGCTCTTCCTCCCACAAGAAAAATAAAATGCAGACTCCACTAAATAAGAAATAGCAAGCCTTTTCTGCCAATAAAAAATTAAAATTCTCTTTATCTGAGGATAAGAAAAAATTAAGTTCAGCAGTGGTACATTCCATATAGAGGGCTCCTTTTCTTTCTTGTCATGCTTGGCATCTTGTTTTAGGATCCCTCTTTGATGTTGTACTCCTTCTGCAAGAGAATTGTTTCTAGTTCAGGGAAAGAATGATGTGTCTTTAATAAACAAACCTGGGAACTAATACAAATCCATGTTGACAAATGCTTGTCAAGAAGAAAACCAAAGAAACAAAATCAATACATGGTCTTGCATTAAATCACATTGTTTACAGATAGAAATCTTGCAACTTCTTTTTTTTTCTTGTTTACTAAATAGATGTCCCTGATTAATTTAGGATAAACCAGAATTTGGCTTTATAACAACAAAAGTTTTTAAAAAAAAGTTTACAGCCAACCTTTTCAAATATTCTGTCGTTTTTAAGGAAAAAAACATTCCTCCCAGCCTTCCTTATTCTGACACCATTTTACTTTAGAAGATCTCAAAGTACAAGTGAATACATGACACTCGCAGTGTCTCCAGTGTACACATTTTACGTTTGATTTATGACATTACTATATAGGTGCACTTGACAGCTTTCAGATTGAAGCAGAGACAAGAGAGCTTTAAAGTGAGATGGGTTATCTGGGTAAATCTATCAAGGGTTCGTCCTGGGAGAACAAGGAGAGAGGCTTTGTAGAGCCCTGCTGTGTAGCAAGCCTCCATGCTGAGCACATCCCAAGCTCCCTGACAGTTGCGCTCAGCCTTCACTGTAATAACGAATAAAAGGGAGCTCCCTGTAGATTACAGATCTTCCGTGTTTTGACATTGACCTTAATACATAATTTAACCACAAAGCCTGAGAAGTGTGGAACAAGATAAGAAAAGACCACAGAACTGGCAAATAAAGTGATGTTCAATCAGAAATCATATTTGTTCCTGATAGTGGAGATGTGGGCATTAAAAAGGGAGACAGAGAGAGATTGAGAGGGAGAGAGAGAGGGGAAGAGAGAGGGAAGAACAGTCTGGGTTATTTGAAGACCTATGGATCTCTTTTAAAGGACATATGGTTGTCAAATAAAAGTTTGTCCTGGATTCACAGTAAGAAATAGAAAACAAAAAGTCAATGGTCATTAAATTTTCATAGACACTGGCTTGCTGCTTTTCTCAAAATACTGTAATGGCATTTTCCATGTTTGCCTCATGTTTATGCTTTTGCTTTTAACTCAATGGACTGTAGAGGGGGTGGTACATAGAATTACCATAAAGCTGTCCTTAGGCATATATTTAGACTAATAGTGTTTAGTATCTGCCTATTCTAGACCTTAGCTTGGGTTTCTACATTAAAAGAAACAATTGTTTGGATGCTAAGAGTTTGTAGGTTTTTCTTCTTATTTACAGAGAACACTCAATGCACAAGTGAAATGCACAGTGGGATGGGCTGCTTGCATGGCAATGGCGTATTTTTACTTTAACAGAAGAGAGGCTCATGCAAAGGAACAGGATTTTTAGCATAAAGGGTGTGACTGTGGATACTGTTAAAATTAAGCACAATTCTTATGGGAAAATTATCAGGGATAAAATGATGAACAAAATAAAAAAAATACTTTTAAAATATCATGAAGGAGGTAAAGAGTTGGGAAAAAGTGAATTTTCATCATTTGTGTTAGTTTTATCTTTTCATCCCTATTGGATAACCCGTATGACCAGTTAATCTTACATTTTTGCTTCTAAGCCTTTTTTATATGGCTCATGACCAACTTGCTGTTCTTACACTAGAACATCTGGATGGTAGCGGCTTCAAGAAAATTCCCACTTAGCATTGACATTTTAAATGCAAAATCTTTGAAAATATTTACATTGAATGAAATTTAAATTTCAATTAGAGTTTGACTCTGGTTACAAAATTAAAAATCGATGCCTCCTTTTGGATGGGGTTTTCAGCCCCCTCCCTCACCCCCAAATCCTTCAATTCCATCTTGGAAATCTGTGCAGGCACCTGAGTCGCCTGGGTAGTTTTGAATGATGTACCCAGAGATTCTTTAGTATTAGAGCATAGGTACATAATTGGGCTGGTTTGAGATCAATACTTTTTCTTGAGTACAAACATTTTGACTCTTAAAAGAAGGCCAGACCCTGAGAATAAAGAATTACACATGAAAGACAGTAGACTGTCTGATGTACAAATCTGGAATTTTGTTTCTTTCATTTCCAAAAAGCAAACAAGCGAGCAAACAACTCTAAGGGAATTAAAGTACATCAGTATTATTACTTGGGATCGTTGTTGCATGCATACTTTGGAACATTTTTTTTTTTTAAAATACATGTATATATATTTAAAATAAGATATCAGAAGTGTGTTTCCTCAGAGCAGTCTGCACACCAGAAAAACCTGAAGTTTGAAAACAGTTTTTAACTCAATGCAACACAATGGTCCTAACATTACCTCCTTATCACCACAGCACTCCACTCACCCCATAACCCCTCTGACATGCTCACTTTCATTTCAGCAATACAACCTACCCTCCGCATACTTCAAAGGGCTAAATATAATACTTCAGCCCTCGACCGCCTGCTACATTATTGAAGAACATTATGACAGTTAAAATCCCAAAGCTCCATGGCAAGTCCTTCTCCAGGATAAACTGGCCTAATTTAGTACTAAGGATTAGGCTCTGTGAACTTCAGAGTGCTTACACCAGGCTTGTTAATACAGTTTACTACTTTCACAACAATTTTTCCATTTGAAAAAAAGGAAGCAATAAACAGGGGAAAAAAATCCTCCAACCCAAACATCTCAGCTATTTCTGGTCCACGTATGCAACTTTCCATCACTGTGCTAATAAAAAACGTGAAGCAAACCTCGGTATCAATACAGAGAGGAGTGACTGAAACAGAAAGAACTCCAAGAAGAAAAACAGAAATAACTCATGGAGATGACTGTCAGTGGGGTTTTTTCTTACATATGAGAGGAGACAAAACAATTTTGTTCTGGTTAAAAATGGTTCTGCATAAAGCCTGGCAGGAAGGTTGGCAAGGCAATTTCGGAGAAAGAGGGAGACAAACTGTATTAAGTTGACTCAGGTTAGCTGCAGTATATTAAACACTTTTCCATCCATTTGGATCCAAACGTGCTAGTTTGTCTTTCAAATCTTCTGTTACACAGCTTCATCATTTTTCATGGTCATTTTCATTTGATTTATAAAATAAAGCCACAGGTTTCCCTGAAAATACATTACTAAAAGTATGAAGTTGCAGGTGATGCTTGTTGTATAACATTGCCACATCAGCTGCAGCTCCACGTTTAGTAGTTTGCCTTACTGGCACACCAATCTGAAGGTCTGCCTGTGCAATGCCTTGCAAACCAGGGGGTTAAGAGTCCAAGAAAGGGGACAAACGGTAAGAGGAAGAGGGAAGTGAAACAGAGTGCTTTGGATTTGGCAAAAAATCCAGGGAAGTGTAATCTGGTATGACATTTCCCTGTCCTCATTAGGACTAACTTTCACAAACTGATGGAGAGCTGTCAGGTCTGCAAATCTTCTGTGATTGCCTGTAGAGGCATAAGGGCTGGAAATGCAGTGATCGCTCACAGGATGGCTTATGGGGCTGTTTCTGATTTATGGATGGGAGATGTTACTTTCATCACATAGAGACACAATTAGAGTAGCTCCCCAGTTTCATCAGCAGGCCACCAAGAGGTTCTATTTCAAGGTCTAGGAAACAAAACCAAAAGCAGAGCCAACTGGGGCTGTTCCTTGAGAAGAAAAATAGAAGTTTGTTTTTCTCTCTGCTAAAGAGCCAGTGCCTGAAGTAGGTAAAAGTCTCAAATGTTTTAAAATTATGGTGAATGCTGAAAAGGTAAGGAGAAAGCTCAGGCAGTTATGTAGAGGCTATATGAAAGGTATAAACGCAAATAAAACAGAAGAGGGACTCAATATTTGACTGCGTTTGGTGCATAGAAGTACCACATTTTTCATGAGAGCAAAGTGAGAGAAATGGATACTTGATCATCAAAGTTCCCCCAGGGGAAAAAAAAAAAGCCTCTAGAAGAGGTATTATCGATTATATAGATGGAACAATAGAGTAATTTGTCAAAGACTCAAAACTACCAGGCCAGTTCTTGTGAATTTAGGTCATTGAAAAGAACCCTTGTTCAAAACTATGCACTTCGTGGTGGATCAGTGAAAAGTTCTCTGAATACTCAGACTAAATGTTTGAGCCCTTGATTGTGAACACCAGTTAAATGGGTCTGTAGGAGAAACGCAGGTACTTTTTTTAAAAAAGTCAAAAATAGCTTTGTCAGCTGATGTGAATGAATATAAAAAAGTCCAGTATATGTGCCAATATCCAGAAAGGAAAAGAAGCTGTGCATTTGCAAAAACACTCAGACTAGAGCAGGTAGTGAAATGAATAAATAGTGTGCAGAGGCGAGCTGTGCATTTGCTCAACAAAGAAAGATGCTGCAAAGTCAAAAGAATGGCTAATAAAACAAAGCACAAATGGCCTCCATGTGATGCACAAATTAGGCCCAGGAGCACAAATGAAAGAAGTGAGAGAAACTGGAACACACTTGTTCAAAAGAAAGTATAAAGTTGGAGAAGTCAAAGGTGAGACTGAAATCTGAAAGCAAGGGACAAATTCCAGGCCTGGCCAAGTGTGAAGTGTCACTGATGTTCAAAGGCACAAAAACTAAAACAAGACGTTGTCGTAATGCACTAAGGAGAGCAAGTAGTCCATGGGCATAAGCTTGGTCTCGTCACTGGAATGTGTGCCAAAGCCCAGTAGATTCATAGCCCCAGGAACAAACCTGAACCAGACGTGAATGTGCCAATGCGTGAAGTGAAGTGTGCTTGCAGAAAAAAGGGGTCACCTGGTGACATTCAAGGTACAGTTAATGGAAGATGCAGAATCTCTTACATGTGGCACTAATAAAAGTGCAGCAAAACATGACAACAGATGGCTTCATTCACAGGATCAGCCAGGGCAATAAAACAGGCTTGTTCTTTGTAGCTGTGGAGAAAAATAGCAAAAAGGATTGGTCTTAGACTTTGCAGTGACCACAAGATGCTGAACAAGATCATTTAAAAAGGGAAACATTTCCATTTGCTCTCAAGGAACGAAATGCTTGCAGAGATGGCAGAAGCCAAGTTCTTCAGAAGATTAGATACAGAAGAAGGGTTTTGGCAGATTCCCCTGGACACTGAATGCTTCAAAATTTGCTTTCAAATCACCATTTTGCAGATGCTGCTTCTTGAGATTGCCTTTTGGAATCCATTTAGCACCAGAAACATATTGCAACACAATGTTCCAAACACTAGGAGGTCTCCCAGGAATGAAAATACATGTGAATGACATAATAGTAAGGGGCAGCACCACTATTGAACATCAGGAATGATTGTGGAGAATACTGGAAATTGCAAGAAGAAACAACCTTAAATTGAACAACATCAAATTGTCAATCTCAAGCTAACGAGACAAATAGACCACAAAATGAATAATGCCTAACTCATCTACAGTGAAGGCCTCAAGGGCTTTGACAGTGACACAGGAGAGGTGTATGAATGCATATTCTAAGTAGAACATGCAACAGCCACAGAAAGTTTTGTGATTTTGTCTGGAATCAAAAGACAAGACACTAAGCACAGATCACTTTTTATGAAACACAAGAAAGGACTTGGTGAAACATTGCCAAGCTCACTGCAATATTTTTTTTGGAAAAGCTAAGAGGAGGCTGTGAATGGGGAGGTCCAGCTAAGACATTACGTTACAATGGTAATTGTAAGTATGTTGTCAAGATGATATGCTTTGCTTGATGACATGCAGCCAGGTGACCTGGAATGATCTGTAACAGAGTGTATGACCACTACGAATGTATGAAGCTCTGTATTTACCCTGGATGTGGAATGAGTTATGCAAGCAGTCATATGAACTATAAGCAGAGAATGATAAAAAGCAACACTTCTCATGCTCATATTGGATCAGTCACAAAAAGTACAAGAATGGCAGTTATCACAGTAAGGAAAGAAACACAGACACAAAGAAAATGTAGGGAAGAACTTCATCAGCAAGGACACCTTGGAATGACTAGTCAAAAAACATACCAGTGAAGCTGTACTTTAGTCACAGATGAAGAGGTATCATAAATGCTGAACATAAATAAAGACTGGTTTAACTGCTTCAAGTAAATCTCTAAGTTGGACTGTAATGTCTATATTATTCGTATGTTCCCGGTTCCAAAATCAGAAGTGAAACATGATTTATGTGGATAAGCATAGCACCTCTCAAAGCATGTAACTAATTGAAAAGAACACAGGTTTAGCTGTGATCAAGTGTGTTACAACTGATGCATAACTGTTAAGAAAGGTAACAGATATTATTGCACTCCAGTTCACTAATTCTGAACTCCCAAATGCTTCTACTTTGTATGCATTTTAACATAAGACATCAAAGGCCTGATTCACTTGCCCACATACAGGCTTCTTGTTCCTTTTAAGATGCCCAGACATACCTGAAACATCCACAAGGAATGATGCAGGACTTAAGGGAGACCTGTGTATTACTGGAGTGTCAGCTGGAGGCCATGGTGGACACCATAGGGCACACCAAATCCCGTAGGTACCCATATGTAAGCAACACAAATGAGTCTTAAACCATAGATATCCAGAGGAATTTGCTCAGAAAACACTTGGCACAGGAGAACCCTCAGACAAAAAGGGAAAATCAGCCATAGAAGTCTGCGTAGATATCCGAGATGTAGAGACAAGCCTTAATCAAAGAACGACGTATAACTGTGATTTTTGGCAAACAGCCTAGAGAAGCCAAAATGGACACAGAACTGTAACAGTCACCAGGTGTTTGCCACAGCCCAGAAATACAGACTTCGGCAAGATTACTGCTGTCAGAAAAGAGAAGGGAAGATACATCACCTGGTTTACGTTCTGGGATTGAAGCCAGTGAATGGACTTCACAAACTTATCATCTCGATATTGTACGTATAGGAAAACTTATTTAGACTTTGGTATTTGGCTGACATCCCTGTTCTTTTTTAAATTAGAGCTACAAGGTCACCTTATGAAAGAGCTGGAGAATTCCTCTGATTAGCTAGTCCAGCACAAGCCTGGTGCAGCACATGTGATGTGTAGGGGCCTGATGTTTAGCATGGATTTGGCTATTGCCAGAGTGAAGGTAAGCATGACCTTGATATTCTGGTCTTCAGGACATGAAGAACAGGCACTGAGGAGCTTCAAGAACAACATGGCTCTTTTATCACCAGTACTTACCTGGCAAGGCTGAGCCCAAAGTCACCTTTGTACTTCCATCAGTCCTTGCATTGAGGTTAACTTGGGGAATAGTTGAATTAATCAGAAGGCCTGTTTCCCACAGTCATTTCTTTGAGTTCTCCTTTCACTTATGCTGTGGCCAGTTAGTAAGTAAAACCGCCTCCTGCTGCCACTGATAATATCACTCTGAGCTTTCCTTCTACAGGCTTCCTCTTCATGTTCTGTATCCACGTCAGTCTCTGGTCCTCCAAAGAGGGTTTTGTTAGATCTGAAAGGCTGCAACTGAGCTGTGCTGAGCACCGTAACTCCCAATGAAATGGCAGCTGCAGATGTGCAGTCCCAGGGCATGAGACCCTTCTTGTTTGGGAGGGCAGACATCATTGTGACACAGGAATTTTTCTTGTGGGGCAGGGCACTAAACATGCCCATGGCACTTTGCAGACAAGAGTGAATATCTGTCCTAACACAGAGTTGTCATTTCAAAGCTGGTTCAGAATTACAGATATAAAGAAAAAGCGACCAATCCCACAAAATTGCTATATTTGCATTTTTTTCTCTTTTAACTTGCACACAGCTGAACCGAATTATTTTATGTCCAGTAAAAGTCCTCTCCCAAAAACGTGCTGGCTGTTTCCTTTCGTATCAATTTTTTCCGTATGCCTTATGAACTTTTGAAAATGCAGGGTGAATAATTGCATTGTTGATAAAAATATAACATAAGTAGTGGAGACTGCTGCACTAATGAAGAAAGAAAGAAACATTTTTTTGGAGTCAGAAAGCCTGGGGCAAATCAAAATCCTTTTGGAAACTTCAGTGGTAGTTTTGCTTGAGTGCAGATTATGGACTCATGAGCTCTGTGAGTGGACAGGCATGCCCATATAATCTTTACTACATGTGCATATTATTTAATAGGATGATTTCAAACAAAATTCCCAGGCTGGAAAATCATTGTCTTGAATGGATCTGAGGTCCTAGCTTAGATCAAAATCCTCCCTTTGCTGCTTTGGGAACTGTTCAAAAGCTTTGGAGGAAGTTTCCCAGTTTCTGTAGTGTACATGTACAAGGAGAAAACGATATTAACAGGGGTCCCTAAGCATCTCACCTACTGTCTGGGATTTGGAGTCCACGACAAACAACGTTATGCCTTATGTCTACAGTCTCTTCAGGTGAAGCTTAGGTGGGATGGGTGACTTTCTTCATGTGGAAGAAGAGGAACGCATGGATTCAGAAAACTGGTAAGAGGGATGGCAGTCTTCCTAATATCCCACAATATATTTTTTGTAAGTAACAAATTCCTTTCTACTAAAAAAAAAATAGTTGAACCAATTTAATAACATGTTCAATTGAAAAAAATTGTTAAGAGGAGGAAACCTTTTGGGTCCCAATTACTGTTAATTTGTAATCCAGTGAGGTCAAGTACCTGATTAAATATTTATATAGGAGAAAGGTCATAGTCTTTTGTGATCTTCTTTGCCCTGTGTTAATTTTTCGTCAGATGCAATGAGTTCCTTTTGGAGAACACTTTATCAGAGAAAGTAAGCCTTGCTCTTGGCCTCAGAAAAGGCAACTGTTGGGTTTTGATGTCAAGCAGCTGAAATCAATCTCTTGCAGTTAGGTACAATTTTAGCTCAAGTTTTTCCAAAGCAGTTTAGTGATTTTAGGTTTCTCAGCATTTGAATGCTCATCTTGAGACCTTTGAGAATCACTAGACTTTAAGGAAATGAAGAGTACCTGATCTCTGGGAGTTGGGTTACTTTAAAAAGGTCTCTGCTGGACATGCGTATGTCACACGGAAGCCTTCCAGAATCACTAGTCACTTTTGAAAATCTTGCACTCAAAGGACACAAAACTGTATTGGTTTTGTATCTATTGTAATTTGTTTTGTAATTTAAAACCCCCCAAGAGGCATGCCATATCAGGCTCAGGGGTGCCTGATGAGGAGATGAGTATCTAGGTGGAACTCAGGCAAAACCAACTGGAACCAGCGGAGATTTGCCAGAGTTTGCAGTTTGCCCACTATGTGTACAGAGGGGCAAACCACCCTGTCTGCTTCTCCAGCTGGAGTGATGGGGCAGATGCAGCTCAGCCAAAGCCTCTCTCTGAAACACTTCCCTTGCTATGGCGCTGCACGGGCCAGCACACTCACTGCAGTCAGGATGTGGGGCCTTGGACGTCCTCTCAGGGTGAGCTCAGCATCTTCTAGGGAGTGGTTAGGTGCCCCAGGTGCTCTGTGAGGTTGTCTCTCTGCCAGTGGCAGCCTTTGGCACCCTGACGTGGGACGTAGCTTCAGTGGAAAACCTATTTTGTCATTCTCATATTAAAATTAATATCTCTTTCTGCACACTTTTTTGCTTTTTTTTGGGGGGGGGCGTGTGTGTTTTTTCATGTTTAGCTTGATATGTTTTAATTCTTATCTTTTACTACATTGTAATTTTCTATGTATCTCTCTGTTAATGCTGTACACACACACACATATTAGAAAAATACATTCAATCAAAGGTTCTACACCATGCAAATGTATTAGCTAACTTGGAAACCACAGGAAGCATTTAGGTGCAGAAGGATGGCAATAACTATAGTTTCTAGGGGTGGTTCATTTGCCATAACCACTTACATCATGTATCATCCAAATAAAACCTGGGAGTATGAGACAGTTATGAGGTTTTGCATTTACATTGCAGTTTTTTAGCTGGGGAATATCTACATGGAGTAATTTATAGGAGTGCCACTGAAGATGTAACACTCCTGTAATGACATGCAGTCAAGGGCATCACTCCTTTGCCTATTCTGTGCTCAATGAGAGGGGAGCAGGACCCTGAGTGCAAGAAGTGTCCCTCCAGAAGTGTGCTGCCTTCTACCATCCTGGTCCTTTGAACTTTCAGAACAACTTAAAGGTTATTTTCATTGCATTGGACAGCATTTACTTTCTTTTAATTGTGCTCAAAATAAAATCTTAGGACTGTATTTGGAGACATTTCCCTACTGTGTGCATTTTCCTCACTGCCAACCATTGGTTTAACTCAGTTGGACAAAAAATTGTCTTTAAGCCATTAAATGTCATACAGCAGTATAAGAAAGTAAAAGAAAAATCACATTTTCAATTTGATTTTGTAATCTTCATTCTGAAATCTTCAGGGATACCCCATCTTTTACAAAGTGTCAGTTTGTTCATATAGCTGTGTTCTTTTTAAATGAAAAAAATGAAAGCAAACAAATATCTCGTTATATTTGTTATGTTAAACAAATGATTGCACAGACCCCAAGTTCTGCTCCCGGTTACAGGAGTGCAAATCCCGTGAAACCAATGAAACCGATCCAGGGAATTCAGTGATCCTTTTCTGGATTAATACTATTGGAATGCCCCAGTTGGGTAGAACTTGGACTGGTAACTATGCTTTATTATACTGTTATTTTTTCCTTTGTAACCCATAATTACTTATTGGCTGAATTAAATGTCTTTGGCCTGTGGACACTGAGTAATACTGGGAGAAAGATATGACTTCCACCTATTTGCAGTAACTTTTTTTCCCCTTGTTGAGGTGTAGTCCCACTGCTAACACCCTGGAGATTGAAGGTGACGCAGACAAAGCAGGTAACTGTATCCTTAGGAGGGTAGTGTCCCTACTACGCTGCTCTTTCATAAAGAATAATTGTAGGATTAACAGAATATTTGCTGTCATAATGCTATATGTTTTCCTTGCTTGTGAGGTTTGAAATGTGGGCTGTTGGGAGTAGTGGTTATCTGTTATTCCCTGATTAAATAATATTGAGTAGAGTGGGACGGTGATCTTGTTTGGCTACTAGTAGGCAGAATTTTCTAATCTGATATTAAACAGTCAAACATGAATTGGTTAATCTAGGCTCCCATTTTACTCAGTGGGCAGAATTAAGCACTTAAGAATGAGTTTATTTTAAATTTGAATGTTTTAGTGCAGAGAGAAAACTCTTGCTGTAAGAAAGTATATCTGTTCTTTTCCCAGAACATGCAGAGTTGAAGGCCAGGAAGTGATCATCTTGTCTAGCCTTCTGTATTATCACAGACCATTACATATCCCAAATTACATATATAGAACACAAATAACTTGTACTTCGGTGAAATAATATCTTCAGAAAGGAGACCAGTCTTACATGGAAACAGCCAAGAAATGTGAAAAACCTACCATTTCTAGTGGTATAGAGTTCCCAAGCTTAATCGCCGTCTTGCGGCATTAAAACCAGATACATTTATTCTGATCGGAATTGTCTGGCTTCAGCTTCTCAGCCTTTGGGTTATTGCTATACCTCTCTCTTCTAGAATTTTACACAGTATTTGCTACCTGAGAAGGTGTTTACATACTGAAATCATGTCACCTCTCAGTCTTGCTTCAATAAAATAAATATACTGAGCTGCTGGAGTATCTCAGTGTAAAGCATTTTCTCTAGCTCTTGGGATGCTTTCTTCACATTTTCTGTTTTTTCCACTTCGTTCTTAGAGTATGGACACTACATCTGCTCACCAGTGTCATATACCACCTCCCTCCCTTGTTCCTGCCTCCTCTGTTTAAGCATGCAAGGGCTATGCTTTTTTGCCACTGTAAGACACTTTGAGTTCCTGTTGAGCTGCAGTCACACTAGGGTTTGTTTATTTTAATTTATCTGCAGACATTTCTGTGTAATATTCCATAATTGCATGGTAAATTATGACCTTAAAACTGCAGGGTAATTGCCTGCTAGAGTATTCTATGTAATGTATGAGGTCCAATAGTTTTCACTACACTCCCAGCAGAAAGAGCTTGAACAGTGGATATACAATGACATTTTTCCAAAATCTATCAAATCTGGGTATTAACACAGTGACAGACTTCTGCAGAGTGACACTAGCCAAATAATTTGACTCACCATGTTGCATTAGATTTTTGTGCATGTCAACAGTCTGTGTTGTGATGAGCCAAAACACTAAGGGAAACAGTGCTCTTCCAAAAATGACAATTTAAGCCCATTTTAATTTTGTTACTTCACTAAGCTTAAGGGTTGGCAGCTGAGAATCCAGCTCACCCCCTCAATAACACTGTTGCTTTCAGCCAAGGAATTTGCAGTATGTTTTAATGGAGTAAATTAATTACATAGTAAAGAACTTGGTGGCTTTGGAAGCCAAACTGCAGACTCCTTAGAAGAGAGCACACTTTCTAAAATAGAATATTACAGAGCACATTCTTATTCTTAAGTGCAGAAAATACCAGCTTGGATTCAGGATTACGGGTTGGTAAACTGCATTTTCCTACTCGTATTCTAACCTAAGTAAGGATTTCCTACTGTCATTTTCAAATTTCTCACTAGTATTTTCTTTTTTTCTTTTTTTTTTTTTTTTTTAACTAGTGCAGTTTGGAAGAGAGAAATAGCATGCTTGCCCACTGTCTCATAACATCTGCATTACTAGAACTGGATTAGGAGATACAGGAAGTCCTTGATCCAACAGAACCCTAAACTTGAAGAAAGCTTAGACTGTAAGCTGGTAGGGACAGGGCTGTTTTGCTGGTGTTCATACAGTGCCTTTCACAGTGGCATTCTTGCCCATGACAAAAAGCTCCCAGGTGCAGTAATAAAACGGAAAAAATATGCAAATAGTCTCCTTGAAGATCCAGTGCTTTGACGGATCAGGGCCACAACTCAGTGGATGAATGATGTTGGCTCACAGCAGCTGAACAAGCCCTATTGTTTTAGGAAGCTGTCATCTTGTGCTCCAAATTCTAATCCTTCATTAAAAATAGCCTCTAGCATATAATTGCAAAAATAGCCTTCCCCACTTGGACTGACAGCAAATTGATGCCGTGTTGCCTCTAGCTTCTGTAATAACTGGAGACAGCAGCTCAGAATGGCCTATATTCACTCCTTTCACTTCAATATCTTGTTGACTCTGAAGCCTAATGATGGCTGTCTCAGAGTTCATGCTATTATTTAACTTACGATCAAATATGCAAGAAACAAGAAGAAAAATGATCAACAGGGGTTAGTGTCTTTAGACATGTGATTGTTGTTCTCCATGTGATCCTTTTCCTCAAACATGATCCTCTGTTTCTTGCCAGGCAAAAGCCACTGTCTTCCTCTCCATGATGAATTCTGTATTTCATAAAAACCATATTCGTTACTATGGAGGGTGTTGGAACTTGTTCTTAAACAGTCACACTTTTTTGGTTCCTCTGGGTTTTTTTATACTCATAAGAATGTAACTTTGCATAATTGCTATTTTATTATGTTTACAATTAAAAGAGATACATGTTTGTTCAGAGTGGCTCAAGTTTAAGTTCCCTAGCTTGTCTTTGAACTGGAAAAGTGCATAGCATGCTCATGTGAACTACTCATGTTTTCCCCCTTTCAATTTGTGGATGAAAGACTCATGGAATGAACTGAGTAAAATAAATAAATAAAGAAAAAATATCCAAGACAAGACCAACTGTACCACAGCCAACTGAGAACATTTTTTTTTTCAACATCTGGTAAAAAACATCTGTGGCATTGGACTAAGAGCAGGTGCAGCATTCAGGAACAAGGATATTTGAGATGCAGATGGACAATGTGTGTAAAGTGTTCAGGGAAAACTTTTGAGAATCTGGCAGTTAAAATAACATAGTCCAAGGTAGCTCAGGGAATTAAAGGATGATCTTTTCCTGAGGCTCAGACTTAAATTTTTGCTGTTGAGTATGTGTGAATGAAGGGGAGGTTTTGAAATTTGGATAAGACCTAAGATGGTCTAAAGAAAATATTTTCATTTGGAACACTGGAACTAAAGCCAGTTACTGTCCCTATACAAATCTTTTATCTATCCAGAATCTTTTAAACAATCCACCAGTCCCGTGAAAATGCACTCTTATAAACAAAGAATATGTGTGAGACTGTGAAAAATTGTCATACTGTGGCAACAATTTGCTCTTTCTCTGTCATAGTTTGAAGATGAAGTGTGCTAACAAGAAAACTGAATTAATGTTAGACTTCTGTGAGAATATCTTTATAAACCACCTTGAGGAATATACAAGAGAAACCATTTGAGTATGAAACTCTTAGTTTTTCTGTCTCTTGTGAAATCCTCTTGGTGTTTGTTAATTTGCTAAAGACATTCCAGAATGAAGTCTTCTGTGACACAGCTGGTACCAGGAGCTGTATAAATCCTGCAATGTCACAGAATGGCACATTCAATGATATCTTCTGCAAACCAGAAAATGCTGGTTAATTTCAAAGGTAAGACGAGAAAGAAAGATTTTTTTTTTTTAAAGATAAATGCTTTTTGCTGAATACTTCTCGCCACTCAAAAAGTCTAGTTACTTGAGGCAAACAGAATGTAATCTGGGGAGTAAGGCAGTTTTTCTGTCACCTCTGCAAGGTTCTGTAACAACAGAATTTTTCCCTGATGTGATGAAGACTATTAATTGAAATATTTCAGAATATTCAAAATGTTTCCCATTTGCTGTAGTGGAAGTACAAGGAAAAATACCTAAGGATGCAAAGGAGATTAAAATACCTATTACCATAGAATTTGTTTCATGTGGTTCAGAGTTTATTTTGCCAAAGCACTTTTGTGAGATTCTGAAATTCTTCTTTGCAGGTGGATTTTGAGTTGCCCTATTTATAACAACGAATGATTATTTTACTTGTGAATTTCTGTTCACCAGAGTGATAATAAACATACACTCTGCTTTCCTGCCTCTACAGAGCTGGAGGCGGGTTTTCACCTTGTCCTAGTTAGACCAGTCATTGATACAGTGTAGAGGCAATCATTAAATACAGCTGTATAGTTTGTCTTACTCTCTCCTTCAAAATGTATCTGTGAGACCCTATAGTTTTAACTGTATCAGGCTCTTCTTAGCAAGTAAAGAAATGCCAGAGGAGATTGTCTATATGCATAATGACATTTTCAAAAATCAAGTTGCCCCCTTAAACATGTCTGACAAAGTAAGCGTTAATTACCTGACTTAATGTAGCTTCGTTGATCTGTTTATCAGACAGATATTTTGTATATCATGCGTGTCTTTTATTATTGCTGCATGTCAAACCGAGGTGGGATTTGCCTGAATTTTTGAAGACTTGTTCCAAAAGAACATAGCTAAAGTTTGCAAGAGAATTATTTTTGTAATATTTCCCCAGAAGGCTGGCTTGTCAGCCTTATCAAGGCGCTTTATGCTCTCTCTTATAATGTAATATTTAATACCTTTGTTTTTTTTGCATTTGGTTTCCTTGGTACCATTACGGTAGGACAGGAAAAAAAGCAGATACAAAAGTATAAGTGTTGCTTTGGCAATTAATCTGCCGAACTATACACAACCAGCTGGATAACTAAAGAGTAGAGCTCCAATTCTGCAGGCAGCCCCCAGAGCACTTCTCATCCTTCATGTGGGTAATTCCACCCATGTGTTCTCACTGAGCAAGAAAACATTTTCCAGTTCGTTGCATAGGGAAGCATGACATAGCAGAAGCGAGGTTTACTGTGGCAATTTCTCCCCTTGTTTTGACAGTCTAAGGCATTTGAAGGGGTAGGGCTCAAACGTGAGGGTGTGTATGCCCAAGGGAGGCAGCCTAACAATTCCAAATGCATGGGGTCTCTGGTTTGGGCTTACTGTAGCCTTTAGCAGCCTGCTCAAGTAACTTAAAAAATAACATTTCATTTCTGTGGTTGCTTGGAGATGTTGCATTCCGCCCCTATCCTGAGATTTTGGATTGCTAGATGTAGTGCAGACTGCAGGAGGGCTTATCAGAACCGATGTTACCAGAAGCTGAGAGAGTATAATTCACGTTCCCAAAATACAAGGAATTAAAACAGAACATTGTCAGGTGTGGGAGCTTATGTCCTGGTTATTTTCAACTTCAGTGAGAGGTTCTCATCCTGAATTTACAGATGGTGAATTCAGATTTCCACCTCCAGCAACACTAAAATGTAGACCTTCCCTCTCCATGCTCATTCCCTTTGGCAGTCCACTGGAGCTTCACTGAGTCTCAGCGGCATCCTCTATAAACTGGGAATGTGCTTCACTCAGTCTTTTGCCAGCTCCTTCATTTTTCCTTCTTCTGAAACTTCTGAATCTAGCCCAGTAATGCTGCTCCAAAAAGGCATTCCAGTCCAATTTCTATCTCCTATTTTATTTATTTTCTCCTCAAACATGCTCGCTCTCTATTTCTTCAGTTTATTCCCCACAGGGAAGTATAAGGGACTCCTCTTTCCTTTTTTTAACCTCATTTTTATTCTTTGGTCACTTTCCACCACAATGGTCATCTCTACTAGAAGCAACATCTCTTGAGTAGAAAAAAAGAGACAGGCCTTTTAAATAAGTCAGTCCTTGTTAAGAAGAAGTAGGAGATGACAGCTATTTTCAGACAGAATCCTGGAAGGAAAGCCAGGCATTCTGTGTTGATTTCAAAGCCCTTTGTTACCAGAGAACATTTTTTCACATTCCCAAATGCCAGTCCTCTTAGTAGCATTCTACGTCAAATCCAAACAGTATTTTGAAACGCCCTTCATTTTTTATAAATTAGCATAGATATGTTAATATGACTGTGAAACTTTTCATAATGCACAAGTCTTTTCATTAATTTAACTGCTGCCACCTTTTCTGAGTCCATTTGAACTTTGTCATAGGTCCTACAGAACTAATTTCATCCAACCAAAGCTGGCACAAGCTGCATCCGGGTTTATGTTTACTTGCTCTGGCTTACTGTCATGGGCGTGTGGATCATTTTCAGCCCTAAGAAGCAACCTGTACTGAATTTGTTATGAATGTGAGATCTGATACTTCAGAACATGTTGGGTTGTATGGCAAACTGAAAAAGCAGTAACTACCCAATGACACTCTAGGGTAAAAAAAACAGATAGAAAACAAGCATTTTACCTTCAACTCCTGTCAAAGAAAATAGTGCTGAACATCTGCCTGAAGTACATAAGAACTGCTTGTGTTTTCCTTGTCTTACAGAAACAGTCCTGGATTTTATTTTTATTATTTAAAACAGAGCTAGTGAGGCCATGTATACAGTGAGATTTGTTCACCTAGTAGGCATTGGCATTTGTCTCCCAAATCAGGTGCACTCATTAGCCATGTTCTCAGAGGTGCTAAGCACCTGAAAACTGCAGTGTTTAGGGTGCAAGTTACTAACCAGCCCTGAAAACTGAGTTGCAAGAGATAGACACTTTTCTTTCTTACCAGCATTTGTTTCACTAAGCAGTTTCTGTCCATATATGCTCTGCACAGGGAAACTTTTGTAGTATTTGCAACATGGTTTCAGAAATGGTTTTGTGATTTGTGGCTTCCAGAAAAACATATTCCAATAAAACAGCTTTGACACTTGCTTCACCTGGTTACTCAAAATATTAACATCTCTGTTGAGTGAAGGTATGGCAAGCACATCGAGGACATAGTAATCTTGGGCACTTCCTCTTTCATCACAGACAACTGACACAAAATTGTTCCAGCTAATTTCTTTTTTCCCCCGGCAACATGGTAATCAAAGACTTTAGGGAGATACTCAGTACGCAACCATTGAGATGTTGGCATGACCCCAGGAGATTTTAGGTTTGCTTCAAGGTAGTAATACAGACTTGGGTTATCAAGATCACTGAGTGCCACATTAACACATGTAAATGCTCCCACCATATAGAAAAAAAAAAAAGGACTCACTGAATTGTTTTGGTCCTGAACAGTTACCTGTTTTCCTTTGGGGCAGGTGGGAACAAAATCAGGTTCTCCCCTCACGATGGGCCCTGTGGCTCTGGCATGGCTGATGGCGGGCAGCCTTTCCTCCAGGACAGGGGTGCTGGCACACCCCGTGCGCAAAACGCCGCCACCAGAAACAGTAAACGGCATTTTGTAGGGAAAAGACTGAAACTGGTTGGAAATGTTTCTTGATTTTGTGCCTGTTTTTGTCTGCCTCAGCCCGGCGTGTACAGTGACTCTGGCTTTAAGGCCTGTCCCTTTCTCAGGCACCTGCCTGCCCTGAGGGCAACTGACCCTTTTGGAAACCGGGAAACAAGAAAAAACCCAAGAGCTTCCCCTGTTTCTCCCCTCTTCCTGCCTGACAAAAGAGTACTTCAGGCATCTGTAGGAGTGGTGGCATTGCATTCTGCACTTCTTACAGAGTTGAGGGTGTCTGTCCTCCCTAAAGTCTGCGGCTGTTTCTTGTACCCTTCACACCCACCCTGGGTGAGGGTGCTCCCTCAGGCAGTGGCAACATGGAGGGCCCTTTGCCCAGTGGAGGAAAGAGCTCTGGGGAAGGACTAGAGTAGTTTCTCTTCAAGGGTTTCAGGCCTCCTCTCTCATGTACTCCCTGGGGATCTTCCCCTCTGTTCCCCAGGGCTGGGAAGGGTGAGGTAGCCCAAGGGTCGGCTGGGTCCTGTCCAGCCAGAGCTGTCCAGGCGTAGCGGGAGGTGTGGGGAGAGCTGGGCCCATGAGGCAGTATGCTGGTGGCTTCTGGTACCTTCCTGACAGTGTCACCCTAGTGGGTCAGTACAAATACACAAAAAAGGGGCTTACAAGGCCAAACCCATTGGGTTCAGTGTTGCTGCGGGGCAGTGCTGGGAAGTGCACAATAGTCCTGCCTGGTTTTGGAAGGCGTCACCTCCTGGAGCGAGCGGCCATCCCTGTCGGAGGGCCTGACAGTGCTCCTGGCCGGACCCTCGGTGGCACCGGGGCAGGCGGCGACCGGTGACTGAGGGGGAAATGGTGGGGAAGGCGGAGGGACAGGACACGATGTGGGGCAGGACGTGGGAGCCCTCACGCGCTCCTTGGCCGGCCAGTTACGCCTGTCTCTGGTTAGGACCGTCTGGATAACACAAGTGCCGGATGAGCAAACACTTACAGATTTCCTCAGGATTTAAGGGTTAGTTAAACAGGCCTCTCTGAAACCAAAAAAAAAAAAAAAAGGAAAAGTTTTCTCACTTTTTTGATACAGTACTTCTGTTATCATGGTATTAATAATTTCGAGGACACTGTGGGAGACTGTACTAAGCTGTTGCCGTGTCAATTACACAGAGCTATATTTTTGTGCTCATTATTATTCTTGGATGTCTCTAATTTACATCTAAATGCACTGACTAATTTTGATTCAATCATGTCAAAAATGATAGGTCATGTGTGGGAGGAGATGACAGTCCTACCATCAGGAATTGCCAGAATGTGAATTCCTCGGGGCAATGATTTAATGCCCAAGTCAAGCAGTGCTGTCAGAATTGGAGGCCAAATTATGACACATTATGCTGTACTATGGACTTGCACATACAATACATATGAAAAAAGTGACTGAGATTGGAGTTATTAAACTATACTTTAACCGCTGCTACATTTTCCTTCTCACTCTCACTCTCCCCTCCTCTGCCATCTTTTCCCCCCCACCACTCACTGCATTTGTTCAGAGGTACTAATAATGGTACAGAAATCTCTTCTGTAACAACCAACATCCCAGGCCATTCGGAACAGCAGCCTGTGATTAAAGTGGGTGATAAAATAATGGCACTTGATGTACATTTCTGCTTAGCCTTTCTTTAAATCATTTCCATTTTTTTAGCAAGCTACATGTCAGCTAGATGTTCTGTGAAAGGGTAGGGCCTATTCATTCTATTGTGCTTTTTTCCCAGGATTTTTTTTTTTTTAAAGGAATCCACTGTCTCTGCATAAACCTGCTGAATAACCTTCAGCAGCTCCCAATCAATCCACGGGAGCCGATTTGCATATTGGATAACTCATCCTAATTATTGCATCTTATTTGCCTTTTTTTAGCTTAAGGGGATTTATCTGTCAGAAGTGAGGGTTTTTTTTTAAAGGATGTTTGTTTTTCTACCTGGCCTTTTAATACCGGGGGAGAAGCTGCAGAGCTGTTTACCATGAACGCTGTATGCACAATTGACTGCATATTCTTGTTCAATCAGTGCTGCAACTAATGTCTTAAAATTCTTGGTTAAAGTCACTGTGAAGCTGTTGAATTTGATAATCTTGTATTTTCATACTACAATTATATGTTCATTTATTGTAGTCTTAAAATAATGCCATAAGATACTATGATTTAATTGTTAGCTGAGACAAAATAATTGTAGTTTTTCAACTATATAGAATGACTTTAAAAAAACCCCTTGAGATTTCAAATCACATGTGTGTGAAGTTGTGATAATTGATTTTATTGGCACAGGAGTGAAAAATTTTTACCATGCACATCTCAGTTTTGGAATGTTTAAATTAAATCCTTAGTCTTTTTTGAGGTATTGGAGATGAGCAAAGGGGAAGTTTTTGTGTACTGTAACAAATATAACATTTTAAGCATTGCTTGAGAACCAGGGTCTAAGAAAAGGGGCTGGCATTTAAGCTGATAAACTGAGAATGGGCACTGGGAGGAAGGGCCATTGCTCAATTTGGAAAAGATTGGTTTGATTGTCACCAGAGTTGGTTTGTTTGAATGAAGTGCAGTGACATTTTCAGAGAAGGTGTGGAATCCTGTTTATAAATCTTGAGGCTTAACGTTCACAAAGCGCCAAATCCTGAGAAGTAAGTCTCTTCCCAAGCAGATCTGTCTTGCTGCAGACAGGTGGCTTGTGTCATTCTTTCCTTTCCACCCTGGGATCATTAAAATTCATGGTGTCTCAACTTTCTGAGTCGGGCTGGGGCTGAATGCCACCCTGGGGACTATCTCCATGTCCAATATGGCTGTGGCCACTCATGGCTCCAAATACCCGACCATGTGCTGGAAGCGTAAGAGTTTTCCAAATGGCTTTTGTGCCCTGTATGCTGTCCGAACAAGTGTTCCTGATCTCCTTTGAGGCCACTGGGAAAAAAGGCAGCAGGATGGATGGACTGCATGGGCCAGATCTGCCAGCTGGATTGGTCAACCCAATTTACATCATTGCAATGCAAGTGACAATTGGTGTTGCTCTAGGAGGAGGGTGTGTTACACCTGCTCTTATGGAGGTAAGATGAGTGCCCAATGTGCTAAACAGCACAGAAAGGTCCCTCTGTCTTCTGGGAGAGTTCTCAGGCGGTTGGGATGGTTCCCAAAGTCTCAGGATTTTTTTGATGTGGTTGTTGATGTCTGTGCCAAAGCTGCAATGCTGGATGCTCCAAAGGGTAGTACAGACAGCAGCAGAAATGAAAAATCCAATCTAATCAAGTTCCTTTTTCTCAGGGGCCGCTTTGGGGAAAGAGGAGTAGAATTTGTCAGGACTTGGAAGGAAATGAGCGAAAGGTTGTACAGATTGGATCGGATGTTGGGATTGTAAGAGGCAACAAGGAGAGTCTACAGATCTTATTTCACTTCTGCAGGCACGCAATCGAAATTCCTCCTTGCACTGACATGGAGTAGAAACGATCTGCAGCCAACTGGATTTCATACTTCAGTCTGCATTTCCCTGAATGTGGAGAGTTCCTATCCCTGATAATTAAACTTCAAAGCTAACACCCTATTAAATGAATAAAGCTATTATTTCAGTCTGTTTGGCCACAGAGTCAGCTGGTTGACATAGTGAAGGCATTAAAGAGGGCTATAAACTTCACTGTTTTTCAAACAAAAGCAATGTTTTAGAAAATGCAGCAAAATCATCAGGAATACCTTAATCTCACGATGTCTGCAGATTTTTCTGTGTGCCGGAATGTGTCTTCTCAGTGCTTAGGAAAAACATGAACTAAGCCAGTTTTTCTGACTTCTGCTGGTCATAGGCTTGCTGAAAAGCCAGGACTAGCAGCCTCATTTCAGTTGGCAGAGGGAAAGTGAACAGCTGACAGGGGCCATACCTGGAAAGGCATTTTTTCCTTGTAGTTCAGTCGCAGACTCCCAAAGATGGAAAGAATGGAAGCTTGCTGGGTAAAACAGAAAGCCATAGCTCAGCAAGCTATCTTGCCATTTTGCTGGTACCTGAAAGAAATGTAGTTTTATATCAGACCCATGTCAGCTTGCACAGTTTTGTACAAAATTATTTTTGGACTTCTGTTTGTGGTATTACATAAAAAAGCCAATTCCTCCTTTTGGATTTCTGAGATCTGGAAACCAGTAATATTTTGCATATGGAACCGTGTCAAGTGTTTGTCATTCCATTTTTTGCCAATCAGCTTAATCCCATTAGTTCCTGATTTTCCTGGAAATTTTATGGTTTTTTTCCATATAAAATTTGCTCTGTTTCACAGGACAAAGTGAGACTTCTTAAGTAAGCCACTCACTGGCTTGCCTAACAGGGTTGTTTTTTCAAGATTAGGGTAGAGGTAGAGGAGGAGCCAGGATAGACCCAGAGATGCTGTTTGAATAGCCTGCAGCTTTATTAACACACCTGGGAACTATCCAGCAGTAACTTGTACAAAACAGACCATTCTTCCTTCCATAATCCGCTCCACCTGTTGGAGGGCTGCCATCAGGATGGCTAGCCAGTGTGGCCATTCTGGCTTGTTTTCTGGCCTTACTTTCCATGTGGTCAATAGAGCTGTGAAGAGATGATCAAACACCAGCCTCATTCAGCAGCTTCTCTGGACCCCTGACCCCTCTACCCCTTTGCTGGTTTCTGTTTGCCAGCCTGCTAAGTCTGTGATCTGCCTGCCCCACACTGGACTCTTTGCAAGTTCTAAAATACCGAGCATCGTTTTCCAAGCTCCCTTCTGTGTTTCTGAACTGCTGAAGTGACTTTCTTCAACTTGTCCCATCCGTGATCCCAGCCCAGTGACTCCCTGGCCAAATGGAGAGGGGAAGAAATTTTCCCTGGCCTGGAAGAATGTGACCTTTATTGAATATGCCTGCCCTAAGCTTTGTCTTTTCAAATGCACTGTAAGCTCATACCAACACGTACCTGTTTCCTTTCCCCATCTACGCATCTGTGAATTTGTTTTGTGCAAGACCAGAAGATGGCTGGATTATCTGTGCCAGGTACAACTAGTAGCATCACATTCTCTTCTCCCTTCTTTTCTGTCTTGCTGGGCTGAACTGGCTGGACTGACATGAAACTGTATTTCTGTTGTGTGTCAATATAAATAGTATTTGATTTACTCATGGCCTCTGATATGAACATAGTTGATTCTTCCACTTTAGGCATTTAAAAGTCCAGGTGGTCTATACTAGTCATTGAGCCTCTCTCCATAGTCAGCTGAGAGAGGGAAACACATTCAGAGGGCAAATCCCACAATCTTGGTGACATACTTGCCTGGCATGCGTTGCATTTTGTCCCTGATGTACAGTGGGCCAAACTGGCTAGATAAAGTTTGAGTAACACTGTGAAGAGTACTTGTGACAGAACAATAAAAGCTATTACCTTACTGAATTTTTGCTTAGGGAATGTTTCCATTCTGCCAGCTGGCCCAGGCTAGCACTTCTTACCTAAACATCTCTACAAGACAACATATAATAAAAATAGCTATGCAAAACAGACATTGAAAGGTGCTTAGAAAACCGTCTCATGCTGAGTAAGAAAAGAAGGACATTTCAGACATGCTTGGCCCTTTCCTTTCCTGGAATTTCTGTGCAGTGTGATAGCAATAATTCTTAGCAGTGGAATAATTTTTCAGCTATGGAGATATAAAAGTTACAGGATACAAATTTTTGTGAATTTTGCAAGCTATTTTTTGAAACCTCAGGATTAGCCAAATGTATCCTGAACTTGCAGAAGTTCTGTAACCTGACCCATAGGTACATTTTCAGTTGCAGCATCCACAGGACAGATTCTGACTGGGCAGGAAAGACTTTCTCTTAGTGTCCCCAGTCATGTTTCCTCTCTTCTCCCAATACAGCTACCAGCCACTGATATCAGCCAGTTTTTTCCATGCTGGCAACTGACCCAGAATGCCCTTTGCTGAAAGACAGAGGAAGAGTAAGGAGAGTTTGGCAGAGAGAGGTCGGAGCTGTCTTTGTGGTCTTTTCATAGCGTGGGAAGTCTCTAAGGAGGGAGGTGAATCTCACGGAAAGGAAGTCTAACCCTCAAAAAATGAGAAGAAATATGAAGGAAGGATACCAGCCAATGGAAAATCTCTGCTTGGATGTGGGAGTGGGAGGATGGTGGAGAAGCCAGCCACTGCTGGAAAAGGAAGTTTGTGAAATGGCTTGCACAGAAAGAGTGGCTCTTAGGAAAAGACTTGGAGGATGTGGGTTGCCTGCTGGTGGGAAAAGGGCGTGGAAGAATGGCACATCTAAGTCCCTGGCAGAGGACAGGTTCAATTTGCATTTGGTACTTTTCTTCTTACTCCTTTCCCTACCCATGTGGTGTGGAAAATCTATTTTCACTGGTGTCAAAAAACATTCAAAATTAAAGTCATTATGAGCAAAGGGGGAAAAAAAAGCAGATGTGAATACATGTGCTAATTAAATTGAATGGTCCAGCTACATCTTGGCACGGGTGCTTCTGAAGATTGGAATACAAAAATATTTCTTCAAAGTTATGTGTTTCTATACAGAAATCTTTCCTGTTTGGCATTATGGTAAGATGAGTTTATTATTCAGATTCCAACAAATGCTGTTTTCCAGATGTGACTTCACTAGTTACTCTGAGCTATTAAACTCTCAGTGCCCTCAGACTTGACACATATTTGACATATAAACACCATTACACAAATAAAATAGAAATTCCTCAGAAAACTGATCTAATAACATTGGAGTGATAAACCTTTAATGTTAGTTGAGGATAATATAAATTACCAACAGCAAATAACAGAGTTGGAAACTGTGTTAGCAGGATAATGCCTGTGGTGTAAAGAAACACAAACAAACAGAGTAAACAAAATATTGTGGCTGGAATTTGATTTGGCGAACTGTTCTGGTGGGTAACTGTATAAGGCTTTGCGCATGCATGTGTTTTTATGTGGGTGATGGTCACGTCATCTTGTTTTGAATAATCGGTAATTAAAGAAAGGCCTTCAAAATAGCTGATACGATTTACCAGCTTAGGGTGGACTCTGTTGGTTTCAGTCATAAACACGAGTCGAGGGCTTCCTTCGTATGGCTCACGCAGGGAGAACGGGGAACTGATTTAGCACTTTCTGCTTTCTTCCTGTTCTGCTTACACCTTTGTATGAAATGAGTAATGCTTTTGTTTCTTCTGCCTGACTTTGCTGAATGATTTACATTCAGGAAAAATGGTTCCCTGTGGAAATAACAGTTATTAATTTCCAGTACCAAGGCTAAAATAGCCTTGATACCATCATGATAAAGAACAGTGTGGTTAGAATCACTGTGGTATAGCATTCACTATGACTTTTTTAAATGTTAATTTGGTCTCTTAATTTGACCTCCTGTTAGGTACTTTATGAAATGAAGATAAAAATGGAAAGGGTAATACATTAGTGCTTAATCCACTTAATGAAATAGGATTTCCTTTGTGATTCCATACAAATTAGTGTATAACTGCAACTATTTTACCTGACATAATAATAGAGATGAAATTAATTCTCAGCTGTAAATCCTTGCGGTTAATTTTGAAATGGTCACTTTACCCCTGTGGATTAATGCATTTTACTATTGTCTGGGACACTCGGATTGTATTTTTACTTTGTGCTGTTTTCTACTTATGGCAGTTGTTTCCCTCCTGTGTCCGATACCCTACAGATGTGAAGATTGCTGTGGATTAATATATGCCAAGGACAAGGTTAATAATGGTACATTCCTCACACGGACTGTTTTGAGGTGGGTTGCCCAGGTCACTATGTTATTTCACTTTTTTTCTTTTCCTAAGTCAGGGCAAGCAATTAAGAGATGGAGGAAGATGGGAGGCTTTGGGTTCTGCAGTTCTTTCCCTTCTAGCCCCACAGAGGCACCTGAACATCTTTTAGTTTTCACGGTTTACAGTAAGACATCCAGGTTTGAAGGCTATGCCCTGTGGTTGTTAGCCATTGCCCCCTGAAGGGAGTCTTTCCATGATGCATGTATGATTATTGGCATCTCTACTGACACGTTGTGGATTGAATCAATGACGCCAAAAGCACACATGGCTGTGGCTTGAGCTAAACCTCTCTCACCCTGGGTGGTCATTGATTCTGTGGAGTCTGTGTAGGGGAAAGACCAGTAGCACACACACTACCGGGCCTTTGTGTTCAAGGACCTGTAGAGCATTAACCACTGTTAATCTTCCCTCATCAAATCCGTGCATTGCAGAGCAAAACAAGCAGACAGCAAATTGGCATTAGGGCAGACCGACTGTTTACGGGACAGGGATGCCATTTAAAAGGAATGAAATGTACTTGACCGTATCTGTTTGTCTGCGGTATTACATGTGTTTTGCTGAGGAGTTCATGAGGGCTTGGTGGAGTCAATTACTCCCTGGGCTGATTAAGATTTCTCCACAACTGTTTTGCACTCTTGCAGCCCCTGTGGAAACACTGGAATTACTCCTTATTAGTAGGCATGTGAGATGAGAATCAGCTCACTTCACCACCCCGGCTACAGGCAGCTGCTTTTAACACGAACATGCTTTCCCCTTCTGCCGGTGGATTTGACTTGTACCAACTCTGTACGTGGTTTTGGTTGCGTAATAAATTCCCAGTTATTTAGTACAGTGTTCTGCCTCTTTGTTTACATCAGCAGGACTTTTCCATTAAAGTACAACCTTGTATTCAGTTGGGACCAAGTAGTATCCCATGTGTACTGATTTTAGACCATTAAAATATTACACATTTTATATTTTTAAAAGGAACCACAGGAAATTCAATTCTTTCTTTCTTTAGGTTTCATTACTCCGATATCAGAAACCATATGTGGGTTTATACTCTGTTGTTTGTTGTAACATGTGGCTGAAAAATAATATAAAATTGGGACTTAATTGGACTAAATACTTGGCAGACAAGCTGCATCTGGTTTAAAGAAAACCCAAGCATCTTCCTTTCTGAAGACTTTGAGGCCTTGAGAATGGTAAATTGAGAAGGATTTAAAAAAATTGTTGAGCTGGTTAGGTAAGAGAGCCTACCAACCACGAGGTTTGGGGCCTGATTCTGATGTTACTTGCCTTGGTAAAAAACACATCGGTAGCTCCACTGGAGTCAGTGGCATTAACGCAGTATAAAACCCGTTAATGTGAGGTCAAGCTCTGGTCAGTTATTTGGAATTGAGAGGACTGTAGTCCAAGATCTGCAGTCCCTGCCTTTTGAAGTGTAATAGCTCAGTGCACCAGGCCCCAACAGCTTTATATGCTCTGCTGGGAAAAATCTGCTTCTGGCCTTTTAATTAATAGAAGAAGAAATTGGAAAGGAGTTCGTTTCACCTTGTAGGCTGACTGAAAGATAGGAGAGCTTGCAGCAGGCAGGCAAATCTTGCTGGTTGTAGACCAGTCATTGACACCTGGGTGAGACAAGGCTTGAGACATCTGAAGTGGGACATTGGCCCCACTTCAAGTCTTCCCTTGAAGTGTCCTGGGCTCACAGAAGATCTGCTTTTGCTTTGGTGAGGGTTGGGCCAAATCCCCGCAAATGGCAGGTGTCACCATCTGAGGGCAGAGGGTAGGCTGGAAGCAGGGAAAAGAGACAGTCAAGACAGGGGCAGGCCCAGGTGTTAGAGTAATGTAAAAGGAGGGGAAAAAAAAGGCAATAAGTACTTTTTAAAGTGTAACTTTCTATTGTTTGAAGTGGTGTGTAAATTAAATGTGAAATTCCATTGCCTGGAACCTCAGCTGGCTTCATCAAATATCAAACCAACAGGAATCATTAGGGAGAATGGCAAATTTAAGGGCTCTCCCTCTCTGTATAACCCACACTTTCCTTTAACACTATGTATGTCATTTCAGTTGCGTATGCAGCAAGCGTTGAAACGCAAGTGTGGTTGGGGCGAGAGCTAGACAGGCTGTTTCACTTCAGGAACATTTACTCCTTGCTTTCCATGGTGGCAGAGCATTCCCAGGCCTGCCTCCATGTTTCTCTGTGCTCCTGGCATTCAGGGTAAATGTCCTGAAGCTGCTTAAAATTAAACAAGTGAAAGTAGTTAGTGCTTGTATATGGTAATTCCCATCTGTGGAATGCAGTCACGCTTTTGTGAGGCAGAAGATGAGGGATGGAAAAATGAAGTGTTCTGCGTACAGTGAAACGGTAAGTTGGTAGCAGAGCCTGGAAAAAGGAAATTGGATCTTTGCATTGCCAGCCCTTTTCCTCCACAGCGTGGGCTCTCGGTATGGGCATTAATACCAACATTTGTATTTCCATGTCAGGTTTTTTCCCAATGAATATTTATCTACATATGGTTGTGGGAGGAGGGTAAGTGTAACCCTCATCTTCCCCAGGGTACTGCCTTTAACCATTCATGGGTACATTACAGACGAAGACAGAAGATTTGTGTGTCAGTAAGTTAATGGATTTCTTTATCACCCACTTGGGTTTCAACCTATCCCACTCAAAACTGATCATTTGCAACAAACATGCTGGCTCTGAAGGCTGTAAATTCTGAATGTTAATTCAGTGAGCTGTGATCCAAAAGGAAAACAAGGAATTAAATGGTAAATGACCAAGCAGAAGAGAGAACAAAAAACCTGACTGTAGCTGGGTTCAAGTCTAAATAGGAGACAGATTGTTGCCTGTTCTGTGACACCAAGGATAGAGTGTTTCTTAATCTATTTCTCTTGATTCCCATAAGGTACTTGGATTGTGTCAATTGTATTTTTGGAAGCAAAAAACCCACCCAACCAACCAACCAACCAATCCTTTTTTTCAGTGGGTAAGAGAAACAAAGAGAATCTTATCATATATAGAAAAACTTTTTGGGGTTTTAAGACCCAGTAAACCTAATTTTCTTTCCACTGGGTATAAATAAGTGCCACGAACTTCAGTGGACTCAGTAAGTGGAAGACCTTTTTGTTCTTTTTGGTTTGTTTGGAACTCACAACAGCTAACCAAGTTTTGTTTATGCTTACAGTGCTGCATATCAGGGCTACACTCAAGTGGAGCAATTGCCAAAAGCTGCAGATTGTCTGGGTTACTGTGTGTGCTTTGAAAAGCAGCTTGCTGTATCAAACAATAAAATGCCATAAAATGAGACACAGACTCCATCTCTAAAGCACCTTGTCAGAAGGGCAAAACAAAGAAATTCCCACGCTAGCAAGGTTTTTTTCTTCTCTTTTGCAAAGCTGAACCCTTGGAAAGGGAATATGCTCAAAGACCATAGACCATCTACTGAAGTTGCTGCTTGGGAAACTGCAGTTTACTTTATTGATTTTTCAGCTAGAAAATTGTTACCTTCTCACACTACCTGGTGGACATAAAGTTTATGTTGCTGGAATCAGGTGGCTGGGATCAATAACGATATGGTGAATGTAAGCTATTTTTGTGTAAGTTGGCCTTATAGACAGATGAGGCATGTAATGAAAACAAAAGGCAGAGAATTTGCTTGAAGTACAGGTGTTTAAAGGGATGCTAGACCTCAACCTGGATTCCTAGAAACTCTTTAGGAAGGCCATTTGCTTACAAAGGCAAGTGATTTTTGTTGAGCATACAAAGGGTGGCCAAGTCCTGAAATAGTGTCCTTGCTTGGGAATGGTGCATTAAAATGATTCTTCCTGTTTTTGAAGCTAAAACTTGTAATGAACATTAATTGCAAGCACTCTTGCATGCTTTGGCTCCAATTTAGTCTCCATCTAAATTAGCTAGAAATCTATGGGCTTGATTTATTGCATTTGCAACAGTCGCACTAAAGGAAGGTAATTCCTTCTGAAAATGCCACATGCAGGCAGGAACAGGAAACCAATTAGGAATCAGTGGATGATAAATGGGCATTTTTACCAGCAGTTTACTTAATATCCCCATTAAATAAGCCTCTTTGCATTTATCATTTCATTCTCCCTCAGTCTATAAGGTCCTTTAATTGCTGCCTAAACGAGCCCTGTGTTTCAGTCCAAATTTAATCTTGGATCGGGAGAGAGATATCCTTTCCAATGCTTGCCTGCCCAGCTGCCAAGAACTGTCAGAAATGATCACATAACTTCGCACATTTCTCACAGTCTCATTGGAGAAATGTAAGATTGACAGAAAAAAAATGCAGGCCGTATTTTTGCTTTAAATTGTAAACTATAGTGCGAGCAGCCCTTTTCCTCAGTTGCATTTCCTGTGTTTTTTTTTGAGTTGCACTAAAAATAGATGGAAGTTGTAATGTTGCCCTGTGCTTTTTTGTTTTGGAAAGTTACCTTCAGTGGAAGTAGATGTGTGGCAGAACTAATGAAGTGTTACAGAGTTTGTGCAGCAAACAATTACTGGCTGGCTGTGGCTGGGTGGATTGGTTACTGAACGTGTGATTTGTGGGTGGAACATGGCATCTCCAGGCTAAATGGCAGTCGAAAATGATAAAGAATCCCAGAGCAGTTGCCTTAACCTGCCTTTTTTTTTTTTTTTTTCTTTCCTGTGATGCTCAGATTTGGGGGTCTAGGATCTGGGCTCTTGAAAACAACAAATTAGTTGTGGTGTTTTTTTTGATTCTGATATTACAGAGGCCTTCTTCTGAGTGTGGAGCATAAGCAGATGCTTGCAGCATATGTAGAATTCACAAGTCAGCCCCCAAACATCATTTTGGAAGGGGATATTCCCAGGCATTTAAAGTCAACTGATTCCTGAACTGCAGTGAACTTTTACCTGGGTGGTCCAGATGTCAGACCTTGTGCCAAAAGTACAAAGCCTAATCACCAGTGCTCTAAACCTCACATATTTCTGAAAAATTGGCAGCAAGTAACAGGCCCAGAGGAGGAATATTACCCAAATATCCACTGCTGATTAATCTTCCTACTGTCAAAAGCATACACATCTGCCTTGGTACAAGGAGCAACTCAACGCAAATGCTGTTAACTTGCCCTTCATCCAGACCCTTCAGCTTCTAATTTAAACTATCAGTCAAGGTGGAGCCCAGCGTTAGTGCTAGAGGACTTCGAACTGATGTCAGTGGGAGAGTCCAGGACTGAGCCTCTCAAACCTAGTGTTAAATAATGGCGAGTATTACAATAATCTCCAGAATAGAAGGGTGACGGAATCTCTTGTCTAAATTGTCTTTCTAATACCAGAAAACAACAAATATTACAAGAAAAGAAGGAAATACAGCTTCTCTGAAGCTCTGACCACAAGCATGGGATTATAAACTATTTGCTTTATAGATGTGCTTGCCTGCCATTTTTCTTCCTTAAAAAAAAAAAGAAGATAAATTCAGAGTGTATAGATAATAACAGCATGGAAAACATTACATGCATCTCAAAAATATTTTTCTCTTAATTCATTGAAAGGTAGTTGAGTATGGACACTGTCATGTGGATTCAAAACTGCAGGAAAAATCATAAACAAAGATAATCGTATTCTGTTGAGGAAGGGAAATGATTGATGGGCTTCAGAGTGTACTAATATAAGATTTGTCTTATTTTACTGTCTGCATTAAAGATTCGAAGGTGAGAGTAAGCAGGAAGTTATTTACATTCAGACATGGTACAAAGCTGTCATCCTATGCCATCCGAAATCAGCCACTTTCGAGCATTTTTGTCCTAAAGTTTTCTTTAAATCATTCGTCATCACAGGCAGCCTAGGGAAAACCCAACCTGAAACCTAATATTTTAGATAATGAAGATGAGATTACTGCATAAGAACGGCTGTACCAAGCTAGACCAAAGGCCCATTTATCCCAACTTCTGTCTCAGAAGTGGCCAATAGCAGATGCCTAGGGAAGAGTATAAAACAGGGCAAGCATTCAGGGATACTTTTCCTGACTAAGGAAGTGGAGGTGTCAAAAGATGAGGTATCCATCCAAATTAATATGTCCAGCACCTGAGAGGCTGGTCAGGACTACATGTTAGTTGTCTTCAGCTTCTGAGAATGAGCAGGTACAGTTTTCATTTTTCAAAAAGCTGCAAAGAAAATCAAGTCAACAAAATCCAGTCATTCTAGGGGAGGGGAGAGGCGTGAAATTGTCACCGATGATGGCTGGCTTTGAGGTCAAAAAGAGATGGAATAAATGGTCCATTTTCAGCATGGTATGACAATGTTGCTGTGTGTGATCCCAAGCATTTAACAGATCCATTTATAATCTGTAAGAAGTGGGGGCGGAATATGTCGAGGTCGCAAAATCTGCAAAATTATTTAGGTTAGTCCAGACGAAATGAGACTGTGAGAAACTCTGGCAGGACTTAACAAAGCTAGGTGGCTGGGGAACATGATGTCAGATGAAATCCAGTGCTGACAAATACATGGTAATACATATTGGAAGGAATAATTTGATCTACTTTGTTCACATTGCTGTGCTCTAAATGAACTCCAGAAAAGGGCTTGGCTGTCAGAGGACAAATCAGTGAGCAGCAGTGGCAAAAAAGCAAGAAAAATGTTAAAATCAGGGACTAGGGAACACTGAAAATGCTGGATTGTCATCATATAACTGAAAGTATAGAGCATAAATAGGAGGGGTGAAGGATAGAAGTAATGAAAGTTATTAAAGGCATTACACAAACCCTGGCTCTGGGGAGAATTAAGAGATTACAATGTGAGAGGACAATTAGGAAGGAGCATTATGGAAGTATATAAAATGATGAAGGACATAAAATAGATATATCGTGGGTTCTTATTTATCCTTTTTCCTAACATGAAAAATAGGACTACCAAGTGAAAGCCCAAAATAGGGCTACAGGATTTCAAATATTTGTCAATCTCTCTTTAAACTAACAAAGAACTCACACCAAAATTTGTATGCTAACATGGTACAATATCTGAGAGCTTTTACAGAGTAATTTCTTTGCTCCTCCTCCCCTTTTGCCTCAAGGAAAGCAAAAAAAAAAAAAAAAAGACTGTTAACTCTTAGCTTGGTAAATATAATACCTTTATGAATAATAATTAAATATTGCTCCCCAAGCAGGCTTTGGTAGAAATGCTTCCTACTGGCCAGTTTTAACATCTGATGGGCAAATATCACTTTGTCTTGCTAGTTCCGTCTTTCACACCTGTTGAATCCACTTAAGGCTTGTAGCTGGGTGATGGCATAGTGCTAGAGCTGAGGTGTGTTTGGGCAAGCGTGGCCAGCCGACCCTCAGGAGGGATTATCTCAGACTGGGCTGAGGCTTTCTTGCCCGCAGCTCTCTAGTGATTTCAGCTCTTTGAAGGGGTGACCCATGTGAACCTAAACCACTGTCTGTAGGTACTGCATGACTGATCCATGCCATTCCTTAAAACTTGACGTTATGGAGGCAATAACATTACCACTGAAAAATATAGACATGTATGGATAGAAAGATCTATTTATGGGTAGAAAGGCCTGTTATTATATGACAAAGGAGAGAATCTTGTTTTCTTGACCATACTATTTGACAATCATCTGTTAAAAGAATTTGAAAACTTTTCGTTAACAATCTGACACTGACCTTGGCCCCTAAGCCCTAGACAAGACCCATGCAAAGGGATATAGCCACTGGTTAGTGGCATGACCATTCTTGTCGTGGCTTTACACTGTCTAAGCATTCCTCTAAGCTAGTGACTTTTGGAACATCCCTTCAGACAGGTCTACAGCCAGTGCAATGTCATAAAATCAAGGTCTAAATGTTGCACCTGATGATCTTATGCAGTAAGAGTGTAGAAACAGTTTTTTTAAAAAAAACTTGGTTTACTTGTGTGCTATAGTAATAAAGGTAAGGACGTGACCCTCATTGAGTATGGGTATGTGGTGTGCTTGTGCACACGCATGTGTGTGCTTTGTGGCATGGCTGAGTCTGCTATATTTCAGTCTTCATGCCGTCTTGATCCTTTGCTGCTCTTGCAGCAGCAGGTCTGTAGCAAAGGTGGCGGGCTACATGTGTGGCCTGTGGCTGGCTGTACATATAGCCCTGTGGAGGGGCATTCTGCAAAGCCAGCTGCTATGCAGGAGCACTTTGAATTGTGGGGGAAGCCCACGTCCCAGAAACAGAAAGCCTGTAAGACTCTTTCTTCCACACAGGAAGGATGAGAGGGGGGCATGTAGCCACAAACCCCAGGCTAGAGCTGTACAGCAGCTTGATGGCTTTGTAGGAGAAATCCTCCTCGGTTTGGTCTGTGGTGTTCCCACTTGTGCCTCTAATTTATTCAAGCTCTGAGAAGGAATAACACTTATTCCCTCAGAAAATTAGCCATTATACTGCACGACTGTTGTCAGCCATAGATCTAAGGGTACTTCGTACCCTTATCCCTGTTTTACAGATGAGATAACTGAGGTGCAGAGAGCCAAGGTGAGTGCCCAGCATTGCTAGCAGGCTACTGGCAAAGCCGAGAATAAAAGCCTGGTCTATGGCATGGCATCTCGCCTTCGCAGCTTTGCAAAAGCTGGATTGCAAGGTCACTCGGGTAATGCTTGTGTCTTCCTATTTGTCCTGTAAAACACATGTCTCTCCTGATACAAAAATAATAAGGAAATGGCCTGTCAGAATAGGGTGAATTTCTGTACAAAGCCTCTGCCTATTATTGCTTGGAATTTTTTTTTTTTGACAGCATAGCTGTTATGCTGATGTTGGCCAGTGAACATGAAAATACAGTCAGGAGGAGGAAAAAAAAAATGAGTGCACAAATATTTTGTGCATATCCTAAATATCTCTGTAATTTAACAGTCTGTATGTGCCCTCATGAAAATCAGCTCACTGCATAAAACAAAGTGCTGAACATCTTTGAAAACACAGGCTGTAACAGCAGAAACATAATTAAGAGAAAAATGCTAATAGCCTTTACGTCTATGATGACATTAGGGGTTAAGAGTGCATATGTGTTTGTGTCTGGATTTCAGTCCTAAACTTAGCGCTGAATCCAAACAATGTAACCTCATAAAAGTAGTGAATAATATAAGAAATCTCTTTCCAGTAAAATATTTTTGCCTTTGAGAAAGTAACAGTCATTAATTTGCAACAGCACATACTGTCGCTCTTAATTTAGTGTTTTCTAGGATAATAATCTGTCTGAAGACACATAATGAGAAAACTATTTGTTGCACACATTTCTTGAAACCAGTGCCTGCAACCTGATCAAACCATTCAGCAGAGAATGTTTTCACTGCATTCATGTTGCACAAACTTCAAGTTTTGGAAAGGTTGGGTATATTTTTGTAACCTAACCACCTTTTCATTGAGCACTGTGTTTATAATTAACAACTGATTTTCAGTTGCCCATAGAACTGTGGTTTCATGCAGTCAATCAGATCATACAGCCACTGCCTTTCTCTCGTAGGAATAAAGCTTACTCAGTCTTGCTGCAAGACTTTCTGGTATTGGGAAAAGGGATGAGCTGAGCAGCCACAGGGCTGTGTCATGACATTCTGCTTTGGAGTAGCACTGGGATAGGAGCAGAAGGCTTTGGGATCAAGGACAACGTCTGCGTTGCTTAGTTGCTGGTTGGTGTTAAACCACGACAGACAATTAATCAGATCTGGTGGCCCAAAGACATGGTTGCTCTTCTTGACCATGACATAGAATAGTGGCTGTGGAGCAATTCAATGGAGCCCTGAGGTTTAGCATGACAGTGTCCATCCATGGAGAGTTCACGGAGCATGATTATCTAGACTATGGTCTGTTGTGGAGTACTGTGCAGAAAATACTTGGTGTAAAATCATCCTTTTTTATTATCTTCTATGTGGATTATGTGAAAATATAAAATGCTGATATTTCCCATTCCATTTGATTCAATAAACAAGTAAGTAGGTTAATAAAAAATCCCAACTCACACAGCACATGCCTAAGATGGGCTTTGGTCTCTGTTATGTCTTGCAAGTATTTCAAATTATATAGTCCCTTACCTTCATTCTTCTGGGTTCAATGCAAATTGAGATGATATGGCACTTTTGGGTAGCAGCTCAAGGTTGAGCTCTAATTTTGTGCAATCAGCAAGACTTTCATGCCAGGTACTGTGTCTCATCATATTTTTCATTCCCATGCCTGAAAATCTTATCACACATGTAATCCCTTAATTTAGATCAAGCTGCAACAATTAATCTGTAATGTTAACCATTGTGCTTTCATTCATTGACATAGAATGATTAATAGTAAAGGACAAGAGCGTAAACTGAGAGTATCCATAAACCATTATTCTTCCCTAGCTTGGCAGGGACAGTAAGAAGGAAGTGTGGAGGGCTTTGTATCACCAGTCCTCATTACAATCTTTTGTATTTTGCCTATTGAACTTCTGCAGCAAATCCATGGTGACTCAGGAATGTCATGGTTGTCACTATGCTGCGCATCGTGGCCACTCAGAGCTGGGTGGCAGTAGCAGAAACGGGATTCAGTCCTTCTATTCTTATACTCCAGGTTTCTTCCACTTGGGAAACTAGTAATCATGTGGGGCTTCCAGAACAGATAGAGGTGTCATCTGTCTGGTGGAAACTAGTAAGTGCTGGAAGAATGAAAACAGTGTCAATGTACCACAACATCACTGAATAGCAGTAATACGGTAGCAAGTCCCCCAAATTCAGCAGCCAGTTGGGAAATCTGATTGATAGGTGATGGTTTGGAATAAATGTCTATCTTTTTCACTAGTTTGAGTAAAAAGTGATTTTTACCACTCCCTTCCTGGACCAGGAACAATGTAGTTTATGACTATCTGCTAGAATATTATTATTATAAATTAGTAAAACTAGTGACTTGATCAATGGGCTGAGACTTCTGCATATCCAGCTTCAATAACTCATGACTTTTGTCATGCTGCTGCTTCTCAGAAACAGGGGCTTTCAAGGAAGGCAGTACTCTTTCCTATGTTGATGGACAGAGGACCTGGGATGAGGCCAAGAAGGGAGACAGTCAGCAGGCTTGCAGACGCCTTACATCGCAATGGAGCTAGAAAATTACCGCTGGTCAATCCCTCAAGCAGGGCTGAGATCAGAAAGATGTGCAGGAAAAGAAAGTGAGACTACATCTTCAGGTTGTATAGGTAGATCTGGCATTATGAAGATAGCTCATTAAGTTGTCGCTCAATCATGCTTAGAGGAAAGCTCTACAAAAAACTTTGTTAGATGTGCTTCTCATAAACTCTAAACTAGACTATGTTGCATTAGCTCCTTTTATTGATTTCTTTGAAAATATGCAAAGCTGCACTTTTTTGTCCGATTCTTGTGCTCGCCTAGTTGGCCAGCTGGAAGCTGGCTTGCCAAGGGGCTAGTTTGTAATGAACTACATAGCCTTGCATCTCTCAGCTGCTGATTTATAACCACCCTTGGACAGAGGTAAGCAAAAGTATCAATTGCCATTAGTGTTATACCATAGCTGTTCCGGGGGGATTATGGCATGTGACATTGTGTTAGTCTAGTTTCCTCTAGATTTGTCTAGGACCTGGTAGTTACCGTATTTGCTGGCAGTCTTAACAGAGGCCTGAGAGCTTAAATCTTAGTGGAAGTGATCCATTTGGGGATATTGTCAAGGCCAGCATGAAGAAATAGGCATTACCCCTTGTACACAGAGCACTGACTGCAGAGATACCAAATGAACTGGTACCTTTAAAACATACTGGGGCTATTAAAAAGACAGGCTTTTAGATTACTACTAAGTACTGTGCTTCTCTCGGATGTCTGTTGCTACTTCATTTTTATTGTCTTTACGGAAAAAATTCAAAGGGTTAAAGGACAGAGGAAACATTCTTGTAAAGTTGCTTTGTGATTCATATTGCTACCCTGAGCTAGAGAGAAGATAAGAATTTTTCAGATGCTTTAAAATGTTGCAAATTCACTGCCTTAAAGGTGCTGTTTATGCCCTGTATTTACTGACGTGTGTACATACATGCATGCACAATGAATGTGTGCTCATGCAGTAAATTTATCCTGAAGTATTTTAGGAAGATGTTCTTATAATGCAATCCTTACCTAAACCCAGTGCTGAGAAATAATAGGATTTGACTCCTAACTAAAGTTTTTATCTCTGGATTTCCTGCTCTTTCTCTCTCTCTGAGAATCAGAACCTCAGCAGCGAGGGATTAAAGTCTCATGCTGTAACATTCATCCTTCTTGCTGAATGAATAACATGATTAAGGTATACGGGGAAGTGGAGTGACAGTAGTAAGTTCCATAGGTACAAACCCCCTCAGGGGTTGTGCTGCAATATACAATGATTTATTTGGCAGCTATTTGCATGCAACAAATGCCTGAGAACATTTCCCTGGAACTCTGGACAAATTCCGTGATGGAGGAAGCAGAAGGTGGCTCATCTGGGAGAGAAGCAGCATTTCTTCCTGCCACTACAGGGACAGCTCAAAGCGGGAGCAGGTTGGAGTAAGGGACTAGCATGTTCTGCACGCGTTTCGTGTCCTATACAAGAAATAACATATCGAGTCCTGTACACCACCGTGTGATAACAACAGTCAACAACATACAAAATATTATAGATGAGACACAGGTGATCAGGCAGCGTAGACTAACTTGTGTGCAGCCAGCGCAGTCCTGGGCTAGCTGCAAGGCCTCACTGCTCCAGAGTGAAAATGTTTTTTTCTGGGAGCTTGCTGTTGGCTGAAGACCTACTTTGCAAAATCCACTTATGAATTGTAATTTCTCTTTCAAAGGCTTTTCGCTTTTCACTACTACTTTTCACTGTAGGACTCATCACCTCACAGATTTTGCTGTGTGCATTTTTTGAGCATTTCTGGTAAAGAAGAGAGTGCTCCTGTCCTCGTTTTGCAGAAGGGGAATGAAGGCACTGGAAAAATGAAAGCCACATCCATGAAGGGACCAAAGTTTCCAAGTGGGGCTTTGGTATCCTAGTCCGAAACCTAGATTCTCAAAAATTCTGCTCAGCTACTGCTTTAGGTCTGCAGCTGCCTAAGTTTTTGACATTTGGATTTTTCAAGAACCTAAATTCTACTTCTGGGCGTTCTCAGAGGCACCTCAGCCTTGACAGTCTGAGCAGCTCAGAGCCTGTTTCATGCTTCAACTTTGTTTGGATCCATAAATGAGGTGTTCCTTCTGTTTTCTTGCCTGAGGGGTTCAATCCAATAGATGTTCTCCAAACACACCAACTTGATTGGGTTCTGCACAAAATACAGTTGCCGTGTACCTCTCCATCTCCTCCTCCTCCTCCCCTCAACCAGGTGGCCAAGCATTTGTCTTGGTGACAATTGGATTATATTTTTGGCTCTGTGAGAAACCTTGCAGCAGATCTGCTTGATACCGAAAGCCATTCAGAGCCACATCTTTGATGCAAAATGGAACAGCTTCTAAGATGGGCTGAAACTGTGGTGTTCTCTTAGCAGAATAGCCTAGAGGGAGAAGGTGAAACCCCCCTGTGAAATGAGGCACATGAATCCCATCAGGTGGAAGGTAATGAGCCCAGTCCTCCCAGCTGTTGGTGGCTCATGTTGTTAAAATTCTAATGGCATTATGAAAGAAAGCAGAGACGTCCTCTCAGATTTTGAGTCAAAAGGTTTGGACAGCTACCCTGAGGAGAGCATTCAGGCTCTGAGTGTCCTGGCACTACTAAGTGAGGAGCCTAAGGCAAAGAGAAGCGTCTCCATTTGGAGGTACCAGCGTAGGTCCTAAAACCTGCAGAGCTGCATGAGCATGGTAATGTGCTGGAATTGTTCTGGTCCTCTTCCTATGAGCAGTATCGTAATATCAGAAGTGCTAAAGTGGCAGCGCTGTGAAAATGGATGGTGGCTTGAGAAGAGATGCTATGCTATGCTGAGGACATCTGGTCAGGGGGCAGCAACAATGGCAGTATGGCCCAAGAGATTTTTAACACCAGGTAGGACTGGCAAAGTTTATCTTCTGCTTCTGGAGGTGTGGGGTCAGATTTATTCTTTGATTAAAATCAGTGTATCAATTCGATTTCAAAATGAGATAAAGCTATACTATTGTGGATAAATTGCCACAGATAACTTCAAGATACAGACTGTGGGCCAAATTCTGATGGACTTCCCGGCTCCACGTGCTTTGACCAGTTTTCTGTTTGTATAGCTTCAGTTGTCTTTTGTATAAGTTCTTATACTTTTCCCCACTGCTGCATGCAAGAGGCCAGGTAGCTACCAATACATGTGTTCTGATTTAAAAACTGAAAATATAATCCACAGCTAAAATAATATGTGTTTAATCAACTGTCCATGGGGGTATGGAAGAAAAACTTTTTTTTTTTTTTTAATGCCTAGATGTGTAATTGCCTGGGAGACCAGAAAGATGAGTTTTGGTCTCTTGTGCAATTTAAAAAAAAAATCTGTCTAAATGTTTTGGAGGCGGAAACTTGGTCTGATCTCTCGGGTAAATACAATGCGTTTTAGAACTAAACATAAAAGATATACTAAAAAATATTTTAAAGGAGAAGCCTGAATGTACTAACAAGAGTTGGCAAGAATCAGGAAGGCCTGCGTGGCACTATCTTTTGTAGTGATCAAAATGCTCTAACTATGGTTGAACTTCCTTAGCTCGGTGCCATCATTTCACTTGCCTTGAAAGAAGAACTGCAAGTGCTTGAATAAGTGATCAGAACATTTGTTTTAACAGAGTCTTAAAGTGCCTTGCTACGTTAGAGTGGAAAGTTGCTTGCAACTTCTTTCACTGACTCTTCTCTGATGAACCACAGTGCTCTCCTCTGACAACCCGGAGTGACAGCGTGGTAGGGCAGCGGGCTGGGAGGAGCTGTGCTGGGGTGAAGGGAGAGGCAATGAGTAAGCACAGTCGTACTGCTGCTTGACCACAGTTTCACCTGTTTGTGATCTGTATTTACACACATTAATGCTGGAAAACGTTATTGAAACCTCTCTGGAAAGATGAATTGATTTTATTTCTTCCTCATTTTTTTTCCTTTCCATGTCCTCCAAAATAACTACCTGATGCACTGTCTAGGAAAACTGCTATTTAAACACATTTGCTTTGTCTCTGTATATCTGTATTTTTTCCCTGTTACAGGCTGAATAGAAAGAGTTGAACACACTCAGCTTCCATTGCCTGTAAGACAACTGCTGTGCTCTTAGGAAATTCAGTGGACCTTCATTATGAACTGGTTCAACATTTTAAAGCATTGGCTTAACAATTTTTTGCTATTCAACAATATTTTGCTATTTTTGCTATCTTTTTAGAAAAAAGACATGAGGATTTTTATTAATGTGACAATTTGAAGAAGACTGTACAATTTAATAATTGTTTTTGATCTTGGGACTTCCTATCTCTATGTACATTAAACTATATACTCCATTTTGAATATGGGGCTTGTTTGCATTTTCTGCAGTATTTTGCTTCCAGGGAAAGAGCTACAGAACAATGTTAAGATCAGAATAAATGAGCAGACACGGGTCATGAATGCTTTGTGGCTGGAAATTAGAATAGCATTTCTATCTGTTACAGCAGTGAGGTTATGGAATAATCTTCCCATAGCAGTGGTAAGCCCCAAATATACATACACAGATGTATGTATAAATGCTTATTTATTTTTTTTTAAGTTAGAACCTGATAAGTTTCTGAAGGAGGTTCATGAAATGGTTTGTACAAATAGTCCTTGTAAGAGCAAGCGACTGCACACTCAACCTAGAAGTTCTTCCCAGTCTTACATTCCTAAAACCTGATTGCCTTTGGAACCCTCCAACAGCTTTGTGTTAGTTGGGTTCAGTTAACGTGTCTCTGAACAGGGAAGATGTTTGGAAATAGGAGAAAGGTTGTATTTCAGATTCTGAAACGCCTCTGGGGCTGGCATTGGTTTGGACCTAAAGCATCTGGGCTTTTATGACAGGTATTAATAGAGGGGTCACAGGTAGGAACCAGTGTCCAAGAAATGTACTCAAAAGATGTTGAGGTAAGAGCAAGTATTGGAGGCACGCAGACCCCTGGGAACTTATTAGTACACAGAGGCCAATGCTGAGGGCTTAAACAACAGCTGGGTGGCTGCCCAACCAAGAAGTCCAGCCAGCTTGACAACATTTAAAAATATGGTTATGAAATGAGAGAAACTTTCACTTATTCAGCTTGTTTAGATTATCCTGTTTTAAAATCAAGACTTCGTAAATGAGTCCGCTAAAGCAAAGGGGGTGAATGGTTCTGTGGGGATTTGCTGCCGTGTGCCCCCACCATGCCCCCACGGCTCTCCACCCGTAGACCGAAGATCACAAGCTGTGCTGTAGTAGTTCTCCCCAAGCCTAAGCCTGGCATTCCCAAATCCTTCTGCCATTTAAGTGAGTGGATGCTGGAACTATTATGCTGTTTCCTAGCAGGAAGATAAACTACAAGGTCTGTAAGTTTAGCTGAGTGAAATCTTTGGGTGTATCTCACTGGGCGGATACCGTGGATGGGGCTGCTGCCTCATCAGAGTCAGGGTTTCCTGGAGCTGTTTGCAAAAGCCTGCTACGACTGTCACTGTCCTTCCTGCATCTAACCTCGAAAGCCGTTCTTGATAGGGAGTATCCATTTCATGGCAGTGATAAAATATCTTTGATATTAGCCACAAAATCAAGATGAGTATTGCCTTTCGGCAGGTGGACTGGCATGGTGTGGGTAATGTTAGTGGTGATGGTCACCATTTCCTTCTGGTGGACTTGTTATTGCAGGTTGTCACAATCTGCCACTCACGGAGTACCTGTAGACCTTTGTAAATCTTAGGCAAAGTGAAACAGAACAAGCTCCAAGAGGGTTGCTCTGTATTTACAAGCCAAGTCAAATGCTCCTGTATTTACTTTTCTTCCTCACTGGTGTGGTGGATCTTTTGTGAAAAATCTCACACTTTTCTGCTTAGGGGCAGGGGGCCACCAATATGTTTTGATGTTTCCTTTGAAAGAATTCCTGTGAATAAAAGGTATATTTTGAAAATCTGATGCTAAAATGCAGAGGCAAAGCATGTGGAAAAAGGGATTCTTTGCTAAAATTAAAAGAAAGGTGACTATGTGACAATCATTTCGGTGACAGTCTAAATGGCATTATACCGAAAACTGCAAATGGCCTTGTTAACCGGGGATGAGGCACTGTGACGAAAGGAGGAAATAATCAGCAAGAAAGTGCATAGAGTCCAAGTCATGTAGGAACATAGTACAAGGAAAACATATAACTCCATGCATAGACTCCTGCCTAAGTGCAAGCATTAATTACCAGAGATTTCTTATGTTTAAGATGCTGTGGGCTGTTTGAAGCAGGCTGAATTATTTGGGAAATCACTGAGGTCAAATCTAGCAGAGGATGTGGGTCAACAAGTGCCTGCAGACAGCTACCTGCTCAGGTGAGTGCCATCAAGTCACCTCTCTACCACGCAAAAACACATCAGCCACCGGCTCATTAAGTTTGCACCTTCCTATGCTGCCTGCCACGCCTCTGTCCTGGTTTTGGCTGGGAGAGAGTTAATTGTCTTCCTAGCAGCTGGTACAGCGCTGTGTCTTGGGTTTAGTATGAGAAGAATGTTGATAACACCCTGACGTTTTCAGTTGTTGCTCAATCGTGTTTAGACTAAGTCCAGGACTTTTCAGCTTCTCTGGCCCAGCCAGCAAGGAGGCTGGAGGGGCTCAAGAAAGTTGGGAGGGGACACAGCCAGGAGAGCTGACCCAAACTGGCCAAAGGGGTATTCCATACCATGGGATGTCATG
>JAVKLA010000057.1:10857585-10908530 GCA_034782735.1 Sagittarius serpentarius
CCTTTCTGTCCTATTAAACTGTCTTTATCTCAACCTCCAAGTTTTACTCCCCCCCCCCCCCGATTCTCTCCCCTACCCCACTGGGTTTGGGGGGAGAAGTGAGTGAGCGGCTGCATGGTGCTTAGTTGCTGGCTGGGGTTAAACCATGACAGCCTCTCTGTTTCTGCATTACAAACATTTTTGGCCACAAGTTCTGACACTTTAGAAGTATGGCAGACACTGCAAGGGTCGTTCTCTCTAGGGCTGCTTTGGCTACATAAGTCATTTTGTCTCTAGATTGTTTAAGGAGGGAATGTGTCCCCTCCTATGCAGCATTGTTACTCTGTGTGTGTGATGTGTAGGGGATCTGTACGGTTCCTGGGTTGTTGCAGACCATGTGTCATACTGTCATAATTGATTTAACCTCACTAAGCATAACTGAGAACACCTGTTTTCTCTGAGTGATATTTTTTCTTCGCATATGTCATAGTTATTATTTACAGTGTACTTTTAGACCTCACATTTAATCATGGTATAAAAGTGCAAAAGTCTCTTTTCCACAAGAAAAAAATTAAAAATATTTTTCATTATCTTGTTTTTTTAAATAATTGTATCATGTTTTTGACAGCTAAATAAATGGATTTTATTAAACAGGATTATGGGCTGAGATTATTTAGTATTCCTTTTTTATTATCTGGTGTAGCCTCTGCTGGGAGCTGTGAGTTTCTTTTCTTCATTTCCAACATTGATTCTTGCATTAGACGGTTACATTGAATAATTAATATACTTCCTGTGATTGATGATTTGCATGGCCTGAATATTAGGTTATCAATCATGACCCACTTGTTCTAATGTAATCATATTGAAAACGTGTCAAAAGCTGTTTACCCAACAATGACAACAGGAGCTGTGATATTGAAGGTGCCTGATGCACTACAGCAGGAAATATCCTGGTTGAACATTCATAATGCAGAGATTATGAGTTCCTCAAATTGATGTAACAAAAGCCTGGAGCCCTGGGTGAGAGTTATCAGGTCCAATAAGAAAAGCCCTTTTTTCAGCTAGAAAATCGTACTGATTTCTTTGCCTTTTATCAGCTGCTTAGTGACTTTTTGAGCCTACAGTGTAAAGTAATTATGTTCTGTGCTGCATAGCATAAAGAAACTGAAAAAAAAAGGGAAGTGTTTTTCTGAAAAAAGGAACGGCACTGCCTTATCTGTTGTTACTGGAAGGAGAGAGAGCATCGTTAAGGTCTTGCTGTAGTTCACTTTCACTGGATTACCGCAAACATTGAAAAGTGGGTTTTGCTTCTGCGGGAATCATTAAAGCAGAGCACCATGTTTTAACACTCAGAGTATAATGCACATTTCACTTGCATTGTATTTGTTAGCTCATATATGTTTCTGCAGACCATACTGGTTCCATTTCAGTACCCGGTTACTCTTTACCTCAGCCAGCTACACTGACTCTCAGGTTTAGTTGTGCCTATTCATTTCACTTTTTCTTTCCTTTTTTCTTTGACATCTCAGATTAACATGGACATTATAATGAGGTTCAGCTCCACAGACTCATACTCCCTGTGACCGCAGTAGAATCACTCGCTTAAGCCAAAGCTGCTTGAGGTGGAGAAGTCTAAAGCGCTGGGCTTTATAACTCCAAGGAGCAAAGCAAAGCCGCTTCCTTCAGCCTTTACCTGGCTTCCACTCTGAACTGTAGAGTATATGGGTTTTCCAGACTCCTTTGTTCACAAAACGTCATGCAGTGATGCTTTTCCTGGCATTTGGCAGTGCTTCACTCCTCGTATTACCTTTTGGCTTTGATGGAGTCCTCAAAAGCTCCTTTCAGCTCTGTGTTGCTCTTGACGTTAGGCAACTTAACTTAATTGGTGGATGTAGACCAAAATCAGATTATTCATCAAGATTAAGAGTACCACAGTTTTGTCCAAATGTGGGGACCCTATTAGTCCTGGCTAGCCTTCAAGGCATATATTAATGGAGTTCATACTGGTATGGTCTCTGAACTGCTGGAATGGTTGACAGTCATAAGAAGAAAGACAACTGAAAAATTTAAAAGGTCAGGAAAAAAAGCCCTACAATTTGACTCTCTTTTTCTTCCTTTAGCCAGTATTTCACTCTGTTCCTCCAAAAGAGGAAAAGCGTATAGAAGCTATGTAGTCTAAGTGATACTACCCAGCAAGAGGGTTAATCTCCTGGGATATCACCACGATTGAAGGCCAAGTGTTTCAGTTACTTAATATATGACAATATTAGCCTTGTTGTGTCTCACAGTGATTAAAACAGAGAACAAGTATGTTCATTGTTACAGGAAAAAAAATTCCTAAAATAATTTGTAATAATAAACCCACAGAAATCTGGAACTGGAGAAAGTGTAGATGGAAAAGACCTAGTCATCTAATTTCTCTGCCAGTGCAGGATTTCAGTGTACATTTTTAGTATACTTAGTGTAATAGGGTTACTTAGAAAACTATGCCCCAACCTGTTGGATTTGAACATAACCACAATGATTCATGGTTTTTATGATTTCTTGGCTTGAATCTCCGTACTTAATTCAAAGTGCCTCAAACACTAGTGCTTCTACAACCATGGGAAATTAAGCAAGCGAATTCGATTGTAAGAAAAGCTAAGACATTTCTTAGCTTCAGCAAACTACATCTTCTATTACTTTTTATCACACTAAATAGTTCCAGAATTGCCAGCTCAAGTCAGTGAGAAAAACTGTGTTAAATTTCTCCTGATTTCTTATTAGGAGTCATTTTCAGAATGAGGGAATACATAAAAAGAGTATGTTCTGAATTTTCTTTATTTGCCCAATATTTTTTAAAGCCTTTAGTGCCCATTAGTAATCCTTGCTCCACAGCCAAGAAGATTTTGCAACCTTTTATTATTTTTAAAGTAGAAGCAAAGACTGTCCACTTACTGAAATGACTCCAGGAAAGGCACCTCCAGAAGGACTCCCCATATCTGAGACTGACAATGACAAAGAGTTAGTAAAAGTAATACCGTAATTTCTCTCTTTCACTGGTGACTGTTCTTTCAAATATTTGTGTATTTGTTGTGCCATGGTGTCTTCTCTTGGTTGCATCATGGTAGGTTTTGCCTGCCACACATTATGCGTCAAGTAGGTCAGATGAAAAGCCCTGTACGTAAAAGAGGAGCATAAAAACTACCCATCTTGTAAAGCACCAACTGCTTTATAAAGCCTTCCTGCAGGAAAATCTGTTCTGTCTGAATCGTCATTTTTACATTTTTTTAATTAACATTTTTTTGGTTATTGCCCCAGGACTAAAAGCCCGCTAGTTTTCAGTTGTTTAGTTTCTCAGCCAGGAGTAGAACTTTCCTTGGAAAGAAGCAGCATTTTATGGAAACTGTCAGTAAACTGTTTTTCTACAGAAAATATTTGAGTAGCCCTCCTCTGTGTACATAGCTATAAAAATATTAGGGCAATATGTGCTAAGTGGGCGGCACAATTGTTTCAGCACACAGCACCCATCTCTGCAACTTGCTGCCAAAAGCAAATTACTCTAGCAAGCTATTTAACATAATAGGACATAGCAGGTGTTGGGCTATATCTTCAAACAAAAAAAACCTCAGGCAATTACTACTGTACTGGAAGGAGCAGTATAGCCAAAAGGTCCTTCTTCTGACCCACAACACTTGAATTCCACAGGAAAACAAATCTGCCGCCCTCCAATACAGAGCTCATGTGTAAGGGATACAAATCTTTCTAAGCAACCAGAGACATATCCAATACTGCGCTTGGAAAAGATCAAAATAGGCATGGACTTCTGAGGCGAGATGTGAAACGCATCTCTCTGAACATTCCTCGATATACCGCAATTATAAATAAGTACAAACAAAGTCCATTCCCTGCTGACTCTGAATGGAAAAGAGCTGGAGAGAAGAAGGAAAAAAAAGATGTGTATATGTTTTCTTTATAATTTTGGAATGCATTCATCAGGCTTCACACCAGGCAGCAGAGAGGGAGAAGCAGAGGACGCCCTTCTCATACGCATCTCATGCTTGGAAAGAGAGTGAATTTTCTCATCAACATTGTCCACAGTGGTCTCTTGACCCTGAAAGCAGGATATTTTTAGGTCTACATTTATGAACAGTGAAGGATTATTTTGCAGGTGGAGAGACGAGGGGTAGTTTTGTAGGCCAAGAGACAAGTTGACCCACTGTATTTTGCGGAGGTGGCACCGCAGGTCTTGGCCAGCAGGAAGGTGGGCTTTCGCCTTCCTGATGCCTCCTCGCCTGCTGCTGCGTTTCCTTGAATTGCTGCGGAGCCTGCAGCACCGCCCTCCCTGCACCCGCCAGAAAACTGATCACACATGAGGTTCCTGAAGCACATGACAGCCACTTTACTTTTGATGTCACTGACGCCAGCCTAAGGTGACGGAGCTGTCTTGTTCTTGGCATCCTCGTGAATCCTGTTGCTGCCCGTGGGTACTTCTCATAGCTATCGTAAAGGCTGTAATCGCTGCAGTGGGGGTGACAGGATATTTCTGCGTTGTTTTGCTAACTTCTCCTATGAACATTAAGAAATAAAGCTGGGTGTCGTGCACACTCGGCAATTTCTTTGCCAGACATTTATTGGTTTTCTTCATATTCTCTTTCCCCCTTCCCACTCCCTTCCCCTGCCAGGTTCTCAGTGGCAATATTAGGGTGAATGTATCTGTCAGCTTCAACTGTGACTTCTTTTTTTCTCTTTTTGTAGGGCTGTCCCAAAGCATGCCTGGGAGCCGGGAATATTACAAAAAAAAAAAGAAAAAGCAGAGGCCTCTGTAGCTTAAGATTGCTGGCCTTACCTGTAACATGAACACCTGCCGAAGCGAGGGAAGAGGAGGCTCATTAGGTACCTTTGCTATTTTTGGGCCAGCTATTGTGTGCACGAGGTCATCCACCCAACCCTGACTTTCAGTGTAACATCTCAATGCCAACCCGTTGTACCTTTCCCCCTCTCGCACCCTGCGATGCGATGGGAGAGACAAGTAGCCACCGCTGCCATTATGCCGCCAGGTCAAACAGCCAATTAAGCAAGTACGGGCTGGATGTGCTCAGGCGAGGGCTCGTGTGGGCAGAAGGGAGCAGGGTGTGCAGAGCCATCGCCTCGGAGCGCCCTGCAAACCCTCCTCTCCACCTCTGCCGCATCCCTGGGAACTGCCAGGAAGAGCATCTGAGCTGCCTGTAGCTTTAATGGTACGGCACAGGGGAGCAGAGGTCTCCCAGGATTAATTAATGGGCATCCCGAGAACACATTCTCATTATAGCTGTAGCGCTAGGGTTTTTCCTCATTTTGCAGAACATCAAACGTATTAGATAGCATGTGGGATGGAGGAGGGCAGGAGCGGGGAAGGCAGAGGCTGTGGTCAGAGGGAAGCAATATGGACTGGGAGATTGAATCTGACCCTGTCAGAGGCTGCCACAGGACTTAATATTGCATTTATTTAAACAGGATTTTCTCTGGTATAACGCGGCTGACTTTGGGGGAATGAACCTTGCTTTCGAGGGGTGTGCAGGTCCCTCGGGGAATGAAATGCCACTGATAATAAAGAGCTCGTGCTGACATCCTCCACTACAATTTTTATTTGTTTGTAGCTGCTCATTCTTTGTTAGAGCACAGAACTGGTGAGGCACGTGTGTTTTGTTTCTCTCATGTGATTTTCCCCGCCAGTCAGCATGGCTTATGCTCAATTAATTCCATCAATATATGGCCCCCCCCCAGCCTCATCTGCACTTGTGTAGCGTGACAGGCGGTTGTGAATATACCACTAACTGTGTCCAGACAAAGGCACAAGGAGGCTCCACGAGGGGTCTATTAACTCCACAGACAGACTGCGGCTTCGGCTGAGGCACAGCCCCTTTGCAGAAGGGTTTTCTTATTTGGTGAAACACTTAGTAAAAAGTGTTTCCTCCCTCCTGGTGAATTAACCACCACTCGGATGCTGGCGAGCTGCAGCACTGCCGTCTGAACCGCGTCCTACAAAACACCGGGGTAGGTGGACGTGGTTCTCAGCGCAGACAAGCACATATAAAACACAAGCTCCCTGCTCCGAAGAGCTCGGGGTTTCACCCCGCGTGATCGAGTGGTGCAGGTGATCAACTCCGGCTGAGTGTTTTGATAAAGAAGATGCTCTGACCATGTTCTGTCCCATTGATACGATTAAGCAGCGATGACTTTCTCTGAAAGACCACTGAAGTTCATGGCCATCATTTCATCTTTTTCTTCATAAAACGGCAACAAATCCACTCATATCCTGGGGCCGTGTGATCCCCTCAGCAGCAAGGCAAGGTGCTTGCAGGTGAACTTCAGTGCTCTGAAGAACAGGGAGCAAAATAAAAACAGCAGTTTTCATCAGAAAAAATTATCTTTCTGCACGCTGGATATTTCAGAGGCACGAGGCTGTACTAATTGGGGTGCAGTCTAATGACTAATCCCATTAGAGGTGTTGTGTACAGATTGCCCACTTGTTTGAGGGACTAGAAAGCAACGTTGGAATTAAAAAAAAAATCAAAAAGGAGAGAGAATATTTTTTTAGAACGGCTGTGACACAAGAATGTGAGAGATGTTAGTTATATTGAAACACTCTTTCAGCCGACAAGGTCACTTGTGGCAATAATCCGCTCATTAGAGGTGTAATCCATCACTCAAGTAATATCAATTTAGTGCCAGGGTTTTAATGCAGGTTGTACTAATCATTAGCGGCAGTTTGTCAACTGCATAATTCACAAGGGATTGTGGGTATGCATGATTTAGCAGGTGACCCTTGACCTCTGCTGAGTAAGAAGCCTGCCTTAGAGGCAAAATCAAGAGGGACAAAAAGCAGTGCTCACTCATGAACAATTATTATGCTTAGCAGCATGACTGTCATTTTAGAGGGAAAGGGAAAAAACAGTATGTCCTGAATAATGAAGGATTAAAATTCACCTGAGACTCGGCTCCAGCTACAACGCTGGAGTCACCACCCTCACTTAGCGGGGCAGGAAGAAGACAACACTTTTTTTTATTGTTTACTTAATGGCCCCTTAGCTGATATCTAAGAGTGGAAAGCCTTTCTGCCATTGAAAACAGGAGGGGTGATCACAGCTACAGACTTATTTATTCTCCCGTGGTGAAAATGTTGGCTTACTCCTGTCTCTATCCCAGGTGCCAAGCACTGGGATTGACCTGTGACTGTCACAGGTGAAAAGTATTAGTTAGGAAAGTCTGCATTAGTGTCAGACAGGTAGAGGATTTCCCCTCAGGCTGTTAATTCATTTGGAGGGAAGAGGAGAATAACCTGAAGTGAATTTCTGTGCCCACCTGAAATCTACTCAGAGAGTTAAATGCATAGTTTGATTTACCAATCATTATAAATGTAGTATAGCATCATATTCTCTATTTCAACTGTTGGAAAAATCCATTTCTTTTCACATCCCACTTGGGAAGTTATCGGTGTCTTGCCTTGCCGTATGGCTGCTCAGTTTTATAATAGCAATAATCCTCCTGAAATCTGGCAGCTAGGACCAGTTAAGTGCCCTAAGCTTTACTGCAATTAAGGTACTTTTTTGCTCGCAATAATTCAGAATTGGCTTTGACTTAAAAACTGAAATTTAACAAGTGATTTAGCCTGTAATGTGCTCTAATTGCTTTTGGTATTTTGAAAGTGGGGGTTGGGTGGGAGAAAGAAGAAAGAGGTCAAACAACTCAGTAATTTAACAGAAAAAGTGGCAAGTGAACTTGCACGTTAGGCACTTTCCAATGGGAGTTTTATTATGAACACCAGCCTCCTGCTTGTAAGGCCTTCTGTTAATATATCTGTACATGACATCTACGCTCATATTTAAAAATGATGCTCGGAAGGAAAAGAGAGGCTGAGTGAACTCATTTGCTTGCTAAAAGTTTTGAAACGCCACTGGCACTGTCAACAACAAATTGCGTTGCAGCCCTTGTCAGCTCCAAAAGAGGGGAGCAAGGTGGGGAAGGCGAGCGGCAGCAGCCGGGCAAGGGGGCCCAGTCCCCTGGCCGCAGGAGCAGCCGGATGGACAGACAGATGGACGGACGGACATGCCTTCCGCACGCTGAGTTTTCTCTCCCGGTGCCGCCTGGCTTGTCAGCGGGGACGAGAGGGCGAGGGGCGGCGGGCGGCACGGCTGCCTCCCCGGGGACCCGCATCCCCACGGACGGCGGTGTGGGAAGGCTGCGGGCGGTGGGAGCCGGTGCAGCTCGGCTTAATTGCGCCCGCTGGGCATTGCCCTGGCCGGCGAAGGGGAGAGCTGCTTGGCTACCCGGAGGAGAGGATTTGCGGGATGAGCCAGGCGGGCAGTGGGAGCCCACGGATGCGGGGCAGCCGGGGGCCGCTGGTCCTGGCTGGTCCCCTGAGCCTCGCAAAAGGCTGGGGGTAAAGCAGGCTTCATGAAGGGCCCGTGAGTGGGAGAAACGGGGGCCAGGCTTGGAAACAGCTTGCTTGCTTCGTCTTCTCGTCATGACAGCTAGGACTGGAGTGGAGCTGCGAGCCGGGGATGTGGGCTGGGGCTCACATTTTATCCAGGTTCTTTGTGCGGTCGCCTGGTGTCCAGCGCAGAAAAGTAAAGTTTTTGCAGTGCTAATTTTGATGCTGACTCAAGCAGGGCTGTGTGCTCCTTCATGAGGTAAAAAAATCAGTGAACCATAATACTGAGGGCTTAAATTTGTGACTGCTTTATCTTTCAGAGGGAGCTAGATCGCCGCTGGATCATTCCCATTTGTGGTGCAACATGGGTAAAGACAGGGAAGACAGGAATTTTCCTGCAGTTCCTGTAGGTCAATGACAGCATTGGCAGTACTTACAAGAAAAAAAATGAGAAAACTGTCCGTCAGGAGGTATTGACACCACCTAATTGGAGGGATCTGCCTCTGCAATGCAGGGTGGAGAGCCAGGATCCTCCAGCAGGTAATTCGGCCCACTTAAATCACATTCCTGCTCTAAATTATCTCTCTCTTGTGTATGTCCATAGCCTTTGGTAGGTGCACCAGAGAGTGGCTGTGACTCCCACGCCCGGGGCAGGCTGGGTTCCCCCGGTGCCTTTTGCGGAGGAGGGAGGCTGTGGTGTGCTACGTTTAGCTGATGCATTTATTTCCCTGCCTGGGAAACTATATAACAGAGCTCCCGTTGGTGGAGCCTTTAGTGCTGTTCAGCTGCTCTAAGACGGGTGTCGACTTTAATGTGAGCTGAATCGCTAAATGTAGGTATTTGAGCTGAATCACATGCAAAGTGACTTGTTCAAACAAGGGGAGAAGCAGGAAATGGAACTTCAACACTGGGTCAAGTCCTGATTGTAGTTCAGCCATCATTTAGTGATTCCTCTTGTTTCACATGTTGAGATTGTACGGGGCTTGAGGCAGGAACTCTCTCCTACGGCAAAGGAGACTGCACTTCCATAATAAAAAAATAATTAAAATTCTTTAAGGATATCACATACTCAACAGTTCACATGTCAAAAAACAAAAGCTTTTAGGAAAAGAGCAATTTTCATCCAGTTAGACATAAGATGCCAAATTCCTTCCTCAGGTACATGCATACAAAGAAGGCAATGAATCCAGCCAACATTTGCCTAATCAGTCAGCATTCTCCACTGTTGGAAGTCAAAAACCTCCACAGCTTCAGGCAATATTCTTGCCCATGGACCTAGGAACAGTAAAGCTCATGTCTCCTGTGGACTGGCCAGAAAAGGAGGAAGGTATAAGCTGAGCTTTTATTTACTTAACTGTATTTTGATCAAATCCTTCATAAGACTGTAACTTCTGTAAGATTTCTTTTTTTCCCCCTCTTTTAGTCTTTTTAACTTCAGAAGCTGTTGTTAGTAGCAAATTGGGAAAAACAAACCAAATGAAATGCTATACTATCATTAACATTTTGATATTTGAGTATATCAGAGGATAACGCAGTGCCCATCTGGACTGCCTTAACAACACACTTAATTGCATTATATATGGAGAAGGGATTCAAAAGAACAAAGAATTCAAGCTATTCTATTTAAGTAGCCCATTGCAGTGGTATCTAAGCACAAGAGTAGATCAGAGCATAAAAAAGCAGACTGCTAAAAGCTATACATCCCAAATCTTATGCACAGTTCTGCATAGAGATTAATGAAACAAGCAGAGCAGCAAGCTGGAATATTAGTGGCAACAGATTTACTCCCTCCGAGTGTTCGTAAGGACACCAACTTCAATGATTTCCAAAGTGAGCTCTACCCACCACGGATGGGCCCCACAACATTTGCTGACGTTTCATGCACAGCTGCTAGTCACATGGGACAGGGTTTTAAAGGTATCTCCTAGCCTAAGGAGGCTGAGCTAAAGGGGGTTTCCAAAATATCTAGTCCCTGAACTCACACAGAAATCTCATGCCAGCAATCCCACAAGCTGTCTGTGGTTAGGTATCTGGATACTCTGCAAAAATCTGGGGCACCCTGGTAGCCTGTGGGTCAAACCTAGCTTGGGGGGGATTTCTCTGCAGGGGAGATGGAGGGCACACGGGGGATGCTCTGCAGTGCCTGCCGGCAGCCCAGCCTGGAGATGTAGGCGTGTGCTGACTGCTGCTGCCTCTAAGGTGCTGGTAAAGGCAGAGAGGTGCTGGGAAGGGCATGTCCCTGGACGGCAACAACTTTTGCTCCTCTAAAGCAATGACTGGGGCAATGGGGGAAAGCTGCTTGAGCCTCCTTGCTGGGCTGAGCCGGTTGAGGGATGGTGCTTCTGGTTGCTGGAACAGTGCCTGGGGAAATTGTGAGGTCCCAAATCTGTACCTAAAGCAACCTGATGACTGTGGGTCTGCTTTTCCCCTATATTTCAGGTGCATCGTGGCACTGAGGATCATTAGCCTCCTCTCAAAGTACGACCCTTACATTGCTGGTAAGCAACTGCTCTCTTTGGCAGAGGGATGCCAATTAGCGATGATCTGCATTACTGAAAATTGAAGAGAAGTGGGTTCACAAGACATTGGAGCTGTTGTTTCCCAGTGTTTGCATACAGAGTTGTGTGAGCTTGCTGGATGGCTAAGAACACAGCAGGTAGCCCAGATGCTGATTTGAGCCCCGCGGTCTCTCCTCAAGATAACGTCTCCTTAGGAGAGCTTGAACCATGTGGAAAGCGTGAGTGCGAACAACTGCAGCCAGGGAAATCATGTGTCAGAGACGGGGACAGACCTATGTCCATGTGGGGTCTTGCTTAAATAGGCCCGACCTCACGTCACTGTGGGACCAGCAGCGTCGCAGCTTCTCAAGCACGCTCCAGCCCCACATTGATCTCCCAGAGGGGCACCTTCCTCAGGGAAGTGCCGGATGATCTCCCTGGGGGGATTGAGCTGCCCATGTGTAGCACCTGGGGACATCTGAGCTGCATGAGGGTAGCTGAGCCATCCGCACGGGCAGGCCAGCGTGGCACAGCAGGTGCAGGGCAGAGCCCACCTGCCAGCAGCTGCATCTTGCCCTGCAACTCCGCCAGTGCCGGAGTCGGGAAATTGCAACGAAGGGCTTGGTGTCCCTCCTACCAGGTCTGCAAGCCCAGGATCTCATCCAGTGTCAACGGCGTCTCTCTGCGTGCCAGTGTCAATTTTAAACTTCTTGATTTGATTGAAGTCTTCATTGTTTTGATTTCTCTGGTTTATCTTCCTGGTTTTACTCTTGTTTCTGCTGGAGGTTTTTTTTGGCTACCGATTTATTTTGAGATGTCTCATTTCTAACCACATTTCCTTTGTCTTTTTTTTGTTTGTTTTCTCAGGAGCTAGCTTTCAAAGAACTGTCATTGCTGCCTCCACAGATACTCCAATAATATCAGGTGCAGAAGATTCAGAGTGTCTCAAAGTGTAGCATTTTCTAGCAAAATTGGACATATAAGATAATATGTCTGTACACTGAACTGGAACATTGTAAATGGCTATGTACATTTGAAACCAGGTTGTTGGACTCATTACAACTGACATATGCAAACATTTCAACTACAAAATTTCAGTAATTGATCTCTGTTAAACTCCAGGCAGCAGATGACACTTAAGAGTCTGCTAAAGAAAAAATGTTCGTCTTTTTTTTCCCCCACTGCTTTTAGTATTTGCTCAGTATCATTAATATAAATATGCAATCATCGAAATCAACACAACTGAAGTTAACAGAGCAACTCCAGATTTACATCAGTGTAAATGAGAGCAAAACTTGATCCCTCACATGTAATTTATCTTTAATTCTGGTTTAAGTCCCTCTCATCTTGCTGAATAAAAACTGATGTTCTTCTTACACACAATCTGTATACCATTCATTAGTGTCTTTTCTGTTTGGAAGAAAGATTGGAGCCTGTGGTAATGAAAGCTCAAATCCTGGGGAGCAGTACACATGGTATTTTGTTTTAACTAAATGCTGTATTGGTATTCTCATGAGTGGCTTTGCATTACTTGAACATTTATGAATAGCTTGAACTAATAAATCTCTAATTAGCACTAATTACTAATTAGGTTATTGATTCCTCTGACTGTGGACTCCTCACTGGTTTTATTCATAAGCAGAATGTTATTTTTAAAATTCTTGTAGCTATATCCCCCAACAGAGCTCACTCCCGCCATGGAAAGGAGCAGAGCAGCAGGCTCTGGGCAGCCTGTTTGTCAGAACAACACCCAGGCTTATTCAGACTGGGTAGGTACACCGAGGGGCAGAGGTACTGTGTTTCGCTAACGGAGACGTCAGGGTGCTGCCTGCTTGCCCAGATGTGCTGGAGAACCCCGGCACTTTTCTCCTTTCCCACGAGGTGCCTCCTGTTTGCACCCCAGGTGTGTGCTGTGGGCTGCGCATGGAGGGTCCGGCTCCAAAGGGTGGGTGACGCTCTTCTGAAGGCGTTTTGGAGGGAGTCTTGCTCTTTTCCCCCTCATGGCAAGACCTAAAGCAGGTCTGCTGGAGCAAGCTGGTGTACCTTGCTTTGCTTCACACAGTCTGCCTTTGTTTCTGCTTGTGGGTTTACTGGAAAGAGAAGCCCCTTTGGATCCTTGTATCCCCAGAGGAGTTTCCCTTCCCATTCTCCCATCTCTCTCTGGCAGCTATCCTGCGCACTATCCACCTGATGAGGCAAAATGGGGTCTTTATTACAGTCCCTGTGACTGCATTTACACAGCATTCTCAGTAGCTCTTTGGAGAAACAGTGCCTCCTGCCCCACAGGGATCAGGAGCTCCATAATCACAGAATCATAGAATCATAGAATGGCTTCCCATGTTTTTCCCAAGAGCTCAGAGAGCAGGACCCCCAGCGTCGGGGACTCCTATATCTAGTGCTCACCCAACTGCTACCATCACTGCCACACCACCTCACCAGTCTTCTCCCAGTTTCTCACCCCTACAAACTCATCCACAGAGGAGTTCTGTTCTTGTATAGTTTATTGAGGATAGCAGTCAGCGCACTATCTGCTGACTTCCTTCACTTGAAGGCAGAGCACACAAGTGGTTGAAGATATTCTGGCTTACTTCACTGAGAGCAGTGATTTTATTTGGCAGCGGCTGATCGCCTCTGTGGTAGGACTGGCAGGGAAGGTCAAGTGCAATATCGCTTTATTCAAGCATCAGGCAGTTTCACTTGCGGAGGTTTTTGCATGTGGTACATCTTCAATTTGCGAGGCCAGACAACTGCAAAATGAGGCTTACTACTTGTTGGCATTAACTGTAGGGAACATGTAAAATCTCTTTTCTGGTGGCTCAATATGTTTGTTTTGATCCTTACAGCCCTATGTGGGCTATGTGATGAACCACTGTGGCACCGAAGATCGATGGTGCTACATTCACACTGATGTTTTCGCTAGCAGACTCCAGGCCCCACCGAACTTTGCTGTTGCATGCGCATAACTCCCTAGGACAACTGTGGGAGATGTCTGCATGTGGCAGCGAGGAGATGGGGCTCCCTGGATAGCAACATCTGGGGACCAGAAATCGAATATTCTTGGCTACCGGCCCTAGACTCTGTAATTTGATCTCCCCACCCTTCTGGTCTGTCTCTTCACGGAGCGAAGGAATAAAGAAGGGAGCTAAGTATCCCTGGATGGGAGTCCAGTCAGCTAATTAGTATCAATGAGGTGCGTGTTATTTTTAATTATTGCAGATGTGCTTATACCTCATTAGCTTAAACAGTGAAGAGTAAATAAATAGCAGCTTCTGTCATGCTAAAAGGAAACATTTTATAAGTATGTTATTGATTTGGACTTTAGAGGGACCCAGTGGGAAGTCTGTAAGGCTGCTTCTTCCAGAGGTGGGGGAAGGAGGGGAAGGCTTTACAGAAGTTAACTTAATGTGTCCTGTTTTGTAATGCATGTTAAGAAGAGGCCAAAAGGCTGTTCTGCTTCCAGGTGGGCCCAGTGGGTTTGAGTTTACAAAGGGCCAGATCCTGCAGACACTTGTAGACACTTTGCACCAAGGCTGAGTGAATATCTTCGTGTCATGGTGGCTTTGCGGACTCCGTCAGCCCAGAAGAAAAGGTTCGTTCTGAGCCTGCAGGAGTAATATTTGTTTGGCCCAGCTTACCTGATATTTTAATTTCCATATTTAGCAAGTACCCAGATGTGTGTTGCAGGAAATAAGTAACTTGTCAGTGGTTTTGAGGTTTCTCAGCAAAAAGAAGATTACGTCGCTTTGCGCTGAAGTATTGAAGAGAGTGTTTTATATTTTGAATGCTAATGAGCACAGTTTTTTTCAGACGGGAGCCATAAAACTGTCATTATGTCAGTGGTATGTCTTTGTTCTTAGCTTTGCTCGTGCTAATCAAAGACAACAGTGGCATATTTTGAGTTAATACTGTAACAAGAGGAATGGCATTAGTGGTCATCATCATGAGTGACTCCTGGACATGTGGTAATAATTTCTTAAGTGTTTCTGAATAGTAAATGAATGAGAGAGAGGGAGTTCAGCTCCAGCACTGTGCAGAATGGAATGTACCGTTCAGCTGAAATGATAAATCCACGGCTCACACTCGAGGGGCTGTAAAAGCGAAATCTGCTTTTTAATATAATTAACGTATCTTCTTCCACAGTCCCTCTTTCTCCTCCAGTATCCAACTCTGCCTTTCTGTTCAGGATAAACCAGCAAATTTTCACGTAAGCAACTGAATGAGTGCAATCGTCTTTATGTTCTTAGGAAAATCAGTTCGCTTTGGAAACCAAGCTCTCATCCTTCAAGTATTTTAGTACTGCATAGCTGGATGTAAGTTTGAGAGCTTTCAGCGGAAATGGCATTTTCCTTCTTGTTAATAGATGCGCCCAGATTTGGTAAATACCTGGAAACAGAATTTGTAACTTTATATATTTAAGCGCCAGTTTTCTCAGGGGAAAAAAAAATACCACCCAAACCTTTTTATTATCAGTCAGGCAGTTTTCATTTATTTGGTGAGGCAGTCTGTTTGCATTGGCTGGCGGGTTCGTGAATGGCTCCTGCATAACGAATCATACATTTTAAAAATTCTTTCCAAAGCTTTTATAAAAATACAAAAAGTTAAATAACTTTAACACAGTTATGTGATCAGTCTGATTAAGTTAAGGCATTTAGTCTAAGTAACCCCAGCGGGGTTTCAGCAGTACTGTATGTTCCAGCGAAGGGAACAATTGGTGTATTTTCACTGTCTGACTGTGTTTCTCAGAGAATGCTGAACAATATTAAACATTCAGAGGCTGCATTTTCCCTTTGTTTTGACAAATGCTAATAAGTAGCTAACTGCAAGAGAGGGGAAAAAAAATCCTAATTCAAACCAGTTGCGTGATGGTAGAGCTCAGCAAATTCCCTGACCAGCAAGATGTAATCTGGAAAGAAAAGAGTGAAGTGGTAGCCTTTGCTAGCCTTTGAAATCACTAATAAAGTCATTAGACAATGTTTAGTTGAAGAGGAATGACTAAAGCTAGGGAAAGACTACTCTGAGGAGCTCTCAGAAGGAACATTAGCAGGCTTTGGTTTCTAATTAAGTGATATTATTAGAAGCTTTGATAAAAGCCCTCACGTGCGTGACATCTTGTATTTCTCTGTGTATCAAGACTTGAAGAGAAACTAAAAAAAAGAGAGACTTTTTAATGATAATACCTGAAAAGTGTTTTTCAGCAGACCCATACATCATTGTCAAGTGAAAAGATTAAACTTTATTGTTTCTTTTTGAACCAAGAACTCAAGGTGAGTGGAAATGTCTTGAAATGCAAAGTAGTTTGGCAGATAAAGTAAAATGGAGATGAAAACAGACAATAAAAAGACATTGGCTGTAATAGAGGAAAGAGCGGGGAAGTTCACTCTTTAATGTTGCTGGGAAAACTTTCTTTTTGCTATTAATGATAGCATTTAAGTGTTACAATTACAAGCTTTTATTGAAATGAAACATTTCATTTAAAGAATGGCACCAAAATAATTTTTGTGTGTAATATGAAACATTAGTTATATGATGCTGCTGCCAAAATAAACCCCACCATTCATTTAAAATATCAGGAAACTCCATTTGAGAGGGTAGTTATACATCCATTGAGGATACTCTGTATATTATTTTTCCTTGGTATTAATAAAGTCTATTAACAACATAACTGCAATTGATTCATAATGTCACATTTGTTTGCAAGTAATGGATGTAAGGTTAAAATGGTTTAACTATTACAATGTTTGAAAATGATTTCTGTTCCCTAAAGCCTCCTTTATTTTTATTACAGTTTTTTTTCCCCTTCAGCAACCAGTTGTTTTGCAGTTGTTAAACTGCTTTCAGCTGTAGATACTCTGCATTATCAAGATAGATGGGGCTTGGTGTGGGATTTCCATGAAGGTTGGTTGCTGAAAAAGTAACTTCAACAGTGCGCCTTTGAAAGATTTATTTAACTTGTCCCTTAATAGCCCAGGCCGCACCGATTTCCGCAGAAAGAATTCATTTTTCTGTCAAACTCTGGACTGCTTTGCTGGGAGCCTCATCTACCCGCCGTTTGGCACATGAAATGCACGCCGCCGACCTCGAAGCGCTTTAGCTGCTCGTCTCCACGCCGGCGGCTGGCGAGGCTCTGTGACTCTGGCTGCCTTTTGTAGCCAGGAGACGGAGGGTTTTGTTCGCCGTTTTGTGCTGTGCTTACAAAGACCATGCGGACAACGACGCATCGCGAGTGCCCGAGCGCTCCCCGTTTGCTTTGGCAGTATGACGTTCCCTTATCCGTGTCCACCAGTTAGAGACAGAAGGAATCCTTGAAAAACTCTGCTGGAGGACAGGCAGAGTGAGGAGCTAGCGTTGGGCATCCAGGCTTTGCATTGCTAACTTTTGAGTTCCTGGGAAGGATGTTGCCAAAATTACGTGCTCTATCGGAGCCTTTCTTGTCATCTTAATTTGCAGTTCACTCTGAGCGGAGATTTTTTTCTCTGAGGTTGAGAGAAAAATGCGGATAAAAGCAGATTGCTTGGCACGTAATTCTAGCCTTGTAATGGGTTAGACAAATGCTCCTCGCAGGTACATACACATAATTTGTTACAACAACATGTTTTGCCCGTTATCTTCCTTTACAGTCACATTCAATGATAATTATTCCTTTTAAGAGAGAGTCCTGGCTTGTGTGCCAATTTGTGCTCTAGGACAGATGGATTTTTGGACTGCAAATACAGCAGGGGGATATTTAGTTGGTTTTAACAAAGCTATTTTAATAGGTATTTTCAAGAAATCATGGACTTTCAGATTTGCAAACCATATGTATTTCTAGCGCCTAAAAGGCTCAAATTCTAATTGTTCTACTCCTTTGAAGACTGTCCTGAATTTTCACATCTTGTTATTACAGGACTTTCTACCAGCATAACCACATAACGGGGTTACTTCTGGCATAACTGCACTGCAGTGGAGGAATTGCACTCATTAACTGTATCAGTTTCCAAATGGCGCATAATCTGTATACAGACTTAAGCCCTGGTCCTGCAAGCAGATCCAGTGCGTCAGTGGATCCAGATCAGCCTGTTTGCAAAAGATCTCATATACTTTGTACCTAGTTTCAAAAAGGAGGCACGCTAGGATTTTGTTAATTGTTTTTGTTTTCCCCATTGAGGCTTGCAGGATAAGTCCCAGATAGACTCTAATGCTAAGTCAGGTCTAGTGGGTATTTTAGATGATATTTTTAATATTTTCTAAAGGGAATGCAACCCCCGCCCCAGTTTACCCAGTGTATTTACAAGAGCAGTGACTCCACGCACTTGTGGCATCCCCGTCGCATGGGCAGTGGGTGGCACACCAGGAAAGCGTGACTGTGGTGGAGAGCAGCCGTCGTGACAATGCTAGACAGTCGTGGAAAGCGGCTGCTCCCAGATTTGTTAGCTTAAGAGAGCTTTGCCTCTTCAATGACACATTTGCGTTAAAGCCAGTGCTCCTGTCTGCAAAGAGCAGAAAGCTGGAGCTGAAACCTGTGATAGTGTCATTGTTCCCAGAGGTACAGTAATAGGTTTCACTTTACAGTGCTGTATCTCACTTGGAAAGCACTGTCTCTGGGAGTGATATAAACTCTGTTAATATGGATAATAGACTTCAGGACCACTTAAACTTCTTAAGACAATAAGGCTTGGGCAGCTGAGAGTATTAACTACATCATTTCAAACTTTTTGGATGGCTTGCCAACATTTACATTAAGCTTTTGACTGTTTAAGCCACTTCTGTGATCAATTATTTTTTTCAAGCAGAATGAGTCCTTAGAAAGCTACAGCCCAAACTGCTAGACTTCAACCGCCTCCTCAGATCAGTGACTCAGGCAATTTGTTAACATTGGGTATGATGTGCTACCTTAATAACTGTCTGTAACTGGGAAAAAAATGGTATTGTCAGTCCAGTTTTTTTTAATGACTCTATGGACTGCTTTGCATAAAATAAAAGAGGAAAGCTGGTTTGTTTTGCTTTCTTTCTGCAACGCCTTAAGTACTGTGATCTCCATCCTGGGCTCGTTTCTTTGGACCTCAGCGTGGGATTATCCAGAGCGACCGTTTCTCCAGGTACTGATGGTGGGAGAGGGTGAGGATTTGCTCTGAGGCACAGACTGACTCCCAGCCTGGCATGGGCCTTCCTCAGCTCCTTGCAAGCCCGATAGGTCCCAGCTGGGTAAGGCAGGTCCCTGCTCTGGGCTGCATGGCCCAGAGTTGCCCCTGCGCTGACCGGCCCTCCGGCCATGCCCGGTGGGCTGTTGCTGAACCCCCCCTCCAGCCTTGCTCTCCGGGGGGCTGCTGATTTAGTTTTCTGTCCTCTCCCTGTCTGCCAACTTCTGTGGCACTGACAGTGACACAATATCTTTGAGGCTGCTATCTCCTGCTGTGTCAGATAGGCTTTAAATTAGTCCAGACACTCAAAAATTATTAGGAGGTGGCAGACAAGCAACACTGAGTCCCTCAGAAGCCCTGCTAAAATCTTCGCTCTTTCAGTAAAGCATTCTAACGGTGCCTGGCTTTTTCTGCTAACTCCCCTTTCCCCCTTTCCCTTAAGTAAAACAGAGATGCTGAATGGCAGATACTCAGATAGCACGAGTAGTATGCCTATAATTTTACAGAAAATGAGGGATATTTACCCTTTTTAATGATCACTGACTTTCAGCCGAGAGAAGGATACATATTTCTTCATGAATTGATTGTAGTTGGTCGTAGAAGGAGTACAAAACTCCAACTCCTTTAGAGATGTAAAATAACACATCTGATGTGATGTATATCTGACTTTCTTGCCTGTTTTGGCTGCTTAAGGCATAGGAAACCAGTCTGAGGCAATCATCTAGACAGCCTCCATACTCAGCCATTCATCATATCCTAAAAATAATGTCTACAATCGAGACTTGAGGTACAAATCCCACTGTTTACCCTAGCGAGTGTCCACACAGATGGTTTAGCCTAGCCTTTAAACAGATAAAATTAAGTGGGATAAATGCCACCCGACTAACTATAGGGTGTCATGATTAAGACACAAAATTCATTTGTGCAAATGTATCAGCACTGTCACATCTTCTCAGTGAAAGAAGAACTTAATGTCTCAGACCGACAGCTCAGTAGTGCTGTCATACCTGGCTCTACACACCGTGTACCACAAATTCAGTGACAGTCAGTGACAGTCATTCTGTCAAATGGCCTGATTCTGTTTGACATGTAATGCCCTTTACCCCACTTTGGCAGTGGCAAGAAGCCACGCAGAAGATGTAAATAATAGTTAAACAGACCTTAGGGCGTCTAAGCATTGCCTGAACGGTGTAACGCTGGTCTTGTATAAGAGAGAATCAAGCCTGGAGAATTTTGTCCTTGAATTCAAAGGATGCAGGAGGGATCATAGACAGTGTTACAGAGGGGTTAGACCAGCCAAGTAATAACAGCATTTTTTATTCATCATGTGATCTTTGTTTAGGACTAGTAGATATAAGATGGTTCCATGAATTCACATTTTAGGTTATATTTTGCTTTTTCAATGCACATGGCTTTTAAAAAATCCATATGCATTTGAGCAAGAATATATGCTGTCATCCCAGTGGTCTCAATAATGATTTAATTCTTCCTCACTTGATGTGGCAACATTAGCATGTTTCTGCATATGTTTAAAGCACACAAGTTTCCAGGCTGCTGCTGCTCAAGCGCAGGAGGAGCATGACGCATCTGAGCTGTCCTTTTTGGCTTTTTCGTGACTACATACATGACTGTGTACAACAGCTATGTTACAAGGATAAATGACCGTGTGATTATACCCTCTGTAGGAAGAACAGGAACGATTTTCTTAAGTGTTTGGAAGGAATGCAGCCAAGGCCCAAATGAAAGCATCTTTTATTTTTCAGCTTCATCGATCAAAAGCTTCTGTGTGTAACACGCTAAATGACACCTGACATATCTGAAATGCAGGGATAAAACTCCAATAGCAAAAAAGCCCAACCAATAACAGCCAAGGTTTTACTGCTAGTAAAGCAGATCCTCTCCTGAGGAGAAACGTTAAAACTGCGTGAATTACACCCAAGCAACTGACAACTTTACTTAGCTATTCCATACATTAGAGGATAAATCTCCATTCTAGGAAGTTTCAATGCCATTTTAGTTATCCATTTAATCCACCTATTCATTTAGCAGGAATGGTAATTACGGGAAAATTGCTGCCAAACTATGATGTGCAATTAAAATTCAGGCTATTTTGTGTGATGCAAAATCTCCCTTTTTTACTATCATCTTACAAATCCTCTGATAGAAAGTTTGTGCCTTTTTGAAACAGAGCTTGCAATAATAAGCCATCTGGCTTACTTAAACATGAAAGATTAAAATGATATACAGTATGAAGGCTTCCTATTCAATTGCTAATGTCCAAGAACTCAACTCCAGTGGTGAAAGCTGTCATTTGGGGGGAAGAGGTAATTAAAAGATTTCCTTGTAGAGATGGGTCCTAGAGCAGGGGACTGGCACATCCAACAAGCAAAACTAATTTTCCAAAAGAAAGCAATGCTGGCCAAATGCCTTGCAAGATAATCTTCTGTATCCTTCAGTTCACTCACAACTGCTCGAGTGGGACTGAAAGGTGGGTTGATGACAGGTGGGACAAAAGCGGCCAAACCTTGCTTTATTTACCGTACTAAGCCAGCAGTGCTTCATAACACAGGCTTGACTGAGGCGGACAACAATGAGGGAAAACATATTGTGGTTAAATAGCAACTCACTCTTTTTAAAAAGATGTGGAAAAAGGCTGCAATTGTTTTAGGGAAACTGCAATGCAGAAATGGAAAATCTGGATTCTGAGAAGTGACATACAGAAAGGCAGTCTTCTGAGACGGGCTTTTGGAGCAAATGCATTTAGTAGCCCCTACTCCTTTATAATTGGCAAGAGGCTAATTGGGGGCACAGTACTTGGGCTTGTGCAACATACAGACCATCTGAAAAATCAGGGTTCTTGTCGGCTGGCTGCAGAGGGAAAAAAAGGGACACCTCAGCTGTGAAAGTGGCATGTCCTGTTGATTTCAGCCTCCCTCTGCCTTCCACCTCTGACTGATGAATTTCCAAATGGGAAGCAACTGAAAATCCTGTTGATCAGATGAAGCTCCTACCCTAGGGTCTGAACCCTAAGTGGAAGCAGAGCTGAGTATGAATCGTTACCAGACAGTGCTCCATATGGTCTGGAGTACTTGTAGGGAGTGCCGTATCTTTGACTTACAAAGCAAAACCTAAATGTTATTACATGTAGACTGTAACCCTCCCGGATGAAGAGATCATGTCTCATTCCTTATGGGAAGAAGAATTTAATACAGAATCTAAAACTCTTTAAATAATTTTGAGCTCCATGTATCATTTATAACAGGGACCTACTTCTCATTTGAGTTTTACAGAACTGCTTTACAACTCTGGAGAAACATAAACTTCCCTTTTTTTATTCTATTGCCACTGTTGTTCCTACACAAGCCTACTTAATTACAACTGAACTATATTATCTCCATCTTTATCAGACTTTTTCAAAAGGGAGATGTTTAAAGTGGTGGGTGCAGGTACAGTACTCCATAAATAAAGAAAGAGTGCTAAAATGAGAACCCTCCCATTAAAGACACTATCCTCATCTGTTCCTTTTCAGAAGAGCCATTTTAATGAAGATCCTATTGCTATTAATTCTACTTTCAGGCTCCATTTAGGCTGGGAGGAGGAAATAATGAATCATGACATAATGGAGGTCCCTGTAAAGCACTCAGCTTACCACACAGGAAACCAGACTTGCATGTGCGTTTGTTTTTGTTTTTAAGACTAGTTCTAACAATAGCAGCCAATGGGAGCCTATTAACTTCATTGTGTCTTAACTTTCTCTTCAGTCCTTGGCTGTCTTCCAGCTTAATTCCTCTGAGTCAGCAACACATTCAAACCAGGTTAAATGAACTCTTGGATAAGAACCTCGACTAAAGGAATAATTGATCTTTCCGCCCCAGCTCATCACCCTTTCCAAAAAACCAAACCAACCAACCAACCAAAAGCACTGCAAAGGCAACAGTTTAACATGCAGCCCAATTCAGAGGCGGTAGGATGGGCGAGAGTGGGGTGTGGGTATGGGTGAGCTGGGGAAGCAACTGTGTTAGTCTTACTAAGCAGCCGATGAGAAATGTAATGCATACTTTGTTCGGCAAAAGTGACAAGGGCTGTAAGACTGTGGGAAATAAATGGTCTATATTTACTTCTCTCAAGGAGCTCCCATTTGCCTTCAGCACAGTTTCTCATCATCTGATTTTCTGACACCCTTGCCTTTTCACTCTCTGTAATTCTGCCTTGTAAACTGATGGAGATTGACGTGCCCCTTTCGTGTCAGAGGACAGAGGATCTCCCCCTGCTTGGGAGCACAAACAGCTGTAGGAAGACAGGGCAAATCTACTCCTTTCTTGGCCCAGATCTTCACCCAGAAGGATGGAGTGAGGAGGACAGCAGCTCGCTGGCTGGGTGCCTGCTGATCTCTCAGTAAGGAAAGGGGAGGGAGTACCCAGGCAAACAGATCATTAAGGACAGAGCACTGAAAATATGCAAAAATCAAGCATGAGGATTTACTTTGGCTTTTACCAAACATCATGTCTGCTGCAGGCCTCATTTTTTTGTATTTTCATGGAGACGGATGCATGGATAGATAGATGGATGAGCCAGACAGAAAAGGGTCTATATTAAAAAAATTAGACCTAGAAAAAAGTGGCTTAATAGCTGTTATGCTGTGATCCCAGTTCATTAAACTTAGGTAGTCACCTTCTAAGACAGTGCATTTAGTTCTCTGGCCTCCCCACTGCTTTATCCTTAGGTCCATAGTGCATGAAGACGTGGGCTCACTGTACTTAAAAGTCTGCACTTACGGTCCAGGGTGGTAGTTTTGTTGTTTAAGTGAAAATGGAGCTGTTCACTGTAAGGGTAAAGCGTGTCAATGAACTAAAACCAGCTTTCTGGAGGACTTCTCTGCAATCTCCACAAGGAACTTAGAGCTACCATAAACTTCCTGTTCCTCTCCAAAACCTAGGCACATCTGAGAGAAAGAATAAGCCATGTGCAATGTAGATGTGTCCATCAGCAGCGGATGACAGTCCTTCTGCTGAGGTTTCTGTTGAAAAGTGTGTAGGTTACGTGGTGATGAGGGCATTGAAAGAACCTGGAGAAGATACAACAGAGTTATGTGACACTTCCTTGTGGTCTCCTCCTTGGTTTGTTGCATCATATCAGAGGCTCTTTGGGAAAGGACCAGTGCTTCCTTCTGTGTTTGCCTAGAGCTGATACAATAAGGTTGCGTTATTGACTGTGATTTCAAGGTAGTACCAGAATAAAAATGTGGATTGATGTATTCCAGGGTTGTAATCCTCACTCTAGAAAATTCCTGCTCTTTACAAAGAACTTTCAGACACAGAATAATAATTTTTCCTGAAAGTTTTATTTGTGAGAGATTATTTGCCTGTTAAAAGGCTGGTTGAGGGGATACCTTGTGTGTCTGATATTTCTAGCCTTTTCTGTACTAGCTGTATGTATGGCTGTGTAGACCAAGTGACTGACCAGACCTTAGTCCCTTCACTGCTTGATATGTCTGTTCATCTTTTCAGTCACTAGAAGAACAAGCAATTTGAGAACCTCTTAAGGTGTACAACATATAGAATATACAGAATAAGATTTTCCAGGGGGTGATTGTTCCCGTTGTAAACTATGTGCTAAAACCCAAAAGAATTACTCTCTGAAGGGTATCTATCTCCCATAGCTCTCATTTGTGAAGGAGATGAGAGGAGTAATTTCTCCTCTGACACTCTTGTTCCCCCCGCCCCCCCCCCCCCTTGTGAGTTGGGAAGGAAATGACAAAGTCTCCTGACTTCAGTTCTGATGTCATTACAGAGCCTTGCATTTCGTTTGAGAGAACTCTAGTGTATCCAATGATGTAAGAAGAGTGTGAAGAATTGTTTTTTTCCTGTTTTTTTTGGTACCAAAACATATGTCTGGCCCAGCATTGCTAAAGGCTCAGGAAGGGAGTCATCGGTGGAAGTGGCACAGCTCAGCATCCTGAACGTGAACCAGCACAGAAGCATTGTAGGTCTCTCAGCAATGGCACTTGCAATTGTGGTTCACTCAGAGAGATCTGACACTGGAGAGATGTTCCCATGGCAGCTGATTTGACTGATCACTGACACATGCCATAATGAATCTGTCAGGTTAGCTGAAGGACACAGAATGATCAAGACAGCAAGGAGAGGATGGAAGGAAGCCTTTCTGAGGCAAAAAGTGGTGAAGCTGAGAACCTGTTCTACTTTTAGAGAGATCTGAGGAGAAAAAGGAATATGAAGTAGAGTAGTAGAGCTGCTTCTGCTTAATCTGCAGGTAAGGGAAAACCATATGGAATAGCTCTTAATTTCAGAGTGGCTCAACAAGTAAGCAGGATACTTTGAAAGAAATGTTTCCTTAAGATAAATAAAATTTCTTACGTGGCTCAAATGAAGGAGACTTTGTCTTGATTTGATGACATAGCTTGAAAATGAGAGGAAAAACAACACCTGAAAGCTACTCATTGACTAATTTGCTGTCCAAAGCAAACCAAATGTACTGCTATGCTGCCCACCCTTCCCTTTCCTCCTTCAGTAGCGTTCATTTTAATAATTTATTGGGTTTATCTTTTTATTTTAGAATGTTCTGGATTGTTTGCATGTTGCCCACAAAAAACCCATCTAACAAACTACTGTTCTTTTACAAATCCCTCCTTAAGCTTCCTTTCTGCCACAGTCCTTCAAAGCACTGGGCGGTGACCAGGCTGTCCTAATAGTGGTCTTCATGCTGATCCTTATCCTAGCAGAGGAACTACTTTGTCTCCTCCTTTTTGTCTCCTCTTGTCTCCTCCTTTTGGCCTCCTCATTTTTTCCTCTTCCATCTTTAATTGCTAAATCCAACAGCTGCAAACTTTGTGGGGCAATGACTGTCCCTAATTCTAGGAGCTATTGCAATTCAAAACTAATGAAAACCTACTAATAGTTACTTCAGCAGACTATTGCTGCTCAAGGGAAAGGAGTGGGTCCAAACTGTGCTACCAGTTACAACTGAGCAACCTCAACAAAGTCAACATCTGCTCCATACGAACATTAAACTTCCAGAAGACTCTATGAAATGCTGCAGGCACAAACAAGGACAGTATGCTGATGATGCGTGTTGCTCTCATTTGAAGCAGACACTGACTCCAGTTATCATGGAAACAGAAAGATGTAGTCGAAGAGAAGCTGGTTCAAATGCATCTCAGAGAAAATGGTTATGCCCTCCAGCACCGAGGAACATTTCAAAGCCAGTTCCTGGGAGAGCCCTGTAGTCGGTAGGATCCTCCTAGCAGGTTTGGCGGAGTGCAAAACCATGCGGTTTCTTGACTTTGTTTGGTAAGGTCATATTAATGAAAGAAATTTGTTTTTCTATCACCTTGAGCAAATTACATGAACTCTTCCCAGTTTAGAAAAAGTCATTGCAATGAGTGGCAACAGCAAAAGAGTCAAAATAGCAGATCTTCATACTAAATGTCTCTTGGATAAGGTGCTTCTCCTTCTGCAGCCATCCTATTTGCATGGAGGCTTTTAGTTACATCGTTTGTTCTCCCTAACTTGTCTTATCACCACAGTGACTTCTGTCACTGTGTGAAGCATTTGTTTTCCGAGGCAGGGCTCTGCTGAGCCCAGAGGGTCCCCTTAGAATGTGGCCATTTTGGTCGTGCGAGAAGTTCAAAGCCAGAGGTTGCATTTAGCCCTACTGGTAAATATGCTGCGTGCACGATGCGATGCCACTTCATGCAGAAAAGTGTAACCCACTGTCCTTGTGTTTTATGGCATCACTTGCTTCTGCTTTGTATTTATTTTGTTATTAATGCTGGCTGCTTTCCAATAGCTTCTGGCCACAATGACTGCTGCAATCTTTTGTCAGCTAAATCAGACACAAACTGCGGACAGAAACATATTATCCTGTACATCATTTTCAAATAAAGCAATGCACATACAACACACTGTTGTTTTATATGGAGGTGTACTGAATTAAATCGAGAATGCTGTTGAGCCCATCTAAAAGAATAGCTGTAAAAAGTCATAATCAGATCATATATCGTCTGAGTTTCAAATTGAATAAATATAGGAAAATAAGGCTTTAAAGTGGTAATCTCTAAAAGAAGTCAAGTAATTAAATATGATTGTGCATTCCTCCTCCCAAAGAAGAATTTAGAGGAAATGTAAGATTAGTAGGTTAAAATAATAGACAAGTGCCTATCTTTTTCAGTGCTAAAAAGTAGACTATGTAAAACAACAGAAGTCATATACCCTGTGAGAAACCTTTAGTGATTTGAGGGTTGATGCTATTTTTGTTAAAGTCAATGAGTGTTTTTCCTTTGGTTTTCATGGGAATAATGCTGTGTCTCCATTTCTTCAATAGCCTTTTCTTTGGCATTGATGAATGCAATCTCCCTTACGTCCATTCAGAAATCTGCCGTAGAGATGATCATTTTCCTACTCCATGGCTTTGACTTCCTTCCCTCCCCAGACTCTCTGCTTTTTTGCCTTGAACTTAAGCTACTTGTCTTCACTTTCTACTCCCTCCATGGCCCTGTCACTGCCCATCCTATCGTCACAGCTTTGACTTCTGCCAAACAGAAGGCATCTTGGGGTAAACAGCAAAGATATGTGCTCCAAAACATAGACCTCAACGCAAACTTCAGCTGTTTGTTTCTAGGGCAGTTTTCTTGAAGGCCAGTGGACAGCATCCCTTGAATTTTGAACAGCACTGCGGAAGTTTATTCAGTCTTCTGAAATTCCGGTCCTTTCTGGCAGCAGGCAGCTCTGAGAAGTATTTATTGTAGCACTTTTCCAGGCAGAGTATGGTGGTTGTTCACAAGCTGTGAGGGGGCAATGGTTTATGGACACCTTGCTAGCACCCGCAGCAGTCAGCCCAGCCCTGGCACACACCTGCCAGGCAGCCTGACCCTCCTGCACCCTTGTGCCCTCCCAGACTGTCAAGGAAGGGTCTTGGCTTTGTGCGTGGGGGACCCTATTACTCCTTCTCTTGGGAGCACAGCACGGAGCAGCAATTGGCAATCATATTGAGCCCAGAGAGAGGGACAAATGAAGAAGCCTGGGTGAACAAAAAAACCAGCGTACGTCTGTGATAGCGCTGACACGAACTGAACTAACCTTGCTGACAGATGAAAGTGAAGCAAAGCCAGAATCAATATTCTTGGAGCAAGGAGAGGCAGTGCGGGAGGTGGGATGCCCAGGTGTATGGAGCAGGGCCCCAGACTCGGCCATCTCTCTGCGCTGCAGTAGCTTCAGCATGGTTGCTACATGCTGTCAGCATTTTTTGTTTAAAATGTGCAGTCATTGCTCCCACCCTTTAAGACTGAGTCAGAAGAAGGCTTCAGTCTCATAAAAGACAACATCTGGGAGCAAAGCCAGGTGGGCTGTGTTTGGGTACAGCGGCTCAAGGAAGGTGGCAGTTTACACACCCGCACTGAGGGCCACTGGCCTCCACCCTATCTTTCCTGGTTTGACGATACCCAGACTTTTAGGGGAGCTCCAGAACTTGTGAACCTTTGATGGCACAAAGGGTGAGGGAAAGCAGGGGAGGAGGTGCCGGGCCTTGCCAGATTTTGTCTGGATTTTCAAGGCATATGTGCTGGCTGGTGGTACGATGGCAGGTCAGCAAAAGTCCTGGTTTAACAGAATATCTGTGTTTGTAGGTAATCTGTTACCCCTCCCTTTTCTCTAGCCAGCTTCTAGATAGAAGAGGAATAGCAAAGCAACGTCATGACTCTCATACCCCTTTTACTTGCTGCACAAGGGCCCTCCCTCTCCCAGGCACATCTCCATGCGGGAAACAAAGATATGATCCTAACATGAAACTTTTGCCTTTATATAAAGTTTTGCCTCCGGCTGACTGGTAACGTTCTTAGGCTTTGCAAAAAAAACCCCAATTCTACTCCAAAAGGAGCTGGAATGAAAACCAATGGGGGCTCTTGGTTTGCATCATTCACTAAAACTGTTGCTCAGCGCAGCATTACAACCTCCTGCTGAAATGGGTGACCAGAAATGTGCCCGTTGCCTGCCACTACCAACCTGTGCAAAATGGGCTGGCAAGAGAGAAAAAAAGCATGGAAATAGGAACAAAGTGGTCTTAGTCAACCAGGGGATGGGTGTTCCCTTCACAGATGCACCGGGACTCTGTGGGAACATCTCTGGTGAGGCAGGGCCTGGCGGGGAGCCTCCTGATGCTGGTTTGAAGTCTGCCATAGGTTTTGGCAGGGGATGGATCAGACTGTTACTGGTTTCCCAACCTGTGTGCAGACCTGGAGCTGAAGCACGTTGATGCTGTGAGCAGAGGGGGTCTGTGCTACCATTGCCCAGGCTGTCCCAGTCCTGGGGACAAAGCCAGACCTTGGCAGTGCAGCATTTGTCTCAGGCATTGAATCCATTTTAAACTTCCCCAACAAAATCCTGTTCCTTTCTAGACAAACCTCTTTTGTCTCAGTTGGTGTCTCCAGCAGGTTATCATAGTTCTTAGCCGTTATTTTTAAGACTGTTCACATCAGCTCTCCTACTTTCTGTCCAGAATTCACAAGATAGATATCCTTTAATTTATTCTGCCTAAAATGAGATAAACCACGAGTGACCAGTCTCCTGGGGCTGCGCCGTTCCGTAGCGAGCCTTATATAAAAGGTACAGGGCACATTTTCAGCACTGTGTGTTGTTATTAATGAAGGCTGTGTGCGCAACTCTTTGTCCATCACAATGAAAATTTACCCTCCTGTATCTCGTAAATCTCAGATGTAGATTTCACTTGCAGCATTTTTGGATGTTCTTTGATTATTTTTTTCATATTAGGGAACCATAACGATAAGTCCCCGCTCAAGTGAATATACAACTAGACCTCATCTGACACTAAAATTTGCTACTATTTCTTTTTGGGTTTAAAAAATTTGCCTTTCAGAGCTTTTCAATAAGATATATGTTAATGAGAAAAATTTTAACAAGGCAAGCCCTGGCGGTGACCCCCTCGGATCTAAGCAGCGCTACAAACTCAGGGCAAGCCTGATGCATGAGGAACATCTTGCAGAATATCGCTGGCCTTCTGTTCTATCAGCGCTATAGCTCTAGAAACAAGGCTCTTAATGAGGAAAGATCAATCCCAACAGGAAAACCTGTGATATCTGACATCAGTAGACAAGCATCCATGCTGTACAAACCAACCCCCCCGCTCCACACCAGCCCCTGCTTACAAAAAATAAAATAAAGTAAAATTGTGTCATTTTCTTTCAAAGTTTAAAGACTCGGGATCACTTCATGTAGCATTTAACTATCATTTCAGTCAGGCTTTTGAAGCTGTTTAAGTTCTTTTGTACCCGAGTTGTTTAATGTTACTCAGACAAGGTAAATCAAAGTCTAATAGAGTGGAAAAACAGTAAAGGCAGAAAATAGGTAAAAGATAAATCACACAGGAAGTTTTGCTTTTTTTTGTTATTATATTCATTGAGATCAAAGTCCTTGTTTCAGCTCTAATTAACAAAAGCTAATGCAGATTGGAGACCTTCTGGCACTGAGCAGAGCCTTGGAGGATACAGTTGAAATCTTCTGAAGATTTAAATAATTAATATGACACCTTGAGCTTCGGATGGGAAAATAAAAAATAAAAAAAAAGAAGAGGGGGAAAAAAAGAGCCCCATGTTCAAGTTTAAGAACAATGCCATTGCCAAGTTTGATACCATTTGTTCTGATGAAAATGAGCTGAGTAGACTGCACCGACTTCATTGTCTGGTACATTGGCAGTTCAGTGGATTGTTTCACCTTTTGTCATGCTAAGGGAGTCTTTTGTGCAGTACTTTGTTACCCCCAAGTCTGCCCCAGTTGAAGGAGGATAGAAAAAGGCAAATCTGCTTTAGGGACTTGGAGGATGGTCATTTAATGGTTTTTAATCCTCTTAATCCACGTAAGAATGGAGATCTCTGAGTGAAAATCCCATCCCAGAAGTCCTTATGATTCAAATGCCTGGCTCAGGAGACTGTCTTTTGAAAAAAAAAAATGCAGCAAAATATTCTCCACTACTGTGGCATTGTGGTTTATTTCTCTCTGGTTTTCCGAAGCTGTCTGATGCAATATAAGCAAAATGAAACAGAAACCTACTTCAAACCCTGTGAAGTACAAGAACGGAGAGTGCCCGGTGCCAGCCTGTGTATTTGGGGTACTCTGGTGAATCAACTTGATTTCATAAAAGTGATAAGGACCCTCTTTTCTAATTGTCTCAACTGTATGCAAATCCACCCTAGATTTGGATGTGCACTAATGCCCTCACCAAGCTGTTTTCCACTCGGATATTTTCTAGGTAAATGAAATCCTCTATTGAGTTTGGATATAGATTACTTCTAAACTGTTGACATAATCATAGCTAAGCCTTTCTGCTGAGCTCATTATTACTTCATAAGAGCATGATTTCTCTTCCCTGCCACCAAAAAAAAAAAAAATCAATACATCTAATTAGATAAACCACTAAAGAACTGCTAAGAGGCAATTTTCATAAGTAAAATTAAAGAGAATTTGAAGATGGAACAGGCTTTTCTTGCTCTCAATCTATAGACTTGTCATTTGCCACAAGTTGACTTTAAAATAATTTTTCAATTACATGCACAATGTGACTTCTCATTTGTTTATATCGTTTATCACTTCACTTTTTAGCACTGGTTAAAAAAAAGGAAAAATACAGCTTCCAACTTGTAGTTGGCTATGTAACAGATATAGAAAAGGGCATGTTGAAAATGGTACGAGTTCTTTAAAAAAGATGGATAAAAAAAATAAAGTTCCCACTGCAATAATTTTCATCTATGTAGATAGCAAACAATTTTAGCAAAACAACTCAAGGCATGTCTTAAAAAATTGCGGCTCATTAATGCAATGTTTTCCGTTCCAGTCAGTTCACTGACAGCCTTTTCTCAGCATCTATTCCTACAGCCCTCCCATGCCTCTTAAACAACAGTTACAAATCCAATGACCGGTCCCTAGGATTTTAATACAATTTTTCTCCTTTCAACCTGCATATAACAATGATCTCTCTAAGGTCATTTCAGCTAGAAGTTAATATTGACGTACTCTAAGACTGCTGCAAGAAAAACTGAGCATTATTTTACTTTCTTCCCCACAGTTAGCAGAAAAGGGTAGGCTAGTGGTGCTGTCTGATGCATCTCATAAAGACTTTGGCTGTTCCTTTGATGAAATTTCTGTTTTTCCACCTAGATCATGTTAACATCTCATCTGAAGTCAGACAGAAAGTATCTGTTATGAGGGAGACATCGGTGCTGTGTGCTTCCCCATTTCTTTACTTCTTATTTGTTACAGCAGCCATTTAAACCTCACCTTTACTGAGCTGAGCCACACATGGGATGTGCGCTCTTTTTTGGATCTCTGTGACGGTGCTGCCTGGGGACGAGGGCGGCACAAAACAGCAGCCTGGCACACGTTTCCTGACGCGCTGCATCACTATGATGATAACTCTTCCTTGGTGAATGCCTTTTCATTTTTTCCTCTTCGCGGCAATTAACAATGTTACGGGGGCTCTGGGCTAGCATCTGTGGCCAAAGCTGGCCTGCATCACATGTTGAGTGTGGCCTTAAAGCATTTCGTTCCTCCACCAGAAATGTTGGCAAGGTGTTTTACTGTGATGATTCTTTTTTAATTTTAACCTTAGTAATGAGTAATGAGTCGGCTGAGAAATATTTTTAATAGGAAACTGAGGACATAATGCAGACAGCCTCCCCACAATGGACAGTTACTGCAGCGTTAGAAAGCACAATACGACAACAGTTGGTCAACAGTCTGACTGAAAGCTACCTGCTTTAAAAAAAAGGTTTCAAAACTATTCTGGAATATCCTGGGGTGTTCTTTGAGTAACAGCCCTTTTGGAAAGGAATGATTTTTGCTCTCTGTTTCCTCTATGGGAGCCTTCATCTTGCTAAGGTGATGTAAATTAATAACAACCCCTCTCGCTCCCCAGGATGAGAACACACCTTTTGCAGGCTGCTCCTCTTCTGCCTAGAAGCTGTCATTTCTAATGTGACTTTCCAAAGTTTTCTCAGCAATTCCTATTCCCTACGTACTACGCACTTCATAGAAATGCACGTCCTCTTCTTCAGACTATGTTATATATATTCAATCATGTGAATCATAAATTACTTAGTTCTCATGAAGATTACATGTTTGTGACTATTTCTTTTTCTATTTTTCACACCCTTACCTGACAGGATTCTTTAAAAATGAGCAAAACACAGTATCAGCAGAAATATCTTGACAGAGGTGTATGTGGGAGGAGACAGAGACAATAAACAGACATGACACACATTACATTATAATGCAACAAATTAGAGTCTGACTCAAATCACTTTAAAGGACGGACAGTAGCCCCTTATTACCAAACTACAAAGGTAGTAATAACTCCTCTCCCAGAGGTACCACTGCGATCAAGGAAAAGACCCCTAGTAGTATTTTTATAGCCTTTGCTTGAAATGTTTTTGAAGGAAAACTCTGACTTCTAAAGAGTTCTGAAACTGTGTGGTGTCTCAAGATAGATCTTAATGAAATTTGCCGCTATCAAAACTAGACTGCCTAGAATATGGCAGAGCCTATTAGGACCGCAATAACAACATTGATTTTAGGGATTTTCCCCTCCCTCCAAATACACTGCACATTTTTTTGATGTGTGAAGAGACTGAAGCTTCTTAAAAGATATTTTCAATGGGATAGTTCTGAAGACTTCAGATAAAATATTTCAACACAGTACCTGCAGGGACAGGAGAAATTGCTTCAGTTCATTTTGCCTTAGTTAGAGTCGTGTTAAATCAACTGCTCTTGGCGTTTGCAGGACTTTGTAGACATTCTTTCAAAAGTGTTTGAAAAGCTTCAAATAGATGAAGGTCTTCAAAAGGCAACTAGCACATGGAACTGACATCAGTAATGCTCCAAAGACTGTCCAAAAGGGCCAATACATGATATAAATGGAGCTTTATTACTTTTTTTCATCTCAGATACTAGGCATGTTCCGTCTTTGTTACATGATCCGTCTGCTGCCAAGAGGATACCTGATACATAGCCTGATTACTAGGAGACATGAGGGCCTGATTCTTCACAGCCTTGAAGTGAATATAGCTATTTGCATGTGACTTTCATATGCTGCCATTGTAACTGGTAATTTGCAAAGTTTCTGTGTCAGGAGTGGTGAGAACACAAAGTGCAATGTAAATCAGACACGGTGACATCTGCTCCCTCCATTGCCTTTCCTTTTGGTGATGTGTAACATTGCACAGCCTAATATAAATTGAAAAGACCAGTGCTTCAGTTTGAGCAACTGCAATGTCAGCTGCACTTCTCAAGGTACGTAGAGGCAGGGATCTTGCCAGCCCCATTCACATGGCAGCTCCCATCATGTTTTAACAGATCTGTTCATATAAACAAGGATCTAATGACTCAGATTCACAAACAGTGAGATTTAAATGACTTTCCACTGGAAACACCTGTAATAGTATAAATTCCTAGAATATAAACAAGAGGATGTATTTGCTCATCTGTACTTGTGCGTGTGTAACTAAACCACACAGTTAGTGTAACAGATGGGGGGGTCACCCAGCTGTGTTACTCTACCCAGTACAGGTCCTTGTAAAAGATCGCCTGCCTGAATGCAGAATGACAATATTTTTTCCCCATGGAAAGTGCCTCTGTGTTTGCATAGGGAAGATGGTGACTAGATTTGTATTCTGGGGTATTAAGAGCTCCTTTAAATACCCTGTTGCCTGGCCCTGAAATTCACCCCTAGAGCCTGACCCAGCCGTTTCTGTGAAAAGTCTGTTTAAAAAGCAAGGAAGAACAGTATGATCACAGGAGGGTACCTAACAGAGATGTTGCACCACAGTGCTGTGGATTTTCCTGATGGCTCAGCATGCCAAACCTAGGTTTATCACATCATTTTAGTCTTGTTGCAATGTGGGAGAAATGCGTATAACTGAAATAGACTGGTGCGTGCCCGCTTGTAATAAAGTTGCTCAGCAGTCTGGAAAGTCTGCTGCTTGTGATAAATAATCCTCAAAGAGGCATATTCTCATAAACACGCAGCCCTTGCCATGCAACTTTAAAGAAAATCTTTTTGTCTCTTTGGTCATAGACTTAGAGACACACTTATTCTTGTTAGTGTGAAACAGTAGATTTATACCAGCAATGAGTGTGAATCACAGAGTTGTCCAAAAGTGCAATAAAGAGCTAATATATAATAATACCAGGAATGGCCTTTAAAATGAGTCATAAGAGTAAGTTAAGATAAAAGAGTCACCCAAGATGATATGCTTTCTTGTTAATGCTAATTGTATTTACAGATGGTTGCTATAGAGACCAGAGAAGCCAGGTATTTTCTTTCTCTAGGAAAGCAAAGACATCTTTACATTTTCTTGTCAAATCTCTCTTTCTGCATTTTGGGGCTTTGAAGCAGCTTTGATGGAGGTGTTTTCAAAGGGAATAAAAGCAGAAGGCATTCTCCCCACGGGGAAGGTACCTGTTTGTCACCTCTAAGCTAGGCATCTGGGAAAGTTTAAACTGAAGGGAAAGAGGCAGCAGGTATTGTTTATTTCTGTTCACTTGTTTCTCTTTAGTATATTCAGTTCAAATCGAAATTTGCATATATGGTCCTAGAATGAGAGTAGTTCCTTTTTTGCACTCAAGAGCTTTTTACTCTAATATAACCTTTACTAAAACATTTTCATATTGTCCAAGATGAAACTTTGAGGTGATTCACTGATCCTTTAACTTTTGAAGAATCACAGAATAATTCAGATTGAACCTTGGAGGTCTCTACTCCAAACCTCTGCCCAAAGCAAGGCCAGCTTTGGGGCCAGACCAGGCTGCTCAGGGCTCTGTCTGCCTGGGTCTTGAAAACCCCCGGCGATGGGGTAGGCACAGCCTTTTGGGGCAACTTGCTCTGTTGCCTGGCCATTTTCGTGGGGGAAAAACTTCTCCTTATACCCTGGCTAAATGTCTGTTGTTGCAATTTTGCTCATTGCCTTTTGTCCTCTCCCCATGCATCACTATGAAGAGCTCAGCTCCACCTTCTTGGCGACCCCTTGTAGGCACGGGTATGCAGTGGCACTACGAGGTGCCCCCAAAGCCACCCTTTCTCCAGGCTGACCCAGCCCAGCTCCTCATGGGACAAGTGCTCCAGCCCCCAGCACCCCATCCTCTGAGCCCCCTCCAGTTTGTCTCTGTCTGTCCTGTGCTAGCAGGACCAAAACTGGATGCAGTGTGTAGCTGTGGTCTAATGTCCTGTTCAAACAGCCCAGAGTGCTGTCAGCCTTCACATCTGCTAAGAGGCACTATGGACACCGGCTGAGTTTGCTGTCCACCAAGGTCCTCCAGTTCTCGCCAGCAGAGCTGCTCTGCAGAAGTCATTCCTGACCCATTTGCCGATGCGTGAATAGTCCTGTGCTCCCATGTTTTTTACTTCCACCTTATGCTGAACTCTCCTTTTTCATCACACCTTGCGATGTCAGTAAACAGCCTTTTTCAAATCCCAGGCCAATTGCTCACATTAATCCTTGTTTCTTCTTTCTCTTGAAGGTGAGCAATGTATTTTTGTGCTGCTGTAGGCCACAATGATTCAAAACACAAGCCGTCTTCTGATGCTTTGGTGTCTCTGCCACAGTTTCTTCCTTACCTGCCTATCTGAAATGCCTTATGACAAAGCTTTTATTCATTTGAGGGTTATGCTTGATATAGTCATCATCTCCACCTGACCTATCCACTGAATTTACTTCCAACAGCACAGGTATATCTTTTTTAAAAAGTGCTGCATTTATAAATCTGGTTTGAGTTATTCATCCTCCATACGCATGTCACTGACCGAATGTCACTCTGATCTCCTCACAGACTGACTGGCCAGATAGAGTTACGCTCCCTTGAGAAAGGAGAGAGACTGCGAGTTCCTCAGTGCAGCAGAGTTTGCGGGAGAGAAAAAGTAATCTGTTAGACACAGCAGCTCCGTCTTCCCCTTTCTTCACTGCTTGACGTGTGGCTTCAAAGATGGGGAAGAAAAAAGGTTTCTGTTCCTGCTCACTTCCCTGCCCAGGCTCGCACTCTTATTATGGTATCTGCCTGGAAATGCAGGGCAGGCGAGACACACTGCCTTTCCTCTCTGTCACAGGAGCTACCGGCATCCACAGCCTCCTGTACAAACCTGAAGGAAGCCGGCGGTACCAATGCTTCATGCTGCTCTTCGGTGGGGACTATGTGTCACCCAAAAGACTGCCAGATAAGCGCTTGTCATCGTTAGTGTGTCTGGCGTAGCAAGCCAATGGCATTTCATGTTTCTGAACGGAGGGCTGCCCTGGGTAAAAAGCCACCGGACTTCTCATGCTGAGAATCCAGCAGGCAGCTCTGAACCAGATTTCAACTTTTTCTTTTTTTATTAATAGCCTAAATGTTAGAGGAAAAAATGTTTAACAGCGGATATTAACATGTTCGTTAGTTACTTGTAAACTTTTAAAATACGGCTTCTTTTTACTGCAGGTGATCTTTACCACTCTCATGACAGTTCTGTTTGCTCAGAGTTATTTAAACTGATGAGTCTACATTCCTAGCAGCCAGAAACCCTCTCTTCTTCTGTTAAAAGCTTCTCCCTGGGAAATGGCTGCTTCCCGAGTAGATGAACTTAGGAAAGAGGGAGCAATTGTGCCGTCACTCTACGTGTTGGATAAAGGCTCATTCTCTTTGCTCTTCATAGACTCCCAGAACCAACGGTTTCCTTGGCTTGCAAAAGGTCATTGGGATTATCAACACAGAATGACTTTCAGCTCATCCATGCATCAGACCCTTTGCAATCAGGCCACTGCTGAAAAATGGCTGGGATAAGAAGAGCTGAGAAGAAAACATAGCTGGCTTGGTGGTTCAGTCTTCGACAAAAAATGCTGAGAGGTGAAACAATAATCAAGTCTCTGCAATGTTTTACAAGAGAACAAGTCTCTCTCTTGTAGTCATGAATGTCAGCTGAAATGACCTTTTAAAAGAGGCAATATGTCATGGTTCAGAGAAAAACAGGAAATGTATTCTTTCGGATTGAGAATGTTATGAGAATGTTATGAAAATGTTAGTCGGAATCTTTGGATTTGAAAAAATCTGTTATCTTTGCCACTTTGCTTCAAGTGATGAAGATGGGAAAGTAACGCATTATGTAAGGTGATAAACAGAAGAAGAAAACAGAGTTCAGGAGTTTGCAGAGGGTTGTGGTTTGATTGATCACTTTTTCTCTGTAGCACACATTAATGACTGTACTATTCCCATAAATTCTTCCTTTGACCTTTCTGTCAAAGTACATATGACAAAATGACAAGTGCATTTCTCACAGCTTTTGGACCAAGAACAGATTGTGCATTACCCCTTGAGAACCTGGGCTAGCATTGCTCCAAATGTTTTTCTTTCATGTGGTAGCCTAAATCCTTTATTCTCCAGCTCTTCAGGATCCATGTTTCATATTGGTCCAATGGGTGTTTTTGATAAATATTTATATTGCATGTAAATGTTCAGGTATTTCCTTTCTTGATTGCATTGTCTCATGAGTTCATGAATCTTTCTAAGTCAATTCTAAGCTTTATGTAGAAATCCCCTTGGTAGATGGAGAAAAGGCCCATCTTAGCTTCTGTGTGCAAGATAAATATATTTGAAACTACTATAATAGTTGTTCTTATATTTTATGCTAAAAGGCAACTTAAAATCAATTTTAGTCATTTTCTTCCAAAGAAAAGGTGCCTGTGAGCCCACAGCTCCCACAAATAGTGTATGCCTGATGGAAATGAAGACATGCTAAGAAACGATGGCACTGTTGCAGTTGTAAACTGTTGTTGCAAACACCGATTCTTATCTAAATGGAACGGTTGATTGAACTGTGTTTCCATGCTTGCTGGATGAGGTTTTAGAGCAATCTGTGGTATGAACGCTGCAGGCTTGTGACTAGGTGGCCATAACCGTGTCTGTGTGTTCACATTAACATGCTGCCCAATGCACCCTATTCACACAGCAAATGTTTCGGGGCAGGGAGACTTGGAGCTTGGGAGAGCAGTGACTAAGCAGACCAGGGCAGAAGATGGGTCAGTGCTCCCCAGCCCAGGTGGGATATGGCTACCCATGCCTTGCTGCATTTGTTGCTGTGGCTCACTGATCTCCGCATCATTTTCTTCTGCTAGGAAAAAAATGAACAACAAAGGCTGGAAAGTTTACTGTGAGTCTTTGATTTACAGATAATTAAAAAGCAGCTAATTTAGATTGTTCAGATATGAAGATATGCTGGCCACATTAAAAGTTTACAGATGATGACTCATCACATGTGGCAACAGGATGATTTTTGGTCTTGCTTTGGTATCTTTGGTGCTATAAACAGTACTGTGTAAAGTAATGTAGGTAATGATATACAGAGCGGATTTCTTATGAGGAACTTCAAATAGAAGAGGGACAGATCTTCAGATGGATCTGTAGTCAGATCTGGCAATAGTGCTGTTAGTTTACATGAGCTGAGAGCTTCACTCTGATTTTTGTTGAGGAAAAACATCAGTGCCAAGAGCATTAAATATTAAACTTAGAAAAGTCTTCAGAATACTGATGTGTTGCCAGTTGATGCCTTTAATAGATCTGTCAAGAGAGCACTGGACCAAAAGTGGTAACTGATCTTTTTAGGGTCTTAGTAACAATACTACTACTTTGATGTTGTTCCCTTCAGTGGTGAAAATGGTATTTTCAGAGGTAAAACCGAGCAATTCAGTAATAAGAACAAAGTAATGTACACAAATGCTGGAGATTTCCTGTTGGAATGAAAATGAAATCACAGAACTTTCAGCTGGAAATGAAACATACAATGGTAGAGGTTTCTGAAGTCACCACATTAGTTTTGGTTTGACTGATACCTAATTTCAAGAAGCCAAAAAGAGGCAAGAAATACAGGTAGGAGGTCACAAGGGTTTTTCTCATCTAGTGATCTCAGCTCTGTCCAGAATGTGTCCCATATGTCAACAACTGGCAGAAAACCATTTGTTGTTATCTAAAATAGTGCTGGCAAGTCTTAAAACCTCTAAGCAGCCTGAGAGCTGTTTTGGATTTACATTTTACTATCAGATATACATGGTAAATTGTGCACAAGATAGAGGATGGAAGTTGTATACAACTTCAAATTACGCAGCGTAGTTTTAAGGAGCATGAATTTAAATCTTACTGCTGATGTAGATGTCTGAATGCATTGGCATTCAAGGCACATCCATATTTGCAGTGCTAGGCAGCAATCTAATACTTTAAAGCACTGAAAGTGCATAATGCAGAAGGATGATATTTGAAAAGAGCAGTTTTGTTTCACTAAATGACAAACTGACACCTGGAAGCTAAATATGTCTCTGGTTTGACTTCCTATTTCTGCTAAATAAAGATCTGATTCCTGTTTGGGTGAACAATAACCAAGAAATAAGCAATTACTGCACATAATGAGCAGAGAGTAACTATTTTTTTCCTAAAAGAAAAGCAGGCACTTCCAAGATGGACAAAGGCTGTAAATGACGCCAAAGATACTTCACTGCTGCAGCACATACAATGGGAGTGAATTGGGACAATGAAGAGACACTTAAGGAGGGGGGAAAACTGAATCCTTGCAGTCTTACAAGTCCTGGGACATTTCTGCTGTTCGTTGAACTTTTGTGCTCGAATACAACACATTGCTGCATAGCTAATTTAAAGAAGATGAAGAACAGAAGAATAAATTGGTATTAGGGACAGGGAATATTTAAAAAAAGAGAGAAGCTTCAGTTTACATTGCTGACTCCAAGAATAATAAAAGACTGTTGTGGAACAAAATGTGGTAGGTTTAACTTCTGGTTTTGGTTACTAAACACTGTAGGGCATTGATAAAAATTTTACAAATGCAAAAATAGGTGAGTTCATTATTCATGGCAACCCCTTTAACAGCAGACACAGAGTATCCTGGAAGATGGCACAAACGTCCTTCCAGATGTCACCTACCAAGACCCCTAAAATCAAGAGACTGAGTTAAACATAATGTGAATTTTAAAAGTAATCCTTCATGGACATTTTTATTTGCCTTATGATATCTAAGCCTTTTTTTGGTTTTGATTTCAAGCTTTTCCATACAATCCTGAGGGTTAGAAGCTTCCTTTCTTTAAATTAAAGTTGAAATTTCCGTGTAAGTAATTGGTTCCTGGAAATGAAGCTTTAAGAAAAGTGCTAACTGCCTGGAGGCTTGGAATAAGCTCTCAAGAACTGATAACAGTGAGAGTGATATGAGCAAGTGCCATTCCTTGCTCAGGGATTCACTTAGTGATGGAATTTTAGGAGAATGGAAGGATGCTCCTTAGAAGTCAAATTCAGTCAAGAAGAGTTCAGATGGGAGAGAGTAATAATAACGGTAATGACATAAATATAAAGCCAAAGAGAGCTGCCAGTGATGCTGAGGATAATTAACACACAGTGTGAATTAATTTGCTGTTTTGACTGTGTCGATAATTACTTGCAACAACCTCTGAAATATATTTTCTTGACTGAGACCTTCACAATTTGGTCTCCTAGCATGGTGGGTCGTCTACAGAAGTGAGTCTTGCAAGTTTTAAGAGGATTTAAGGGTCAGGTGCCAGAAAGAGGTATTTCGTATCATTGCTTTTGTTATTAAATGCTCTTTTGAACATGTAATTTTTTATGGACATTTCTGTTAAAAAAAGAATTCAGGTCTTCCTTGAAACAACCCCCTGAAAATTCTTTATTTCTTACTGGCCTGAAAGCATTCAGCATCTTCAGTAAATGGATCTTCAGTTTTTTTCAGCTAAAATATATAATAATCAGCAAAAATAGTGGTTTTTTCCATAAAATTGTGAAAAATAAAACCACAAGCTCTCCTTTAGGACAAACTCAGACCTGAAAATCTTTCTCTGTCTCCTCAAATATGGTGTATCAAAACCTAGTCCAACTCAGATTTCCGACATCAGGTTCTGGCCTCGCTTCAAATATCATAAAGCTACAGGCTATGTTGTTATTCTGGTTTTGTGTTGACTCCAGGGGAGTTTCTCCACTTGTGGTATCTGATTGAAATTGCTCTTCGCCTCACACCGTAGTTTGTTCCCTTTGATGCTGTCTCTAGTGAGAATCCTGGAGACCTCTGAACTTCAGAGACCACGCGGGTACCCCACGTGCAGCCCCGCTGCAGGCAAAGGCAGTTGGTCCCGGCCATGGTGACCGCGCAGAGGACGCCCAGGCGCAGGAGCCCGGAGAGAGCCAGGTGTCCCAGCCTGGACCATCGAGGGACCACGATGTCAGGAGTTACTGGTGGTGGATTCTGAGTTCTGCTTGTAACTCTGGAGGTGTAAGCCAGAAGCTTCCTGACCAGAAATGAGAGCATTATGTGGGATGTTCTTGTCAGAGAAAGCGTGGTAAGAGGACATCTTACCCCCAACACATGCCTCTGTACAGCAAAGGTGATGGACGTGCCAAGGGAGAGGATGAAACCAACATCAGAGATCGGTGTGATTTCAGCCAGGCTGTAGTGGTCAAGGTGACCGGCCGTCCTGTCGTGTTACGGCCAATGAAACATTTCAGTTAGGAGCAAAAAGTTAACTTAGCCAGCAAGTCTTGTGTTTCAAACTTTTGAACTGATCATTTATGCTTATCCCTGGCCTTTAAGATTTCAGAAATAACAGTTCATAGTCTTCTACATATTATCAGTATTCTTCAATGGGAAAAGGAAAACAAGATTTCCTGGTTTTTAGCTCGCCATAATTTCTCAAGTTTACATGAGGCAGTTATTTGGAATTGATGTTGAAGTAGGCTGAAATGAAGAAACTCTCCTCTTGGCTCTTGCAGAAAAGACTAGCCCTGCCAAGAGCTGATTTACTGCTTCAGCAACAGCTGGGTTTTGGTGCTCAGACAGTGACTTCCTCAATTTCACCCACTTGACTTTAAAACAGCAGTAAGTGTGTACTTGTTTAAGGACTATTTTAATTAAATTTGATTGTTTACATATATTATATTTAGGGCTAAATGTAACTTGTGAGAATTTCAAATTTATTTGTAAACAGGTTGATTGAGAAGAAGAAAATATTGAGTCTTTTAAATGCAATTAAAACAAAAGTGTTTTTTTTCCTACGTGTTTTTAAAGCAATCTTGCTACAAGGCAGGAGATAAGTAGTGTGTACAAGATAAAGTATTTTGACAGCCGACTGGGCAGTAAGAGGTGCCCTAACCACCTGACCTTAAGAGCTAGACTGATTTCTTCCCCTCTTGAATATAGAGGCATACTTCAAGAAAGCAAGGTCTGTGTTTGTGGGCCGGGGAGTAAATGTCTGGTCAACAGTGTACCTGGAGTGATGCAAGGCTCTCTGGGGTGCTTCTTTGGCTCTGAGAAAGCTAAAAACTGTTCCTTTCTCCTTTTCCATCTCTTTTAAGGGTGAAAACATGGTGGTAGATGATTAGTTTTCAGAAGGGGAACAGCCTGGGCGACCCTGAGTTTGGCCCAGCACAGTGCGTTTCCACAGGGCTGGAACAAGGAGGATTTGCTGTAGACCAGCCCGGGGACAACGAACAGGGGTGGAGGCGGGTAAGAAAACAACGGGCTAAACCGGCGGCCTGCTTTGGCAGCAGGAAAAAGCCCTGAGGAGCAGCCCTGGCCGCAGCTGCTGGTTAAGAGCCCAAGGACAGGACCGACAGCAGCAGTCCCACCTTCTGTGGGGTGTGGGTGACATCGGGTAACAACAGGACAGCTGCAGAAGTAAAGACAAACACAGGTGAAGGGTGGTGAAAAGCAGGCAGCACCCCAGAAATGTCAGGGTGCCGGCATGGTGCAGGTGGTGTGAACGTGTGCCCATGGCCAGGACTAAAGACAGGAGCAACACCAAGGCCCAGGGCAAACTCCTCACCCTCCAAAGACGAATTTGGCAACAGGGCGGAAACAAATTCCCCGCTGTCAGCTCAAGTGCAGCAGAGCCAAGGAAAGGGCAGGGACCGGCATGTTGGAAGTGCTGTGCCCACATCGGTTATTGCATCTGGGGACACTTTGATTTCCAGGGAAAGAAAAGGAATCTGTGGCAGCTCCACGGCACGTGCCAAGCCTCACGGGTCTGCCAGGGCCACCAAGCCAGGCATTATGGACACACCTTAGATTAAGCTAAGCACTAACCAGCTCTGGGTGTGGTAAGTCAGTAGGTGGTGGCACAGAAATCATCCAATAAAAGTTGTTAGAAGAAAATATTCGGCAATTTGCATCAAGCTGGGAGAGGTCTGCAGGGAGGAAGTGTTTAGGGGAGGTGTGGTGCAATCAGTCTGTAGGTACCTGGGTATGGTGCTAGCTGCAGTTGAAGTGCTGTATTTGTTTTCTTACTAGGAAACCTGCTCAGCTTTACAAGCTCAGAGCCTTTTCTGTTATTTCCCCAGTGTGCAGTACAGGACATAGCAATCACCTCGGTACCTTCCTCATGCAAGTTGCTGCAAACGTCCCATTACATTTCTCCTGTACTTTTCGAGGCAGTGCCAGTAATTTCTTCAGTCAGAACAGGCCTCCCCTCTATTACAGTGAGATGAAGAGATTTCCTTTATGCGTGTTTTTGCTAGTCCAGTTTTTGGGAAGCACCCAGGCTTGAAATGAGGTAAAAGCTTTAACGAGCGCTAGAGCCGTCTGGCTGATTTTAAGAGGTCTGCAAAGCTTTAATCCTTCAGCTAGAGACTTAAGGCGTACTTCTGTCAAACTCTGTAAGCTGGGAACTGAGGGAGCTTTGCTGGGTGGGGAAGAAGCAAAGACAACTGAAGCTCCCATCACTCTGGTCTGGCTTCGCAAAACCAAGCAAACGCATTAATGCCTTACCCTTTCCAGGTGCCGGGGACTCGGGGAATATGAAGCCTATCGCAGCCCCTCTGCTTACCCCAGTGGCTCCACTGAAGTTACCTGCCTGCATAATGCCGCTGGTGCTGACAGTTATTGTCGTATTTATTAAAAGAAATGTGCCAGCTAGATTGGGGCGATTTTCAAACCAACCAGTTGTTTAAGTCAAGCACCTTTTCCTTCCAGATTTACTTATTTGCAGAATAACAGAACTTCCGTTTTTCCAGAAACTTTGACCATACTAGTGCAGGTCTCCTTTTCCCATGTGTTTCTTTACACATGCTACGTGCTGCCCATGACCTGTTTTCTTTCTGTTTTAGCTCTGCTGATACTGTTTCGTTTAAAAGTCCTTTTGCTGAACCTAGGGAAGGGAAGCCTGCTGCCAACAGTGCCATAAAGCTGAGACAAACAAATGCAGAGTAAGCAAGCTGGGAAAACAGGAAAAAATTATATTTCCCTTTGAACTTTCACTGCAGTCTTTTAGGACAGTCATATTAGTGATAAGCCCCACGTATGAACTTGATGAGGTTCTTTTAATTACACCGGATGTACTTGGCTCTGTGCTGTATCGAAGCGAATCTCCAAGGCCTTACATATTTTCATGGTCCAGCCACCAAAAGGCTGCTTGGATCAGTCAGCAAAAGTCAACTCAGCGAGCTGCGTGGGAGAGCCAGCTTAGAAGGGCTGGGAAGGCAAAGACAACAGGTACAGAAGGAAAAAGTAACTTAGTTATTCAAGAATGGAAGAAACTTGGGTCCCTGAAGTTTTGATTAGTTCACTTACGAACATTAGGAAGAAGCAAAGGAGGAAGGTACAGTAATTTATCAAAGTGAGGGAGGCTATTTCACACATAAGGGATTGCGCTGAAAAAACATTGGAAAGGGAATGAAAGAGTAAAGCAAACAGGGAATAAAGTTAGCATCACTGACAGAGGAGGGAAGGTAAGGCAGTTCATTAAGCGGGGTAAACGAGCCCACGTAGGTTCTGCCCTGATGCAGTTAAAACACTTTTGGTGAAATCTCTCGTTTTTGTTGAACTTTCTCTACGGAACAGTGCCTGGCTCCTCCTCTGAGGAACTGGGATGAAGGCTGGATTGGCATCTCGCAGGGCTTTTGAGTCAAGGACAAGCAGTTAAACTTGGTGCATGTGAAGAAAGTTGCAGAATCGGGCCTGCAAAGAGGGCAGAAATTATAATGATGAAAATGAGGTTTTAAGATTGCCTTTTTTAATGAAACAAGGTGTTCAGTGTTTCCTTCAACTGATCAATACTTACCCCTTTTAACTCTTGTTTTCTTTATTATTCTATAATCAACAGAATTAAGGGGGGGGGAGAAAAGAGAAAGAGTAAAAAGGGGAGAGAGGAGGGATAAAATTACAAATGACCTGTTCAATCTTAATTTTGAGTATTGTCCAAACTGTAAAAATGTGAATAATAAAATATTTTTCAAAATATTTTTCATAGTTTTCCAGGTTTTGCATGAAAAAACTGTTAACTTTTATAAAATATTGATTACCTCTCTGAGGACTTGCATTTTCTTCTCTTTTCATTGCCTTTGCAAAAACAGTACAAACGATTAAATAACGTGTGGAAGGCTGTCTGAATATTTCTGCTTTTTGAGTCACTACTGTTTCAACCTAATAATGTCTTTGCAATGGAGAATGCAATCTGCCTTGCCCTCGGTTCCTGCAGTGGACTGTGGCTTGTCCAATCTGCTTTCTGGAAGTTAAAAATTAAGAATTAGCTCTGCAGAAAAAAACACAAAACCAACAAAGCAAAACCAACCAACAACCCACAAAAAGATCCCAAACCTATTTTTGCCCAGTGGATCTTTTGCTTGGGGTTCGTGAAGACTGTGTCTATACTACTAGGAAAAAGCGGGCTCGGAAGTGACTGTGAACATGGGATATTCTGGATCCCGCCTGCTCTGCTTCCCACCCAAGTAATGACCTTATGGCTATAGAGGCTTGATTGTGGATGATCCGAGGCCTGAGTAGGATGAAGCTATATTGCTAGACATGTATTTGCAGAACCCTCTGTGCTCCAAAAAGAGCTCTCCAGACATGCCTGAGCTTTTGTATCTGAACTGGCTGGCGGTACACCCTCCACAGTGGGATTTACGGGCAGCCTCTGGGCTGACGGTGTAGACAAACCCAGACCGGGATGGACACACATCTCAGATGGCATAGCCTGCGGGTTAATCCATGCTTTTCGATGCATGGCAGTGGCTGGTTGAGGACCTGCAAAAGGAAGTGTTGCTCTGTGAAGCAGAGGCTGTGCATGGACTGCAGAGTCAATAAAATCTGATGTAGTCTTTTCCTCTCGTTTCCTGAGTATGAAGCGTAGATGTGACAGAGTGACTTATCTGTCCCAAGATCTATTGCCTTGTACTTTTTCATCTTCAGCCCTTAATGTCACTGGGTTTGCTGTATTAGCGTACTGCTGTATTAGCACTGTAAATGTTCTTTCCTGTTCTTCTGTTACTTTCACACCCTCCATCAGTGAAACCATTTCTTAATGTAAAGGTTTGATAACTGACAACCCATCGTTCTTTTTTCTTTTTTTTCTTTTTTCTTTTTTTCCCCCTGGGGTTGTTTCCTAAGTCCTAAGACTTTGTATTTTAAGTATCTTTGGAGGATCACAACTGGTACTCTCCTGACTGTCAGGATTTAATTGTAGAATCATAGAGATGTGGGATTGGATGTGACCTCACCACCCGCATTAGTCCCTTAGGTCCCAGTGGTAGTGTTAATTAATAGTTACGCATCTACGGTGTCCATCTTGATGTCTTGTTGCAGTACCGATAGTTCAGAGAAGGATCAAATCATATTTTTCTTCCAAGGAAGGAGCATATAGATTTCCTACATATATTTTTGGAAAGATTGAAAATATATTAAACATGCAGCACATATTTTTATATTTTTTCATCCATCAATTTTATTCTTATCCAGTATGAAAACTGTCAGGCTGATACTTAGATTAATCTTCCAGGCTGCACACATCACCCGTAAATCACTCTGCTTCAATAGGGAAACCATTGGCTTGTGGAGCACTGGTGAGTATTTTTTATGGGCCACCTTTTCCCTAGATGCAATAATCTTCCTGTCTCATCAGAGACACGCTGGCATAACTGACATACACTGAAGTGGCTGATCAAGAAAGACCTGCTATGAGGCAGGGTGAAGACAGGAGTGCACACCCTCTCTGCCAACTGGTGCAAGATGAGAAGGTCTCAGTTCCTCTTGCAGTGTCTGATTATGTATAAAAGATCAAGCAAAGAGAAATGATAATTCACGAACCACATGAAACGGGAGAGAGCCACAAGTTGGTGACAAGCACAGCAGTATCTGCGACTCTTTACTTTCAAAGCACATTACAGAATGAATTAATTGATCGTCATATTTTGAAAGGATACTGTGCAACCCGTGCAACTTTGACCACCAAAACCTGAGTGCTGTGTACAGGAAAAATATCATCCTGTTGAATTCATCCTGCACAAAAAATGAGTTGTTCCCATGCCTTAAGTTCATGGGTGTTTTTCTTCTAATGCCTTTGAAAATCTATTCCACAGTCTCAGTGCTTTCAGCTGATGCTCACTGTAAGTGTCTGTTTCTATCTTGTAAGAAAACATACCTCACTCAAGTAGCCCATATATCATTTCATTCTTGGTATTTACAACCTGCAGAGGTTTGTATACCCTTTATATTCATGCTCCTGCAACCACTTTCCAGTAAATTTCTCCAATTTCCATATCTGGCTCTGTCAATCTTCTCCAGGACCATTGATTTCCATGAGGTTTGAGCTATTCTTTTTGCAGGGGAAAATACTTTCTGTTGTCATTTCATGTGTTTGCTGTAGGACGTATTTGAGTCTCAGATTTCATGAGTATTAAACATCGTCACTGATATGGAACAGCTAATATTTAGGTCCTTGTATTTAATGATGGAGGTCTGTGGAGGGACCGTCCCCAAAAGCCAGCTAGGCCAATTTGCCACATGGCAAAGTCAGGATCCCAATGCATTGCTGGAACTAGGGAGCGTCTTCATGTGTGGTCATATCCTAGAGTGAGTAGTTCAGAGATATATTTGACTCAGCTGGTCTTGCTCTACTGATTTTGGATCAAGGGTTTGTGCAGAGTGAGTGAAAACCCTCAAAATTTTAGATTCGTGTATTAGTTATATTTGGGACCAAAAGTAACTAGACAAGATAACAAACAGCAAAGACTGTGAAGGAAGAGATGTTGAATGAGCATGAGAACAAGTGTAGGTATTTATTTCTATGTGGGGACTTAGATCTCATGAGGAAACCCTTTACAGGCTGTCACCAGAGGTGGGTTTGCCTGCCGCTGCTCAGCCAGAGGATACTTGCCGAGGTGGAGCACCATGCTAAGTCCATTTTGCTGGTTCCTGAGCTCCATTAGATGCTGCGGCCCCAACCGCTTCCCCCACATGTGATATGAATACCCAGTAATGGCAAAAGCGTTCTCCAACCACACACTTCTCTTCCTTTGGAAGGTTTTGGTTTTTTCCTTACTCAGATAAGAAAACTTTTCTGCTAATATTTTCTTTTAGGTAATTACCTCAAATCACATTTTGTTAAAAACAGTTAAATAACCACAGTGCTGTCTCCCTGCCTGTGATGTGAAGGCAACAAATTCTTAAGGTTAAAAGCAGTGAAAAGGTCAGAGCAGAAACTAACTCAGGTACTGTTAGGGGTTTTTTTCTGGTTAGACAGTGCCTACATCAAAGACGCCCTTAAATTAGAATTAGAGTTCATTTGCATATCTCCCTGATGGGAGAATAAATGGATGAGAGGTGAAAGGAGGAGAGGGAGAAGGACTTCAGTGACAGGAAGGGGACAGAAAACAGAGGATGAGCATGAATTCAGAGATGGGAAAGGGGAGCAGACAAGGAAAAGGAAAACAGACCGTTTCTGCCACTGTACACCCATCCTTGTTAAACAGATAAGAGGATTTTTCAGGAAAGAGTCACCTCCATGGACCAATGTGAGATTTTCCAACAAAGAAGTAGGCAGATGCTGATGTGTCTGAATCCACAATGGTCCCTGACCAAGGGGAAAATGTATGTTTTTCCACAGGTCTACGTGCAGGCTGGGGATTGTCTGTGTAGCAAATACCCACATAATGCAGAATTATCAGGGAGACTCTGGAGTCTAGAGAAGCATGTGGTTGGCATGAGAGTGGATGGGATTTCCATGAAGTTGTAGAAACACCTTCAGGGCTGGAGTGAAGGAAATGCATAACAGAAGCAAGAATTAATCCTTTGGACTTCACATCATTTGAGAAGAGAAGCAAGGTTTTTCATGAAACACTTACTCAGCATAGGAAGAATGGGTTTTGATTACTCCTGATCTTAGCAAGAAGGATTTTTCACTCACTGACATTGTTTCAGATGGTCGTGATGAGCTGGATGTCTCACAACTGAGTTTATTGCCAGGCTCTGGGAGGGCAGGTAGTGAGACAGGACTAGAAGGAGTAAGCCAGGTCTGGTCTGCAGTAGGCTGGGCTCATACATCTGCACATGCACACACGTGCACACACACAACCACAAAAAGCAGTGAGACTCAGTTGAGGGCAATGCAAGAACAGGCAGAGGCTCCTGGGGGGTGGGGGGTGAAGCTCAGACAAGCTGGGTTTGCTGGGGTAGGGTGTGTGCTTAGAGCGTACGTGCTACCATCATGAATATTTATTGAATCAACCCCCTCATACCTAGGCGTGCTGGCAATCATCCTCTCTAGATCCACAATTTATACCCTCCTGCCACTGACTGCACATGAGCTGAGACCCCATTTGGCAAATTTCTTTTGAAATTTTGATTTATATGCTCCTAAAAAATCTTTATTACACTTCTCTCTTCCAGACAATTTACTTTGTTCAATATGTTTGGTTGTTGTTTTTTTTTTTTTAAGTTTAATTCCTACTTTCCATTTTTCAGTATTTATTATGCCACATTCCCATGAGGCTGTGACTGGCAGGTGGGTCACAATATACATAACTGATAGGCCCATCTGTCTTCCTTTCACTGCATGCTCCCCCCTTCTTTCTCTTTCTCTTTCTCTTTCTCTTTCTCTTTCTCTTTCTCTTTCTCTTTCTCTTTCTCTTTCTCTTTCTCTTT